>CM070777.1:18200162-18835162 GCA_036346955.1 Dipus sagitta | reverse complement strand
GTTACTCTATCGCTCCCAGTAACCACCCTGAGAATTTCTGTTTCTCATTCCTGCTACTTAAAGCTGTCTGGACTCAGGGGTTCTAGGATAACTGCTATATAATGGTGTCTTGTGCTCTGGAGTCTTATTGGATGAGTACTTTGGTCTGCCTGTGTTCAATTTTGACTGTAAATTGTAAGGTAAGATAAACTTTCCCTGATAAAAGGAAGTTAAGCATGCACCACGGCCTCTCAGAGAATTGCGAAAAATAACCAAGTTTCAATTGAAAGGAAGGGGAATTTATATGGCTAATAGAGACACATCAATTGTATATCTCTCCTATTGAAGTATTCCCAAAATTGTGACCAAAAGAATCTTGAAGACACTGTGCTGGAAGATACATTAGTGTGAAAGTCTCCTGAGCAGTATGGGGGATATATTGTCCTGCAGTGAATGCTGCCAGCACTTTACCCAGATCTCCTTCACCGGGCCGCAGCACCCATCCTCAGCTATCCTAAGTGTTGGCTGCTGAGAACTCAGACCCTGACCCAGAGAACCGCTCTTAAATGAAGGGAACCTTCTCATCCCTCACCTTCTTAGGAGGTGCCTATCCTCCTGCGAGTGGCTTGGAGCCCAAGGCTGATTATTAGAGAGAGACATTTAAAATCCCAGATTCCTTACATCCAAGAAAGACAACACTGCAGTGCCATTTATATTGCATATCTCCATGGAACCCTGGCTAGATTTTTGATTTTGCTTTTTATCCTATCCTATGCTATTCTTTTATTCTTCTTCTTTTTCTTTTCATTTAAAGGTTTCTCTTGAGAGTTGACCCTCAATAAATCACACACTCCAGAAAGCCTGTCTTGGGCTCCGCCCTTAGGAAATCTGCCTTACAACAGCTGACAACATTTTTTTTCCCGTAGCATAGGAGACTGTGTTCTGTTCCCAACTATGTATTCCCTCCAGTAAAAGCGTTATACTTTCTTACCCAAAGTCATGTGACTTGGCCATGCATCATTTGGGAGGAGTGTTTATCCTCATTTTATTATCTTTGGGCTTAGCCAGGTGACATGCTTTGGCCAATGGATATGAGCAGATGTGTCATTTGCAACATCTGAGAAAAATATTTAAATGTAAATTTAAGACAGACCTCGGGCTCTCTCACACTTCTGCCCTCCTCATGTCCATGATAGGGGCTTCTTCTCTGACCTCGACTGAGAATGAGAAACTTGCTTGGAGTATAGGAACATGCAGATGAAACAGAAGGCCTGTGCAAACCACAGCTGATAAACAGATACAGGAATGGGAAATATGTACATATATAATTAATGTCTGATATACATATATAAATAAAAATATATGCACATATAACATAAATATATAAGCATATATATTTATTACCCTTCCTATCCCATTCCACATGTGTGTAATGTTACAGATATTTTGGAGCGTTATTTATTACTGCAGCAAAGAGCTAAGATTTATGTTCAAATCACTTAAAAAAGTTAACCTTGGCTGGATGTGGTGGTGCATGTTTTTAATCCCAGCACTCGGGAGACAGAAGTAGGAGGATCACTGTGAGTTCAAGGCCACCCTGAGACTACAGAGTAAATTCCAGGTCAGCCTGGGCTAGAGTGAGACCCTACCTCAAAAAACCAAAAAGAAAAAAAGTTAAGCTTGGGTTAGAAAGATAGCTTAGCAGTTAAAGGCACTTGCTTGCAAAGCCTGATGGCCTGGGTTCAATTCTCCAGTGCTCACATAAAGCCAGATGCATAAAGTGGTGCATGCGTCTGCAGTTAATTTGCAGTTTGCAGAAAATTGTGCACCCATTTTCACCCTCTCTCTCTCTCTCTCTCTCTCTCTCTCTGTCTCCTTGCAAACAAATAATAAATGAACAAAAATATTCTAAAATTTTAAGCTTATTCCCTTTCTATAAGACAGTTCAGGGGCTGAAGAGATGGCTTAGCTGTTAAGGCATTTCCCTGCAAAGCCAAAAGACCTAGGTTCAATTCCTCAGGACCCATGTAAGCCAGATGCACAAGATGATGCATGCATCTGGAGTTCATTTGCAGCAGCTGTAGGCCCTGGTGTGCCCATTCTCTCCCTCTTTCTCAAAAAAATAAATAAATTTTTAGAAAGATTGTTCAGATTTTATGATATACTTGTGTGCCATAACTCTCTAAGACAGGGGCACCAAATTTATTTGACCAGAGAAGATTTTTTTAAAGAACCCTTCAAGAGATTGATATTTGATAGTATAGTGATGCTAGATAGCTTGTTGTGCGTGCCCATGTGACTATGTGGATGGTTCCTTCGTACAACGTCATATAATACATAAACATATCTAGGTGACCAAAGCATATTCTGATGCCTGCATCCTAGGGGGGAAAGCAAAGGAAGTAATAACCTACTAATGAGAACAAATTTGCTAAGGGAGTGGCCAAACCACAAACCCAGACAGCTCAGGGGCAGTCAACACAGCATATGTCAACAGCTCATTCACACTACCCCCGACCCCAGCAGCACTTACCAAGGCAGGACATCAAGATAAATGATTTGGGGAAAATAAATAGAACAATACGTAGAGAGCAAAAGAGAGTGAGTCATGGAATCGGTCCAATTGAAACAACCCTGGCCAAGACCATAAGGTAAAAACATATTTTAAGTTACATTCAACACTGCACATAAGTCCTTAGGATTTGTTTAGCATTCTGGAAGATGACGAGCATTAAACGACTGCTTCAAACACACTACAGTATTGTCAGGATGGTGTGCTTCCACGACTCGAAGCTGGGAACAATACGATCCGATGGCCAACAATGAACTCTGTCCCTTCAATCCAGCTGCTTGCAAGAGCCTACCAAAGCACTGAGAGAAAAGGCTTCAACTGTCAGAAGAGGAAAATTCCCTTCCATCAGTAGGCAAATTATAAAATGACTAAATCCAACATTAGCACTAGTTCCAAAAGAAAGACATTCCTTTTTCAATAACTTACGTTTCCTGCCTGGGGCTTGTGTTGTTCAGACTCAGCAGAAACAAAGCCTCCTGTGTTCCCTTGAAGACGTCTTTCACTGCGCTTCCAAGCCTTGCTTGCAGCGCACCCTGACTCACACTTAGAAGTGCCAGTTGCTTCCTCTTCTGTCTCGCTGGAGCCATCAGCCACTTCACCTAACGTGCGTGTCCTTTAATGCTCTCTTTGCACACCTTCCCTGGCATTGCTTACTCGGAGACCACCAGCAAACCACGTGACTCCGTGTCAAGTCCAAACTCACTGGCCGTTGTTGGAGCGCCTCATGAGAGGCTCCATGATGCAGTGAGAACATGAGGAACCTTAGGGTCACACAGACCCCAACTCGGGATGTCATTTCCTATTAGGTCTTCTGGGAAAAGTTACCTCACCACCATGAGCTATGGCTTCCTCCTCTACCAATGAGACTAATTTTTAAAAACATTTATTTATTCATTTGTGTTTGTGTGTGTGGGTGTGTGCGCGCAGATGGATGGATGGATATGCACATGCAGAAGTTAGATGACAACCTTCAGGTGTCTGTGATCTTCCTTCTTTCAGAGAAGGCCTCTCACTGCTACAAATGAATACTGTGAGCTCCATTTCTCCCAGTTCTGTCTCCTATTGTCCTAGGCCCCACTTTGTGTCCAGCTTTGTGTAGCTGGGTAGTTAAACTCAGGTTGATGGGTTTCGCAAGCAAGTGCTATAATGACTAAGCAATCTCCCAGCCCCTTGATAGTAAGCCTTGATGTTGTAGGACTTTGTGTTCCTCTTGCAAACATGTGTGTAGAGCGTCCTGACCCAGGACGAACATAGCAGGCACTCTCTAAAAGACAACTGTTTAATATATAATATACATCTGTGAATGGTTTAGCAGTTAAGGCACTTGCGTACACAGCCAAAGGACCCAGGTTTGATTCCCCAGGACCAATGTAAGGCAGATGCACAAGGTGGCACATGCGTCTGGAGTGTGCTTGCAGAGGCTGGAGGCCCTGGTGCTCCCATCTCTGTCTATCTGCCTCTCCTCTCTCTTTCTCTGCCTCTCTAAAATAAATAAAATATTAAAAATATAATATGCATCTTCATTATCTTTTCCCATCTTATCTATCACTTCCTTACCTGAAACCAATTCACCAGATTGAGCTACCACAGAACACAAAGTTTGGAGCTAAAAACAACTTCACATAGTCCAATATTTGTTTTTCCTCCATATCAACTTTACCAATCAGTGATGGCCACCTTGGACTCTGGACTCAGTAACATCACAACATGTTTCCAATGCACTAATCAGTTGGTCCGTATTGGAGGGAGTGATAGCAAACGAGGCAGACGCAGCTCCCATCTGATCAAGGTGCTCACCCCTCCCCCATACACACCCAGACCTATCACCATCCTCATCACCTGCTTAGACCAAAGCTTGAGAAACTCACTGAAAGCACATTTGCATAGACTGCCTTGACTTAGCTGACCTCACAAAGACGTCTGCTCATACGAGAGGAACGGTGCCATTGAGGGTCAGTTTTCCTTGTTCTTTATGCCGTCGCCTTTGGACCTTGAGGAAAGGGATGCTGTCCTATAGAAAGATGAGAAATGATCAGCTGTCTTGCCGGTTTCATTGAATTTATACCTCTTGTCTAATTCTCCGTTACCTCAGTGTGGCAGTCAGCTGCATGCTGCTGGGATGAGCACCCAAACCAGGCACAGTTTCTGGGAGAAGGACTTTATTTCAGCTCGCATATCCAGAAGAAGCTCCATAATGGCAGAAGAGGTGGGCCTCACTTCACAGATCCAAGCAGAGAGAGCCACCACCAGCCAGCACACAAGAGCAACAGGCGGCAGGGGCCCAGGCACAGCTCAGAAACCTCTCTACATACCTTTGGGTTAGGAATTTCAGATCTTCCCCCAAACTCACCTTAGGGATCTGTGCACAGTGACACCTCTTCCAGCTGAGTCTAATGGGCCACAAACATTCAAGCCACCACTCTTAGGTAACAGCTGTATTCCATGGGGTGACTTAGTGAGCTGTGTACTCATGATCTCTGAGTCAAAAGGTTCAGCTACAAATCCTGGTTCTTCTTTTTTTTAATACTTTATTTTTATTTATTTATTTGAGAGGGAAAGAGGCAGTGTGTGTGGGTGTATGTGTGTATGTGTGTGTGTGTGTGTGAGAGAGAGAGAGAGAGAGAGGGAGAATGGGCATGCCAGGGATTCCAGCCATTGCAAACAAACTCCAGATGCGTGCACCACCTTGTGTAGCTGGCTTACATGGGTACTGGGAAATCGAACCGAGGTCCTTTGGCTTTGCAGGCAAGCACTTTAACCGCTCAGACATCCCTCCAGCCCCCGAATCTTGGTTCTGTCACTTACTCTCTCTTTGACCTAGGAACACTCACCTCCTTTTCTCTATGCCTCATCTTCGTAAAACTATTTATTTATAAGCAGAGAGAGGACAAAGAGAGAGAGAGAGAGAGAGAATAGGCATGGCAGGGCCTCTGGCCATTGCAAATGAACTCCAGATGCATGCTCCACTTTAGGCTTTGTAGGCAAGGGCCTTAACCACTAAGTCATCTCTCCAACCCACTCCCATCTCTTAAATGTTGTCTAAGTTAATATCTAAGATGCCTTATGAGGAGACCATTTCAAGAAATTAAAATCAAAGTTGTTCCTGTGTTTTCACCAATGGTCATTTGTGGGTGGAGAACTGCGCTTTTTGTTGGAGTCTGATTCACACATTGGTGAACGCTGAGGTAACCCTCTGGACCTTTGGATTTGTGTACTTCCATCAAGTTATTAGGAACTCAAGCACATAAAGCCCAGTAGAGCTATACGGATTTCAAAGGTCTGGTCCCTTCCAGTTCTTGCATTCCATTTCTTATTGGAATATCAGCACAGTACTTTCCAAAGGATCCCCAGTCACTGAAAACAAAATTACAGGTGGAAGAGTCTCCAAAGTAAAGTAAAGGACTTCATCTGAGTCTAAGGTAAAAACTAGATAAAAATGATGTTTGCAAGACAAAGCCATTTTTAAGAGTACTCAGAATAGATACTGTGATGGATGGTTTGATGTGAACATTCTGCTGTATTTTGTTCTAGAAATTTCTACAAATATCTCTCATGAGTCAGACCCTATTCCCCAGTCTTGGAGATACTGGGGGAACACTGAAAGACTTGAATCAAGGAACTTGCAAGGTCAGGTTTTAATTTTAGGAAGGATACTGTATGTGTGTGTGGGGGGGGGTGTTGGTGAATTTGCATAGATAAAGATGGAAGGCCAGGAGACAGGGGCATTTGGTTTTAGTGAAGAATTCCAGATAAAATCATAGAGGGTCTGGATCAGGGTGGTGATGATGGAGATGAAAGGAAGTTGGTAGGTTGGAAAGTTGTATTTTTTTTTTTTCCTGAGGCAGGGTCTCCCATCAGCATAGGCTATTCTGGAACTCACTCTGTAACCCCAGACTGGCCTTGTACTCACAGCAATCCTCCAACCTCAGCCTCTTGAGTGCTAGATGAAAGGTGTGCACCACCACGCCTGCCTGGGGAGATTTTTTCTTTTCTTCTTTTTTGTTTATATTTTATTTTATTTATTTATTTATTTGAGAGCGACAGACAGAGAGAAAGAGGCAGATAGAGAGAGAATGGGCGCGGCAGGGCCTCCAGCCACTGCAAATGAACTCCAGACGCATGCACCCCCTTGTGTATCTGGCTAACGTGGGTCTTGGGGAATCAACCCCTTGAACTGGGGTCCTTAGGCTTCACAGGCAAGTGCTTAACCGCTAAGCCATTTCTCCAGCCCCCCCCCCTTTTTTTAAGAAGAAAAATCCAAACTTGGTGCCTGGTTGAAAGAGATGTGAACAATGAGTTTCCACATTCTCCATATGTGTGAGCTTCTGTGATATATAGATTTGGGACCTGGGCTGGAATGCAAACTATTAGATCCCTCAAAGAAGCAAGACTTATTCTTAGGACCAGTTGAGGATTAGGGGTTTTCCATGAATCCTCCTCCTAAGTCTGTACAGGAGAAAAACAAGAGGCCAGACAAGAAGATGCATGTCTGAAGTTAAAAAAAAAAAAAATGCATGTTCGGTCCTAATAAGGTTGTGGTGAGGGGTAGGAAGGGGAGGAACTGTTCTGGAGCAATCTGCCCTGAGGTAAGACTGGTTTGGGAATCTGCCAGTATCTGCAGAGATGTTAACAGGGGTTATCAGCTGGTGCTGGAGCCAAGGCGAGACTACGCTGGCAGCCAAGGAACCTCAACGCAGCCAAAATGTGTGTGCGTGTGTGTGAGTGTGTGTGTAAGTGTCCCAAAACAAATACCAGGCTTGCTGTCTACAGACATTTTCAGAGAACAAATAATCTTGGCAACTCAGCCTCCAAATACCAGTTACACAAGACAGACTGCTTTAATAGAGGTTTGGCACACGTGTGTGGGGTGTGGGGGGCATTAGCATAAAGCCCTTTTGCTCTTTTCATCTCTGGCAGAAAGAGGTTCCTTTTATCCCAAAGTAAAGCGACTTCTGCACATGACAGAGCCCCACCCCAACCAAGCCCACCTCCACCCCCACGCGCACAGCCCAGCACAGTCTACCCAGCTTCATTCTTTCTCTTCACCATCTACTTGCTTTCATATGCAAACGCCAGAGCCCAGATCTAATAGCATTCCTGTTGGCTGAACTGACGTCATAAATAGTGATCACAGACTACACTGTGCAAGTAAGTCCAGAGCAAGACAGCAAAGGTCGGTGGCCCAGTGATATTTCAAGGGGTACTTTGGCATTGTCATAGTCCATTATTTTTGCTGTGGTCGCTCTCACAGAATACCTGAGACTGGGGGACTTGCAAAGAGAAGAGGTTTATTTCTCTCATGGTGCTAGAGGCAGGGAAGTTCAGGGTCAGGCCTGTGGCAAGGGCCTCAGGCAGAGAAAGTCACAAGACAGCGGATGGAAGCGCGTGTTAGAGTGGCTCGCAGGCACGTGCAGAAAAGAGAAGGAGATGAAAAGGAATGGTTCTTTATAGCAACCTTCACTCCTAAGATCTAATCCATCCCCAAGAAAGCCAAGCCAGTCTCAGGAGAACACTTTTAGTCGTTACAGCCTCCACCTCCCAACACCACTCCATTACTGTGATAGTTAAGGTGTTGTCAACTTGATCTGTTTAGTAATCCACAGAAATCCCTTTCTGGTGGGTCTCTGAGGTTGCTCCCAGGAAGGAGTAACTGAAGGAGGAAGTCCTTCCCCCAGAGCGGGCGGCCCCTCTCACATGGGACTTCATATAAGGAAGCTCTGTGTGAAAAGAGCCCCTTCCTTCCTTCTGCTTGGACGCTGGAGCTGCTCACTGCCTTCCAGCGTGGACTGAAGACCAGGGTCAACTGAAGTCCCCCATGGATCAAAACCCAGTGGCTCCTCAGGAAGCCTCCAGGCCTCCCAGTACCATGTGCAGTGTCTGATCGGGACTGCTGAGGCATCTGGCCACGTAGACTGAGCAGCTACCGGGTTCCTTGATTCTCGGGCCTGCAACTCTATTGAATTCTTTAGTGTTGCAGTCAGATTCGCATTGCTGGTAGAAATCACCCAACCAAGAGCAGCTTGTGGGGAAAAAAAGAAGTTTATTTTGGCTTATAGGCTTGAGGGGGAAGCTCCATGATGGCAGGGAAAACAATGGCATGAGCAGAGGATGAACATCACCCCCTGGTCAACATAAGGTGGACAATAGCAACAGGAGAGTGTGCCAAACACTGGCAAGGGGACACTGGCTATAACACCCATAAGCCCGCCCCCAACAATACACTCCTTCCGGGAGGCGTTAATTCCCAAATCTCCACCAGCTGGGAACCTAGCATTCAGAACACCTCAGTTTAGGGGGGACACCTGAATCAAACCCTCACAATTACCAACCAAATTTCAACATGACTTTGAGTGGGGATGAACTAATTGCATCTAAAAAACAGCAGGGGCTGGAGGGATGGCTTAGCTGCTAAGCCAAAGGACCCAGGTTCGATTCCACAGGACCCACGTTAGCCAGATGCACAAGGGGGCGCACGTGTCTGGAGTTCATTTGCAGTGGCTGGAGGCCCTGGAACTCCCATTCCCTCCCTCCCTCCCTCCCTCTCTCTCTCTCTCTCTCTCTCTCTCTCTCTCTCTCTCTCTGTCAAATAAATAAATAAAAATAAAATATTTTTAAAAACCAGAAGATACCATTGTAAGAAGGGGGGAAAAAAGTGAATCTGATATTACGGTGATGTTATATAATCCAACCTCTTCTAAAGGTGTTGGCGTTAATTTTGCTGAGCCTTGCCTTTATCAACGTGACAGTAGGCCTGAGATTAATAGCTCTGTTTCACTCTCCTTAGGTGTAACATGGGAAATAACAAGCATGCGTAGGCACAGATATCATCTCCATCACAGAGACGGAGGAAGCTGAGGCACAGAGTCAAGCAGATGCGCCTAGATGAAGCAACTAGTAAATTGCAGGATTTATGTCTGAACCCATGATGTCTGGCCCCTTCTTCTGAAGTTACTGTACTGCGCTGCTTCACTACTGTCACAGGATGTCTTCTGTCACCCTCTGCTAATAGAAACATGGACACCCTAGTTAATTCCCCATTGCTGCAAGCAAAAAAGGTGTTCTCGGGGGCTGGAGAGATGGCTTAGCGGTTAAGCACTTGCCTGTGAAGCCTAAGGATCCCGGTTCGAGGCTCGATTCCCCAGGACCCATGTTAGCCAGATGCATAAGGGGGCACATGCGTCTGGAGTTCGTTTGCAGTGGCTGGAGGCCCTGGCGCGCCCATTCTCTCTCTCCCTCTCTCTCTCTCTCTGCCTCTTTCTCTCTCTGTCACTCTCAAATAAATAAATAAATTTAAAAAAATAAAAAATAAAAATAAAAGGTGTTCTCGGGCTGGAGAGATGGCTTAGCAGTTAAGGTGCTTGCCTGCAGAGCCTATGGACCCAGGTTCAATTCCCCAGTAGCCATGTAAGCCAGAAGCACAAGGTGGTGGCATGCATCTGGAATTTGTTTGCAGTGGCTGAAGGTCATGGCATGCCCCATTCTATCTGCTTCCCTCTCTCTCTCTCAAATCAATACAAATAAATAAAAAGGTGTTTGGTTATTACATATCTCATAAGGATGTTATGGGGAATCAGTGAGAAATTCAAGTGATAGGAGTCACTGAGCAGTTGCAGCCACAGTAAGAACCCGCAGTCAGGCAGCAGTGAGTCTGTGCATGCTGGAAGCATCATCACACCCACTGTGCCCATAATTATTTGCCTCAATGTTTGAGATTTCCTTGAACAACGTGTTCCAGAAACTGTCTCTTTCTGACTTGCATTTGGCAACCTCATGCCAATGGCGCTCACTAGGGAACATACTCTGCCTTCCATGTTATTTATAGATGAATCAATAAATGGCTTTGCGACACCCTCTTGGATTGCTGTAAGGATTAAATGAGATAATGTACGTAAAACTGCTAGTATAATGTTTGGCTTGAGAATTCCACCTCATTAATGTTAGTTCTTCCCCTCTGCAACAGAACACATCATTAAGGACACACACTTTGGAGTCCCATAGCAGGGAGAGTAACAAACAGAGTGCCTGGACTCCTCCAGTCAACAGAAACACGCAGGGACAGCCCATGCGCCCTGTGATCTGGGCACATGTAGTGCAAGGCAGTCCCAGCCAGGGTCTACCATGGTGGGCATCATTTGCCTTGCACCACAGTGAACAATGCCGAGGGCACGTTTGGAAGTCTGGGAGCAACAGAAAGAAGAAGGCACTCGATGTACTGATTACTTAGAGCTACTAATTAGGTCCATGCCTGGTACAAACGCTGGCAACTCTTCTCTTGCGAACCGGAGTACCAGGGATGAGCTTGGCAGAGATGAGCCGAATCACAGCCAGTCCTCCATACGCCCACGTGCTGTGTCTATAAAGGGACGCTTCAACGGAGACCACTCGGGAACAAATGGCCATGGCACTTGGATGTTCTAAGACACTCTAGAAAAATAATGGGGACCTGGGAGCAAAGACTTCCTTCTTCTTGCTCGAAACCACCCAGGAAATTGCTAAAGTGAGCAATGGCACCAGGGCGAACACGGGCTTGAGTGGGGAGCAGACTTTGCTTACACAGTGCCAGCTGTGACTGGAGGTGGGTCAACTGACACTTCCCAGCTCCTATTTATTTCTTCATGTGCCAAATAGAAAAATACCCACTTGAAACAAGTATGGGCCACCACCTAAAAGTACCTGTGTTCACTGGAGGGCACGGGCCGGCCGGAATCTGTGCGCCCCTATCTTCCTTTGAAGTGGCTCTGATGGCAGGACAATTGCGCGGGGCTATGAGTCACTGTCTATTAATACAACTCACAGTTGGCTAACAGGACAACTCTTGCAGAGACGGAAGGAAACGCGACCACTCTTGAATAAGATAAGTCACTCCATAAATAAGCGGCAAGGCATTGGCTGGGTGAGGGGGGGACGTGGGGGGCAGGCACAAACCCATGGTGCTGAGACCAGTCAAAATCTGAGGAAAGAGAGGACAGGAAAGACGCTGGAGGAGAGCGCTATAGGCCAGCACTGGGTCAAGATGACCAAGGCCACTGAGCGACGGAGCTGAGATTCCACTTCAGAGATTTACTTCCAGAAACTGGTGGAAGGGGTGCGCCAAGCCAGGGCATGCACAGCAGCCAACGAGCTGGCAGTAAATTCATGACTGACAGCCCCGAAGAGTTTCAGAAAGTCAGCTCACAGATTCAGGGAGGAGGTGGGACAGGAGTCTGAGGCAGAAACAGGGGACTGGCTGAGTGTTCCTCTGATACACACCCTGTAATGGGGGTCCCTTACCTCACTCCAGGGCCCTGATGGACGTTGTGAACTTGGGGCTCTGTTGAGATGGAACCATGGAGTCTCTAGACTTTCCAACTCTTGAAATAATTTTTGTTTTCAGGTTGCAAGGACATAAATATTACATTACAGTTCCTGCTGCATTTGCAGGATCAGTAGTGTGTAGATTTCATAGTCCAGTAATAATTGGCCAGCACCCATAGGCAGAGAATACTTACTGTCCCTCTGTTTTGTTTTGTTTTTTAAATTTTGTCTTGTTGTTTTTGAGCGGTTATTTTTGCCTATCAATCAAACGTTTTCTGTTTTTCCTCTCACCATAAAAAAAGTTAACTTTAATATAGGGCACAAGTGAAGTTAAAAGACGTTTTAATTTCTCATCCCTCTCCTTTTCTAACTTTCTATTTATTTTTTAAATTCATTCAAATAAGAAGAAAGGTCTTAAATATATATACAAGATGTTGGTTGCATATGGTATGTAGTTTGTACAAGAATTGGGAATTGGTTTTTCTTTGCTTAAAACTAGAAGTTGGTCTAGAAGTGGGGCTCAGTGGGTAGAGAGCTTGCCTAGCATGCACAAAGCCCTGGGTTCCATCCCAGCGCCTAAACCAAGCATGGCAGCACACACGTGCCGTCCCTGCAGTTAGGAGGTAGAGGAGGAGGATGAGGAGTTCAAGTTCATCCTGAGCTACATTGAGAATTCAAGGCTACCTTGGGCTACATGAGATCTTGTCTCAAAAAAATTTTTTTAAGAATGCAAAACTTGGGCTGGAGAGATGGCTTAGCGGTTAAGGCATTTTCCTGCAAAGCCAAAGGATCCTGGTTTGATTCTCCAGGACCCACATAAGCCAGATATACAAGGGGGCACATGCCTCTGGAGTTCGTTTGCACTGGCTGGAAGCCCTGGTGTGCCCTTTTTCTCTCTCTCTCTATTTCTCTCTTGCTCACTCTACTTCTTTCTCTCTCTCTCAAATAAATAAATAAAATATATTTAAAGAATGCAAAACTTAAAAACTTATTTTAAGCCAAACTTTACTGAAAAACATTCGTAATTACACCTAACTTATATTTTGAAAGTAACCTTTATTTTTTTATATACATTTTTAGAACACACAGGGAAAACAATATATTTCTGTTGAATATTGGCTTCCAAACAAAATGGAATTTAATTTCACTAATGGTAGTCTTGATATATTTAACTTAAATGAAGGTTACAAAAATAGCACTAGATATTGTTTGCAACAGGAAAATATGTTGAATTGTAAAGCTACTGAAATCACAAACAGAAAACGAATAAACATATAACCTAAGAAAGTTTACATAAGGCATTGAAGTGATTTTCTGGAGCTGACAATATGGTTCAGTGGTTAAAGGTGCTTGCTTACAAAGTTTGCTGGCCCCAGTTCAATTTCCAGCCCTCCCACACCAAAAGTGGTGAAATCGTCTGGTGATCATTTACAGCATCAAGAGGCACTGGTGTGTGTGTGTGTGTGTGTGTGTGTGTGTGTGTAAATAAATAAACAATTTTTTTTAAAAAAAGAGATTTCTTCCTGACATATCAAGCTTAGCTGTTTAAAATTAATTATTGATATGTGCCATATGTGTTGTTCGCTTGATTTCTTATAGGCCTTGTATGTTCTAAAATGTTACTTATAAAATTTAACACAATGAAATGTATCTCTTTAGTGTGACAGCTGTGCTTCTCTCTCACACACTAGCTCACTCACACAAATACTCAATTCAAACCTAAGATAACACGGATTTTTATATCTAACTGAAGTGACTCAATTCCTGCCTTATCCCTGATGCGTGTAAAACAAGGAGAAGTGTGGTCACACAATGGGCCCTTGAACTTGGCAGACAAAGGCTCTTCTTTCCTTGCACAGCAGAAGGCTCTTTCTAGCACAGCAGAGAAATGGTGAGCCACAGATCATCAGATCCCATTGTGTGGATACAGTCTGACTGCACCTCATCAAATTCTTCTCACTAAGTCAAGTTCTCAGGCTGAGCAGAAGATGCATAAAATGTGTTCCTCCTTCTGTCATGACAGGTGTTGCAAGTGGTCGTGCAAACACTCTCCGCAAGTGGTTGATATGGCTTGTGGCTTGCCAATAGCCGTTCTCTCTCAAGCCCAAGTGGAAGCTAGCTATGTCACAGGCAGAGCCTGTGCTTCTAAATGTAGACAGAGCACTGAGTAGGGACACTTCTAAACATAGACAGAGCACTGAGTACGGTTGCTTCTAAACGTAGACAGAGCACTGAGTAGGGATGCTTCTAAACATAGACAGAGCACTGAGTAGGGACGCTTCTAAACATAGAGCACTGAGTAGGGACGCTTCTAAATGTAGACAGAGCACTGAGTAGGGACACTTCTAAACATAGACAGAGCACTGAGTACGGTTGCTTCTAAACGTAGACAGAGCACTGAGTAGGGATGCTTCTAAACATAGACAGAGCACTGAGTAGGGACGCTTCTAAACATAGAGCACTGAGTAGGGACGCTTCTAAATGTAGACAGAGCACTGAGTAGGGACGCTTCTAAACATAGACAGAGCACTGAGTAGGGACCCCTCTAAACATAGACAGAGCATTGAGTAGGGACGCTTCTAAATGTAGACAGAGCACCGAGTAGGGAAGCTTTGGCGGGTTTCGGGCAGAGTTTTGCAGAAGTAGAAGCTTCCCTTGGATTCACAATTACTTCGTGTCTTACAAGGGTCACAGCAAGAAAGAAGAAAGGAGGGGAAAGGAGGAGAGGGTGGTGGGGGTGAAGGGGAGAGGGAACAGAAGGAAAAAGAAGAAAGGAAGGGGAGGTAAAGGAAAAAGGGAAGACAAAGGACAGGAGGGAAGGGAGAAATAAAGGAAGAAGGAAGGGAGGGAGGAGAAAGAAAAAAAGAAAGAACCTCAACAAGCTCCAGGGTCAGTAAGTCTCCAATCAAATAAAAACAGCAGGAGAGTAATGAAGGGGGGACACCCAACATTCTCTGTGGCCTCTTCAGGAGAGTGTACCCTACTACAAGCAAGAACATGGGCTGCCACAGGGGCACATACATGTGCACACATTACACAACTCATCACACACACATACATGCAAAAAAGGGATACATTAGTATTGAACACATGCAGATATTTTCTTTATCATTAGTCTAAACAACGTAGTGTAACAACTATGTAAATAACATTTACTTGGCATTAGAATTTATAAATGATCTAAAGAATACTGAAGGATAGCCGGGCGTGGTGGTGCACGCCTTTAATCCCAGCACTCGGAAAGCAGAGGTAGGAGGATTGCCGTGAGTTCAAGGCCACCCTGAGACTACATAGTGAATTCCAGGTCAGCCTGGGCCAGAGTGAGACCCTACCTCGAAAAACCAAAAAACAACAACAACAACAAAAAAGAATACTGAAGGATAAGCACAAGTTCTGTGCAAATACAGCACCATTTAACAAAAAGAATTTGAAGGGCTGGAGAGATAGCTCAGTGCTTTACAGCGCTTGCCTGCAAAATCTAACAAACAGGGCTTAGTTCCCCAGTATCCATGTAAAGCCAGACACACAAAGTGGTAGTGGCTTCTAGAGTTCTTCTGCAGTGGCTCGGGGCCCTAGATTGCTCTCTCTCTCTCTCTCTCTCTCTCTCTCTCTCTCTCTCTCTCTCTCTCTCTGTCTCTTTCTCTCTCTCTCTATCTCTTTCTCTCTCTGTCTCTCTCTCTCTACTCTGTCTATTTTTGCAAATAAATAAAAATATGTTTTAAAAAAAGTTTAGCCAAGCATGGAAGTATATGCCTTTAATCTCAGCACTCAGGAGGCCAAGATAGGAGGATCCCTGTGAGTTCAAGCCCACCCTGAGACTACATAATGAATTCTAGGTCAGCCTGGGATAAAGCGAGACCCTACTTCAAAAAACAAAAAAAGGTTTAAAAAGAGGTTCATAAAGCCATTTTGCTTCTAAATTATGAGCATATATTTGACCTACATCTTTTAAAAGTTAGAACATAAAGAAATTTTAATAGAGAAGGGAAGGAAATGTTTCTAGGGTGGCATTTTCAGCTTGGAAAGGTAAATTCAATATTTTAAGGTAATTGCATATTAAGAAACTTCCAGGCATGGTGGTGCATGCCTTTAATCCCAGCACTCAGGAGACAGAGGTAGGGGATCGCCATGAGTTCAAGGCCACCCTGAGACTACATAGTAAATTCCAGATCAGCCTGGGCTAGAGTGAGACCCTACTTCAAAAAAAAAAAAAAAAAGAAAGAAAGAAAGAAAGAAAGAAAGGGAAAACTATCTTTCTGATAAAAACAAATTTCTCTTTTTTTTTTTTTTTTTTTTTTGTTTTTCAAGGTAGGGTCTCACTCAAGCTCAGGCTGAGCTGGAATTCACTATGGAGTCTCAGGGTGGCCTCGAACTCACGGCGATCCTCCTACCTCTGCCTCCCAAGTGCTGGGATTAAAGGCGTGCGCCACCACGCCCGGCGATAAAAACAAATTTCTGAAATCAAAAATGGCGTGGTGCTGTGGTCTGTGTGTGCCTTGACAAACAGCTCCCGTGACTCTTAGACTCTCTAGAGTGAAGAGTCTTATATGATAATGAGGTGACTGGTGTCTGGGGGTCTCCACACAGTTTCAGAATGGGTCAGATCATAGGAAGATTTTTCAGCCCAGTCTCCCAACTGCCAGGTAAGAGAGGGGAGATGAAGTTGCTCACCAATGTGCAGCAGTTGAATCCGTCATCCCTGAGTAAAGAAGCCTCCAGTGAAAACCCGATGGATTCATCTTGGATGAACGGCTGGAAGACTGAGCACGCGGAGGGTCCCTGAGAACGGGCAGAACCCTTCCCACATACCTCGCTATGTGCATCACGTGTATCAGGTTATTCATTTGTATCCTTCGCAGCATCCTTTTTAATAAGTAAACACGATAAATAAAATGGTTCTTGGGTTCTGTGAGCCCAACTTAATCAAACTTCAAGAGAAGATGAGCAAGAAGGTAGCTTCCATGGTGAGCCTGATGATCAGTGACAGGGTGGAGGAGACAGACCCTGAGGACACTCAACACCTACCAAAGCAGAGCTCCAGAGGCTCCTGAGAGCTCATCACTGAAGCAGACTTCAAACTCACCCACCACGGCTCAGGGAATTTTGCGGAAGAGGGGGGAATGATTGTAAGAGTCACAGGTTGGGATGTCTAGACCAGAGGCATTGCCTCCCCCCAACAACTGACTGCTGCCCCCACCCAACCCCACAACCCCATGGGGAATACGTGCAAACCCCACTGAGGAGGGTCCCCAGCGGAGTGGGGGCAGGGATAAGAAAAGGATGTTACCAACATATGATGTATCCATACTACGTATGTCCATAATAAATAAATGAAAGAAAACAACTTCAAGAGAGGGCTGTGGGAACCCCAAATTACAGCCCATAGGTTAGAAGTATAGGTGAAAACTTACTGTTTATGGTGGCATCTGAAATAGAGGGACATTTTGTAGGACCAAGGCTCAGCACTTGAGATCTGACCCTATCTGCAGGTAGGCAGTTGCAGCATTAAACCAGAGGGTATCGAACCAGTACCCACTGGAGAACTAATTGCTCAGTTGGCAGAAGAGAACAACCTCCCATTCATCTGAGCGCCAGGAGTAGTACATTCAAAGACTGTGTAAGTAGACAGCATGAAAAAAATCACTTTATTTCTCTGTCTCTAGGAAATGGAAAATCCTTTTTGACAAGAATTTAGATTTGGGGCTCTGAGAGAATATACTGAGTGTCTGTTTTATTCATCAATTAAATCCATATTTCATGAACTGCTACTAGATGAATGAAAGGTTGGACAGAGTTCACAATGGAAACGGCAGGCAGGCAACTCTGCGTAGATAATCAAGAATCCTGAGGGCTCAGTAAGTAAAATTAGCATCCGTGTTGTGCTCTCGGTACTCAAGTGGCCGTAGCTTCAGAGAGGCGACAATGACAAAAGTCATGACGGTGCCAACTAGTGGGAAAAGCTGTAACAGGAAGTAAGGCATGCAGACCTTACATGTAGAGAACTGGACTCTACCTGGCAGTTGTTGACCGTGAGACTGGAGGCACCATGGTGGTTCTGAGTGGTGAAGCATGACTGAGAGCGCACCAGGTAAAGGAAAGAGAGAGAAGACGGTGGACAAGGGCCCAGAGAGGAGGCATGGCTTGGCACGGACAAGGAAGAATCAGAAATCTTTAGTGATAGAATAGAAGATGTGAGGATGAATGTGGTTGGTTCAAGACTGGAAATGGAGTCCATTGAGCAAGTTATACATATTACACAGAACATAAGGGCAAGGTCGTGGGATCCTGTGGCCCCTGGAATCAGGAGAAACAGAGGCAGAGAGAGTTCCTAGATTTGATTTGAGGCAAGATTATTCTAGTCACACTGTGGAGGAGGTACCTAGGGCAACAAAAGAACCAACAAGAGCTATCAGAAACAACAACAATAGAAGCCGATGGATATATTGAATCCCTTACAATGTGCCCAGCTCAGTTCTAAGGCATTCACTGCATCATCTCATTTCATCCTGACACTGTTCTGCAGGGAGGTAACCCTTATCTCAACCCCACAGATGGTGATGCTGAGGAATAAGAGGCCAGGTGTGCCTTAAGTGGAAGCTTTTGATTTGTTGTTTACCTGGGCAAGAACCATCAGCGCACGGGGCTGGTCTCGTGCCGGCAGGTGTGCTCACCTGGCAGCACAGGAAGTGCCAGGGCAGGAATGAGGGCAGTTCCTGACAAGTGCCAAATAACAGTGACTGACAGGGATGTAGGGTGAATGCCTAAATATGGCCATGAAAGAGAAGTTCAAGAGCATGATGTCAGTAGACAGTCTCCCAGTCTCCCAGTCTCCTGACAGCCCGTCTTCCCAAAGTCCTGTCCACTCTAGCTCTGGAGATATCATCCATCCATTAAGAACTGTTAACACATTCACTTCCTTCAGCACATTAACGTTTATCACCCTGGGCTGATACATGGCATGCTACGTGTTCTATAAGTTTATTTCCTTTGGCCTACTCTCCCTTTCCCTGAAACTCCCTCCTCTTATCTCTACAGAGACCCTCTCCAGCTTATACAACCCACTCCTGCCTTCCACACAAGTCCCCCTTCTTCCAGTTACAGTTACAGCTTCCCATGACTCATCCATCCACCCATTAGATGAGATGACTCGGTGTCACTGTTAACTCCTCTTCTTCACACTAGCCTCTGAGTCCCGCCATGAGCCTGATTCCTGATGCTTTTGTGGCTGTTGTCTTCTATTTGCCGACCTTGGACTTACCTGGTCAGCTGAAGCACTTTCTTATGGTCATCCAACCACCAATTGTCCATGGTGAAACAGTCCCTCTCTGCCTCTTTTGAATTGTATAGCTCAAAAGACATAAAAGTCCTAACCCCTCCCCCTAGTATCTTTGAATCTGATTTTATTTGGAAATAGTGTCTTTGCAGATTATCCTGTTAAAAAGAGGTTATGGGTGGAAGGCGGGGGATGCTGGGGAGATGACTCAATGGGGTAAGAACACTTGCCAAATGTGGTGGTTGGAACACAAAGTGACTCCTGTAGCCTGTGTTTGTATAGTTGATCCCCTGCAAGGTGGCACTGTTTGGGAAGGTTATGGAATCTGTAGAAGGTGGCGTCTTGCTAGAGGAAGTGTGCCATGGTGGAGGGGGTGGTGAGCTTTGGGGCGTTACAGCCCAGTCCTGCTTGCTGCTGCTCACCTCTGTCTTCCTTCCTGCTGATGTGACAATTTGACACCGACTTTCTTCTCCTGCCATGCTTTCCCATCGTAATGGACTCTACGCTCTCAAAGCTGTAATCCCAAATAAACTCTTTCCTTCCCTAAGCTGCTTCTGGTCCGTAATTTGGTCAGTAATTTGCTTCTAGTCATTCTCAGCAATGAGAAAGTAACTGATATACCACACAAGCATGAAGGCCAGATTGCCTTGAGTTTGATTCCCCAGTACCTGCATAAACAACTGGTCATGGCCACACACACCGCCAGTCCTATGGACAGTGGAGGCCACAGACTCACTAGGGGTCATGTAAATAGCAAGCAATTAGTGATAGAGGAGGACAACCCTTACACTGGCCCTTAAAAGAAGATACTACTGTTGCTGATTTTGAAACTGGGGAAAACAATGGTTTTCTAAAAGGCTAAGTCAGTGGGCTAAATTTACACAGTAGTAAGCAAGAAAATGAATTTATTCTTGGTGTCATTGAGCGATAAAGTTTTCATTAAATGTTTTAGTACAGCAAATTTCTTTTGTTAAGGCAAGGTAGTAAATACCTTAGCTTTGTGCAACATAGATCTCTGCCCAGATGACTCAATGTTGCCACTCTAGCCCATAAGCAGCCATAGATAACACATAAACAAATGGGCATGCACGTGCTCCAACAAATCCTAGTTGCAAAAGGAGGTTGCAGGTCAGGTTTGGCCTTCTGGTCATAACTTACCAAGTCAGCCGTACAACATCATCCATAGCCTATAATCCATGGTTCTTGACCTGACAGTTACTAATACTCACATTGGACCCACTCTATGCTAGCTCTGTCCATGTGCTCACTTATTTAAACTCTTTTTTTAAAAGAGAGAGAATTGGCACACTGGGCCTCAGCCACCGCATTAGAACTCCAGGCGCTTTTGCCACCTATGGGAATGTACAGCCTTTCACTTGCCTCGCCTTTGTGCGTGTGGCTAACATGGGATCTGGAGAGTCCAACATGAGCCTTAGGCTTCATAGGCAGATGCCTTAACTGCTAAGCCATCTCTCCAGCCCCATTTATTTAAATTCTGACCCCTGTGATCCACATCTTAGAGGTTGTCAACTTGTCAACATCTCAGGAATAGTGGCGGAGGCAGGATTCAAGTTTGGGCAGTCAAGCTCAGAGCCCATAATTCTCATCCACTGACCACAGGATCCTCACATCTTACCATGAACACACACACACACACACACTCTCTCTCTCTCTCTCTCTCCATGTTTCTGCAAACTCCACTCATTTCCTCCACTAAAATATCATACTTCCTCAGCATGACTGCAACTGGGAGGAAGGGAGAAAGGGAGGGAGGGAGAGAAAATGGAAACTGAGCCAGCTCCACCTGACTGCTCTGGAATGTACACTTTTCCAGAGCCAAAGCCCTGGATTGGCTCAATGGAGAAACTTGCTATCAGCAGAGAGGAGGTGGTGGGGAGGGAGTTCCTCCTCCTTCACCTGCTTATTGAGAAGATTTAGGGAGATTAAGTGAAAGTACCAACAGCAATTGGCCACCGACCTAGGCTTGCTTCAAGAACTTGTATTAGTCAACAGAATCTGAGCTGGTACTTAGCTACTTGCAACAACCTCATTTTTCCTTCTCTTACATTCACAGAACACGATTTTTGCTTAGGGATGGTGTCTGTAGGTGGCCGATACTCTTCTGGTCAAGGACACACAAACAGAAGTCTGTTGGGGATAGCTAGGAAATATACTTACCTTTCTGCTGTTTGCATTCTTCTTCTTTCTTCTGGGAATGTGGCCAAGGAACTGAGACCAGAGCAGTCATGCGATGACCTTCACACGATCAGAGAGATGAAAACCGTTCACTGCAGCTATTGGAGCAGAATGACGGAAACAGCCTGGAGCTGACAGAAACATGGAGGCCCTGTCCCTTCCTTCATTCTCCCCGTCTCCAAACTTCTGCTGACAAGTGGGGGGAGAGAAATTGTTGGTTAAGTCACTGGAGTTTGGGTCACAGGTACAAGTGGAATTTTGATCAGTCCTAACTGACAGTCCTGGTGAGGAGAGGGACAGGTCCTCAGCAAGAGACACGGTGTTTGAACATAGTAGGTACTCAGTAAATGTGGAATGAATGACTCAGTGAGTCATTGGATGTACTAATGGAAGATAAAAGGGTTTGGTTACACAGAAAACTGAGATATTTACCACTACTTCCTCAGCACCTACTGAGTGTCCTCGAGCCTCTCAATAATCCTCAGGGCTCATGGACATGGTTGTTGTCATTCCCATTCCACGGATCAGGAGCCGACATCCCAGGAACATGGACTCCCTTGCCAGGAGTGGGACTAGGATTTGAATCCAGCTCTGAGCCATGGGAAAATGTATGTTCCTTTGCTTAGGCCAAGCTGCTATCACAACTGATCTACTCACTGAGCACTTGAGCTTAAGCTAGTGGGTCATTGAAGAAATTAGGATATAACCCCAGCCCCATACCTCCTGATTGATGTAAGCATGGACAATTTTTTTATCCTTGTCTCAGTTTTCTCCTTGGTAGAGAAGGGTAACGGCAGTACCTGCATTATAGCCCTGTATACAATGCGACATGTGCATGTAAAATGATTAGCAGAGGGTTGGTAAAGGCTCAGAAACATTGCCCATCATTATCCTCCCCAATCCCTGTGGGAATCAGCACAAGAATAAAGGCTGGATCTCAGTGGACAGCTCCAAGTAGGTGTGAGCCAGACAGACTCCTGCAGCTGTTGGAGTCCTGTGTTCTGACTTTAGCATTTCCTCTGTTGGGATCCTTCTGAGAGCACAGATCCCCATGGCCTCAGAAATGCCTGGGAGATTGGTCTTCCTCATTGGAAGTCCTGATAATGCCTTGAATTTATTGTCATTCTAAGCTGCAGGACAGTCCCTGGAGCCTGAAGGCTAGCTGCCTAATCCCACGCAGGTGTCAGACAATGGCCCTTGGGTGGGGAACACGGTGCTCCTGTCTGGCTCTCTGCCTGACCCACCTTAGCACCAGAGCAGCCTGGGAGTTGGATGTGTCTGAGGAGAGATGCAGGGGCAGATTTGAATCTGAGATGTTAATCTGCCCAACTGAAGTTTCACATCTGTCTTGGCACAAACATAGGAATCCTCAGAGCCAAGCTAGTTACAGCTCTGAGCGGGTGGGGTGGGGACCTGGGCATTAAAGACAGGTGAGGTTAGATGTCTCCCCGACATAAGACATGGCAAATTCCTGTGGTGCAGGGGCTCTCCCAAGATTGACTGTGGGAAAGAATGGGGTAGGAAGTCGCTGGAGAAAGCTGGGTGTTGGAACCTGAGCTGACTGTTGAATGCCAGGTTTAGGCTTGTGAATTGTGCACTTGAAGTCCAGGAGCTAACCTCTTTTATATGCCGCTTTTCTACTATCTGCTACTTTTTTATGTGCTACCTTTATACACGCGCGCACACACACACACACACACACACACACACACACACACATTACTTCACAGTAGGAAACATAATGACACCTACACTAGCCATGAGTATTATTAAAGGAGACAATTTAAGAAAGCTTTCAGGGGCTGGAAAGATGGCTTTGCAAAGCTTAAGGACCCAGGTTCAATTCCCCAGTACCCACACACATAAACCAGATGCAAAAGGTTGCACATGTGTCTAGAGATTATTTGCAGTGGCTGGAGGCTCTGGGCACCCATTCTCTCTCCCTCCCTCCCTCCCTCCCTCTCTCTGAAAAAAATATAATATTTTAACAAAAGAAAGCTTTCAGGACACTGTTTAGAAAACTACTAGGACTCAATAGGTATTAGCTATGGTAATCATATGAGCGCATAGGATATGTCCCAGGGAAGCCACAAAAACTGCTAAATGATCCATTGGAAACTACTCTAGGAGGGAAACTGGATTGAGTTGAATTTTATAATTTCTACTACTCTTCTCCTCTCCTCTCTTCTCTTCTCTTCTCTTCTCTTCTCTTCTCTTCTCTTCTCTCTCTCTGTCTCTCTCTTTCTCTCTCTGTCTCTCTCTCTTTTTCTCTCTCAATCTAGGGTCTCATGTATCCAGCCCAAACTGTGACAAGAATATGTCTACTTTTTAAAGTGTAAGTTTTGTCATGGCCTGTTTTCTACTCAGCAGTTTTTATTGTTATGAACAAATAAAACCATGTAACATGGTCTCTACTTTCAAAAGCTTCTGATCTAAATGGAGAAAATATACAGAGATTAAATATTGCAAACAGTCTAAGCTCTACAGCTAAAAGCCAATATGAGTAGTAGTGACCATGATTCTTGAAATATTTCTCCCAAGAGAAAGATCTGAGAATAATAGGATGGGAACCTTGACGTTGGCTGACCCCTCTCCCCAAGAGACTGAGGTCACCCAAACTCAAGGTTGGCAAGGAATATTAGTAGATCACATTTTTAAATTAACTAATTATTTATTTGTAAAGGGAGACAGAGAGAGAAAAAGTGAGCATGTCAGGACCTCTTGCTACTACAATTGAACTCCAGACGCATGCATCTGATTTTTCATGGGTACTGGGGAATTGAACCCAGGCCATCAGGCTTTTCAAGTAAGTGCTTTTAACTATTGAACTATCTCCTAACCCAATGATAAGTAATTTTGACATCGCATTTACTATGTACAGTTACGATGCTCCAAGCATGTTGCATATGTTTTCATTTTAATCCACACAACGCCATGCAGCATTCAGTTGATTTTGTTTATTTTTACAAGCTATGATTATGCTTTAAGGATGAGCAAATAGGGTTCAGAGAAGGGAGGTAATTTATCCCAGGTCACACCAACAGTAAGTAGCTGAGATGGATATTGAACTTAACCAGGCTCGCTCCAAAAGCTGCTTTTAATCATTGTGCTACACTTCCTTTCAGTGGAAAGAAGTCAAATTTACTTAGTTATGTGTAAATAAACGAATGTGCTATAGCAAACATCCCAACTCCTTAGTACCTTGACACAACTGAAGTTTATTATTTGTCCCCAGTACAAGTGTTCAGCAGGCATCCTTTTGCATAGTTAGTCAGGAACCTAAGTTTGGTAGACAGATAAGTTACGTGAAAGTATCTTTGGCATGATTCCCGAAGGCCACAGAGTCTTCTTGCACATGTCTCCCAGAGTGTCACAGAGGTTTTTCTGGCCATGCCTGTAAGCAGAACCTCTTATTTCCAATAGTACTCAGTGCTCAGTTACACATTTTTAACTGCAAGGTAGTCTGGGAAGTGTAGTCCAGTCAGTCATGTAAACAAAATAAGGATACTGGTGAGCTCTCAGCCTCTGCCTCACAGAGCCTTCCTCTACCGGCGAAAAGGGCTGTGGTCTGAAGTCTGGGTGCAGATGCACAGTTGTGGGATCCAGTGTCCAGAGAGAGGCTACAGCTTCAGTCCTGCCTTCAGAAATTGTCAGTTTGTACCCGGATAGGCGATTCTTCAAGTGGAATGCAACAGGTAAAGCCAGGTCATGACTAAGTACCGAAGAGTACCACACATCCGGGTTCTTCCTTCCACCCCACCCTCACCCTTCAAAAACAAGCTGACCACATGCATCCAGGCAGGTCTTTGCCAGTGAGGGTTGGGGCGGGGGTCTCAGGCTGGAGCTTGAAGCTCTCTGCCATGTTTTCACTGTGGAACTGGCTACAGCATAGCTGGATTCAGCCTAGACAGAAAAGGGACCAGGGGGAAATGCTGCAGGGTTGCCATCCGGTGCCTTCCCCGGTCTCAGGCCCATTGCTGGCTCCACAAAGAACAGCCTTGGGAAGCCAGCAAGGGGGAGGAAGGTCAAGAGGCTTACATCACAGGCACCTGAACTCAGAATATCGAAAGCCAGCCTGAACCACTGTCTTGGTGACACCACCATCCAAGAAGCTACCCAAGTGAAAACTGTGGGTGTGTCCACCCAGCCTCCACAAGTCCAGGAAGTCTGAATCACCTCTCAATACATCCCTCCGTCCCAGAGACCCCCCACAACCTCCCCTCGGGCTTCTCCCTCTCTCAACGGGACTAATGGACCCAGAATTTGACTTCCTTCCACTATCCAGCTAGTCCTCCAACAAATGTCCTGGAGAGTGTTATTGGCTGACACTAGGGTATTTATGCATATCCTTTGCCGACTTCTTTGCCATCTGAAAGTAACATGCACCATTAGAACACCTCATGTTTCCAGCCTTCTCTAAAACTACAGGCAACCGTAAGCAGGTGTCTCTGGAAAAGGTTTCTTTCCCTAGATGGGAAAAAAGAGAAAGAAAAAGAATAAAGAAAAGAAAAGGAAAGGAGAGAAAAAGAAAGAGAGAGAAAGAGAAGAAAATGGCTCCCAAAGAAAATCGATCTCTCTCTCTCTCTCTCTCTCTCTCTTTCTCTCTCTCTCTCCTCTCTCCTCTCTGCTCTCTGCCTAGAAGGTGGTTCTAATGCCCAGAGAGGTAGAAGCCATCCTACAGTCTGAGGCAGAAAGCCACGTGCTGAGGATAGGGTGCAGAATCTAGACGAAGCAACCCCTTCATGGCTTCACTCAAATAGTTGTGCCTGCCTCAAGCTTCCTTCTTCTTGATATTTCATTCAGTAGGTGTATTACTCTCCTATCACTTCTCTGACCCATCCCCGCAAACTTACTTGCTTCAAACAGCGCCTATTTATTCTCTTATAGTCTGGGAGGTAAAAGTCTAAATTCAGATTCATGAGGGTAATGTCAAGGTGTGGCCTCTTCCTTCATCCTGGAATTAACTCTGCATTTATGATTTGATGGCTGAGTCGTGATTTCCTGATGGCCGAGTTCCTGTGTTCATTTCCTGGTCCAACTTCCTGTGAGCACCTGTGCCTCCCTCCAATCTCTGCTTCCATCTTCATTTCTCTCTCAGACCTTTGAGCTCCCTTCCTTTAAGGACCCCTGTGATGACATCAGATGGCACAAGGAAGCACTACAGGAGTCAGGGCAAGCCCCCATCTCAGCACCCGCAAATCGTCACATCTCAAAAGTCCCCTGTGCTGTGGGAGGTGACCATAACTCCCAGTTACTGGGCTTGGGATGAGAACATCTTTGAGGATCATGATTCAGCCTACAATGGTAGTAAGAAAATTAAGCCCTTGCCTTGTGTCTGTTTCTTGAGGCTGAAATCAATTCAAGCTGATGCTTTTCTTACTACACCCCCTGGCACTGTGCTTGGCACTAGAGATACTCAGGCCACACTAAGTCCTCCCTTAGCAGGAGTCTTTCATGTGTTGTTTACAACTGTCAAAGTCAGCTACAACATTGTTGGGATGCACTTCCACACCAGGACAGTTATGGGGGAAGGCATTTATTGAAGCTTTCAGATAGAGGGAAGTTCTATAGTGGCAGCAGAAGTTGTCCCCTTTTCTTAGATCCATGCACAGAGAGAAAAGCAAACACGACCAGCACACACAAGCACACTCAGGAACCCCATTATGGCAGAGCTCAAGCACTCTGCATATCTTTAGTCTGGAAACAGATCCACCCCCAAACATATCTTGGAGCTGGATCCTAGGATCCACCCATAGTGACACCTCCTCCAGCCAGGTGGCTGGAAATCTAAATTGCAAGCTTTAATAAACTCTTGAATCAGTTAGGGTACATCCATTTCAAACTACCACAGCAACTATCATTGCTTATATGATGGCCTTGGGAGGCTGAAATCCTGAGGGAAGGAAATATGTAAGCTCTGCTTCTCTGCCATCCCAACACTCAGTCAGCCCAACAGAGCATGCTGTCCCCAAGTCATGACTTAGCCACCAAGTCCTTCTGCAGAAGCCCGAGTTCCTGGTAAGCATCACTGAATAGGAGATGGGAGACCATTGATGGTTGGAGGCTTGAGCAGAGGTTCTGGGACCACCAAGGGCTCATTTATTAGTCGCTCAAATAAAGGTGGTTCAGGAGGGGATGGATGATGAACTGGGAGAGTCAGCAGTGGATCTGAAGCACCACTTGCCCAGAAGCAGTAGTTGGGTGGATTAGCAAGAGAGCAAGACGAGGCCCATGCACATTATGGGTCAGCTGCGAGAGGACATGGGGAACAAGCAGGATTGGGCTCTGAAGCTGAGAGAGAGGGAAATAGAATGAGATATGGTAGAAGGGCAGGTATAGAAGGGAAGATGTATGTTGGGAGACAGATGAGAAGCTGAGGCAGAAATAGAGGGAGAGAAACAGAGACACATCCAGGGATAGACAGAAGCCCAGCTTCAGGAAATGACCAGAAAGAGAGCAAGCATGTGAGACTTCCTGCTCATGCCCTTGGGGAGAGGGAGAGCCTTGTGGAGGTGTTCAGAGGTATTCTCAATTTCCACACCTGGG
The DNA here is from genome assembly GCA_036346955.1 of Dipus sagitta. Classification (NCBI taxonomy): domain Eukaryota; kingdom Metazoa; phylum Chordata; class Mammalia; order Rodentia; family Dipodidae; genus Dipus; species Dipus sagitta. The sequence continues at coordinate 18,807,302 of CM070777.1, read as the reverse complement.
AGGCTATCTAAGCCATGGCCAGGTGGTAGGGGAGAGAGAGGGAGGGATGGGAAAAGAGCTCTGAGACTCTGACATTGATTAATTAACTAATTAACATTCTATCTCAGTTTTCCCCAAAAGATGCTGAATCAAAACAAAAGGTGATAGGGAGGGGCGGTTTCCGTAAAACAAAAAAGTTTACACACACGCCTACTTCTTACCAAAGGAATCTGTTTAAGTCAGCATTTTTCAAACTTATTTGACTATGAGACATCTTAAATTCTTTCTTGGAAGACCCTCTGTGAAACCCTGTTCAGCCCTTCCTCAGGACTATTTGGGAACTGTGGAAGTCCTGGGTCACAGGTGAGGGCTACAGTTGATTAAAGTAAAAGTGTATACTGTCTGCGTGCCGGCACTGTCAGTGTCCAGGAGGGCTTTCGGCTGGAGCTGGACTTTTAAGGCCACATGGTGTTGGTCTGGCAGAGGGGGGCATGGGCATATTCATCACTTACCCCAAGGGCTGTCTGATTTGTTCCAAGTCACCTAGCTAAGGAGTCAATGAAGTCGTAGACAATCTGTGCAGCGAGGCCGCCTGAGGAAACACCACTTGTTCTGCTGGCCGTTTTTCAACCACCCCCAGCCAGTTGGCAGTCAGAGTGTGAAGACCACCTGGACCTCCTCCCCAACAGCCCACCCAACAGAGCCTTCCTTTTGCTGTGCTACGAGAGAATCTGTGCAACCCACCAACATCCATAAGGCTAACTGCTACTGCTTCCATGTAGCAGCTAACAGTCACGTGCCAGGGAAGTTCCCCACCTGCTCACCATACACATCTTCTGATCTCCTCAGGGTTATGTGTTTATTATGGCGTAAGTGACCAGAGCTTGCCCTCCTCCCACGTGGGCATGCTCAGACTAGGTCAGAGATTCTGGGACCACCTCCTGTTATGATAATTGAGGATACCTCTGGCCAAAGCAGTTTCCCTCATCTTCCCATAAAACCTCTTTCCTTTTTGGCTTTCCTGCTCACTGGTTTGTGTACCCTTTCCCCTCTCCCTCCCCTCTTTCCCTCCCTCTCTTCCTCCTCCTCCTCCTCCTCTTCTTCTCCCCCCTCCCCTCTGTGTGCATGCGTGTGCACATGTGCCATGGAGTTCAGAAGATAATTTTAGGTATTACACCTCATCTTCCACCTTGTTTTTGGTAGGGTCTCTTGTTCACACTGCATATAACAGACTAGCTTACTTGTGAACTTCTGGGGACTCTCCTGCCTTCTCACCACAGATAGACACACTAGGATTACAGATGCACATGCTTTACATAGGCTCTGAGGATATGAACTCATATCCCCATGCTTGTGTAGCAGGAGTTTGGCCCGCAAAGCCACCTCTCCACAAAGACCCTCCATCTACCTCTTGTTTCAACCCTTTCCCCCACCACCATCCCCTGCTCAAACAGATCAACAAAAATTCTTGTTTTAGTCTTCAGACAATAGAGTTAGAGAATATGCCCTTTAGGAGGTTTATAACACAGAAGCCCTCAATTTGTCTGTTCAAGGGTTTTTGTCAAAAAAGCTACATGAAGTCAAACTAGAGTAACAGGTTCATTAAAACATGTGTTCTGTCCTGTACCCTCTATCCACCCTTCCCCTCATTCATGACTCTGATTGGGGGCATAAATTATCTACTGGCCTTCAGAAAGAGTACTCTGTGACATTGGCAATTGTACCTATCTATCAGAAAGGGGATCTTGAGCTCAGAATACTGCTAAGTCAAGGTCACACAGGCAGCAGGTGGTAAAGCCTAAATTTGTACGTAGATTTCATACTGCAGTGATCACATGTCCTCTGCTTCAGCCCGAGCCTCTAAAATGCACAATATTAACACCACAAACATGGGTCTAACACTTAGTGAAGCTTTGCTATGTGCTGGCTTCATGCAAAACTGCTATCCTTAAAGAAGCATGAATTATGGGCTGGAGAGATGGCTTAGTGGCTAAGGTACTTGCCTGAGAAGCCAAAAGAGCCCATGTTTGACTCCCCAGCACCCACATAAGCCAGATGCACAAAATGGCCCATGTGTCTAGAGTTTGTTTGTAGTAGCTAGAGGTCCTGGCACATCCATTCTCTCTCTCTCTCTCTTTCTCTCTTTCCCTCATAAATGAAATATTTAAAAGAAAAGAAACATTAAATACGCCTGAGCAAGCAAGAGGAGGGCTTCTAGGTTTTTCAGTGCCTCTGCGCTGTAGTTGAGGCTTATGCTTAAATGACATAAGGCTCATGGGCCCATATGGCCATTTAAATCTTTCCAATCCAGTCCCTTAAGCTCTAGATGACTCTCAGCACTGCCACCTCCTGTGCTCTGGCCAGGGCACAGTAATGAACGACAGTATCACTTCCACAACACCTGGTTGAAGATTGCACATGAGCAGCACCCTTGGGTCAATCAGCCATGCAGATATTGAGGAGGGTTCCAGATCTGGCATCAGTTCAATTATCCACAGAACGGACTTGTCAAGCCACATGGCCACCAAGTAAAACCCCACAGATGTGCCCAGATAGCCACCATGGACTTCATATTTCCAGAACCCAGAATTTCAGAGTTAAATTCATGCCTGTTTTGCAGGAGCTGATTTTCAAGTTGCAGCCCATGGTCTCAGAAGCAATACCATCTAAAATGTTGGTTTCGGGAATCAGACGTCCCACAGATTGGTGTCGTCTGTGCTCTGCAAGCAAGTATCTGCTTAATCATGACTCCGTTGCCTGAGGAGAGAGTCATAACCTGTGCATGGATGCCAAAAGAATGTAGCTTCCCAGCTGGCAATACAGATCATAGGCTTCCAAACTGGGCATGTTAAGGCATCTGATGTATCACTCTACAGATCTAATAAGACAAAGGGGAGTTTTCTGCCAAAGAAGAATGCTAGGAAAACTAAGAACACCCAGAGTTCTCTCCTCCAAAATTATTGCACCACTGCCACTCCTATTCACCACCATGATTGCCAAAGATACCACCCGTCATTCAGATTCAAGCCTTTCCCAGGGGTGAAGGCCACCACAAGGTGCCCCTTTTGACAAAAGGTCACGGGGTTTCAGGTACAGGAAAGTAGACATAGAGGACGAGGCTTATAGACTGGCTGAAGCACAGCTAATCAGAATGTAGGGGATAATCAAAGGCTCCAAAGAGAAGAAGCAACTGTACCTTTCAGTGTGTCTCTAGTTCTAATCTTGCTAGAGAAATTTCTAGAACTCTATTTCCTGTACATCGTCCTTTCACCCTTCCTGGAGTCAGTGGAAGATCTCAGGGAGCTCATGAACACATCTTCCATTACTCAGCTTCTGCCCCATAGGAAGCATCTGCTGGACAGACCTCTGCTGCTCTGAAGCCACCTCTAGGATCCCTTGTCACTCACCCCTAGCTATGGTCTCTCACCATCACCAGAAGCAACCCCTCCCTCTTCTCTCTGAGCACTAATTTCCTCAGGATCTGATTAGGAGCTTCTTGGTGCTGGATCAGAGAATGAGTGATACCCGCATACTGCATAGGCATCCTCCACCCTCTGTGGCTATCACACACCCCTGAAGTACAGCTTAGTTTCATCCCTCTACTCTTTATTCAAGGTCAGTTCTAACCCAATGGTTTTCTTGGTTTTCCATGCAAACCAAGCCTCCTCTGTCCTTCCATGCTCATCTGAATAATGATTTTATTATTTTACTGAATCACCATAGGAACAGCACATGATAGATGAAATAAGCTAACCCTTACATCCCTGGTGTTTCTCAAAGATCTACTAGGCTGGACTAAAATGGGACCAGCTTGATAGAACTCAACTGTAACAATCTGACTCTAACTTTTCTCCAGTTGAAAAATCTCAGGTGTTCCTGATAATTCCTTTTGAAAAGGGGCATCTCTCCTGGGATCACAAATAAGTTTGATCCCTCCCCAATTACCAAACTTCTAATGCCATTGAGACAAACTTAGGGAACTAGCTTTATTGAGTAAAAGAAGGCCAGGAGGACACATGCTTATGGTTCCTACCTCCAATGCTGTCTTTACTCCAGCATGCTGCATCCCCCATCCAAGCTATTAGAGCCAATCATGGCCATCAGAGTTACCAATACATAATAGCAACAAACTTATAGGATCCTTAGGAGTATTCACACTAAAGGCCTATAAACACAGTAGAAATTTGTTAGGTGACATAGCTGAAAAGACAAAAAAAAAAAAAAAAAGTCAAGATAGTGAGTTGTAGCAGTTACCTTCTTGTTGCTGGGACAAAATACCCAACCAGAAGCAGTTTATATAAGGAAAGAATTTATTTCTGGCTCTCAGTTTGGAGGGGAAGGCTCATCGTTGCAGAGAAAGCATGGGAGGAGTCACATCATGTCATAGCAGCAGGGAGGAAACAGCAAGAGTGAGCTAGCTATGAGCACTCAGTGGGTCTAGACTCATAAACCTGCAGGTCAAGCCCCAGTGGCAAACCTCCTCTTGTGTGAATACGGGGGATACACTACATCTCGGTTGTTCTGTTGGGTTCCATGACAGTGAAGGATGGTGCTGTCACCTAGCTTGCTTGATGAGATATATTTGCTCAACTGAACATACGTAGAATGTGGCAAAGCTGGGAATGGTGAGTCATTCCTGTTACCTCAGCACTTGGGAGGCTGGGGCAGGAAGATCATCATGAGTTCAAGACCAGCCTGGTCTACACAGTGAGTTCCAGGCCAATGTGGGCTACAGAGTGAGATTATGTGCCCAAAAACAAAACAAAACATGCTGGCAAAGCTAGAATTTGAACCCAGATATCAAAGCCCAAGCTCATAACCTCAATGGCAAAAAAAGGGGGGCAAATCTAAGAAGCTGTACTAGAAATTCCCAGTGGTCAGTCCCTTCATATTGGTCCAAACCTGACTTATCTACTAGCAAAGGCAAGTTGGATCACTGAGTTCTTACTGTCATGTTTCCTACCAAATGAACACCCAAGTCACCATAGCCAAGGGCCTGTCTCCTAGTGACACGATACTCCCAGACAGTGGGCTTCATCCACTCCCATCTATCCCACTTCCCTTTCTGTCCAGGCGCCTCACTCCTTCTTTTCTTCCTTCCCTACTCTCTATGGATATTATCTTTTCTGGATGCAAAGCTGCCTTTGAAGTCAGCTAGATGTCTTTGAGAAAAAATATATTTCTAGAAGGGTCAGTGGAGAGAAAAGGATGGGAAATAGCCTTGTGCCCTCTAGACTTTTCTTTCAACCACACTGCTACTGATGAAAGCTTGTTCAGAAGCACATTACTGAACAGATCTGGTTCCAAAGGCAGGGTAAATATCAGTCCCTAGGATGGTATTAAATGCTTGGAAAAGGATAAGAAATCAATTCATCAAGTAGACTGGAAAATAAATAAATAAGGCAACCCAGCAGAAGCCTTTTCCAAGGAACTCTTTGATAGTAGAGTGACTGTAGGCCACACACATTGGTCACATTATTTATCATTGGAGCATGAATGCTCTAACCACATCCAAAGGCTTCCACTGGGCTTCTTACATCACACAGGACCACAAAGAAATGCAAATAGTCTAGGGGAAAACTGGGAAGAAAGGAAAAGCAATTATGGCCCCTAGCCTCTTCCCTAAAGTTTGGAGATGCCCCAGGGCCCAAGTGGGAGCTTTCTCTTTGTCCATCCAGCCTGGCATTTGCTGCTCCCTGTGGCTCAGATGATCAAGTTCTTCTATGGGATGAGTTCTGTGACTTTTTCCCTTTTTGTTGTTGTTTGTTCTGCAAAATCCTTGAGTTTGAATACAATGCACATGCTGCCAGTTTCTTCCCCAAAACCCTCACATACCTGTACAGTGTTTCTGTCTTCTCACTATGAAACATTAGAAGTAGGAAGAGACAAGATGATATTTGTAGTTTTGGTCAGGAGTCAGTTTAATAGTGAGGGGAAAGAACATGGCTCCTCCTGAACTCACTGTGTGATTCTGAGTGAGTGGTAGAATCTATCTGGCTTTCTGTTGCTTCATATGTAAAATGGGACATCAGTTCCTGTATTAGTTACTTTTACAGGGACAAAATACACAAGTCGAAGCACTTAAGGAGGGAAAGGATTTCTTTTTGGCTTACAGTTTTGAGGGAAAGTCCATCAGGCAGAGAAAGTATGGCAGAAGCAGGAAGCCAGCATCACACCGTCACATCAGCAATGAGGAAGTAATGAGGGCAATGAATGCATAGATAGCCTCCCCCTGTTTTATACAGTCCAGGACTCCCAGCCTATGGAGTGCTGCTGCCCACAGTTGGGATGGGTCTTCCCACCTTAGTTCATCTAATGTAGAAAACCCTTAACAGATATGCCTAGAGATTTGTTTCCATGTTGATTCTAAATCCTGTCATGTTGGCAACCAGAGATTAACCATCACAACCCCCCACTTCTGTTTCTTACTATATCCCAAGTTCCCACCCACACGGTCTTGTTGAGACTTAGGTTCTCCTTGCTCTGAGGAAGGACTCTTGCATTCTCATTGCGCTCTCCATGGCTCTTATGATAGATCTAGAAGTGGGAAGATGGCCTAAGCCAGTCCAGTCAAAGGAGATCTTGGGACTTTTGTTGGAAATACTAGGAGACAGATTTTGCAGGATATGAGTGGACAGATATGTAGCCCAGACGGCTATTTCAGCCGTATTGGTACCAAGAGGGGAGAGGCTACTTGAGAACTGAGGCAAGGCCAAAGAAAATGGTCTATCAATAGTAAGCTTAACGAACTAGAAATAAGGAAATAAAGCCCTCATCTCAAAATATGAATGCTGGATTTAGCTTTGCTTAGAGGGCCTGTCTTTCCTGGTCATTTAATTGCATGAGTTAATGAATTCACTTTACTGTTTGAATTTGGTTTTGTAAAGGGAAATGACAGACTTGGCATGAGAAAAAGTAGAATAGACTTTTTGATAGTTGAAGTTTCTTCTAGAGGAAAAGAAAGAAACCATTAATATTTTGGCTAAGTAGCCTGTTCCAAGAACTATGTTAGACAGGAGACAGCATTGGCAAAGAGGCTATGGGTCTGTAGTTACACAAATTGGGCTCAGATCCTTCATAACGCAAAGGGAAGTCAAACTCTGATCAGAGGTGAATCGATAGGTCCCAAAACTTCAAGCCTCAAACCTCAAAGAAAGCCTTTGAAGTGTTTTATCTCCCAAGCTGCATATAAAACCTCAATTGTTTAATTGAGGAATTTGGATTTTGCAATATCATAATACTTCAGGTATTTAGCTTAATATCAATCTCCTCTTGGGGTAGGTATATTCATATGTATTTCCAGGTCTTATCCTTGTGTTGAGGGACTTAATCTCTCAAGTGCAACTAAATACTCATCAGAGAGTAACTGATTCATAGAAGTTCATGTAAGTCTCCCCATTTTGGCCTGAAGCTCTTTCAGTTCTCTGAAAGCTGATCAGCACATTAGTGCTACTTTACAAATCAGATGAAATCTCACCACACTGCTTTTCCAGATATCCTGGGGCTGGATGGGGGAGAATTGGCCAGCTGTATCTTTCTGGGCAGCAGGAGTTGGATATATTTCTTAATCCATTTTCTCTCGTGGGAATGGAGAACTGGATATGATCAATTGCCAATCATCAGATGCTCTAAAAGCATGATACTTAATGCCATAAAGGTTTTGATTTATTTCCACCAAGTATGTGGCATCTGTGCCAACATTCCCTATCCCAGCTCTGAGCCTGTGTCAAGGATAGACGTCTCTGGTGAGTGGAGCACTCTTTCAATACACGAGAAATGTGCCCTCACATTTCTCAAGACAGCGTTTAGGAGAGCCATTGCCTACTTCCTTTACTTGGGATTCTTTGGGTTATAGTAGATAGTAAACCAAACATATTTTGACTTATGTAGATAAAGGATCTGGACAGTTTCTATAGTGGGAAATCCAGAAAAAAGGAGTCTAGTTTCAACATGGCAGGATCCAAATAATTTGTAGCCAAAAATACGCAACTTCTCCCTTTCTCTGTTTTCTACTTAATTCTGTAAGATCTTCATTCCCAGGCTGCTCCCCCTTCAGGCTTGCAAGAAGTTGATAACTACATCCAGCTTTATCAGAGAAAATGTCTGGGGCTGCCAGAGAATGAAGTGAAGGCTCGAGACTTGAGTCTCATTAGTTCAGATTGGTCTAACCTAATTTGAGTCATGTATGTTGGTCAGTCACTCACTGTCATTGCAGAGGTCACATGCTTATCTCTAAGGCAACTGCAGTGTCAAGGGAGTGGTCTGTCCTGACTGACTTAGCCCGCCTGGTCATGTGCTCCCTCCCCTGAGTGGGTGGGGGTGGAGGTAATGGATGTAACTTCACATTAAATATATGAATAGAGCAATGGCATGTATTCTCAACAATAGTATAGTGTCCGTTACTAGAAGGGAAAAGATGGCTGTTGTGCAGGAAAGTCAATACGCACTGTGGTAGTTTGAATGCATGTTCTCCATAGACTCAAGTGTTTTATTAAGGCCTGCAACTTGGGTCTCCAGCCACCTGGTGGAGGAGGTATCACGGTGGTCTAGCCCAAAAAAATGTGTGTGGGAGTGGATCTAAATTACAACAAAAAGGTGTAGGAGAATAGTCTGAGCCGTGGAGGGTTCTGCTTGCTGCTGGTTCATATTTGCTGCTTTTTAGTGTTTGCGGGCTGTTTGGTTGTTTCTGTGTGCTTGGATGTATGGAAGCAGCTTCTCCTGCCATTGTTGGAACTTCCCCTTGGATCTGGAAGCTTGGAATAAACTTCCGCCCATAAACCATGTCTGGTTTGGGTAGTCGTCCTGCAACTCTGGAGCTGTCTACTACACACAGCCTCTGAGTAGCCAGTGGTAATTGATAAGCCATATTAATCTGTCAACCTCATTCTAGGTACGATATTTCCCCCTTAAAACAGATATTTTTTGAGCTGCAATTCATGTAGCATGCAACTTGCCTTTCTAACTTATACAGCTGGATGGCCTTTATTATTATCATGGATGGTTTTTGTACAACCATCAGCACAACATTGTAGAACGTATTGTTCCTGCCCCCGAATCCATTAGCAGTCATTCTTCATCGTCCCTTTCCAACCACACCCTGCAAACCCTGGTCTACTTCCTGTTTCTGAGGACTTTCCTATTCTAAACAATGCATACGCATGGTCTTTGTGCCTGGTTTCTTTCCTCTAATGTTTGTGAGGCTCATCCATATTGTAACATGTCTCAGTATTTTATTCCTTCAATAGCTTGATAATATTTGATTGTGTGGGTCACCACATTTTATTTCTCCAGTCTTTCACTGATGGGCAATTTGTGTTGTTCCCACTTTTTTTTTTTTTTGATATTGTGAATAATGCTGCTATAAATATTTGTGTTTGAGTTTGGGCTTGGGATGTTGTTTTTACTTCACATACATGTTTCTTAATAAACTCCATGTCTTTCTTTTCTTTTTTCATTTAATTTTTATATATTTAATTATTTGAGAGAGAGAGAGAGACAGAGGAAAACGCAGATATAGACAATGGGCACACCAGGGCCTACGGCCACTGCAAATGAACTCCAGACTCATGTGCCACCTTGTGCATCTAGCTTACATGGGTTCTGGAGAATAGAACCTGGGTCCTTTGGCTTTGCAGGCAAGCGTCTTAACTGCTAAGCCATCTCTCCAGCCCTCACATACTTCTTTTCTTAATAAACCTTCACTTTGCTTCACACTGACTCATTCTAAAAGGTTCTTCTGTGGCATAAGTCGAGAGCTCGACCCCAGCTGAGCAGAGGTCCATGAAACTTCAGGCTGCGCAGCTGGCAATGTCGAGCTGCACCTCCCACTGCCTCGGTCGGAGCTAGTTATTCTCCTGTGCGTCGGAGATAAGGTGCAGTGTCTGGGGTACAGGAATCCTGTCGGTACTGTGATGGCTTCTCACATTCAGAAAGATCCACTAGGACGGTGTATGTGAAGGTTGCTTGGAGCGATGCAAGACACAGAGGGCGTCCTCAAGAGGTGTTCTGTCATTTAGCATCTCAAGAACTTTCACTTGACCTCATTTAGGTGGCAAGTTCCCTCTTTCCAAGGTGGAGAAATTAGAACACAACACGATTCTAACGTTCCCCTCCTTCATTTTCTATGATGGCTTCTCAGGAACTGTGGTGAATTGTGTTTTCTTTTCCATTGTCCTGTCCTCATAACACTTGCCTCTGTGACATCACAAAAGAGCTTTGTGCCAGGACAACCCATAAGGCAACAACACTTGGTGAGCCTTGTCCCTTCGGCCTTGTTCTCTCCAATTGTCCTCCAAGTACTGTGATGCTACTGTCCAAGTGTATTCACCACTCCAACAGCATAAAACAGACATCTCATCAGGGTACGCGCCATCTTTGTGGGGTCAATGTTGTCTTAGACATATTATGACCTGTTTTCCATTTGTCACATACCTGGGCCCTGTGTGTCCTCCTATTAGCAGTCATCCTGTGGTTGCTTGGCAATTGCCAACTGATTTTTCACACTGGCCCAAGAAAAACATCATTAGGAAGGGTGAGTTTGTGGCCAAGTCCGTTGCTTAATGGCCTGCAAAGCCAAACAGAAATAAATTGGAGGTGTCTGAGCCTCTGCTAGAAAGGAAAGTGAAACTTGACTCTTTAAATGTGAGAATCTTTGGGCCTGCCTTTGCAGAAGTTTTCTCTGCAGAAGGTCACTTATAGAAATGTCTGGCTTTCCCTCCAAACTTCTCGCAAAGATACACTAGAAAAGGATACTTTCTCCACATGGTCTCATCGGAATTCTTATTCTCCCAGAACTGGCTCTAGGTCTTCATGGCAGAGCCATAAACCATGGAGGGAGTGCCCGTTCGTGTATCCTGGAGGCTACTCTTTTTTCCCTTCCTATGACTCCATTTCTTCCTCACTAAGCATTCACCATCCTCCCTTCACATCCTATGCCTTCTCCACTCCCCCTCCTCAACTCTTCACTGCACAGTGCCACTCCTGCCTTGCTATGATGCAAAAAAGATGTGTCCCTCCAAAATGCATATGCTAGAAAGTTAATCCCTGGGGCAATGGTATTGAGTGATTGGATCACAGGGCTGTACGGACTGGCATCCTCTTTAAATGAATTAGCTACATCCTTCTCTCAAACCCATGAGCAGCCACGGTGCTCACTGCCGCCAGAGGAGGCTGAAACCAGTTCCAGAACATGAAGCCAAGCCCTCATCAGACATGAGAACTGCTGGTACCTTGATCTGTGGGAAAATACGCTCCTGCTCTTTTTAAACAATTCATCCTCACATATTTTGTTGTAGAAGCTGGATAGTCTGTTCCATACCTCAATGACCGTGCTCTTCCTTCTACTACCCCACCCATATCTGGACGACCTCATCACTACACCCAACCACCAACTCCAGCACCCAAAGCCCTGTCTCCAGTACTGCCCCTGTATCACCCCAACTCTCACTCTACCATCCCAACTCTATCTTCACCACCTCACCCCTACCACCATCCTCACCACACCTGCCTTCAGTGCCGTACAGCACCATCGGGCAAAAGGCAGAAAAACTTGAGTTCTTCACAAGGGCAAAACTCAGGCTGTCATCAAATATCTCAATGACAAATTCATAAATTCAGAGGGTTAAAAAAGAAAAGGGGGGGAAATCAAGCATTTTATATATAAGGAAGTCGTTCCTAACATTCAAAGGCAATAGATTTTCTCATTGCGGGAACAAAACACACACCCAGAAGTAACTTAGGGGAGAAAAGGACTTTTTCTGGCTTCCAGATGCAGAGGGTACAGCCCACCATGGTGGGGAAGGCATGGCAGGAGCAGGAAGCCAGTGTCACGTCAGCCAGCAAGTGGGGCTGGGCAATGAAACCTCAAGGCCCGCCCCGCAGTGACACACTTCCTTCAACAAGGCTGTAACCTCCTGAAAGTCCCGCAACTCTCCGGGATGATGCCACCAAAGGGAGATTGAGTATTCAAACACAATGAGTCTATGAGGGTCACTGCTGCCAATGGCGACCCTGCTGAGGTCAGTGTCATCACCTCCAGGGGAGGCAGCCAGCAGCAGGCTGTGCTGTGTGGCTGCTGACACTGGAGCCGCGCTTTCTGCTTCCATTTCACTCCCGGGACCTTCACTGACCGCATCCAGACAGGATCCCAGGACTGACCTCCAGCCTCTCGCAGAGGTATCTCACATCGTCCTGCCCGCTGTTGCTTCATAAGACACTTTCCCCTCCGCACTAAGTACGTACCGCCATGCTGAGCACCAAGAGGGCGTGCTCGCGGGGTCTCATGTGACGGGTGCTGGCCCAGGACTCTCTGTGCACATGGGCACCGTCTCCCATGGGAGGCCGTGCCCAATCTCTCCTTCCATAGAGTTCCTAAAGAGGTTGGAGAGAGCAAGTCACTGCTGAAAAAAGACTGTGAGCAGGGAGAAATTCCAGGGTGAACGGGCTGCGCCATCTCTTAAGTTCACCGCTGCTCAGCCTGAGGGGATAGATGCTTCTGAGTCTCGGTCTGTGGGGGAGCAGAACCCCTCTGTGCTTGTCCAGAAGTCCCCCCCACACTGAAACCTGGAGCACCCAGTTAGGCACAGAGGCCTGGTTTGTAGCTCCCACTACTCAGACCACTGAACTGGTGGGAAAACCACTCAAGGGTTCTAAGCTGTTTCACAGATATTTAAAGCAAAAATGCCAAGTAGGTATATAGAAAATAAATATCATTTTTTAAAGTTTTGATCTTTCTAAAAGTACAGCCTCTTGGATGGAATTTAAGACAAACGTGTCTTAAATCGGATTAACTTCGTAACGATAGCATAAATCTAAGGTGGCTGGGTCATGAACACAGAACTGGTATGCCCAGTTCCCACAGTGAATTGCAGCTCTCAGAATCCCTTTGTCAGGAAGGGTTCTCTATCCATTTCCTGTGGCTGGGAGGAGTTTATACCTGCAGTAGCCTTAGACATCTCTGTTCTCTACATCCACCGCAGTCACACACCTGAGAAGAGAACTCCTTCTGGCGCAGATCCTGACTGTAAGGTCACTGCATATTGCCATGGTGGCTATGTACTGAGCAAAGAAGGACTGCTGGCATTGTGCATAGGGTGAAATGTGTCTCTGGCAACTCCACAACTCAGTAACCCCGCCTTCTTGCCAACTTTCACAAAATCAACCCCCACTTATCCTTCATGTGTCAGCCTCCGTTGTGCCCTCTCTGCACTCTTCCCTTGCTTCCACCCCAGATGACCCATACTTGTGACGATAAAAACAACAACTAGTATTTACTGCACGCTAGGTACCCGCTAGACACTGCACTCATCTGTTTATACACATCGTCACATCACTACTATATCCATCTTATACGTGACAGAACAGAGGCCTTGAAAGCTGAAGTTCCTTGCCCCAAGTTCCAATAATAGTCATGATTCAGACGAATTCAGCCAGACCACAAAGCCCAGACCCTCTTTTTTCCATTTTACCAGCTCCTTCATTCTTTATAATACCCACGCTCACTTGTTTGTGATTTGCTTTTTCTACTACACCGGAGCTCTTTGAGAGGAGGGCTCCTGTCTTAGTCATACCCCGGGCATCTATTAAAAAGACCTTGAGACTCACTAACCAGCAATCCTGTGTGCTCACCTGATTGACGCTCACTTGGGATTTGTTTCTACTCTGCCTTCTGTACGCTGCTCCTCATTTCTCAGAGCACAGGGTCTCGGTCAAATGAGCTAGGGCAGGGCTCTTGACATCCAACTTGTCCCAATCAATGATACAAGAGAAAGAGAACTTGTCAGCTGTTACCTTTGGGGCCAACAGAAGACTTCAGAGGCAAGTGTTTACCCCATCACTGGGTCCTGAGACTGGAATTCCTGAAGCTAAGAAGGAGCTTAGAATGTGCCTTTCAGGCCGCAGGGCTGATGGGGTTGTTGCACCTGTGCTGGACAGAGTCTTCACACCGCATTTGTATCCCTGGGCCCTCTGGCTTGGAGATATGCTGATCAAGTAATTTTCAAACAGTGTTGCCAAGCAAGCCTCCTGTATGGAATCCCCAATCCACACAACAGATAAGGCATCAATGGCTGTGACTGCCGTGGCGTTCAGGGGATATGAGGCGGGCTTGCTCAGGCTTGCCTTTGCCTGACTCTGTAGCTGGGACTGGAGCATCTCTCTGAAGCTCCTGTGCATTGAGAGCGACATGAAGCACCTTCAAGTTAAGTCCGTACAGAACCTGTGCGCCTTCCTCTTGGGACACGTCCTGGTACATGAAGTCCAAGACGGCCATCTTTAAAGCGGCTGGACCAGGAACGTGGCAGGGCATGCTCCCGACCCACCCCCACTTTCCCCTGCGGTTTGGGGAATATGTTTTCTGCAGCATGCCAGTGAGTAGTGAAATCTTGAACTCATGCCCCTCCCAGCATAAGCCCCATATCCCTCTCCTCAGCTGCCATAACAAATCGCTGTAAGCCGAGTGGCTTACCACCACAGAGGTTCATTCTCTCAGAAACCCAGAGGCCATTCTCTCACTGATGTCTCAGTGAAGGAGTCAACACGTCCGCCAAGGCTGACTCTTTCGGGAGGGTCAGAGGAAGAAATCATCCCACAGCTTCTCTGCAGTTCCACTGGGTAGACATCAGCAACTCTTGCATCTCTTAGCCTGTGCACACCTCACTCCAATCTCTGCTTAGGCCTTCACATCTGACTGTGTGTCACCAAACCTCCTATCTTTATATATATATGGACATGGTCACTGGACGTGGGACAAAGCCTAAATCTAGGGTGACTTCATATTGAAATCTTTAACTAAGTCTATCTCTAAATACTTTATATCCAAACAAGGTCATAGTCTGAGTTTTTAAGGTTACATACTGAAATCTTGGGTGGACATAAATTTTGGAAGGATATTATCCAAGTTACTGTTAGCCCCCAAGTGACTCATCAGGGGACTCAGGCCCAGAACCTGGATTCACTAGCTAGGAAGGGCTCTGTTCCTCTGTCTGAGCCCATACAGTCCCTGCTGCGATGTCTTAATGACACAAGCCTTTCAGCTCTTCCTGTGTACTTGGTCAACGGTTTCAGCCAAGGTGGTCCAGCTCTCCTGTGCTGGAGGAGAGGATGCAGGGAGGGAAGTCTACACTGTGCAGAGCATATGCAAGGCTGTTCTTAGAAGATACTGACCTGACGTGTTTCCCTTCCAGCTTCCTGCTCAGCACTGGGCTTGAGAAGGGACTCTCCTTAGCTCTTCCTGAAGTCAGTCCGAAAGTTGATCATGGGCTGGAGGGATGGCTTAGCCATTACGGTGTCTGCCTGCAAAGCCAAAGGACCCAGGTTCTATTCCCCAGGACCCATGTTAGCCAGATGCACAAGGTGGTACATGTGTCTGGAGTTCGTTTGCAGTGGCTAGAGGCCCTGATGCACCTATTCTCTCTCTCTCTCTCTCTAAAAAAAAAAAAAAAAAAGTTGATGGTGCCCATAAAGGAGAGGCAGGGGCCTGTTAGTAACAGAGTAAGCTTATGAAATGTTACCACGCTTTCAGATCTGGGACCTAGAAGCCAACGTTAAAAGAGTCCTGAAGCGCCCTCCAGTTACGTCAAATTCACTTAAAAGAAAATGGAAAGGCAGCATTTACTACTAAGAAACTTACAGGCCAGGGTTGGGTAGAGGAATATAATTTCTGGGTGATGTAATGGAAATTTCAAGAAGACCCCCCAAGAGAGTTTTCTACAAATAAGAGCTTGGCAAAAATCGTGAACTTGAATGAAGCCAGTTACCATCAGATAGCACTTTAGCCTTAGGTGGTGACAGGTCTGAACACACTGAAATTGAACTGATTCATTGGTTTCTGTATTCCTCTTCACTACATTTTGGATTTCTACATCCAAGACTTGCTGCTTCTTAACACCTGCTTTGCCCCAAGAGTGCCTGCTCACCCCATGAGCTAGCAAGACTTCTGCAGATATAACCATTAAATCGCAACAAGGGATCAAGTCTTGGCATCAGACAAACTGAGTTTGTGTGCAAGCTTTGCTACTTAGTAACAATATAGTCAATGGAAGTTACATGAAACTGAAAATAATATTGCACAGTGGGATTGTTACAAATGAAAGGAAAACCTGTATGAGGTATGTGTCACAATGATGGCAGAGAGCACGAGCTCAACAAGTGATCGCTATCACTGTGCTGTTACTATTCAGGGTATCATAGAGAAGATAACCCCCTCGCAAACAGACTTCCCATGCTGCAGTTAAAGGGCTGATGCTATATCACTTCTGATTATCCTCTCCCTACCTTTCTATGATGGAACAGATATAAAGTGCTAATACTACATGCCAGGTGCTATGCTAAATACTTGATTTCTACCAAATTCAGGAGGTAGATAATAATATTATCTACCATTTTTTCAGAAAAAAAAAGAAGATAAGCAAGCACACACACGTTGTCCAAGATCGCTCATCTAGTAATGGTAGAACTAAGATGAGAACCAAGGTAGTCGACTTCGAGAATCTTCAAGACTAACCATCTGTACTTCTCACTTTCTGATGGATTGGCCGTCATGGCTGGCAGAGATCTGCTTCCAAAGACTTCAAAGGACTCTTAGCAAGAATTTAAAAAATATTTTTTTATGAGAGAGAGTATTAACATGCCAGGGCCTTAGCCAGAGTAATCGAACTCCAGACGTGTGTCCCGCCTTGTGCATGTGCATCACCTTGTGGGTCTGGCTTATGTGGGTTCTGGGCAGTCAAAACTGGGTCCTTAGCACCTTAACCACTAAACCATCTCTACAGCCCTTAGCAAGAATTTTTAACTGAGAATTTGATCTGACAAAGTTATCCTGACCCACTGATTAAATTTGAAAAGTATACCTGGATTGCCTGAAGTCTTATAACTAGCTGGCTGGTCTCTGACAGATACCCAGTTTGTCCAATTGAGGCCATGTTTCCTCCCAAGGTCAAAATAATGAAGAAATTCAGGCTTTTAAAATACCCCCCAAAAAATTTTTAATTCATCACTGGGTTTAGACAATAGGTCTAATGATAATTTTCCCTATCCTCCTGGGGGACTATCCCCATTGCTAACCGACACTGTTTCTGCAGCCCTCACCCCAAGTATGTGGGGTGAGGATCTGACTTTATTTCTAGAAGAAGAAGTAGGGGGAGCAGAAGAGTAAATTTAAACCTTGGGGTATCATGATGGTGAATTTTAAGCCAGCTACCCACCCCTACAAGTTAGAAGCTATTGCAGATTCCCCAGCTTTTAGACATCTCAGCAATATGAAAAAAATGGTATCATTTCCAGGTCTGGGGAGATGGCTTAGTTGGCTCAAAGCACTTTCTGTGCAAGTGTGATGGCCTGATTTTGGATCCTCAGAACCCACATGAAACCCGACAGGAAAGTGCATGTCTGTAATTCCGAGGTACCTGCGGCGAGAGGGGAAGTGAAAACAGGAGAATCCCTTGAAGTTCATGGGCCAGCTATCCTGGAATAAGCAGTGACGTGCAGCAAGAGACCCTGCATCAGACAAGGTAGAGGGAAAGGTCTAACATCTGAGGTTGTCCTCTGCTACACAAACTCTGTGGCTTGTGTGAGCTCACACTCACACACACATAAAAGATTTTTCAATACTATAATTTCCAGCACTCCCAGGGTTTAGAAGCTCTGTGCCAAGAGACGGGGATAAAGATCAAATGCATGCATCTTCTAGATTCCTCGGAGAAAAGCTCACAGCATACATTCTCCGTTCCCTCCCGGGCTCTTGACTTTTTCAGTGTGGTAGTTTGAATGTAAATAATCTCATAGCCCAGATACTTTTTATTGGGCTTCCTACTTAGTCTTTGGCAGGCAGAACCCTGTGAGAGGAAGTATGTCACGGGGGTTGGGGGGAGACGTTGAGGGCAGCCGTAAGGTACATTCAGATTCAGCTGCTGCTCATTGGTGCTGCCCGATGTCTCTCTGCTGTGGGTGTATGATAAAGTAAGCCAGCTTCTTCCACCACGATGGAGTTTCTCCTGGAAATACTAAATAACCCCTCTCCTCCCATAAGCTGCTTCTGGTCAGGTGTTTGTCCCAGCCATGGAAACGTCACCACAACACAGAGTATCCTGTGCACTCTATCCCTAGTTCCTAAAAGAGCACGTACTCTCCATTCTTCTGTTTGGCAAAACATCCCATAACCACTTTGGTTCTTTGCCTTATTTGTACACAACTTACCCCATAGACATATTTAGAAGTCTAGACTTGGAAAGCCTGATTTAATTAGTACTAAAGCTAAGGACACGATGCTTGCAGCTCAAATGGCTGAGCCACATGATGGGGGAAAGGACTGGGCACTTCGGAAACCCCAAGGATTTTTCTCTCAATAATAATTCACCCAAAGTCATAATAGCTAGGAAGGGTGGAAATTCACAATCTGAATCTGGACTGGAGAGAGAGCTGGCTCAGCAGTTAAAGGCACTTGCTTGAAAATCCTGATGGCCTGGGTTAGATTTCCCCAGTACCTGCACAAAGCCAGAT
Organism: Dipus sagitta; assembly: GCA_036346955.1. NCBI lineage: Eukaryota > Metazoa > Chordata > Mammalia > Rodentia > Dipodidae > Dipus > Dipus sagitta. The sequence continues at coordinate 18,788,828 of CM070777.1, read as the reverse complement.
GCACAAAGTGGTGCATGCATATGGATTTGTTTGCAGTGACAAGAGGCCCTGGCATGTCCATACTCTCTCTCTCTCTCTCTCTCTCTCTCTCTCTCTCTCTCTCTTTCAAATATATAAATAAAAATATAGGGCCCACTCTCCTGTTGTCGTGGTCTGTCTGGTGTTGCCCAGGAGGTGATGTCCGCACTTCGCTCAATGCCATCGTTTTCCCTGCCATCATGGAGCTTCCCCTGGAAACCGAAAGCCACAACAAACAGCTTTCGTCCCATTGGCTGCTTTTGGTCGGGTCCCTTGTGCCAACTATGTGAAGGTGTCCTACATAGGCCAGGACTGCCAAGAAATTCCAGAGCACCTTGGCAGAGATTGCGGACATTTCGCAAGAGGCTGGACCTGAGCTTCAACCTCCTGAGGGCCATGATCCAAAAGAACCAGAGCTGTTGAGGAAGCTGTTTATTGGTGGTCTGAGCTTTGAAACTACAGATGACAGTTTGAGAGAACATTTTGAGAAATGGGGCACACTCACAGATTGTGTGGTCATGAGAGACCCCCAAACAAAGCGTTCCAGAGGCTTTGGCTTTGTGACTTACTCATGTGTTGAAGAGGTGGATGCAGCAATGTGTGCTCGGCCACACAAGGTTGATGGGCGTGTAGTGGAACCAAAGAGAGCTGTTTCTAGAGAGGATTCTGTAAAACCTGGTGCCCATTTGACAGTGAAGAAAATTTTTGTTGGTGGTATTAAAGAAGACACAGAAGAGTATAATCTGAGAGACTACTTTGAAAAGTATGGCAAAATTGAAACCATAGAAGTGATGGAAGACAGGCAGAGTGGAAAAAAGAGAGGATTTGCTTTTGTAACTTTCGATGATCATGATACAGTTGATAAAATTGTTGTTCAGAAATATCACACTATTAATGGGCATAATTGTGAAGTGAAAAAGGCCCTTTCTAAACAAGAGATGCAGTCGGCTGGGTCACAGAGGTCGTGGAGGTGGATCTGGCAACTTTATGGGTCGTGGTGGAAACTTTGGAGGTGGTGGAGGTGGCTATGGTGGTGGAGGTGGTGGCAGCAGAGGGAATTATGGTGGAGGTGATGGTGGTTATAATGGATTTGGAGGTGATGGTGGCAACTACGGTGGTGGTCCTGGTTATAGTAGTAGAGGAGGCTATGGTGGTGGTGGTCCAGGATATGGAAACCAAGGTGGTGGATATGGTGGTGGAGGAGGAGGATATGATGGTTACAATGAAGGAGGTAATTTTGGTGGTGGTAACTATGGTGGAGGTGGGAACTACAATGATTTTGGAAATTATAGTGGACAACAGTAGTCAAATTATGGACCCATGAAGGGGGGCAGTTTTGGTGGAAGAAGCTCTGGCAGTCCCTATGGTGGTGGTTATGGATCTGGTGGTGGAAGTGGTAGATATGGTAGCAGAAGGTTTTAAAAACAGCAGAAAAGGGCTACAGTTCTTAGCAGGAGAGAGAGAGCAAGGACTTGTCAGGAAAGCTGCAGGTTACTTTGAGACAGTCGTCCCAAATGCATTAGAGGAACTGTAAAAATCTGCCACAGAAGGAGCGATGATCTATAGTCAGAAAAGTTACTGCAGCTTAAACAGGAAACCCTTCTTGTTCAGGACTGTCATAGCCACAGTTTGCAAAAAGTGCAGCTATTGATAAAATGCAATGTAGTGTCAATTAGATGTACATTCCTGAGGTCTTTCATCTGTTGTAACTTTGTCTTTCTTTTTCTTTCATTACATCAGGTATATTGCGCTGTAAGTTGTGGTAGTGGTACCAGGAATAAAAAATTAAGGAATTTTTAACTTTTCAAAAAAAATATATATATATATATTTAATTTTTTTTTAATATCTAAGTCTAGGTAGTCTTACTCCAAAGCCTTAACTTTGAACTGATACTCTTCCTTGACAAGAAGAATGAAATGAGGTTCTGTGGGTGAGGCAGGAGTTAGGGCACCAAAGGCTTTCCTGAGGTGGGAGAAGGAGCTACAATTTTGTCATAAGGGCTGTAGGGAACTACACACATGTTTCAGGCAAGGAAGGGAGATATTACCATTTTCAACAGCCCTGTGCCAGACACCCACAGTGGACACTCCGGATTAGAATTATCTTCCTAAAGGAAACTTGACTGAGAAGATAATGCTGTCACTGTCCTTGAAAGCTATTGGACATGTGAGGCTAGAGACCAGGGCTTTCTTGGTTTGTTCTTAAAGGGCAAACGTATTGGAGTGACTGGGTTGTTTTTGTCTTTGTTTTGCTTCCTCATTCTTGAGAAGTTAATTAGGTCAGCGTGGCAGCCCAGGAATGTGTGTGGTCCACCTTGACCTCTCTAAATGTCCCATGGAATCAGACCTCACAGGTATGTGCTGGGCCTCTGCCCCGCTGAGCACGGTCAGGCCTGAGTGCATAGTTCCATTATCATCCTAACCCTTGTCACCAAGACCTATTTCCTCTATGGTCCACACCAACATTCCCTGAGCTCCCAGAATGCTGGCCACTAGATATTGTCAACCTGACATGATTTTGCAACAAACCAATTGAGTTTCATGCACTTTCCGTTTTATAGATGAGGAATTTGAGGTACAGAAAGTATGAATAAATTGGCCAGGAATAAGCAAGGAGGAATTCACAGGCTTGGAACTTGAGCCTAGGTTTATTTGATTCCAGACGTCAAGCTCTTAACCACATTGCCACATAGAAGGTGCTTGTAATACCTGATATCAAAACTACCAGTTGAGAATGAGGATAGTGTGACAGGAATAAAGTGGCTTCTGGGGCTAAATGCCTCTAGTATTTACCTTCTCGTTGCTGAGACAAAACACTCTACCAGAAGCAACTTATGGGAGGACAGGATGTATTTTGGCTTAGTTTTGAGGAGAAGTTTTATCATGGGGAGGAAAGCCTAGCACAGAGGCAGCCAGGGCATCTCATCTTGTCACAGTGGCTGGGGGGGGAGCAGCAAGAGTGAGCTGGCTCCGAGCACCCAGTGGGTTGGACTAATAAACCAAGACCGGCCCCAGTGATACACCTTCCTCAGCAAGGCTCCACCTCGCAGAGGCTCAGCAACTTTCCCAAACTGCTACCAGCTGGGGACCAAGTGTTCAAAACACATGAAACTATGGGGAACATTTATATTCAAACCACCATAACACCTCAGTGGGAAGCATGTGAAAGGGGAAAAAAATTCTCATGTACTCATTTCTAAGAATAGACTCACATAGTAATATCTCAGACAGAAAATGTCCTCAACGAACTTCAGGTCTCTGCCCACTCAGAATAATATGATGACAATCTTAACATGGGCAAGGATTTTCTGGTGAGAAGAATGTCTTGAAGAGCAAAAGCATGGACAGAAGGTGTAACACTATGAGGTTTCTTGGGAAATTATGAGAAACTTAGTATTTCTGAAATACAGAGGGCAAATGAAAACCATCCCAGAAACTAGGAAAGGCCGAGATTAGAGTGAACAGTGAATGACAAGATTATAAGATTGGACTTGGTCCTCTGGGTTATGCACAACTGGAGTGTGCTCAAAGCAATGATAATGGACTATTCTGTATGCCTTTTAGAATGGACGCACTGCTATCAGAGGATAGAAGCTGGAGGTACAGGTAGAGGTTACTTAAAAGTTCAAGTCATTGGTTGCAAGGGCATAAAATAATGAAAGAACAGCAGGAGGAATGGAGAAGAAGGCTGGTACTAGATAAGTAAGACCAAGGTTGAAAAGTTCAGTGACTAATTGGACCTGGTGGTAGGAGCCCAACCAGAGAAGACCCTGTGTTGCTAGTGTTTGTGGGGAGGTGGGTGGATAATGAGGTCTGCAATCAAGAGAGGCAACCCAGGAGGAGAAGGAAGGTGGGGAGAGGGGATGATAGAGGGCTTTGTTTGGAATGTGTTGCGTTTGAAGCATTGCAGAATAAATGCAATGTTGGAACACTGTTGAAAACAAAAGCCTGACTCTGAAAAGAGAGAAAGAGACAGACAGACAGATAGAAAAGTGTGAGTCAGCAGCATTCTGTGGTGGTTGAAGATCTGGGAGGACCAAGTTCCCAGAAAATTTAGAAATTACTAGAGAAGTAGAGAGAAGAGAACTCTGGGGAAAGTTCATGTTGATGCTATGTTAGAGAAAGAAGAGGGAGGGAAGGGGACTTAGAAAGCAGTGTTCCAAAACCTGTGTCCAGTGCTCTGGAGCTGTTGTATGTTAGTATTCTAACATGTCGCTCGGACATCTTGCTAAAACGTGGGGTTTGAATCGGTAGATCTATAGCAGGATCTGAGATTCTGCATTTTCTTTCAGTTTCCAGGCAATGCCCGTGATGCTAGCCCATGGGCCTCCCTCTGAATCAGCAAGACAACCAAAATCATAGAGCCCAGCCATTAGGAAACATAAGGGCTTTTAAGGGGTTGTGATAAAGTAAAAAGAGCAAGTGATAGCTTTGGGTGAACAGTAATTGGGACTAAGGGGGAAAATCAAGGCATGGATGGAATGCTTTCCAGTATCTTAGCGGGTAAGGACAGATGTGAGGGAGGGGCTGGAGCAAGAAGCAAGACAGAGAAGATTTTAGGGGAATTTGGAGACATTTGACCCTGTTGTTATAAAGGGAAGGGAAGCAATAAAGAGGAAGGAGATGATTATTTTACAGGTGATAGGAAGGTGTGTTACCAAATGACTAATCCTTACCACATGTCAAGGTATGAGTATTCACTGGACATGAGGTGAGAAATTCAGAAGAACCAGAGAAGACCCTGGGTTCCCAGTGTAAATGGAAAGGTAAGCGGATAATGAGGTCAGGAATCAAGATAGGCAATCCAGGGAGAAGTAAAGACTGGTATGCTGGAAGTCCCCAGTATGGTCATGCTGAGATGATGAACATTTAAAATGTAGAGGGCTGGAGAGATGGCTTAGCAGTTAAGACACTTGCATGGACAGTCTAAGGATCCAAGTGCAGTTCCCCAGGACCCATGTAAGCCAGATGCACAAGGTGGCACATGTGTCGAGTTCATTTGCAGTGGCTAGAGGCCCTGGTGAGCTAATTCTCTCTCTCTCTCTCTCTCTCTCTCTCTCTGTCTGTCTCTCTCTTTCTCTCTCCCTCAAATAAATAAATTTAATTTAATTTAAAATGTGGAGCTAGCAGAAGGCAGTTGGGTCATTAGAACATTACTCTGAGAAGGGATTAATGAAGATCTGATGGTACTGGATTAGGTCCTACAAGAATGGGTTGTTATAAGGGAGTCTGGCACCCTGCTCCTGAATCCTACAACTTGTAATTCTCAGATGCATTCACACCATTGTAATGCCAATGTCCCTCACCAAAGCCATAAGCCCTCAACAGAGTAGAGTAGATGCCAGCGTCATGCTCTTAAACTTCCAGAACTATGAGCTAAAGATACCTCTGTCCTTTACAAAATACTCAGCCCTGGGTATTTTGATTTAGCAACAGAAAACTAAGATGCACCCCTTACTCCTTCAAAGATACTTCTGAAACAAAGTATAGAAAGGCAAGTTGGGTAAAGAAACACAGATTTTTGAGGAGTCAAAGTAATGAATTTCCTAACTAATCCCTTTGGTTTTTTTTTTTTTTTTTCTTCACACAGAATTGAGAAGTAAAGTTATCTTCTAGAACAAAGAGGTGAATCATTTTGGAGAGTAGGAGAGACTAATAGTGCTTCAGAAAAGCCCCTGTAGAGGATGTAGATGCTGAGCTGAAGGTAAGAAAATATAAAGTAAAATAGTGATAAGAGAAGTGAAGTAAGAATGAAGAAATTGGCAGTTCATAACAATACTACTTATATAACTATGCATCATATATGTAATATTCAATTTAGCATGAAACATGCATGGTAGGACCCCATGGTTTGGAGATCTTTGCAGTTGGAAGAGATTTTTTATTCTGGAAACAAAATTTCTAAAATCGATAGCACCCTCAACATGTGCACATTTACATCTGGAAAGCTGGCCTCACGAAACGTAAGAATGTAAGAGACACAGGTGTGCTTTGAGGCATGGTCCTCCAGACATGAACTGGTAGGTACATTCATGACCCCTTAATGGTTACTCACAAGACCTGCACTGCTCTGAGCCCACTGACATTTTGACATGGAGGACAGAAAAGGACAAAAGGGACAAAACAACAAAACAGACTCCTTGAGGGGGGGTGGGGGAGGGGGTGCAGATGAGTCAGGACAAAAAAGAAGATAAAGGGACAGGAACATGACCAAACTACTGCATGTTCATACATTAAAGTTCTCAACTAGAAAATGAATAAGTAAACATTCCTAGCTACTTAGGCTCCTGGCTCCGGGCTTAGACCTCTGGTAAACAGTTCCCTATATCTCTTCATTCCATCAGTCTACAGATGCTAGCCATATCAGTTGCAGCCTGTTGTAGTCAGCTTTATGTTGCTGGGATGAGCCTCCAAACCAGACACAGATTATAGGAGGAAGGTTTTATTTTAAGCTTACAGATCCAGGAGAAGTTCCTTAATGGCAAGAGAGGCTGGCCCCCTTCCACAGGTCCATGCAGAGAGAAATACCACAGGGGGCACTACAAGCAAGCAAGCTCCAGGGACCCCAGGAAGAGCTCTCAAGCACTCTACATACCTTTGACTGGAATTCTAGATCTTCCCTCACACCTTAGGGCTGAACCCTGAGATCCACCTACAGTGACACCAAGTTATAAGCTTGAATAAAATTCCTGAATCGACTGGGGGACATCCATTCAAACTACCACATAACCCATTTGCTATTTTACACTAGACAAACAATTTGCAATCTTCTCTTTTGGATGTAGCTATAAGTAATTGAGTGTCTATGTGATTCAATTTTATACGCACAAATGATATATATATATGTCTATGGATGGATGGACGGACAGACAGATGGACAAACGGACAGACAGGTGGATGAGTTTACATCCTCTCATCCATCTGGATAAAGAAAAGTGCTTTAGAAGGAACTTTAGCTCTGAGGTTCAGGGATGTATTTACTTGTGTGGTTTCCCTTTGCACTTGTAGAACCTAGACTCCCTGGAGCTGGAGAAAACAGGAAACAGAAACACTGGTGGCCGTGTTTTCTGCGGTTTCCTGAAGCTTTGAGGTGCCTCTGCCTCCCTTGGTACAAGCGTAGGAGTTGAGTAAATTATATGAAGAGCCCACAAATCTCTTGCAAGAAAAGGTCCTGAGACCTCCAACTTAATTTTCCATGAAACTCTGTCTTTCAAATAAATAAATAAATAAAATGTTCAAAAACAAACTAATTTTTTTAAAAAGGGCTGGGGAGATGGCTTAGCAGTTGAGGCACTTGCTTATGAAACCAAAGGACCTAGGTTCAATTCCCCAGGATCCACATAAGCCAGATGCACAAGGTGATGCCTGTGTCTGGAGTTCATTTGCAGTGGCTAGAGGCCCTAGCATGCCCATACTTTCTCTGTATCTCTCTTTCCCAAATAAATAAATTAATTAATTAAAAAAATAATTTTCTGTGAAATCCAAGTCACGAATATATTGTAACAGTTTTTTACCAAGGAATGACAAATAGGCCACTGCTATTAATCAAAATTCAACCTAGTCAAAACCTGACCACTTCTCACCACCACCACCATGACCACCTGTTTGACCAGAGCATCTCTCCTCTGAATTTTTACAGTCACTATTTGATTACCTCTCAGTGGTCCTCTGGATCAACCCCTAGATCCTCACACAGTCAGAAAAAATGCTTTTGAAAACATAAAACTCAGACTCAATTCCCCATCAGCCACTCTTCTGCTCACAGCTTTTCTTTTTTCCCCAGAGCAAAGGCTGGGGTCCCAATGACCCTAAATGAGCTGGACCCCACAAACCATCCTACCTCTTCTCCTGCTCTCCCTGCATCATCGTCTTCTCTCTAGAGAAAATGAAACAATAAAAGTGGAACCCTGACTTAGGATGTTTCAGTTTGGGGATTTTCCAGCCTCTGTAGCTGAGCATGTGACCATAGCTGGCACTTATAAGTGCCTTTTCGCACCATCCATTCTGCATTGTCTTTGCTTTCAGCTAGAATCTCAGCTGATTTGGGTTCTGTGCCTGAAGAGGTGGCCTAAACCTTTGCTTCCAAACGCTGGGCCTTTAGTAATCCTGCCTGGATTGGGTTGTTGAAGCATTCTCTTAACCTTAATCATGTCCCCATTGAGAGTACTAAAGCACAGTGATTCTCAGAGATGTCCTAAGGCATCTCTCATTCCAGACATACCCTTCCTCACCTCCATTACAAAGTGGTTATCTGATTTCCCTTGGTAGTTAGGATCTGCATGGCTCACTGGTCCAGGGGTATGATTCTCACTTAGGGTAGGTAGGATCAATCACTTCAGTCAGAACAGTAAGTTCCTTTTTCTCATGCTTAGAGGCATGCAGAATCCAAGGCAACCAGCAGAAGTCTTTTTAACTCCCATTTCAATAAAGTCATTGTGTCCTTGGGGGGGCAGAGATCATTCTTTCCTTTAGAACTAAGACCTCTAGGCCAGCAGAGCATAAGGTTATGGGAACAGGAAGCAAAACCATAGCTAGTGGGTCACTAGGGGTGATGGCGACTGGTACCACTTCCATCTCCATCTTTTGAGGTTTGGCCTGGTGACTCTTGGCTGGGAGACAAACAGCACTTTATACTGGATGTTAACTCAGAGCACATACAGATGTCTGGAGAGCCTTTTCCTATCCCTGCAAGCCAATACTGTAACTACCTCTCAAAGACGACTCCTTCACTTCATCAAGCTTCTTCCAGGTACCTGGAACATGGTAAGATTAGAGAACTCCATGAGCATGGGCCTACTCTCATGCGCCTTTTGCTGTATGCAGAAAATCCCTTAAAAAACAATGCTGTGTGGAAGGCCACATTGGTGTATGGAGGCACTGTTTAAGCCCACAGGTGGTAGTTTGGTAAGAAGCATTGAGTGCAGGGGAGGCAGATCCGTTTCTAGGTTGTCTGTTCCAACAAGAACAAAATAATACCTCTTCCATGATGGAAGCTGGCCAGTGTAACAAAACTACCATCCTATGGCTGGCTTATCACCCTAGGGCATAATTCTATATCAGGGTCTCAGTGTTGGTCTTTTCTTCTGGCAGACTTGGAACTTAGCAGTTACTATAGTCAGGCCAACTTTAATGAATGGAAACCCATGTTGCAGAGTCCATGTGTAACTGCCGTCTCTAGCACCAAGACAACTTTACTCCTGAGCATATCAGACAATGACCAGAGTAGAGGCTGGGGAGAGACGCTGACTGACATCACAGAGCAGGTTATCCCATCCATTTGAATTTTAAAACCCTCCTCTCCTCTCCTGAGGTCATCCTTTACTGAAAACTTACAAGGAAAACAAATACCTTCCTATTTTCTGCCCATGAAGAGAAGTTTATCCACACAGTTCTTCCTCCTGTCTCATTGCCAAGCTTTCAGTCATGTTCCTGCCCAGTCCTTGATTATCCAGCCACTAACCCATTGGTTATAGCCTAAAAATCAGTGTATGATCATGCCTCTGGCCATTGTTCCTTCAAAGTGCACAACCAGGTACAGTAGCTTATATTCTGCTCTGCTCTCTGGGGATATTTCCTTTGGCTATTGTCCTCTGGGGATGTCACAAAATAAGGCTGTAGTGTTGTACCTTTCCACTTCTGGGTGGTGCCCGCCAATTTTATAGAACCATGTGCCAACCAGGCCCAAGTCTTCATTTCTTTTATCAACCCATTATATGGTACTCTCCATGAAGATATGGGAGAGAATCGTGTGATCAAATTAGCATGAGCTTTGAGTTGCTTTTTCACTTAACTTGCTTATGTCTGCAGGACCTGCTCAGAGATGGTCACACATTTGCCACTTCTATTTGATGATGAACTGCTGCAGTGGTATGCCCCACTCAGCTGGTTTGAATGACATGTCCCCCATAGGCTCATGTGTTTTGAATACTTGGTCCCCAGCTGGTGGCAATTTTGGAAAGTTGTTGGGCCTTTGGAAGGTGGGGTCTTGCTGGAGGAGGTGTGCCACTAAAGTAGGGCCTTGGGATTTTATAATCCAGCCCACTGACCACTACTAGCTAGCTCACTGTTGCTGCTCCTCCCAGCTGATGTGACAAGATATGATGCCCTGCTGTGTGTTGGCTTACTGTGCTTTCCCCGCCATGTTGAAACTTACCCTTGAGACAGTAAGCCTAAGTGAAACCTTTCTTTCCCTCAGCTGCTTCTGGTTGAGTGACTGCTATGCCTGCTTCATGGCTTGGTGTATCAGAGAACACCCACTGTGATGGGTAACACATGCCACTTGGAAACATGTTAGCCCATGGCTAAGCACTCCATCTTTGCTAAGGCCCAGTAACAGGTCAAGATCTGTTTTTCCAGAGGAGATTAATTATCTGCTGATAATTACAAGGTTCTGTTTCAAAATCCTGAAGGTCTGTGCTGTGCTTCACTCCTAGGGGCCACTAAAGACTCCAAACATCCTCCAAGTATGCCTGAAACACTTCAAGGACTGGTGGACCATCTGAGTCATTTGGCCAAGTGCCAGAGAAGTACTAGGCTTATTTCAGGGCCTTCTGTCACTCAGATCACTTGGGAAATGGTATGGCATGATGCATTCAAGTGAGGAGCGTAGTACCTCCAAAATCTAGAGAAATGTCATGTTATCAGAACCCCGCTGACTTTCTCTTCTCCCACTCTTTGCTTGAGTCACATTGTCTCCCTGCTGCACTTGGCATAGCCGGCCATGTTCCACACTCAGGCCACCATCCCTTCTGCCTTAAATGCTCTTTTCTCTATATGCAAGTGGATCACCAGCTAGTCTCCTTCCTGTCTGTGTTCCAGTGCCATGCTTCTTGTGAGGCCAGTGTCCCAGCCTGGTATGCTTGCACTCCCACTCTACCCTTCATTTCCAGTCAGCTACCCCAGCACTTAGCACATTCCAATCAGCTACGGAATCTCTTTTGGTTGACTGTGTATGTCCACCCCGCAGAATGTCAGCTCCTGGGAGTCAGAATGGTCATCCGCTTTGCTTGTTTCTGTATTCCCAGTGGACAGTGCTTGCACTCATTAGGCATCTGATAAGCATTAATGAACATACACAGCATCTAAGCCCTTCCTAAGACTGGAAGCAAAGCAAGCATGTCAAGGTCATGAACTTAGAATTCCTTTTCATCATACTGGAAGTAATAGCCAGTGCAATAAAGCAAAGGGAAAAAAATAAAAGAGAGAGAGGCATGCAGAAGAAAAAGTTCTCTATTTACAGGCAACATGATTACTCATATGGGAAATTTCATAAAACCTACAAAAATGCTACCGAGAATAACTGAATTTTATCAGTCAGTCCTTCCTAAAAAATAAATCTTATTTCCAAAAGCTCCCTGTTAGGGATTCAATAAACAGCAATATGTATAGCAGCACCAGGTAATGAGGTCCTTGGGTAGAAAATCTAACAAAAGGTTGTAAGGTCTGTGGGCTGAGAACTGAAATAGACTGATAAGAGGAATAAGACCTCAGCAAATGAAAAAGGACGATGAATTCATGATTATAGCACTCATTAACATGGTAACTCTCCACAAAGTGACTCAGCACAGCAGCATAGTTCTAGCAGACATTTTGGAAAATTGAGAAGATGGCCCTAAGAGTCTCTACAGGAAGATGAAGTAATAAGAATAGCTGTATTAGTCAGGGTACTTTAAAGGAACAGGAGCCACAGTATGAATATGTATTGTATAGAAAATTTATTATCTACTCCACCACCAGAAGGGCTGCCCACTCTGGAGGAAGGACTTCCTCCCTCAGTTAATCCTTCCTGAAAACATCCCACAGACCCATCTAAGAGGCATGTCTCCTATTTGATTTCCAATCTGATTAAGTTGACAACAGAACTTAACCATCACAATAGCCCAAAAGTAGGAGAACTCACAGCATCTGATTTTAAGACATGCTAATAAAGTTACAGTAATCAAGAATTTTTGGTATCAAAACAAAACCACATTAATCAATCAAAGAGAATAAAGAATCCACAAACAAACCTATGTAAATATGATCAATTGATTTCTGGCAAAGGTTCAAAGGCAATTTAACAAGCAACGTCCTTTCAAGAAATGGTGCTAGAAAAATCAGATGTTCATATGCAAAAGAAAATGAATTACAACTGATATACTCACATTCCAACAAAAATTAATTCTAAATGGGTTGCAGATCTAAGTATAAAATGCAAACCAATAAAACTTGTAGAAGAAAATCTGTGATCTTAACTTAGGCAAAGTTTTTAAAAAATTGCATAAGGACAAAATGATCCAATGAACTTCATCAAATCCAAACCTCTGCTCTGTGATAGACACTGTTAAAAGAACACAAAGGTAAGGCAAAGACTGGGAAGAAAATGCTATAAATCATGTATCTCGTAATGGGCTTGGATCCAGAATAGATAAGTACTCTCAAAACTCAACAATAAGAAAATAAGCAGCTTCATAAAGGGTGGAGAAAAGATTTAGGTAGATGTGTCTTCAAAGATGTCATGACTATACCATTAACAAAAATATGAAATGATGCCTAGCCTCATTAGTCCATAGAAAATGCAAATTAAAACCATAATGAGATACCGATGCATACTGCTATAAATAGTGAATGGATTTAGGTGTTAAAGGCTTACATACACAGTGACAGTATTGGGAAGTTGTAGAACCTTTGAGAGACAGAGCCTAGAGAGAAGTCCTTGGGCCACTGGTGATGTACCCCCAAAGGGGATTGCTGAGTCCTGGATCTTTGCTCATTCCTTTTGTTTCTGGCTGTGATATCCTTGGTTGTATTCTGTCCTGTGCCCCATCAGGATGTGCTGCCTCACCATGGGTTTCAAGCAGTGGGGCCAATCATAGACTGGAATGTCCAAAACTGTGAGCCAAAATTACCCTTTTCTCTTTATATGCTTATTATCCAAGTACTTGGTTATAGTGATGGACAGCTGACAGATATGCAATAAAATACATAACATTTACATAATAAAAATTGGCAATCCAAAGTATTGAGACAAATCCAGAGCTCCTGCAACACCCACCACATAAGAATACAAAGTGGTAGAACCACTTTGGGAGACATCTTAGTGCACATCAACCACGGGACACCATTCCACTCCTAGGCACTTAACCAAGACAAATAAAACATAGCCAACCAAAACCCATGTGCAAATGTTTATTGTGGTGTTATTCATGATGGCTAGAAACTGGAGAGGACTCAAACATCTTTCAGCTGATGAGTGGGCAAACAAAGAGGTGTGTATGTCCGCTTATAACTCAGAGGTTTAAAAGAATGAACTATTGATACTCAACAACATAGAAGAGGCTCAGATGTATTATGCTGAGAGGGATGCAAACAGATCAAAAGGCTACTTGGTTCCAATGACTTTACATTCTAAAAGGCAAAACCCTAAGTTTGCATGGCAGATCAGTAATTACCAGGGGCTGAAGGTTGGGGCTTTAGGAAGCCTGGTTACAGGAAGGAATTTGAGGAGATAAGAGCACTTTTTAGCAGCCTAAATATAATGGTGCATCAAAAAAAATTTTTTTTGTCAAAATTCATAGAACTATGAATACTGCCCCCCAACTTTCAAAAATATATTTAACTTTAAAAATTGCTAATATCAGCTGCCTATAACACCATAGATTCATCTATATCACTCATTTCTCTGCATGTGTCCCTCCTTCTGTAGCACTCTTGTCTAAATGTCTTTGGATCTTCAGAGAGCCTCGTATTCCTCGGTTCATATTATTACCTCTGTTCAAACACCTTCCTCACTCACCCCTTCCTCTATCCAGTCACTGAAAACTCCAGTGAAAAATCACATCACGGTCCAAATAGCAGCTGCTGGCTTTCTCTCCCGAGGATGTGGTCTTCTCTTAGCTTTCGCTGTGACTGCTCCTCTCACAAGACTGAAGCCCAAGAAAGAGGGGTTCAAGTCTAGCTTCTGCCACGACCTGGGGCAAGTCACTCCTCTTTTTAACGTCTCTAATTCTTCATCTACAAAATGAAAATGACCAGGACAATTGTGATACAACATGAAAAGTTCTCAGAAGAGCGTTACACACAAACATACAAACATACAAACACAACATACAAACATACAAACATACAAACACAATGCTGGCTGGGCGTGGTGGCCACACCTTTAATCCCAGCATGCAAGAAGCAGAAGTAGGAGGTTCGCTGTAAATTCTAGGCCAGCCTGGGACTACAGAGTGAATTCTAGATCAGCTTGGGCTAGAGTGAGACCTACTTCAACAACAAAAAAAAAAGAATAAGAAAAATTAAAAACCACACATGGTGCTGGTGATGGTGGGCAGGTGAGGCTGCCGGTGGTGACGACGGTGTCATGTGACGAGGATGGCAGTGGGGGCAGTGATGAGGGCGGTGACAGTGATCGCGACGGTCACAAGAAAGCCTCCACGGAGGGCTGGAGAGACGCTCCACAGTGAGGAGTGCCTCCACGGAGGGCTGGAGAGACGCCCCACAGTGAGGAACGCCTCCACGGAGGGCTGGAGAGACGCTCCACAGTGAGGAGCGCCTCCACGGAGGGCTGGAGAGACGCCCCACAGTGAGGAGCGCCTCCACGGAGGGCTGGAGAGACGCCCCACAGTGAGGAGCGCCTCCACGGAGGGCTGGAGAGACGCCCCACAGTGAGGAGCGCCTCCACGGAGGGCTGGAGAGACGCCCCACAGTGAGGAGCGCCTCCACGGAGGGCTGGAGAGACGCCCCACAGTGAGGAGTGCCTCCACGGAGGGCTGGAGAGACGCCCCACAGTGAGGAGCGCCTCCACGGAGGGCTGGAGAGACGCCCCACAGTGAGGAGTGCCTCCACGGAGGGCTGGAGAGACGCCCCACAGTGAGGAGCGCCTCCACGGAGGGCTGGAGAGACGCCCCACAGTGAGGAGCGCCTCCACGGAGGGCTGGAGAGACGCCCCACAGTGAGGAGCGCCTCCACGAGGGCTGGAGAGACGCCCCACAGTGAGGAGCGCCTCCACGGAGGGCTGGAGAGACGCCCCACAGTGAGGAGCGCCTCCACGGAGGGCTGGAGAGACGCCCCACAGTGAGGAGCGCCTCCACGGAGGGCTGGAGAGACGCTCCACAGTGAGGAGCGTCTCCACGGAGGGCTGGAGAGACGCTCCACAGTGAGGAGCGCCTCCACGGAGGGCTGGAGAGGACGCTCCACAGTGAGGAGCGCCTCCACGGAGGGCTGGAGAGACGCTCCACAGTGAGGAGCGCCTCCACGGAGGGCTGGAGAGACGCTCCACAGTGAGGAGCGCCTCCACGGAGGCTGGAGAGACGCTCCACAGTGAGGAGCGCCTCCACGGAGGGCTGGAGAGACGCTCCACAGTGAGGAGCGCCTCCACGGAGGGCTGGAGAGACGCTCCACAGTGAGGAGCGCCTCCACGGAGGGCTGGAGAGACGCTCCACAGTGAGGAGCGCCTCCACGGAGGGCTGGAGAGACGCTCCACAGTGAGGAGCGCCTCCACGGAGGGCTGGAGAGACGCTCCACAGTGAGGAGTGCCTCCACGGAGGGCTGGAGAGACGCCCCACAGTGAGGAGCGCCTCCACGGAGGGCTGGAGAGACGCTCCACAGTGAGGAGCGTCTCCACGGAGGGCTGGAGAGACGCTCCACAGTGAGGAGTGCCTCCACGGAGGGCTGGAGAGACGCCCCACAGTGAGGAGCGCCTCCACGGAGGGCTGGAGAGACGCCCCACAGTGAGGAGCGCCTCCACGGAGGGCTGGAGAGACGCCCCACAGTGAGGAGCGCCTCCACGGAGGGCTGGAGAGATGCTCCACAGTGAGGAGCGTCTCCACGGAGGGCTGGAGAGACGCTCCACAGTGAGGAGTGCCTCCACGGAGGGCTGGAGAGATGCTCCACAGTGAGGAGTGCCTCCACGGAGGGCTGGAGAGATGCTCCACAGTGAGGAGCGCCTCCACGGAGGGCTGGAGAGACGCCCCACAGTGAGGAGCGCCTCCACGGAGGGCTGGAGAGACGCCCCACAGTGAGGAGCGCCTACACGGAGGGCTGGAGAGACGCCCCACAGTGAGGAGCGCCTCCACGGAGGGCTGGAGAGATGCTCCACAGTGAGGAGCGCCTCCACGGAGGGCTGGAGAGACGCCCCACAGTGAGGAGCGCCTCCACGGAGGGCTGGAGAGACGCCCCACAGTGAGGAGCGCCTCCACGGAGGGCTGGAGAGACGCCCCACAGTGAGGAGCGCCTCCACGGAGGGCTGGAGAGACGCCCCACAGTGAGGAGCGCCTCCACGGAGGGCTGGAGAGACGCCCCACAGTGAGGAGCGCCTCCACGGAGGGCTGGAGAGACGCCCCACAGTGAGGAGCGCCTCCACGGAGGGCTGGAGAGATGACTTGGCGGTTAAGCGCTTGCCTGTGAAGCCTGAGGACCCCGGTTTGAGGCTCAATTCCCCAGGACCCACGTTAGCCAGATGCACAAGGGGGTGTACGCGTCTAGAGTTCATTTGCAGTGGCTGGAGGTCCTCTCATCCCTTTTTCTCTCTGTCACTCTCAAATAAATAGATATACCAAAAATATTTTTTAAAAAAGAAAGAGTGTGGCTGGGCATGGTGATGCAAGCCTTTAATTCCAGCACCCGGGAGGCAGAGGTAGGAGGATTGCCATGAGTTCAAGGCCAGCCTGAGACTACATAGTTAATTCCAGATCAGCCTGGACCAGAATGAGACCCTACCTCAAAACACCAAAAAAAAAAAAAAAAGAAAGAAAGAAAGAAAGAAAGAAAGAAAGAAAGAAAGAAGGAAAGAAAGAAAGAGTGCTTCCTTCACAAGCATGAGGGCCTAAGGGTTCCTGAAACCATCCAAGTTCAGTTCCCTAGCACGCACATAGAACAGGTGGATATGGCCACTCACATCTATAACCACAGTCCTGTGCAATTGGGAATTCCAAGCTCTGGGGTCAGAAACAGACTCCACCTCAAGGAAACAAGTAGATGAGTGATGGAGTGGTACCACCTACATTCTTCTCTGACCTTCGTGCATACATGACGTGTCGCATCTACACACACATGTGGTCATCACACGGAACACACATCTGCTACACCACACTTATTACACACACACACACAGAGAGAGAGAGAGAGAGAAATGCCTTTATTAATGTCAACTGTCTGCTTAACTTGGATTAAATTTTACAGAGTTGTCCCTCTATTGATTCTTTGCCCCTACTGCATATTAAGAATGCATGTTCAAGAAAAATTTGAATTCTATGCTGATAAGTCTACCATGCCTACCTATTGCCATAACTGTTCAAGTTTTCAGTCCAAGGAATGTAAGAACTCAGGAGACAGGTGTGGGGAAGGTGGGCAGATCCACCAGGACTGGCAGCCATGGTAAAGTCTAGAGCCACAAGGAGCCTGGGAAGTATGTTAACCAAGCAAATGGCAGGGCTGGAAATCCAAGAAGCTTTAATAAAACTCATGAATATATTGAAGGACATCAATTCAAACTATCACAGTGACATAAGTAACTATCCTTAGTTCATCACTTCTATTTATTTCTGCACCAACCCAAAGCCACATCTCTAACACTGATACTACATTAGAGATTAGAGAGAGAGAAATCAAAAGAAATCCTCTCTGGCTGAGCCCACAGGGAGAGTCAAATGTGTAAACTCAGGGGACTGAGTTGCCACATGATGAATTCTAGCAAAGAAGCCCAAGGGCTTTGCTTTCTGGAGCTCCTGCCTCAGAGTCCCCCAGTGCTGCTGCTCGGGAAGGTGTATTGACTGAGTCAGGGTTCATCCTGCTCGGTTTACCCAAAATGCGAAGCAAAACATCTGTGGTTTCTTGGCAGAATGTTTGTGCTTCTCATGGGAGTTCGGTGCTATGTGGGAGAGCTAAAGAGAAAAGAGCTCCAGAGATGGAACCGAAGCTCAGTGTAACCCTTCCATTCGCTCCAACAAGTGCATGGAGGAGGGTCGAGGAAGGTCAAGAATGGACAAAATGTGTCAGGAGCCAGGAAATCTGCCCTGAAGCTGTTTATTGCTAGCAGTGGCGTGGACAGTTGATGTTCAGAAGGAAACAGATCAGGTCGGAACAAGAGTCCTGTCCTGAGCTACCTTTGCGGTGGCAGGATTTGTCTAGGTGTGTGCACACCTAGACCCATATGCACACACATCACTCCTTCATATTGCGCATACCCACCCAACCTCACCCCTGACCCTCTGCACATGTCTGCCGTTTACAGCCTGGTGGGTAAAAAAGACAATGCAAGGAATGAGGGATGCCTTCCAACCATTTGTGTCCACTCATTTATTCAACCAACGTTCATTAAGCAGCTGCTTGGTCAGCCCAGGCACTGCGTAGGTGCTGGAGACAAATCAACGTGCGCAGTCGGCCTGAAAGGAGCTCTGTGTGTAGCAGGCGGGCAGATGAGAAGGCTGGTGATCATGACATTGAGCAGGCCACGGCAGATGCTCTGGGAGGTGAGATTGAAGATGCAGGATAACTAGGTGGACGGTCAGGAAAGTTTCCTAAAGGGGCAAGCTTCAGCCAACGCTGGGGGGTATAGGAGAAGTTGGGTAACTATAGTAAACCCCTCACCAGAAGACAAGCCTGTGCTTGAGAGAAAAAACAAGCTGAACCCAGGAGTGTGGTCCCCTTCCCACCTCTGTGCTCCACTCATAACTCTGTCCATTAGTTCACACCTTCTCGCAGTGATTTTGGTGACCACATTACGTACAAGTAACCCAGACCATAATCTTAAACTCAGGGCTGTGGAGTGGCAAACACGTGAGCAAGCAAACCACAATCTGCCCTGCTAACGGCTTACGGGTGCCCATGGCTGGGCGTGAAGGACAGAGCCCAAGCTTTGGAGCTGGACCAGTCTGGGTGTGACTCCTAACGGTGCCACTGCATTGCTGCACAACCTTGTACAAATTGCTGTTGCTCTCTGAGTCTCAGTAACCTCATGTAAAATGAAAAAAATAATAAATAGGAGAGATAAGAAAATGAAATGAGCGATAGTGTTTTCCTACAATGTCAGATATTGGGAGACTAAGGCAAGAGTATCACCAGCCTGGGCTACAGAGTGAGTTCATGACCCTGCTGGACTATTTAGCAAGATCTTGTCTCAAAAGAAAGAAGAGGGCTAGAGAGATGGCCTAGAGGTTAAGGCACTTGCGTGCAAAGCCAAAGGACCTAGGTTTGATTCCACAGGACCCACGTGAGCCAGATGCAAAGGGTAGCGCATGCATCTGGAGTTTGTTTGCAGTGGCTGAGGTGTACCCATTCTCTCTGTCTATCTATCTATCTGCCTCTTTGTCTCTCTCTCTGAATTGAATAAATAAATAAAAATAAATATATTTTTTAAAGAAAGTGAAAACACACAGAGACACAGAGAGAGAGAGAGAGAGAGATGTATACAGACATATATTCTAGGGATTCGATATTTGCATCCAGAAATTATTGAGGACATCTGGGAGCCATTTATCATCTAAATTTATCATCTAAATACCTGTCCTTGTTTGTTTTTAGGCAGGATCTCACTACGTAGCCCTGGCTAGCCTGCTAGCCTGGAACTTACTTTGTCAACCAGTCTAACCTCAAACTTGTGACAATCCTTCTGCCTCTGTCTCCTGACAAAGTATCTTTCTTAACCCTGTGATTGAAGAGTTAAGGACTCCTTCCTCCATCCACTTTCTAGAATTGCAAGAAGGAACTAAATGTCTGGGGTGAGCAGCTGCTACCTCCACTAGCCTGTGGTGAGTTTTGTATGAAAGGCAGTGTCACCACCAGTCACGAATACAACAGGGTTCTAGTCCCAGTGTAGCCCCTGACCTGTCACAACAGCTAGGCATGTAATTCAGGGTCAGCCATTCTCTAGGCTTTGTCTGTAAATGAAGAAGACAGATTATATGGTCTCTAGAGCTCTTTCCCTGTCGCAGAGCATATAGCCTAAAGTGGGGAGGTTGAAACTGACCCCACCATAGCCCTTCACCTTAAGAAATTCACTGACTTGAGACTTCCAGTCAGGATGGTATCAAACCTAACCACACCTCACCTCCCGGGAAAGGAAAGATAGTCGCAGATCTGAGGAGAGAATCAGTCCATCGCACCTCACCTGGGCCCCAGCTGAAGCCATTAGAGTAATTGGGGAAACGAGCAAGTGTGCTGCTTTCTTGGGGAACCTGGTACCAGCACAAGGGTGAAGGAGAGATATCCAGAGACACAGAGGCTCTCAAGACCTCATCACTGAAGCAGACCTAAAATGAACCCAGCATGGCTCAGGGAAATTCATGGAAGAGGAGGAAGAAAGACTGTTAGAGCCATATGTTGGGTCATTATGCACGGAGACATTGCCTCTCCCACATAACTGATTGCCACCCCCACATTGCAAGACCCACAACCTTCATGGAGGGACCACAGGGAGAAGGCTAATGATGGTACCATCATGGCTGTATACACACTATATACATAACTAACAAAGAAATTCTAAAAAAAATAGATCAACAAAAAATAGAAATTTTAAGAAAAAAAAGAAATTCACTGACTCTAAGGGGAAAGTGGGACAAGCCTGTTGGGTGAAGTCACCACACAAGATGAGGAGTGCTGGGTAGAAGTGGAGAGGAGGCCTTGAGAGCAGGGGGTCACCACTGGGATCATAGAGGGTTGCTGAGCAATGGGCTTCTAGCAAGAATGAACTCAAGATTAGGTTTCAGATGACAGAGGATCTGACATCAGGGCAGTGAGACGTCAGGCAAACTCTGACCACCAAGCCATTTTCATTCATTTAACAAATGTGCACTGAGTCTCCCTTCTGGGAAAAGTGAAAAGTCTGTATTGTCACTTGATCTTCAGGACAAATGTCAGGCTCCCCTCCAAAAGAATCCCAAGCTGAGTCATGCCATGTGCCCACATTGGTTTCCATGACCCTGCCTTTTTTTTTTCCTCAAACCCTCTCCTGGGTCCTCCCATATACTCCCAGAACCTTTGGGGTTACTTCCAGAGTGATGGGCAGGGTTGGATTGGAGGGCAAGGAGCGTTTCTTCTTCTCTCTTGGCCCTCAGCATCTAGCGACAGTGTGGAGGTGAAAGCACTTGCCATGGGAGGAGAGAAAAGGCAAAAGCGAGATCAGATGCTCGCGCCCTGCCTCGTGCCGCGCCCTCCTCCTCCGAGAAATGCCCACGCGGGTCATGTGTCATCCTTCTTATATCTGAAGCCTTCCTGTTCAGTTCCTGGAAATGACGGCATGCATTAGGACAGGTAAGAATATAAGAAACAGGTCCAAATACATACTTGCACTGGAGAAATCACTACTAGGAAGGCAGACACAGCAAAAGCCCCAAAATATGGGAGGAGATGAAAAAACCAAAAGTCAAATGGCATGGGTTTTGCAGAGGTTTGGGTAAAAATCTGAGAAAAAATTATATATATATATGTGTGTGTGTGTGTGTGTGTGTGTGTGTGTGTGTGTGTGTATGAGCCAGCTGTGGTGACACATGCCTTTAATCCCATCACTCAGGAGGCAGAGATAGGAGTATTGTGGTGAGTTTGAGGCCACTCTGAGACTACATAGTGAATTCCAGGTCAGCCTGGGCTAGAGCAAGACCCTACCTGGGCGGCGGGGTGGGGGAGGCTTTCAAAGTAGCTGAGAGGTTTGGGAGCTACTGAAATTGATAGAAGTAGACATGGTAACAAGGAATTTCAGGAAATACTGCTAAGATTTATGAATTGGCTCTCCTGCAATATTCTTCAAGAGATTCCAAGCAGAGTCTGAGACAGCTTTTCAGTAATTTTGGCGGTTAAACCATGTTACATTGATCAAAATACCAAGCAGAGGCTAGGCCCCAGGGCCCCAGCTTATCACAGGGTCATGTACATAACTGAGCAATGATGGGGAATGTAGAATGCTGTCAGTCTGTGTGAAGCACTAATGTTTGCTCCAAACTGTTGCGACCCTGGGCTCTGACATCACACTTCCTGGGTTCCAGTGCTTCCTAGCTGGGTAATTAGGCAAGTTACTTAATATCTCTAACCCACGATTCCTCACTTAGGAAGAGGATCACAGAGCTGCTGCACAGGGCTAGCATGCAGATCATATGAACTGATACAAGCAGAGCTCTTAGCCCAGGTCATTCTAAATACTATCTTCTCATTGCATTCCCCCCACCCGCCCGAAGCAGCTGACGGGAAGAAATGATTTATTTCAGGCTTATGGTTTCCAGGTGTACTTTCATCGGAATGGAGAAAACACAGCAACTGGCTCCCATCTTCACATATCAGCAGCGGGGCAGGAGAGGGAGAGAGAGAGAGAGGCAAGAGCGAGTCAGCTCTGGATATCTAGTGAGCTGGATAGATCAACCCTGAGGTCTGTCCCCAGAAGCATGCCTCCTCCAACGCTCCACCTCTACTAGCTGGGGACTAAGTGGAAGGCTTAATCAAGAACACTATGGGGGGAGGGGAGGCTGGAGAGATGGTGGTTAAGGCACTTGTCTGCAAAACCAAAGGATCCTGGTTTGACTCTCCAGGACCCACATAAGCCAGGTGCACAAGGGGGCGCATGCATCTGGAGTTCGTTTGCAGTGGCTGGAGGCCCTGGTGCGCCCATCCTCTCCCTCCCTCTCTGTCTCTCTCTCTCTCTCTCACAAATAAAAGATAAAGTTTAAAGAAAAACACTATGGGGGACATTCTACATTCAAACCAGCACACTATGTAAGTCATAAATGTTACTTTTTATTCTCTGTATCTAGCGATCCTTATCATCCCATCACTGTCTACAGAAGCACAGGGATGTACGCTTCTTTACAATTCCGTGTCCTTTTCCAGTATTAACCATCCCAGAACTTCAACCCTCATTTCTTTTAAGTATTTTGGCAATGTTTTCTATGCCTCCTCATTATGATCTGATCCTTTTTGTGCAATACTGTTTATTTGGCTCCTCCAATGAGACTGAAGCTCCTTCAAGGACATGAGAATCTTTTGGGGGACTCTTTTCCTCAGCCTCACGCACCCCCCACTGAGCACACACTGGCCTCGGCGTGTCATTTGGTTGAGCGGAATGGACAGAAGGTGAGTGAATCACCTCACGGGCATGTGGCTTTTTCTTTGACAGCTGTCCCATTGACACCAGCTCATCCTCACTTATCCTACCGTCCAAGTCCATGAATGACCAGACTCTATCAACCAGAAAGTTCTGAAATGCCATCACAATGAATGTGGTAACTAGATTGCATCTTAAACGTCCTTGGCTTGGTCGACATGTGGCAGCCTCTTCAGTGTCTTTCGGAGAACGTAGGCTATGTGGTAGATCAGAAACAGCAAGGAGGTAGGAAATAGAAACTAGTGCCCTTGATCTGTCATCTCTTCGGTTGTGACGATGGACAAATCAGTTTCCATCTCTGAGCTTAACTTTTCTTGGCTAGAAATGAGACCAGTAAAAATACTTGCCACAAAATCTAGTTGGGCAGACTAAACAACGTAAGGTGTAGAAAAGTGCTTTGAGACGGTAAATATACCAGCAATTCAGCTCTTTTGCCTGGGACCACATGCCAGCGAGGATGCCTTAGTTCAGGGCCCCAGGCCTCTGACCTTCAAGTCTGTGCTCTCACCCTCATTAGCATTCAGCCCAAGAGATTCTGAGACTGAAGGAATCAAAAGCATGAAGGGGGAGAGCGGGTGGGAGAGGAACAGTGGGTGACGAAGAAAGAAAAATCTAATCATTCGCTAATACCAAGGGTCCCCAGTTCAAGAACACACAAGCGAACAGAGAAGCACGGTGACCTGAGACCAGCTGGGAGACCCCGGGGACAAAAGAGCCACACAATACAGCCTTCAGCGCTGCAGCACATGAGGGCCGGCTCAGGCCCGGGTGGTGATGGAACAAAGGACGGGGCTCTCGCTTGGAGACCCAGGCTCACAGTCAAATGTCAACTCACCAATACCGAGTGCGCAGAAAGGAGCGCTGCTACTTGGGGCCTTCGGTGCATTGTTTTTAATTCATTAGTCTTTTGTTCATCCAGCTGAGCAGCCACGCAGTGCCTGCTGCAAGCCTTTCAAACGCCAACTCCCCCACATGTACCCACATTAGCGAAAGCAAAATACAAATCTGTGGTTTTGGCTCATTGCCTTGGTCACATGGTCAAGTAGGCCTCAAAGGCCTTCTTTTTTTTTTTTTTTTTTTTAACAACTGTTTACTGAGTGACTGCTATTCATTCAATGAACATGTCATGCATGCTTACCATGCTGTCTCTGGCTCCGGCCTTAGTGTTAGGGACACAGAGATGGACAGAGACCAGAGATGGAACCCAAAGAAGTTCAGTCAGAAAGGTGAAAGACCAGCGTCAGTTAGCACAGTGGCTGACTTAACGGCTCGCAATGACCTCTGGGAGAGGAGGCCCGCTGAGAGCATCCGGGACAAGCACTTCTGGGCAGAAAGGGAAGCGTTGATCTCACAGCGGCATCTGGGTGCTGCACAACGGGCGTGGGCGCCCCGTGTCTGTTACACCTCCTGTAACAGGACATGCGTGTGGCACCGAAGCTGGGTGCGCTGGTCACTGTCGCCAACATGCTCTGAACTTAGCTCACCTGACGCTCGGTGATGGAGGCCCTGTGACAGCTGTACTCTGCCAGCACTCCGGCAGAGCCGGGCCACTGCAGGGCCTGGGGGGGGGCTGGGCCAAGGAGAGCCGAAGACACAAGCAACTGATTTCACAAAGCCTCACTTGTGGCTTTTTGGAAATCCAGGCATGAGGGTAGAGCCGGGATTTGGAAAAGAGAGGCTTCAATCTTTTGTGACCCTGTGCACAGGCTGCGGACCTGCCCTCGGGTGCACTTTTGTGGCTCTGAAGGCAGGAGTTGGGCTCTAGATAATAATTGCATAGATTTGCTTGGTAAACATGGGGTAGCCGTAGGATAATGACACGTTCTTACAGAGACAGGGCTCAGTAATTACCTGCAGTGGCCCCAAAGTATTATTTAACACATATTCTGGTTTATAAGACAGAAATAATGATGAATTTGCTTGGTAATTACCCAGCACTTACCCACTACATATCCTGCCAGTAGCTGAGCCTTAGCCCGTCATTAGGGGCAAGCCATAGCTTTGGTAAATAAGAAGTTCATCATATTATTGGTCTGTAGGCACATAAAGCATTATTAAAACACCATTAGTGACATTTCTCCAAAGGGTAAATGCATGAAACTATGTTAGAAGCCAACGTTCCTTGGGGCAAAGGCTGTATTTCTGCGCAGAACGATGGAAGGAACCAATTCTGACCAGAGTCTCCACTCGCAGGAGTGTCTCCTTCATGAAATGGGACAGAGCACAGATCAGGCCTGGCTCAAGCAGTCCAAGGGAGTCAAAGCACCACCGTCTTCCATGTGAGGATTGTTCTTATAGCTCAACCAAATGGCTGTGCCCAGTTTAGGAGGGGCCCCAAGGCTGGCGCCACTACCCTGTGGTGGGCTGGGTCAGCATACCGAGTGCCAACATAAATCACAACCTCGGGATGGGTTTGCTGGCAGCATCCTCGAGGCTCCTCCCAGGATAGGGCCTGACAGCCCCACGAAGGGCCTGGAACACTGGAAGAGGAGCACAGCGGTTCTCAGTCCCCTTGACAGACACATGGAGACAGTATCTAAACGCACCTGATATAGAAGTGGGGAGATGCAAGCCCCAATCCAGATGCCCTGTCAATGACAGAGGCTTTGGGAAAACTGCCTGACATGGTTAGTCCCAAAGGCCATGGCCAACTCTAACTGCCCTTGGCTCAACCACTCGCATCAGAATAACTTTACTCTTGGTAAGCAATAGGGGGCTGGAAGAGGGTGGTCAGCCATTATGGGCAGGGCAGGAAGTGGGCCTCCTGGAGCCCACAGCCATCATTACCATTCCATTCCAGCCCGTCCTGCTTCTGGAAGGAATCGATCAACAGCAATATGAACTCAATCCCAGATCCCAACTGCCAGGGCAAATGGCCAGTTGCAGTGGCCTGTTTCTTCTGTAATAAATTCTGACTTTGGCTTTAGAATTGACTTGAGTTACCATAAAGGCCCATGGGGAGGAGCTGGGAAAGGTCAGGGTTTAAGTCAGAAGACCTGGGTTCAAATCCCACTCTTGCTCCTTTAGTGGCTATGTGATACTTGGCAGTCATTCTTTTGAACCTCCGTTTGATTTGTAAAATAATATGAGAGACTACAAATTCCATGAGGCCAGAAATCACATTTAATTTATTTGTCACTGAAGTCTTTGCACATAACCCAATGCTGCTATTTTCTAAATCAATAATAAACATTTTACATTGATTTAGGACTAGGACTGTATGTTTAGCTTACACGAATCCCTTCATTGGTACTCAGAGAAGAGCAAAGAGAGAGCAAACAAAATAACCATTTAAATGGACCTTAGCTCAGTGCACCTGTGTCCCCACGTGTTACCGAAAGCAACGATGTGGAGCCATTCACGTTCATCCTCCTGTCTCTGAGACTCTCTCTATGCTCAATTCATAAATGACTGTGCTGTACCATTGCACAGTGAAATCTGTGCTCTCATGACATCATAGGTTAACGTGTCACCATATCCATGTCACGTAACTCATAAGCATGACTTTTCGGTGTCTGTGGTGGGCATGTGTGTGTGCGTGTGGGGGGGGGGGGTTATATGCACAGGTACGGGCAGATGCTCAGGACACATGAACTCACTCATCATGCAGAGGCCAGAGGAGAGCACAGCGCATCTTCTGTTGCTCTTCCAACTTATTCCCTTGAGGTGGAGCATCTCACTGAACCTGGAGCTCACCGAGTCTGCTGTCAGACTGGCTGACCAGGGCCTCTCCTGTTTCTGCCCTGCTCAGTGCGGGCGTTATAGGCAGGTGCATATACGCCTGGGTTTTTATGTGGGCGCTGGGGATTAAAAACGGGTACTCAGGCTTATGCAGCCAGTGCTTTTACCTGCTGAGCCATCCAGTGTCAAGCAGAACTTTAAAACACTTATTCATTTACAAACAGAGAGAGAGATAGAATGGGTACACCAGGGCCTCCAGCCCTGCTACAAACAAATGCCAAATGCATGTGCCACTTAGTGCATCTGGCTTTACACGTGGATACTAGGGAATTGAACCTGGGTCCTTTGGGTTTGAAGGCAAGTACCTTAACCATTAAGCCATCTCTCCAGCCCTCGAGGATAACTTCTTATTTACTTTAAAACCTTTGATCCTTTTTTTTTTTTTTTTTTTTTTTTTTTTTTTTGAGGTAGGGTCTTACTCTATCTAGCCCAGGCTGAGCTGGAATTCACTATGTAGTCTCAGGCTGACCTTGAATTTACAACAATCCTCCTAGCTCTGCCTCCTGAGTGCTGGGATTAAAAGTGTGCACCACCTCACCCAGGAGAGAGAGAGACAGACAGAGAGAGACGGAGAAAATGGGTACACCAGGGCCTCTAGCCACTGCAAACAAATTCCACAAGCACATGCCACTTTATGCATCTGGCTTTCCATGGGTACTGGCATGGGCAAGTGCCCTAAATGCTGAGCCATTTCTCCAGCCCCTTCGATTCATTTTTGATCAGGAAAAAAGCACAATCCCTACAGGATTCACCCTCCTAGGTACCGTATACATAGTGATGACACTTAAGACTTCCTTTCCGTTACCTGTGGCTGCATGCTGGAAAAACAAACAAGATTCTTTGTAATAGCCTTAAGCACTTCCGTGCATGGGAAGGAATCATGAGAAACGTGAGACCTAGATGTACCGATGCTGGTCTCAGCGTGACTGAGTCATGCCATTACACATTACCGTCTTGAAAATAAATGAGTTTATATCGAGAGGCTGGAGAACATACCTACTGCACATATGCTGCTCCAGCTTTGTAGATTCAACCTTGTGGATGACTAACAGATGTCGCCAAGGAAATTTTGGTTATGCCCCACTGCCGCCTTGGGCTTCACCATTAGCAGCTTGCCCCATAGCATTTGTGTTCTCTGAGTCACGGTAAAAGAGCTGGAGTATGTGTTGTGAGCTAGAAGCTCAGTGCCCTTTTGGATACAGCTACTCATAAGTCAAGGTCAAGAGGCTTGATTACACCCCAGACCTCCTCAATCCCATCTTCAGTACTCGCATTGACAACACAGTTTGACCCAATGGAAGCTTCCTGAATAGTTCACCAGGTGCTGCTAGTCGCATAGTACACTGCAAAAGAAAGACAGAGCACAGAGCACAGGCCATCAACACCTTGGGGATCCCCATAGAGCTAACAAGCATGCCGGCGGACCCAAAGTATGGCGACCTTGGCATTCTACCTGAACATGGAGGCAGAGGTACCCACAGGGGAGCGGGTGACAGAGCGCTCCTCACATCCACCCACACAGAATCAACCCTAGTCCTTGTCACTGGTCACTCCTCTGCCCTAAACTGATGCCTGTTGATTTGTCTTCTCACTCTGATTCAACACTGCCTTGTTTCCGTCTTGTTTCTCTGGGTTGCAAATGAGAGGGGGAGGTACAGTGTGATTGAAACATCTTATGTCCTACCCACCTCCCACCCATTTCCAGCACTGTCCAGCAAGACCCTCTAGGCATAGAGCGTGAAGCCCAGTACATACCTACAGCCCATATTCCACTATGATGTACCATCATCAGGGGAACATGGGCTGGAATCCACAAGAACTTTTTGCAGTCAGGGCAGCACGCTGGTAAGTTCCCAAGTAAGGTGGGAATCCGTGACAAAAGCGGGTAGTTTGCTCTACTCTGTAGATAGAGAGAGAGCGGAAAGAGTTCACGGAGCAGCGAACCAAAAGTAAAAGTTTAAAAGGAAACTTGTTAGTTTAACTATGGGTGCTTCTCAGTCGCACCCAATTTTTTTGGCTCTGAGTGAGCTGCTTCGTTCTAAGAATTTAAAAATTAAAAAAAGCACCTTAGAGAGATTTTTAGAGGAGTGCGATACCGTTGCACCATGGTTCGCAGTCTCTGGGAGTCTTACGGTCCCTTCATGGGAAAAGTTAGGGAGAGATCTAGATTTCGCTTTTGAACAGGGAACACTCAAGGGTGGCGTGAAGCCTATTTGGAAGTTGGTAAGGAGCTGCCTTGAGGATCAACGATACAGTGAGGTGATAGAGAATGGACAGGCTGCTCTAGAGATGTTGCAGGAAGAAAGATCAGAACAGGCAAGTAGTGAGGAGGGAACCAAGACTAGAAACAACTTGTACCCCGATCTCACAGAATAAGAAGACTCAGAGTCTACAGATTCTGAGGAAGAGCTGCAGGCTCTCATAGAGCAGATAGAGGGGACAAGAATAAGAAAGAGAGAGAAAAGGAGAGAGAAAGATGACCCCGGGGGGAGAGAGTGCTGTGAGCCCCCTTCGTGCCCAGTGATGCCGTCTGCACCCCCTTCGTATGCGGAGGGAAGGAATGGCAGTTCAGGGCGTTCCTTTTGTCCAGGAATCTGGAAGACAGTGAGGACAGAGTTATGCTTGGCCTACCCAGTGTTTCAAGATCCATAGGGAAATAGATATGAAGAGCCACTAGATTTTAAGGTGATTAAATCTTTGGCCGAATCTGTAAGAACATATGGAATTACAGCCTCTTTTACTGTGGCACAAGTGGAGGCCCTGAATAGACACTGCATGACCCCTAGTGATTGGAGTGGGCTAGCTTGGGCATGCCTAAGCCCAGGACAGTACTTGGATTGGAGAGCCTTCTTAATTGAATATGCCAATGAGCAGGCCGCGGCTAATCAGGCGGCTGGAAATCCAGCATGGGACAGAGACATGCTGCTTGGACAGGGGCGCTTTGCCAATCAGCAGACAGGATACCCAGAGCAAGTTTTTGAACAGATTAATCGGATTGCTATAAAGGCATGGAAATCCCTACCTAATAAAGGGGAAGTAAGCGGCAATCTTACTAAGATCATACAGGGCCCCATGGAGCCATTCTCAGACTTTGTTGCTCGTATGGGAAAATGCAAGGACTATGTGTCACATCTGTTCAGTATGCTAATTATACAAGAGCTACAAATTTGTCTAGGACCCTGTCCAGTTATCTCTTACAGAATTGGTCATTTGAATTTGAAGATACCTTGAAGGAATTGAGACTGGCTGTGGTCCACGTGAACTCCACCAGAGTGGATCTTTCCCTTGCAACGGGATTATCATCTTGGCTGACTTCTGCTATGAATCATCTGAAGGAATGGGCGGGCATAGGAGCGATGGCGGGTCTTTTGGTGCTGGCCTCCCTGGTCTTCATGTGGTGTTTGTGTAGAGCCACACAAAAGCGCGATGAAGCCATGATTATTCAAGCCTTCACAGCCATAGAAGCTGGACAGTCTCCCCAGGCTTGGTTAGCCACTCTGAAAACCAATTAAGCGCTCAGGATGCGAGGCTAAGCACTGCACTCCGAGTCAGCTTTTAGCGACTCGGAGAAGAGTTATGTTCGTTTGCATGCGGGTTGATACCCCAGATCCCGCCTCTGAGAAAATGGTATCGGACGGGTCTGGTACTCATGGGATGGATAACATCTTATGAAGATCAGATAGTTGTCCCTTGGAGTTTCAGAGATCGAACCTCTACTCTTGCCTGTGGCATTCACTTAAAACAAAAAGGGGGAACTGTAGAGAGCTGCGAAGTGCAGCGCCTTAAAGAGGGCGCTGGCTTCTGCCTTCCACCTCCCCGATGGTGAGTGCTTTCTGTCGTAAACAACTCCATATATGGCTAAGGCTGAGAATCTGGCTTGCTTCCTTGTATGTGGACTCATCTGCATTCACCACGTGGCGTACTGGGATTGGCTACCCAAAGGCCTTATATACGATGGGCTGGCTTTCCTCGGGGTCAGAAGATTGTTCAAGGTTCCTGAATAAACTGCTTAAAGAAGAGTCCGAGCATTGCGTCTTCCTTGCTGGTCGAGGCGGTCGCAACACCTCTAGGCATAGAGCGTGAAGCCCAGTACATACCTACAGCCCATATTCCCCTATGACGTACCATCATCAGGGGAACATGGGCTGGAATCCACAAGAAGGGTAGGGCTAGAGAAAGGCCTGAGCCTGTATTTGACCTTGGGAAGCAAGCTATGGATTGTGCCTAGTGATTTTCCCTGCGACACATTCACCCAAACTTCGTCTCACAGTAGGATTCTGATTTCCTCTGGGCAAAGCCTCCATCTCTGGCCTTAAGGATGCACAGTGAGCCCAGGCCTGGGAAATCATGGTACTCTGTCTTCTTGATTTGAGTGATTAATTCATGACTAAGCAAGTATGAGTGCTAAGGTGACTCTCCGTTTGCTGGAATATGGGAGAGAAGCAATCTCTTCCTATGGAGAGAGATACAAACCTACAGCTGTCAGGGTCAGTCTACTCAGTACCTCCCCACAACGGGAGCCGATGGAAGGAAACACAGTTTGCCCATGGAGAAACAGACTAACATCACATTTGGGAAAATCACTGAAACTCCTGGTTCCAACTATATGTAATATAAAGACAAATGGCCTTGGCCTTAATTTACATTATTCATTAATATTTTACATATATATATGTATGTATATTACTTAAAGCCAGTTAGAGTTGATCTCTTCTTGCCTATAGCTGAAAGATTCCTACCATATTTGATGGTCATTTAAAGGCGGACAGTGACAGAGTATAACAACAAAAGCTAAAACCTAAAGATAGAGGTCTTTGGACGTCTCATTCATACATATCAAGGGCTAGAGGACAAAATTGTGGAAGGCATATTTGAACTTCTAAGAACCAAAACTCAGAGCTGAACGTGGGGAGAGGCACACCTTGGTCCGACAGCGTGTTGTGCGCTGGCTGGACCAGCTGCCGTTCTCCGCATTGGGGAAAGCCTCACCACCACCGCCACATGCCAGATGCTGCACATCTGTGGTTAGCATTGTTCCTTTAAAGAATCACACAGATTCTTCTGCGGGCAAGCCACACATTCTCATTAGCTGTGGTCAGGAGGGGATGCCTCGTTCCTGCAGACGAGTTTCAGCTGACAGACTGCTCTAGGGCACGTCCTTCAGGGGAGCTGATTCATTTTCTCTGTTGGCTGGCTGTGGGGGATGCACACCTGTGTCCTAAGATGACTTCAGAGAGAGAGAGAGAGAGAGACAAAGACCGGCAGGCTGGGGCCCAGCTGCCTGAGCAGACACTCCAGCAGCGGGCAGACACAAGTGCAGCCGTGCCTGGTGGGCAGTCAGCAGTGGGCTTGTTTATGTTCAGCTCCTGGGGATTCCCACTGGGGGGCTCTTCCTCTGAGCTTGGTCCCAACACACAGCTTGGGTTCGGGGAGTCTGACATCTGGACTTGATTTGACCCCCTGCGTCTCATCCTCTCGCACTACATTCTTCAACTTACGGCAGAACGCATAGTGGCTGAAGGATGCTTTGATGGCGGAGGCCCAGGCAGGGATAGGGGCGCAGTTACATGGTGTCCACATTTAACTTATGTTGACATGTCCTTAGGGAGGGGGTGGAAATACAGAGAGGAAAGAGGAGCAACTGACTCTACCCTGTACCCACTCATGGGGTAGGCACCCTACACTGAGTGAGTGTGAGTCAGTGGATGTGAATCTGGGGTTCTTACAAGGCCTCTCACTGTATAATAAGCATCTTGCCTCTCTAAGTACCTTCGTCAAAATAAGCAGAACCACGAGCTCTCAGAATAAACAACATCAATATATATTTACATACATACACACATATGGCATAACATACTAAAGGCTGATTGCTTGTCCAAGATCAATCACAGTGATAGGAATTCAAAGCCTCTGCCTGGCAGCTGACCTCTAAGCAGTGATTCAAGGTTCAGGAGTTTCCATCTGTGACATTGTCCTGCTGAACAGCTGGGAGGAGAATAAGAGCTGCCACAGAGTAGCGTCCCCAGAAGCCATCTCTGACACAGAAGACGGCGCAGGGCATGTGTTCAGGAGTGTTTTTAGGATTCACACCCACGGAAGAGAAGCAAGGACGCAAGGTCGGGTAGAGGGCAGAGTGGTCCCAAAGACAGATCTCCACCATCGTCCTCTGGGACTCAAGCGCCAAGGACCTGTCCCAGTTGTCCTGTGTGGGAGCAAGACAGTGACGCTGTGGAAATCGGTTGATGAGTCACTGGAGGCTGGGCGGGACCATCTTTCAGTAGCAATTGTAGGAGCTGAGGAAAGTTCATTGCTAAAAGTGGACCTGGGCTGTGATCATGGCACCGGAGGACTACAGCGGGGGTTGACAAATGGTTAGTGAACAGTTTAGGCTTTACAGGCCATTCGGCCTGCATCAGAAACACTTGTCTCTACTGTTGTAGGAAAAAGCAGCTATAGACACAGGCAAGATACGAACAAAGGAATGGGGCTTGTTCCAGTGAATCCTGATTTACAAAACAGGCAGTGGGCACTTTGCTAACTCCTAGACCAGAGGAGCACAGAGGTATTTAAAGACCAACTCTAGAAATGTCTTTAAATACTCCTGTGCATATTCCATTGAATGGAACCCAGTTACAGGGATCCAATTTAACCACAAAGGATAGGAAATGGGATCTTTCCTGAATTTCAAAAGAAAATAAATGGAATTGGTGAGCATATTACCAAGCTCTGCCACAAAACTTTGCAATTCAAGAAGTACTGAAAAACATGTTCTAACATAGCACAGCCCTGAAATCCTCTATTTTACCTAACTCTAATTTTACATAACTATTACTAAATAAATAGTATACCCTTGACTTCAAAGGAGACTTAAGAGTTTTTTCTAGAGTGTTTTTGTGTGACTCTTTACTCCGTATCCTGATCTTAGGACCAAATCCCCGGGTGAGCTGTTACTCCACATCAAGGAAGTGATGAGAAGCATGAGAGGTGACAGCTGGACAGCCCCCGACTTAGAGCTCAGTTCTCACCAGTTCTGGGTAGCGAGGTGCATATCCTTGTAGGGCTCCAAGTTCTCCGTCTTTAAGACGAGATGATAATGATGTCTAATTCATGTGGTTCCCACAAGGGTGAAAGTGCTCCAATACTGGTAAAGCACTTAGTAGATGGTGTATGGTAAACATTTGATAAACAGAAAAGATGATGAATTATTTATTAATAATGATAGAACATAAGTACTCCGAGTCGGCTGTGGAGATCTTATACAAGTTGCTGCATCTCCCTGGCTTTGATTACAACCTTTATAAGAATGTGGATAATCAGATGGTTTCCCCCCACCCCAGTACAAGGGCTTGGCATGAAGTAAGAGTTTCTGTGACTCTTGTAATTAAAAATAAATACAAAGCAATGGTGATGTTAAACTTACCTGACAGGATCGTTAGAGGAATAAAGTTTACGTCAACAAAGATAGGTGGAGGCTGTGTCTCAAAGGAAGCGTGAATAAGATATTGTACTAGTTATCTACTCCCCCAGAACCGAATGGCTGAAAACAACAACAAATTTTGTCCCCACAGTTCTGTGGGTTGGCCAGGTGCTGCCTCAGCTGGTCTCACCTGGACTCACTCACACAGCTGCAGGTACCTGGTGGCTATAGGCTGAACTTGGCTGAGAAGGCTGAATTCTGTGAGAGAAAGCCACGGGTATAAGTGCTCACAGCGACTCTGAGTGCATCCTCAATGCCAATGTCCCATTGGCCAGAGTATGTCACATGTCCAACTCCGCATCAACACGGGAGGAGACCACACAGAGCGCAGAGAGGAGGAAGATCCATTTGGTGCCGTGGTTGTGACAATTGACCACATCTCACCTTCCTGAAGACAGCTGCTGTGAGATGTTCACCTGGCCCTCACTAGATTGACCACTACCTAGAGCCCATTGCCCTGCTTATAGGAGAGCTCCATGGCCAGTTTACACAACATTGTGTGAACTTTCCACACCGGATCTCAGACGTCATTATATCACTCCTATCCACATTTCACTGGCCAGAATCTGGTCATATAGCCACAATACAATTGCCAAAATCCTGGGGAATGTATGGTCTCCCCGGAAGTCCCAGAAATGGAGGTCGGAGCTGTTCTTACAGAGATTCTTGATGCTATTTTCTACCCCCCCCCCCACAAAGTCCCTCACACTTTGGGAAGCTTGCAGAGGCTCTTCTGTTGGCTGGTGGCTTTACTTGGCTGACTGGGAAATAGCGAGGTCTGTGGGGTTGGGCTGCTGAACCAGGCCTGGAGTAGAATGGGCTCAGAAGTAGCTACATAGTGAACAAGGTCCCCAAGTCCTGGCATGAGCCACTCAAATGACTGGTATTTATAGTTTTATGGACTATGTCTCCAGTTACCTTCTGAGATGACAGTGTGGATAGAAAACTTAGTCTCGGGGCCAGAGACATGGCTTAGTGGTTAAGGCATTTGCCTGCGTAGCCTGGGGACCCCAGTTTGATTCCCCAGGGCCCATGTAAGACAGATGCACAAGCGGGCACATGCATCTGGCATCTGGAGTTCGTTTGCAGTGGTGAGAGGCCCTTGCACACCCATTCTCTCTCTCTCTCTCTCTCTCTCTCTCTCTGTGTGTGTGTGTGTGTGTGTGTGTGTGTGTGTATTTCTCTTTCTCTCTCTCTCAAATAAATAAAGAAAATATTGAAAACTTGGTCTTCCTCAAGACTAGATGTAAACTATGACCTGTCTCCTCACATTATACAAAGGTCAAGGCCACATTGCCTGTTCCATGGATGTAACCTCTAGTCCTATAGAAAGTGTCCACCCTGCCCAGCCCCATCTCAGTGTTCTCTCCTTGGTCCTCCAGTCCTCTTCTCTTGTGTCCTTCCCGAAAGTTCCTGCACTTCTCTGAACATGTTAACCCTCCTTAAAGAATGGGATGAAGGAAGTCTTTCACAGTGTGGATAGAGAGAAAAGCAAGATCATGAAAATAATATCATAGTGGTTCAGGCTAATAAGACTCAGGACAGACAAAGGCAATACTTAACTGGTTTAATCTGCAGGACTCGGCAGCATGGTGCAGCTGACCCATTTCCTTGACCAACTACCCAGGGTCAACTCCATAACTGAAGGGTCCAGTGCAAAATGCAAATGTAGAGCTCCTTGTTGAAAAGGGGATTATGATTAAAAGTATCATTAAATGGATTAAAGTATAAAAATTTTCCCTGCAAATTTTCATTATATTTTATTTGCCTCTCATTGTAATTGTATGTAAAGAAAAATAACAATTTAAATTGTTAGGCTAAATTTCACCATTTATCTTTATATTGTGCAATGTCAATTTTAAATGAGAATATCAAACTCATATACAGAATCATCAAAATTATAAATTCTTAT
Organism: Dipus sagitta; assembly: GCA_036346955.1. Lineage (NCBI taxonomy): Eukaryota > Metazoa > Chordata > Mammalia > Rodentia > Dipodidae > Dipus > Dipus sagitta. The sequence goes on along the minus strand of CM070777.1, from coordinate 18,752,612 downwards.
TTCTTAGCTCATGTATATTGTTTACATACACATATGTATTCATTTCATTTATGCCAGAACATAGAAATCATGTACAAAACTAGCTAAAACAACTTTATCTTATTTATTTATTATTTATTTTCTTTGAGCTAGGGTCTCATGTAGTCCAGGTTGCCCATGACCTCCTGATTCTCTTACCTCCATCTCCCCAGTGTGGGATTAACAGGCGTAATGATGAATGAAGAAAGAGTGAAAGGTTGCCCTTCATTTTCACCTCATGAAGGGTATGACGGGATGCTTGATATGTTTATTCACACACCTTTGCCTACTCTTGTGTTCAAAGCAAGTTCCCGTTTGAATGGGAAGCATGGCCTTTTGGGGTTTTCAGTATCCGCACTTGCCCAGCCATGGATCCAACAAGCTAACCCTCTGCTGCTCATTTTAAGTCTCACTGAAAAACATGTATCCTGGGCTGGGGACATGGCTCAGGCAGTAAAGTGCTTGCCTTGCAAGCATGGAAACATGAGTTTGATCCCTAATATCTACATTAAAATGCCAGGCACGGTGTCATATGCCTGTAATCTCAGTGCTTAAAAAACAGACACAGGAGGGTACCCAGGCTTCATAGGCCAGCCCGAGACTACATAATGAATCCCAGGTCACCCTGGACTAGAGCCAGACCAGACCTGGAAAAACAGAAAGAAACAAGGTGGATAGCATTCCTGAGGATGACCTCTGAGGTTGTCCCCTGGCCTCCACACACAGACACACACATACATGGACATCTGCGCACATACAAACATGCTCACACACACCCATTAAAAATAAATAAATCAAGCTGGGTGTGGTGGCGCACACCTTTAATCCCAGCACTCAGGAGGCAGAGGTAAGTGTATCGCTATGAGTTCGAGGCCACCCTAAGACTACATAGTGAATTCCAGGTCAGCCTCAGTTAAAGTGAGACCCAACCTCAAAAAAACAAAAAATAAATAAATAAATAAATTAGGGCTGTAGAGATGGCTTTGCAGTTTACGTGCTTGCCTGTGAAGCCTAAGGACCCAGGTTCAATTCCCCAGTACCCATGTAAGCCATATGTTCAAAGTAGCCATTGCATCTGGAGTTCATTTACAAATGGCTATAGGCCATGGTGTATCCCTTCATTTCCTCTCTCACTCTCTCTCACCTTCTTTCTCTCTCTCAAATAAATAAATAATATTTTGTAAAGAAAAGTTAAAAACAGGGCGTGGTGGCACAGACCTTTAATTCCAGCACTCGGAAGGCAGAGGTAGGAGGATCACCATGAGTTCAAGGCCACGCTGAGACTACATAGTGAATTCCAGGTCACCCTGGGCTACAGTGAGACCCTACCTCAGAAAATCAAAAAAAAAAAAAAAAAGTTAAAAACCGAATCAACAGAAAAACTGGAAAAAAGAAAAGCAGAACATGCACCATGAGTGTCCCATTACAAACACAACGGGCAGCTGAGGTGACAAGACACAGCATAGGAGCCACTGCCAGCACGTCTCTGTGTTCATGCACGTGCTCCATCATCCAGTGAGACTTTGCTCGCAAACCACAAGTGCAAAGATCACAATCTTAAGAATTTCACGATGGCCACAGCAGAATATTAGACCAAGTGCGAGGTACTGTATGTTCCTGTGGAGCTGAAATAGTTATTTGGGATTTTCACAGGGACCTCCAAAGAAATGGTCCCCAAAGCCTTGATCTACTCACAGCTACCTCTGCCAAGCATTCTGCTCGCCCTCTCTTCTTCACATCAGTTGATGGCTCTACCATCTTGCTGAAGTCATTCAGCCTCAACACCAGCCCCTTCTCAATACAGCACCCATTGCTAAGCCCCACTGATTTTTACCTCCAAAGTCATTCCTTGATCTGTCCATTTTGTGTGTGTGTGTGTGTGTGTGTGTGTAAGCCACCCTTGACTCTTGTCCAGACAACTGTAAAAGCCTCTTAGTTGATTCTACCTACTTTCCAATTTTGCCTCTTACAATCCACTATCCACGTGGTTTCTAGAACGATCACCCTGGTGCAAACCAGCCCCTTTAAGTCCTTGATACTGAAATCCCTTCATTTTCCGGCTCTTTTGAACCCTTCAGATTCCAGCCTCATGTCAGCTTCTCAGAAAATCCTTCCTGGAGTGCCCAGACGGAAGAACGCCTGCCCCACACCCACGTGCCGAGAGCTGGCTCATTTCCTTACCTGTACTTATCGCAACCTGCAACTATATGTGTGGGTATTGATTGAGCTGGAGTGTGCATTCACAGAAAACAAGATTGTTTGCTTCACTCACTCACTACACCCAACAATTACCACAGTTCTCAATGATTGGTAAGCATTCGGATTGCTTAGCAAATTGATATATGGATTCATGGAGTGAAAGAAAAGAAAGAGCCTGGCTAACTCCTAGGATTAGCTTAGTAGTGGCACCTAGGAGGGGCGATTCTGATAAGAATATCACTTATTTAGAAAAATAGCTGGTGCACATGCAATTTACGTGTGTGCTACGGGCATCATATAAATGCACAAGAGTAACAGAAGCCAAGTCTTAACGATGCAAGCTAAGGTGACGACGCTGCCAAGGCCAGCGCACTTCAGTGGATGGGGCACTGGGAGCAGTTGGGCCTGGATAAGAGACGTAACTCAAGATTGGATGGCCAACTAGGCATATGGTCGACCCAGGCACAGATTATAAACACACAGGCTGTGTCACAGGCACCAAGGACGAGAGTGTAGACAAACTTTAGAGCATTCTGGGACTAAGAAGAAAAGGAACTCTAAGTAGCCAAGTTTTGATCAGGTGCCAATTCCATTGGAACCAGGGGAGGGGGGGCAGAAGACCATTGCATAAATGTGGTTCCAGACCATGTGTGAAAGTAGGCATACTCTCTAAAGGATATGAATTACAAGACATAAACAACATTAAGGAATTCAGGTTTGGCTAGCCAGGAACAATGACATAAATGGAAGAGTCAGGTGTTGTTTAAAACCTCTGAGCAGGGCTAGAGAGATGACTCATCAGTTAAAGGCACTTACTTGCAAAGCCTGACAGCCTGGGTTTGATTCCCCAGCACCCACATGAAGCCAGATGCGTGACGTGGCACATGCATCTAGAGTTCATTTGCAGTGGCTAGAGGCCCTGGTGCACCCATACACACACACTCTCTCTCTCTCTCTCTGAAAATAAATAAAGAATAAACAAATAAATAAATGAGCATTTAACGGCTCTGAGAAGGCAAAGACAGTCAGGGAAGGCTTTCTGGAAGAGGTAAGCCTTGAGAGATGGGCAGACTTTGGGCGAAAGAACTGGGAAGCTGGTTTGGGAGAAAGGAATAGCATGGATGGAGACCAGTGGACAGGATAAATGAAGTTGAAGCAGTTATTCTCATTTTCTCTTTGCATAGTCTCCCATCAAGCTTCATCATGCAGCCATCTGAGGAATTAAAATCTTACTCCCATCATCCTCCTGGTCCATGTAAGGTAGACACCATTGAGCACCTGGCATCTGCTACACCTGCCAGGCTGGCCATGGTACTAAAAGTGAAGTCACTTTATGTAAAACTGTTGAGATCTTTGTGATTTCTATAGAAGAGACTTTCAAATCAACCAGGACTTTTCAAGGACATAAGGATGGAGCAGAATGGACGGGTTCACTGTAGGCAGTAAAGGTAAGCAGAACTTGGCCAAACAGTCGTTTCCGTCACCTTTATATAAATGTGCAGGTAATAGTCAAAAATACCTAAGGGGGCTGGGCATGGTGGTGCATGGCTTTGATCCTAGCACTCGAGAGACAGAGGCAAGAGGATCGCTGTCAGTTCTAGGACAACCTGAAGTACATAGTGAATTCCAAGTCAGCCTGGGCTAGAGCAAAACACTACCTCAAAAAAAATAAAAAAATACTTAAGAGCTGGCGAGATGGCTTAGTAGTTAAGGTACTTGCCTGTCAAGCCAAAGGACCCAGATACTATTCCCTAGTACCCACATAAGCCAGATGCACAAGGTGGCACATGTGTCTGGAGTTCATTTGCAGTGGCTGGAGGCCCTGGTGTGCCCATTTTCTCTCTTTAGCTGCCTCTTTCTGTCTGTGTCTCTCTCTCAAATACATAAATGAAAATATGTTTTTAAAATGCTTAAGAACATTGTCCTGGGAGGGGCTTCATGGAGATATTCTTCATTAACATCTACTCCCTAGGGAATGGTTTCATAAGAGAGACCAAGTTGGAGGGGCTGTAATATTAACTGGATACTTTCCTCAGGTTTGATTTGGTGGTTGTGTTGTGTTTTTGTTTGTTTGCTTGTTTGTTTGTTTTTATTTGAGAGCGACAGACAGAGAGAGAATGGGCACGCCAGGGCCTCCAGCCACTGCAAACTAACTCCAGACACATGCGCCCTCTTATGCATCTGGCTAACGTGGGTCCTGGGGAATTGAGCCTCGAACCAGGGTCCTCAGGCGTCACAGGCAAGTGCTTAACTGCTAAGCCATCTCTCCAGCCCCTGTGTTGTGTTTTGAAGAGGTTCTAGAAATGGATGTCACACTGAAGCCTAAGATGCTCCTCTGACTTTCCTCTCCTTCTCACCTCCTCTACTGGCCACTGATAGATCTATTGCTATGAAGCAGATAAAACGGGCTGATATGCACTGCTGACACAGAGAGAAGGAAGGATCCCACTGCCATCTACATTCAACATGGGGCGTTCTTCTAATGGACTGTCCTTGAAAAAGCCTTCACTGTGACTGACCGTGACCTTGCCTTGCCTCTCTAAGTGGTAAAAGATCAGATGGCCTGTCTGCAAGTGAGTGGAAGAACCTGGATCTTCAGACAGCCGTGGCAAGCATGCAGTCCACAGGTTGCTCATGAATGACCAGCCCTGCATAGCAAGTGAAGGACATTCTCAGACATTCCAGCTAAGAGGTCAAGATCTTCAGAGCCAATAGGTCCCTCTGCACTCCTCCCCACCCATGGCAAACTGCAGCGTCTGGGTCAGCACACAGGCCGCCGAGCAAATGTCCAGGCAGTCTGGGAGCCACGCCTGGACCATGGCACTGTGGGAGGTCAGTTTCTCTTTCCCTAAGCATCCAGAATTGGATTTTCCATCCCTTCTTTTCTCAGTATATGATCCAGCTGTTTCCTGCAGCTTCCCGCTGGGATGTAAGCATTGAAGTGGGAGACCCAACTCCAAGGTTAGTCCAACAAGCCCTGTTTCTCTGCCTTCCCTGTGGGGCTGTGGAGGATCCCCCAGCAGGGCTGCTTCTCCTTCTGGATGGCAACATTACAAAGCACCCTTGCCAGCTGGAGGATGGTGAGGAGGTTGGGGCTGGTGTGAAGGAGGGGCCTGGGTGCTTGAGTGAAATGCTGACCCAGTGATACCTCCATTGTCCTTGGCCCTCGGCCCGCCCACAACTTTCCCAGCAATCTTGCTGCTGCCGCACCTTAAAACCACCCGGCAAGAAAACGGGGAAAGGATTTCTTTCCACAAAGCCCTCAGGTCCTCCGTGTGAAACCAGAGTTTAGGGAAGCAATGAGTGAGCATTAACTCGGTGTTTGACCTGAGGCATCCCGTGTGCCAGTGATGGCTCCGAATGGTCCAGCTCCTTATGAGTGTGTCTAGGGATGGACAGAGAACACGAGTTGGAAGGTGGGTGCTGGCACGGAGTGATGGGTGACTGACGGTGTGAAGGGCTGAGCATGAGCATCAGGAGCAGCTGTGGGGTGGGCTGGGGTCCTTCCGATGGCCTTCCAGGGCCTTCCAGGCAGATGCCCCAGAGCCGGCACAAAGCAGGCAGCTTGGCTTTCAATGAGCCTCTTCCCCATTGGCTCCCTGGAAGGAAGTGTAAAATGCCGGGTGGCCTCCTCGGAGTTCAAGTGCCTGACCTTGAGGAATGGAGCCCTAGAGCTATTTCCCAGCTTCTGTTCAGACCCCCAAGCTTGACCCCCTGGGGCGGTGGTGCAGGAAAGCCTCATTGTGTCTCAGCCCCTTCCCCCCCCTCCAACCACCAGCCAAGAAGAAAAGAATCCGAAGAAACATCTGCTCCTCTTCAAGGGGGTAAGACAGCCCTTAGGCCTGAGGGCTTTCTGCTCTCCTCCCTCCAGCCTCCCTCCCCAATCCCTGTTTCTTCCCAGCTTTTATGAAATAAAATAAAATAATAAAATTTTTAAAAAGCTATTCCAAGGACTGTAATCCAACTTCCAGAGATAACTAAACGTATTTAACGTGTGCTTCATGAGATACCATGAGGGCCTGTCAGGCAGGGAAAGACCATCCTCTGAAAGAGAGAAGGAAGGGAATTGAAAACAGAGGAGGGTGGAGGTGTGGAAGGAATCCAGGGAATGAGGATCAGCTAGACACACCTTGGAAATGTCACCACCCTCACAGTCCACCTGCCTAGTGCCAGCTAAGGAAGATTTGATTTCTCCCTTTCCTACCTTGGGACACCCTCAGCCCCGGGCTCTGCCTTCCACCTGTACCTTATTTCACGCAGTCTGCTGCCAGGACTCAGCAAGTCATAAATAATGGTGAAATAAAGACTATCTGGTGGATGCTAAACAGTCCAATAAATCAGGCTACTTAGACATGTTCCTGCTCTAACCAAAGGGACCCGTCCCAGCAAAAGGAGTCCTTCCCTACATCTACCAGCAACTCAGGCCATGGATTTGAAAACAAAATTAAGTCAAATGGGCAGCTTTAACTATTGTAACATTAAGGTGAAGTCCATTAGTCTCTCAGCTTTTGCCTCTCATGACCCAGCCTCTAATGTGATAATCACATCGTCCCTTATACCTCATAGGAGAAATGGGGCCACTTGACACTGATAATGGAAATGACTTCTTATAGGCATGTCCTATTGATTCTGATTAAAATGTGAAAAGACAACCATGACTCAAACAAAAGCCTCCATCCCTGGAAACTCTTGACACGAGTATAAATATTCCATGTCGTGCCAGGAGAGAAGATGCTCACTCCCTGTTCCTCACGACGCATTGTTTTGTCACTGCCTGACATTTCAGGGCATGACAATATGTCTTCACCTCCTGCCTCCTCACTGGAGGATGAACCCCCCAAGTACAGAGCCCTTGATGTTTAGGGATGATTGTTCACCACCATATCCCTAGTAGCCAGGATAGTGCCTGGAACACAGTAGGCATTCGGTGAATATTTATGCAGTGGATGGATGGTTAATGAGTCTCTTTTGATCAGGTCAGATTGTGGAATAAGTGAACTGTCCAACCATATGTACACAATGGACAGAAATAGGTGCACATGCCCCCACACCAAGGGGACCCTGAGGTCTTGCGAGTGAGTATGCTAATAATATTGATGCTCATAATAATGGCTGCAAGTCATGCCTCTCTATGCCATGGACCGGGCTATGTGTTTAGAAGCTCGATCTTGGTCAATAATTGCCATGCCTGGTCCCATTTTTAAGGATGCCAGAACTTTCACACAGTGATTGAGTGACTTTGACAAAGTCATGTGTTGGTGGGAGGGTGAAGAGCAGAGCCTGGACTTGAGATTAGGCCCATCTGTGTGTAAAGCCTAGGATACTTTCTCAAATCAAAATTTCATTGGTGCATTCATTTGTTCCACAAAACATTGCCATATTATTATTTGACTTCTCTTGACTATCTTTTCGCTGTCACTAAATTAGAACTTCCTAGACTTAAGGGACTATATAATTTCCTTATTATACTCCAAGCAAAATTTAGTACTATAAATGCACATAGTACCTTCGCAGTAAACACATGCATATGCAATTTTTTAATACATCCACATAAAACACAACCATAGATGGTTGTTAAAGAAACAAAACGAAGAAAAATTAAGACAGAAATGTAGCAGTTAACTTCTTATTGCTGGGACAAAACATCTGACCAGAAGCAGATTTTGGAATGAAAAGGTTGAGTTTTAGATTACAGTTCCTTGGGGAAGTTTCATCATGGCAGAGAAATCATGGCAAGATCAGGCAACTGGGCCTCATGTCTGCACAGCATTGGTAAAGTAGGGAGAGTTTGTTTACTAGCACTGTCAAGAAGGGCTGGACTATAAAATTTCAAGGCCTACCCCCAGCGACACACCTCTTCCAGCAAGGCTCTACCTTCCAAAGACTCCACCGGCCAGGGATTAAGTATGAGGCTTAATCACAAACACATAAAGCCATGGGAGAGATTTAGCATTCAAACCACCACAGAAGGCAAAGTAGACCTACTTGGTTAGAAACCTTTCTTGCATAGGGCCGAGTTTTACTGCTTCTTATATTGTTTCTTTTTTGTTGTTTTTTTGGTTGGTTATTTGTTTGGTTGGGTGGGTGGGAGGGTGGGTGGGTGGTTTTTGAAGGTAGGGTCTCACTCTAGCCCAGGCTGACCTGGGATTCACACTGTAGTCTCAGGGTGGCCTCAAACTCATGATGATCTTCCTACCTCTGCCTCCCAAGCACTGGGATTAAAGACGTGTGCCACCACGCCCTGCTTCTTATGTTTTTAATGATTCACAAAGTTCTCTATATCTTTCTTTTTTTTTCTTTTTTTTTGTTCAGTTTATTTATTTATTTATTTGAGAGACAGAGAGAGGAAGAGACAGATAGAGAGAAAGAGAGAGCATGGGCGCGCCAGGGCTTCTAGCCACTGCAAACGAACTCCAGATGCGTGCGCCCCCTTGTGCATCTGGCTAACGTGGGTCCTGGAGAATCAAGCCTCAAACCGGGGTCCTTAGGCTTAACAGGCAAGTGCTTAACCGCTAAGCCATCTCTCCAGCCCTCTTTATATCTTTCTTGATACATAATCTACGATATCCTCAAATGCTAAGCAATCTGGTGAGATACTATGAGAATACTATGTATTGATGTGGTTGTTGAGGAACTAGGTTAGTTACTGAAGCAATGGGTTTTCCAATAAAAAGAATAAGTCAAGCTCAGTTTGGTCTCCCTGCTTCAAGTTTGCTCACTGGCCCTTTTTCCATGCTAAGAGGCAGCAGTAAGGCCCTGGTCAGGTGCCAGCACCATTCTCTTAGAGTTGTGTTGCAATCTGAATGCAAAATGTCCCTAAGGCTCATGTGCTTAAACACTTGATCCTAGGCTGGTGATACTGCTTGGGAAGGTTTCAAAACCTTTAAGGGGTGGAACCTTGCTGGAGGAAGTGGGCCACTGGGGCCAGGCCTTGAGGTATTATAGCCTGGCCTCACTTCCTGTTCTTCCTCTGCTTCCTGACCGTGGCTGAAGTGTTAGGAGCTGACCTCCTGCTCTTGCTGCCATGCCTCCCCTGCCATGATGGAATGGATCTCCTCGAAAGTGTAAGCCTAAGGAAACCCTTTTCTTCCCCAAGCTTCGTCTTGTCAGGTATTTTGTCATGGCAGTGAGGAAAGTAACTAGTGCAACTCTCCAATGGACAGATGATGAGCCAACCAAATCTCTGTTTGTAATTATCAACTCTGTGGTATTTGGTTCTAGCTACAGAAAAAGGAGTTGTGGGGAACCACTGGGCACTAGGAAACCAAAAGTACCTCCATCCTGAATAATGACTCCATTTTGTGATAAATTGTCTGTTCTGGAAAGTCACAAGGTCTGCAGTTGTTTGTTAACCCATGCACAGAGAAAGAGCAAATGTAACCCATAAAGAATGAGGGAGTCGTCATCTCATGGCCTTGGGGCTGGGGCCTTATCCTGCAGCTATGGAACATCTTGTGGCCTTGGAGCCGGGACCTTATCCTATTGAAACAGAACTGTAGCAATACCTAAACTGCTGACAAACTCCTCTGTTCTGCTGTATAAAAGGCACCCTGAGAAAAATAAAATTTGGCAGCTTGATCAGACTCCTGTCTTGCTGTCGGTTCCTTGTGTCTCTTGTCCCTTTCATTTCAGGTTTTCTGGGGTCCGTGTTCCCTTTGAAGCCCTGCTGGCCGGGACAAGGAGTAAGATAATTTATTTAGATTCTTGCCAGTTTTGATTGAAAAGTGCCTAGCATAACGTCTGCCACACTGAAAATGCCTCAGAACCCCACTGAGTGCATCATTCCATGTCTTGTAGTTACTGGTACAGTATTTGACACAGAATTGGTACTCAGCAACCAGGTATAGCATCACGCGGCTTTTGCTATTCTAGTATAAATAGCTTCCACTTATCTTGCCAAATACTAAGCATTTTCACACCTAATGTTATTCCATCCCTTATCAGCTCCACAAAGCGAATATAATTATCCACAGTTCACAAGCAAAAAAGACTGAAAGTAAAACTTGAGCTAATTTGCTTAAGTACCACAGATATCTAGAGTGGGGACAGGGGTTGAACTGTTTGTCTCCTAAGTTTTCTCCATGACGTTGGATTTTGCCTTATCTGTTTCTTGTACCACAGGCCTGGTATCTGAGCAGTGCAAATGGTCTTGGAAACTCCTAAAGCCCTAAGAGCTAGTAGCTTCCCAGAAAAAAAGTTCTGTTGCACGGCAGAGCTTAGGTGGCACTCAGTCTTCGGAGCTTCCCCAGCAGTCCACAGACCCCTGCATACTCCCTCCCTCAATATTGGAACCCAGTCAATGATGAGACCCAGTTAGGAACAAAGATGACTTGAAGATCTTATCTCTCCAAGAATAAAACCAATACCCAAGCTTTATTTCATTATATAATTTATTCCCCTTCAAAATGTATATTTATTTCATGCCTATCTCGTCTAGGAAGAAAGTATGGTTTAGTGAAATTGAGACTCTCGAAGCTCACGTATTTGGAATTTAGAAGGACTGGTTTTGAACTGAAGCCAGCTGATTTTCTGAACTGTTAATCACTATGACTGCCACACTTACATTTTCCAGTATCCAGAAACTTCCAGGTAAGATACTACTATTCATCCACTATTATAGTGATGGCTGGCATACACTGGGTGCTTACTGTTGATCAGGCCTTATCGTCCTTACTCAGCCTTCTACCAGAGAGTGAGAACTACTAGCCACATTTTACTAACAAAATAATTAAGGCTAATTCCAAAAAATAAAAAAAAAAGTCAATGGCAGAGCTTAGATTTGAACCAAGACCTTGCCAGTTCCAATAGGTGGATGCCTCTGGAAGCAGCATTCAATACATTCTTGTGTTTCCACTTTAACTTTGCCTTTAAAGGCAGAATACATATATCTTCTACTGTGTGCCTTCTGCAATAAAGTTCTTAAGAACTAGGGTCAGAAAGGTTATAAGGAGGGGCGGGAAGAATTATCATTGATAATTCCAACTTCCTTCCTGGAAGGATCCATCAGAGGTAGCCTTGGGCTTCTCCTCTTTCTAACGGAAGCATCAAGAGGACACCCTTTTGAGGGCTTTAACATCAGCAGCCGGCATCAGGGAGTTCCTGGTCCCCCAGAATATGCTCGTTTAGAAAAGCTCTAAGCGGGGGAGCCATCTCACTGAGAAACAGAATGGCTCCATCCAGCAGAATATGCTTGAAATCATCTCTCCAAGCCACCACCAAGTGGCAGAAAAGCAAGAGAACACATGTGCAGAGAAAGAAATGCAGGTGCTAAATGGAATGCCCTTTGGCACATATGACCAGGTCCCCCTCGAAATATGTTGCAAAAACTTATCAAAGCCAGTTGGGAGATGAGTAATTCCAAGCGATGTCTCTAGGTGTTTTCCAGAAAGATCATATGACACAGTTATCCTTAGAGCCAGTGTTGTCAGAGTGAGGCGGACACACTCACCAAGCTGACAAGCGATCCGCAGTATAATTCAAGCAATCAGGGATGAGAGTAATAACTCCTAACATCTGTAGGAGTTTTTAACTGTGCAATATTATTTGTGTTCCCTTATCCTTGCCACAACTCGCTGAAATCCACAGGAAGACCAATTTGGTGTGAGAAAAATAGGGTTCAGACTCTAGATTTCATCAATCCAATCTATTGTTCTTTCTATTCCTCTTAAATATCACTAGCAAAACAAAAGCCACGATAATGATAGAAATTAAGAAAACGACCTGAAAAAGTATATCTAGTCTCCCTTCCACAATTCTACCTGGGTCACACTTCATGTTTTCATTGCTTGTACCAAGAACGATGGAAAATTGGTGAAATGATTGTGCTTCCGCCCTTTGGATGATGAAGTTGGCTACAGCCATACAAGGCCACAGGGATTTGTGGGCACTCAGGGACTTTTCTTACAAATTACAAGTATAAGCCTCATCCTCTGAGCTAATCCATCCAGGCAAAGGCATAGCTATAGACCAGAGAAGCTCGGACGATGTTGTAGGTCCTATTCACACCCTCAAGCGAGACGTCTTTCAATAGACACAGACTACAGGACCAGATATGTCCCAGAGGACATATAGGTGAATCAGTACAGCCAGATAACAGAGACCGTAAGTGAGATCTGAGAAAGGCACTTACAAGACGATACACTAAAAGGTCCATTCAATGTTTTTGCTTTTAATACCTTGGGTCGAGTATTCCTTAACCAAACTGCTTGAGAGCAGAAGTGTTTCAGATTTTTAAAAATATTTTCATACATATAATAAAATGTCTTGGGGATGGAATCCTAGTGTAAACATAAAATTCACTGATGTTTTGCATATTTGTAACATATATACATAGCCTGAAGGTAATTTTATATAACATTTGTAGTGTGCCTGTATTTTGATGGTGACATGAGGTCAGGTGTGGAATTTTCCACTTGTGGTTTCATGCTGCGGCTCAGAAAGTTTCAGATTTGAGAGCATTTTTGGTTTTGGCTTTGTGGATTGTTCAATGTGTGTTGATGTGTGAAAGTACCAGCTTGTGATGGCCCCTTCCCCTGCCCCTGAACCAACTGAGAGATAAAATTGGGAAGGACACCAGTGCTGGAAAAGATGACTTGAGCTCTACAGGCAGAGAACTGCTCCAGTCTCAACTCCAGAATCACACTGGTGTGTCTACCTGGAAAGGTGTAGATGTCATTGAGCCATCACAAGCTCCACTCCGGAAACGGACCATGGAATATTCAATATTTGCAGAAGGAAGCAGAGTGTGTGTCTCCTACAAAGTGGATGATATCCCAGGGAAAAGGGTGGGGGAGGGACTGAGTCACTTGTTCCTAGTTATCTTTCCTAAATTCAGGTAAAAAAATGGAGCCTTCCGAGCCGGGTGAGGTGGCGCACGCCTTTAATCCCAGCACTCGGGAGGCAGAGGTAGGAGGATCGCTGTGAGTTCGAGGCCACCCTGAGACTACATAGTGAATTCCAGGTCAGCCTGGTCTAGAGTGAGACCCTACCTCGAAAAACCAAAAAAAGAAAAAAACAGGAGTCTTCCTAAACAAGAGAGGCAATAAAGAACATTCAAGAAAGAGACCCCCGAACAGCAGAGCTCCTCCCACACAGAACTGCCAGAAATGACGAAGATGCCCAGCCTACCCCCAACCCACCACTAGGAGGGTGACATGACCATTTCTGCCCCCAGCACTGTACCTCAGCAGGGGCCACACCTGTCTCCTTCTCCATCCTACCTCCAGTGCCCATCACAGAACTGGTACACAGTTCAGCACTCGGTAAATAGCTGCTGGACAAGTCATAATTGTGCACTGACTGGGGAGCTCAAAGCAGGCTTCCGGAACAGACATGACATTTGAGTTCAACCTTGGAGGATTATTAGCCAAGAATAAAACAGGGATTGAGAAGCATTATAAGGAGTTCCCAGGGACAGCAGGGCCTGTGAAAACAGAGACAGAGACAGCACTGGAGGACCAGCTCACACGTCTTACATGTCAGTCAAATGCATGTTGGAATGCAAAGAAAATTAAACAGGAATGAGCCACGCAGCCACGGCGCACAGCAGCAGTTGAGACCTTACACACACATCTCCTCTGAGCTTCCTATTTAAATACCCGTGGAGAGGCACCAGGAGACAAAACCGTCTTCCACAGAGGGAGCAAAAGATAAGCAAACGTTGTGAATTCCATAGCTCCTGGGGGAAGTCCCCACCACCCCACCATGTGGAATGGGATGTATTATGCATTGGGAAGCACATTCCAGAGCCTTGACTCCCCTGAGCTACTTAGAACTGAAGAGTAGAACTCACCAGGAGCAGTTAATAGTGCTCCCTCACCCTGTCTTTCTTTCCCTGTGGACCAGAAGCCAGAAAGAGAAGTTCCTGGCTCATTTAACCAGAAATGGTATTCCAAGCCAGCTTAGACCTTGATCCAGTTTCCACCCACACCATTTTCTCCATCTACAGAACATTCTAGAAAGTACTACTCTCAGCGTAAGTAAGATACACGGACCCATTTTACAAAAACAGCACGGAATTTTGTTTTTCTTTCTGGATAAATACTATTCCATTGTGTACATGTACCATATTTTCTTTTCCTTTTTTTTCCACATTAAATTTTCTTCATCTACTCACCCACTGGTGAAAACCTAGGCTGATTACATCACTTGCTTGTTGTCAACAGTGCAGCTGTAAACTGGGTGCTTTTCTCTGGCAACTCTGCTTACTGACTGATTCCTTTGCGAATAGTTGGATCTTATAGAAATTCTATTTTTAGCTTTTCAAAAACCCTCCTTACTAATTTCCATGGTGGCTACCTCAGTTTATACTCCTACCAGCAGTATATACGGGTTTCTTTTTAAGAAAAATTGTTTGCAAGCAGAGAGAGAGAATGAGGATGGGATGTCAGAGCCTCTTGCTCTGCAAATGAACTCCAGATGCATGCACCACTTTATGCATATGACTTTACATGGGTACTAGGGAATTGAACCCAGGTCAAAAGGCTTTGCAAGCAAGGTCCTACAATGGCTGAGCCATCTTCCCAGCCCAAGGGTTGTTTTTTTATTTTTCTCTCATTCTTACTAGCTACCATCTGCTTTTTTTCTTTTTTTTAAACATTCTTGATGATAACCATTCTTGCCGAGTGAGATAGAATTTCAATACAGTTTTGTTGTGCATTTCCCTGGTGACTAAAGATGTTAAACATCTTTATTTATGTATTATTATTTATGTATTATTATGTATTATTATTGTATTTATGGGAGATTTGTATTTCTTCATTTGAAAAGTGTTTGTTCGGTTCATTGGCTAATTTATTTATTGCATTATGTGTTCTTTTAAAAGTGTTTAATTTCTTGACTTCTTTGTAGATCCTAAATGTTAATGTCCTGTTGGGTGATTAACTGGTTCTTTCCCCTTTCATAGGCTGTCTCTTTATTCTGGTAATTGTTTCTGTGCAAAAGCTTATTTAATTTGATGCAAACTCATTTGTCCACGGTCATTTTAAATTAACATAAAGTAACCTTCATTAGAATGAAGCCACTACTTTTTATGGACCCCGCGGTTGAATATCAACAGCAGATTTATAAATTAAAAATTGTCACTGCATTATCTCAGTCACTCTCATTTTACTTGTTTAACTGTGACAGCCCCCAGTTAGCCTCCCTACCTCCCATCTTGTCCCATCTAATAAACTCTCCCTACTAAACCAGAACAAAATTTTATGAGGCTGATACACTACCTATTGCACTAAATGAAGTACCTCAAAACAGGATTTTAAATGCCATCTGAATTGATGAGAAACTTAACTGTACTATCTCACCCTTTCTGTAGTCTTACTTTTGCTGTTTCTATTACTTTGTGATCAGTTATGGTACAGAAACATCAAATGGAAAATTCTAGAAATAAACAATTTGTGGGGTTTAAATACATATCAGTCTGAGAAGCTTGAGGAAATCTTATACTCTTCAACTCCATCCAGCCTGAGACATAATTTATCCCTTTGACCAGAGTGTCCATGCTATATATGCTACTTGCCTGCTACTCACTGATTAGCCATCTTGGCTATCAGATATTCTTTTGCAGTATTTCTGTACTTGTATTCAAGTAATCTTCTTTTTTAATATTTTATTTTTATTTATTTATTTGACAGAGAGAGAATGGGCACACCAAGGCCTCCAGCCACTGCAAATGAACTCCAGACACATGAGCCACTTTGTGCATCTGGCTAACGTGGGTCCTGGGGAATCAAACCTGGGTCCTTTGGCTTTGTAGGCAAACGCCTTAACTGCTAAGCCATCCCTCCAGCCCTCAAGTAACCTTTATTTTATTTAATAATAGTCCCAGATCACAGGAGTAATAGTGTTTTCGATTTTGTTACAAAATGCTGTATTTGTTCCATTTTATTATTAATTATCAATGTCAACTCCCTGACCAGGCCTAGTTGATGAATCCCAGTCCTAGCTATGTATAGAATAAACATTCTGGATAAAGGGTTGTGTACAATCTGGAAGTTCACATACAGCGTGAGTCTTGGATTGCATTACTTTGGGTGCTGGCTTACATAGTTTCTATATCCACTTGATGTAAAGAGCCAAACACTCTACTATGGAGAACCACTACGACTCTCTCCCTTTTTTTCTCTCCCAGCCTTATATGTAGCTCCCCACTGTAGCTGCCCTCTCTTCTGAGCTACAGGTGGGTCCCTACACTCACTAGCCTGATTTTTTTTTTTAACTTCTATGCTATTATTCATGTTGCTCTTATTCCTGCAACTCTCCAGCCCATTCTTGCAGCCTTCATGTGCCTGCACAACTGTCCCTCAGCTTTCACAGCCCGGCAGGGATAACTTCCCTTCTAGAAATATTGCCTCATATACACTCACGCTGATGCATGCCTTCTTTCCTTCATACCCTCCACTGTAACACTCAACACCCTATCTCCACCTACACACATGTTGGTCCACAACTCCACTAAGCCCTGAGTGTCAGGGTGTGCAAGTGGAAACTGTACTTTATGTGGTTCCCTTTGGAACACTCGGCACCCAGCTTGGGCCTAGGCACATGCCAAGCCCTCGTAAAGGCTTACACGTGAGTGCTCACTCCAGTGGCACCCCTACTAAAAATGCCAGTGCCCTCGAGTGACTCAGTAGATAGATAAATGAGCGACTCAGAGATGGGTAAGGACAGAGCATCAGCAAAGAGGAGGAAAGACGTGAGGGAGTCCCCACAAGGGAGAAGACCCACATCAGCTCTCCTGAGCACCCTGTTGGGCAAGCAGGGAGAGCCCGAGTATCCTAGAAATCTTTCAGGCTGAGAAAGACAGGCCCTCAGAGGATAGAACTGATCCTGAATAGTCTAACAAAGGGAACCAGGGATCTGAATTCAGGGCGGTCTATCATGTGTCCCTGTGACCCAAGTGGAACAGACCAAAGTGCTACCAGAATGAGGATCCAGAAGTTCAAGGAACTCCCCCGCACAATCAAAGTTGCATAGCCCAGTGGCCTGCGTCACTTTTCCTTTCAGGAAACAGAACTCATCTGTGAAATGTGAAAGTTTGGAAGGAAATTTAAAAACCTCCAGATATCCGTGGGGTGAATGGAGGGACAGGTTCTGTCACTCTGTGGCACTACCCATCCCGGTGGCCCAGGGTCAGTTTCGGAGCATCCGCTGAGGGCTGGCTTCAGGAAGCACTGTGCTCCCTCCCAAGGTCAGCAGCAACCCGCATTCCTAATCTCTGCACTCCCTGCTCCCCAGAAGCCCAGCTCCACACCCCCCATGTCTCCCGCCTCCCCCACCCCTGTGTTTCTACACGTACACCAGTCCTACCCCTTTCCAACTCACAAACAGCTGTGTTCTCATTAGACTGATATTAGATCTATTTATTTGGGGTTAAGAAGAAAATGTTTATAAGTCACAAAGCCAGTGAATGGTTTCCTAGCAACTCCTTAGATAACTATTGTGAAATAATATTCTCTCTCACTCGGCCTCTCTCCCTTTCTCTTTCATCTCCTCTCCTTGGTCCTTAAGGATTTTTTTTTTCCCTGTTTTAAGTAACAGATCGTTTTGAGAGATTGATCAAAACTGAGAATCTCCCCCAAGGAAAATGTATGTAAACACACACATGTTCCCTTTCAACGCTGTGTATACAGTTCAAGAGGTTCACAAAACTTCTGAGCTAGTTCACAAAGCTGTTCTACACCCACGGAAGAGACCCCCTTCATTGATACCTCTGTCACCCAGTCAAGGGGAAAATAAAAATGATCATGGGTGGTGTCTATCCCTGAAAAGAATTTGATGACATCAGATCATTTGAAGGGCCCTCCTGCACTCTCTCTGACATTAGACTCTAATCCCAAAGCATCCGCCCTCCTACCCAGTAGGATCTGGTGGAGCCACCGCTCCATTCCCCAAGTGAGCCGGAGCTTATGGCACACAAGTATTTGTTAAATAAATGGAAGTCTAAGGAAAGTGCAGTGAAGATTGTAAGGCATTTTCAAAGCCCAACACAATGGCCTCAGGGTCCCCTCATTAGGCTCTGCCAGGCAGGCCTTGCCACCCCTTGGGTACTGGCATCTGTCGAGGCCTGAGAGTCGGGCATGGCTGCTGTGTTGCTCTTCCTCCCCCATGCCCCACACAGCCCAAGCTTGACTTCACCTCTCATGAGTACCAGGAAATCCTTAAGTGTTCCCTGGCCTAGGTGGGGCGACAACTTTGTGTTTCTGATCATTTCGGGATCAAGTCAAAAACATCCCCCTTGATCTATGCAATGAGAAGCTAAGAGAGTCAAAGGAGATAGGAACAACTGTCATTTAGGATTCGTGTGGCTAGAAGCTGGGCTATGTGTTTGTTATTTTTCCATTGCTGTAACCAGATACCTGACAAGAAGCAACTTAGGGGAAGAAGAGCTTGTTTTGGCTTACAGTCCATTGTGGTGGGGAAGGCATGCTGGCACATGGCATCTACAACCAGGAAGCAGAGGTTGAACAAGAAATGGAGTGAGGCTATAAAACTTCAACCCTGTTCCCCGCCCCCTGTTCTTTCAGCAAGGCTCCACAACTTTCCTAAACGGTGCCACCAGCACCCAAAGACCTGCTGAGAGGGAAAAGATGCACAGGGCAGGAGAGTGACACTGGAGTTCCCGGCCCAGTCATGGCTGGCTCGCATGTGTGGTTCTGTCTTTGCTTTCAACAACAACAATTCAAAAGTTTTTTTTTTGTTTTTTTTTTTTTTAAGCCGGGAGTGTTGGTGCACATCTTTAATCCCAGCACTAGGGAGGCAGAGGTAGGAGGATTGCCGTGAGTTCAAGGCCACCCTGAGACTACATAGTGAATTCCAGGTTAGCCTGGTCTAGAGTGAGACCCTACCTCGAAAAACAAAACAAAACAACAACAACAACAAAAAGTTTTTTTGTTTTGTTTTGTTTTTTAAAGGAAATGTAAATAGGCTTTGTGGCCTAGGTTTCTAGTAAGTATTGCTACTTCAGTTTGTGTCATTACGCCATGACCCCAAGATACCCCATGAGAGTCTCTCAAGGACACAGTCATCTAGCGGCACATCCCAGAGCCTGCCCCTGTCGCTAAGGAACACATGACTATTTAAGAAAACATTGGCTAAACCCAAGTTGAAATGTATTCTGAAAAAACACTAGTGCATATTCTTGAAAAAATGTCAAGGTCATGACCACAAAGCCTGAGGACAGTTCCATATTAAAATAAACTGAAAAGCTGTCACAATGAGTACAATGTGTGACCCTGGATCACATACAGAACTTACAGAGCCATTTTTCCATCTTGTTCATTAGATCATTATCAAAATTAGACTAATACTGTGAGTTAGATAATAGTATTTTCTTTCTTTCTTTTTTTTTTTTACTCTTTGAGGTAGGGTCTCACTCTAGCCCAAGCTGACCTGGAATTCACTAAGTAATCTCAAGGTGGCCTCAAACTCTCAGTAATCCTCCTACCTGGGCCTCCTGAGTGCTGGGATTAAAGGCGTGTGCCACCACGCCTGGCCAGGACAATAGTATTATATTGACATAAATTGCCTAATTTTGATCATTGAAAAAGGATGTCTAATTCTTGAGAAAATCTATACTGAAGTACTTAGAGGAAACTGGACATACTCTCTCCCACTTCCTCACAAGCAGATCAGAGCAAGACAGGCATGATGCTATGCACAAAAAGAAAATGACGTATCGGGCAAGGGAAAAGGTTAGCTTCTAGGAAAGGTAGGTAGAGAAGACTTGGGAAATCTTTGTACAGGGCTTACAAGTTTTCTGCAGATCTGAAACTTCCTCAAAATAAACATGTAACATGGTGGCTTGAATGCAAAATCTCCCCTTAGACTCCTGTGTTTGAATACTTAATCCCCAGTTGTTGATGCTGTTCAGAAGGTTGTAGAAGCTTTAAGAAGCGGAGCCTTGCTGTAGGGAGTGTGTTCCTGGGGACAGGCCTTGAAGGGTTATAACCCAGCCCCACTTCCTGTTCTGTTTCCTCCCTTCGGATATGATGCCATGACAACAGTTTCCTGCTCTTGCCAAGTTTTCCCCACCATGACGATTCCACCCTCTGAAAGTATCAGCTAAATTAAGTCGTTGTTCTTTTACCATGTTCTCTGGTCAGATAGTTTGTCCTCACATGGAGAAAGTAACTGATACACATGTCTCATAAAGAGACTTCCAAAGACTCTGTGGTGGTTTGATTCAGGCGTCCCCCATAAACTTAGGTGTTCTGAGTGCTGGGCTCCCAGCTGATGGAGATTTGGGCATTACCGCCTCCTGGTAGCAGGGTGTCGTTGGGCGCGGTCACCATGCCATCATTTTCCCTACCATCATGGAGCTGCCCCTCCAGTCTGTAAGCCAAAATAAACCTTTTTGCCCACAAGCTGCTCTTGGTGGGGTGATTTCTGCCGGCAATGCGAACCTGGCTGCAACAGGTGCCATCGCTTCGCTTTTTCAGTCCAGTAGCTCTGAGCATGTGAGGCATGGGGGTGCAGAACGCCCCTGTGGGTTCACCTACCTGCTGCTGCTTCATTCCAGACACAGGTCCCTTGTGCATATCAACACCAGAGAATTTTCTTTCCCAAGAGAGGGAAAATTCCTCCCTGGCCATCGATTGAGCCTTTTGTAGGAAAAGAGAACCGCTTTAAAATGGGAAGACTGTATTCTCTTGTCCAAGAGGACACAGCTACCCCTCAGCCCTTTCCCCTCTCTTAGAAAAAAATGTCCATCCATGGTTCCAGTCATCTTTTGACACCCACTCACAGGGCTCTCTCTCTCTCTCTCTTTTTAATGTCTGCCAGAGTTTCACAGGCTTCTAAAGAATGTGGTGAATTTACTGTTGTTGAATGTGGTTCCTTGGCACAAAATTCCTCAGCTCCTTCTTCCTTCCACATTTTCATCACCCATGCCAACAGACTGTTTAACAGCAGCAGAGGGGAGAAAGAGAAGGAATACAGAGAGCTGGAAGGGAAGGCATTAGTGATCACCTACTGTGTGCCAGGCCATGGGACCAGAAAACCAGCAGGGAACGAGGCAAGCTCTTTCCCTCCCAGAGCGTGCACTGAGGAAGGTAGGCAGGACTAGCCAGAACTTGGAAAACATGACAGAGAGACCATGGAGGGTGCTGGGGAAGAGCCCCCCATCCTCGGAAAGTCAAGGGGGTCAAGGAAAATCTTCTCCCAGATGATGTCTTCATGTTAGGTCTAAGGAAGTAGAAGAGAGAGAGGAAAAAAGAATTCTTTCACTCACTAAAATAAATACCCACATCTTTTTTTAAAAAAAAGACTTTATTTTTATTTATTTAAGAGAGAGAGAAAGAGACAGAGAGAGGATGGGTGCGCCAGGACCTCCAGCCACTGCAAACAAACTCCATTCACATGCGCCCCCTTGTGCATCTGGCTAACGTGGGTCCTGGGGAATCCAGCCGAGGTCCTTTGGCTTTGCAGGCAAACGGTTTAGCCGCTAAGCCATCTCTCTAGCCCCAAACACCCACATCTTTAGTAAAATGAAACAGTACTGTTGGTGGAATTGTGAAATGGTATGGCTGCCATGGAAAAACAATGTGAAAAGATTAAAAATAGAATGCCATATGATCCAGCAAATCCACTCCTGAATATATATATATATTCAGAAGACTAGAAAATGGGTTCTCAGAGAGAGAGCTTTGTACCCATGTTTATAGCAACAGTCCTCACAATAGCAAAAAGGTCGATGGTACCCAAGCGTCCATGACAGAAGAAGAGATGAGCAAAAAGTGGCCCAAATAATGACACACTACTGCTCAGCCACAAAAAGAAAAGAAGCCCAGTCACATGCTCTATCATGGAAGAATGGTGAGGACATTATGCTAAGTACATTAGTAACCACAAGACAAATTTGCATATTCTACTTACATAAGGCTCCTAGAACACTCAAATCCACAGGGACAGTGGAGCAATGGTGGTGGCCAGAGGCAAGAGGGAGGAGATATGGGGATTGTTCTTTAACAGATACAGAGTTCCACTTCTTTTTAATTTTTAAAAGAATATCTTATTTATTTATTTATTTATGAGAGAAAGAAAGAGGCAGACAGAAAGAGAGAATGGGCATGCCAGGGCCTCCAGCCACTGCAAACAAACTCCAGACGCGTGTGCTCCCTTGTGCATCTGGCTTACGTGGGTCCTGGGGAATCAATCGGGGTCCCTAGGCTTTGCAGGCAAACGCCTTAACTGCTAAGCCATTTCCCCAGGCCCAGAGTTTCCATTTTGCAAGATTAAAACTCTCCAGAGATCTAGGTAGTTGAGAGAGAGAGATTATGCTAAATAGCCCACAATGTACAAGACAGTAGCTATGGTGCAAACACAACCCCAGAATTTGTGTGCTACAGCCTAATCCTTAACAAAGAAGTGACGAGAGGCGGGGGCTTTAAGAAGCGAATGACATAAGTACGCTCACAGTAGTGTGGATATACAAAAGTCAATGCTGTGGAACACTTAAAAATGGTTGAGATGGTAAATGTCACATTATGTGCATCTTTTACCTTTTTTTTTTTTTTTTTTAATCACTGAACACTAACTTCTTACCCATATCTAAGCAACCTCCTCTCTGGGTACCAGTGCATTGACACTAGACTTCCTAGTCTTCAGAACTATGAAACGTAAGCTTTTGTTCTGTCAAAATCACCCGGTGTGCAGGGTCCTCTCAGCAACACAGATGCAGTCAGATGACCGACCATCCCTCACAACGAAGGATTATTGAGACCAAAATGTCAGTCGGAAGGTGACCGGGAGAACTGGGCTGATGCTTCATTGAACATGGTGTTGGGGGCATGGGAGAGGTTCCTGTTAGACAAAGGTTTAGGACCTTCTCTGAGAATAGAAAAAGTCCCATTAGAAATTCTTCATGTTTGGGGCTGGAGGGATGGCTTAGCACTTAAGACACTTGCCTGCAAAGCCGAAGGACCCAGGTTCAATTCCCCAGGACCCACATAAGCCTTGTGTACAAAGTGGTGCCTGTGTCTGGAGTTCACTTGCAGCAGCTGGAGGCCCTAGCTCACCCATTCTTTCTCTTTCTTTCTCTCCCCCCCCCCTTCTCTCTCTCTCTGTCTCTATTAAATAAATATAAATAAAAAATATAAACTTTTTTGAAAAAGAAATTCTTCATGTGTTGTATTAAGTCAGAGCTTCTAGGGATGAGTGACCCCAAGCCTCTTCCATCTTCATGGACTCCCGTCCCCAGTGCTGTGTGCATGTCCTGCCTGGTTTCAGAGCCAGACTCTCCTCACGTTCCCAGGATGGCTGTCTCATCTCCAGGTGTCATCTGCCAGGTAAGTAGGTCGCCACAGGACCTGAGGCAGAAAAAGTGTGGATTCAACCAACCTCACCTCTTGAATCTAATCCATGAGAATAGCTGTTCCCATCCCTTAAGCCTCCCCATTGCTTCCCATCATCAGCACTGCACCACCCGGCCACACCTGGATCTGCACATGGGGACACTTTTTTTATTTTTATTTATTTATTTAAGAGTGACAGACAGAGAAAGAGGCAGATAGAGAGAGAGAGAGAATGGGCACGCCAGGGCCTCCAGCCACTGCAAACGAACTCCAGACGCATGCGCCCCCTTGTGCATCTGGGTCCTGTGCTAACATGGGTCCTGGGGAGTCGAGCCTCGAATCGGGGTCCTTAGGCTTCACAGGCAAGCGTTTAACTGCTAAGCCATCTCTCCAGCCCACATGGGGACACTTTGATGAGCAGCTTTTACCATCAGGACTCGTGGCCAGAGCTGCAGAAGCATGTGGCCTTTCCAGAACGGCGTAGCCACCATTACCCAAAGCCAACTGCTGACCTGGGAGCAAGCAGAGAGGAGGAAGAAGCTTTGGGGTAGGAAACCAGTGGTGTGAGTGCCAAGTCCTGCCTGTGTCCCCAGCCTCTCCCATGGCTCAGACAGTTTGATATTCACACAGAGCAATGGATTCCCACATTAATCATGTGTCACTGTGAACTGAAGAACTTGTGTGTGTGTGTGTGTGTGTGTTTGTGTGTGTTTATAGGTGCTCTGCCTTCATACCAATCAGAATATCAGAGAGAAGACTCCAGAATTACCACGTTTTAACCAGCTCCACCAGTTATCTTGGTGCATACCTAATCCAAGCCTTCCAGTTCAATATCCACCTTGACCTTAGCTGGAGCCCTCGGATGCTCTAAGTCATGAACTTCCAGAATTTCTCTAGCACTTGTATTTCCAATTTGTTGGCTATGTGGATCCCCAAAACTAGACTGTGTGCATTCTGTAGGCTTAACAACTTACCTCCTGCCTTAGAACAACTATTGTTAATGCAATTGCTGTTATCATTTTTTTTCATTTAAATTTATCACCATATTTACTATTAACTATGGTAAACTAAGAGCTTTAAATTATTAGCTCATAGTGGCATGATAAAAAATTATTTTGCATATAAAGGCTGTGGAGTGGTTAAAGTGCTTGCCACACACGTGCTGAGGACCTGAATTCAGACCCATCACCCACATGCAAATGCCTGCTGAGCGTGGTGGCTGCCTATAATCCCAGTCCACGGAAGGTGGAGAGAGGGGACCCCGGGCAAGCTAGACTGGCCCAGACAGCGAGCTCTGCGTTCGTGAGAGACCTGTCTCAGTAAGTGTAAAGGACAAAGATCAAGAGAGACACCCATTGTGAACCTCTGGCCTCCCCATGCATGAGCACCCACACACATACACACATGCACACCACACAACACACAGAAAAATACTTAAAAATCATATTTGTGGGCTGGAGAGATGGCTCAGCAGTTAAGCACTTGCCTGTGAAGCCTAAGGACCCCAGTTTGAGGCTTGAACATAAGCCAGATGTACAAGGTGGCGCATGTATCTGGAGTTCATTTGCAGTGGCTGGAGGCCCTGGTGCGCCCATTCTCTTTCTGTCTCTCTCTGTCCTTCTTGCTCTGTCTGTTGCTCTCAAATAAATAAAATAAAATCTTTCTCTTAAAAAAATCATATATGTTATAAACACATATATATTTTAATATGCATTTATAGTCATTATGCCTAGTTCTTGGCATAGAACTTTAAAATTCTTGGAATTTTCTAGATGGTAAGAATGTCTTTGTGATGTTAATGAGAGAACCATGGGCCGTTTCCTTCGTTGCTCACGGATAGGAGCTAGGTGCCAGAGAAAACAATCTTGTAATTAGAGAGCTAGCACCTCTCCCCTAACCCAAGAGCATGGCAGGGACCTGGAGCTCGGGTCCAATCAGAAACCAGTGAGTTAATCAAGCGTGCTTAGGTAATGATGCCTCAGTGAAAACTGAACAGGGCAGCTGGAAGTGCTTCCTGGTTGGTGAACGTATGTCCCCACTCTATGGGGCAGAGGCGTCTGTGCTTAGGAACCCTCCAGATCTTGTGCTATGTACCAGTCTATCTGGGTATTCATCTATATTCTAATAGAAAATGGACATCATAAGTATAGAGCTTTCCTAAATTCTATGAACAATTCTAGTTAATTCCAAACCTAAAGAGAGCAGTGGTGGTGGTGGTGGTAGTGGTGGTGATGGTGGTGGTGGTGGTAGAAGTCTGTGGACAAACATACAAGTAGCCTAGAGATCCCAACTGAAGTTGTAAGGAAAGTCTTCTTGGGGACTTTGACCTTTAGTTGTGGACTCTGACACTAATTCCAAATAGTTGGTGAATGAGTGCAATTAGCTGATATCTCTATCAGCTACTTTTCCATTTCCATCTCTGTAACAAAAAATACCTGACTGGAATAACCTAAATGAACAAGCCTTTTGGCTTATGGATTCTAAGGATTTTAGACCATCATTGTGAGGAAGACACGGTGAAGTGAATCAGTCCATGACGACAGTAGCATGTGATGGCATCTGTTCACATGGTAACGGCCCAAGAAGCAGAGAGAACACCAGAAATTGGAACTGGGCTGCCACATCAAAGGCTGGCCCATCCTAACCCTATCCTTAAGCCAGGTTCTACCTCCTAAAGGATCCATAGCCCCCAGACAATGCCATTTTGCAGGAACCAAGCATTAAAACGACAACCCTAGGAGGAGAATTTTAGATTCAAACCATAACATTCTGCCCTTTCAAGAGTTTCCATAGTTGTGGTTATTTGTTGTTGTTGTTGTTTACCAAGGTGGGATCTCACTCTAGCCCAGGCTGACCTGGAATTCACTATGTAGTCTCAGGGTGGTGGCCTTGAACTCACAGTGATCCTCCTACCTCTGCCTCTGAGAGTGCTGGGATTAAAGGCATGCACCACCATGCCCAGTTTAAGAGTTTCCATAGTTTTGACAATTCTAACCGTTCAAGTTCAAAGCATTTTCTGAGTCTCAAAGCCCTTAACTGTGGCCCCCTGTAAAATCAAAAAGAACCATATATTTATAATATACAATGATGTGGGCTAAATTTTCCCATTCCAAAAGGGAGGGACAGGAGAGTAGCAAGAAAAGGTTGGACCAAAGCAAAACCAAACCCCAGCAGGGCAAACACCAACTTATTTTAGTTCCATGCCCAGCATCTGGGACACATAGTATTATAATGTGAGTTCCAACAGGCTTGGGAAGCTCCCAACTACCTACAACACACATGGTCTCTCTTTGGATTGGATCTTCTCAGTACCTAAAGCTCTCCTTAGCAGATGTGGTAGTTTGAATGTCAAAAGTCCCCCATAGCCTCATGTGTTTGTAAATAAGTCTCATAATTGATACCCATCCGGTGGAGCCTTTGGGAGGTGGAGCCTTGCTGGAGGAGGTGTGTCCCTGGGGGCGGGACTTGGGGTGCTATAGCAAAGGTCCACTTGCCACACTTAGCTCCCTTTTCCTACTTCCTCCCTGCTGATGTGACGTGGCTGTCTTGCTCTCACCATGCTTTCCATGCCACGATGGAAACTTCCCCTTGAAAGTGGAAGCCAAAAGAAGCCCTTTCCATTTGTCAGCTGCTTCTGGTCAGGTATTTTGTCCCAGCAATGAGAAAGTAACTGCTACAAGCAGACACCCCACCTTCCTGACATCTTCAACATCCAGGGGTCTCCACTGCAACCCCATGCTGACAGTTTCATCCACAGCCCATTCAGGAGCTCCCTTCAGGGAATCTCGTCCTGCTACATACACACTGCCTGGCCTCACAGACCGTTTTGTTTTCCCCAGAATCTTGGTGGTGACCCCATGGCCCCGTGATGCTTGCCTTCTGCATGCCTGAGAATCCAGCACCATGTGGATGATACTGAGTCTTGACAGCCAGCCCGAGAAGCAGAGGGCCCCTGCAATCTCAGGGAAAAAGCATGGTGGTGTGGCTCAGTCCATGCTGGCAGGGGTTCGAGTGGCAATTGTTAACTTAGCGGTAGACCCGGAAGCAGACATGGCACCAGAAATAGAAGCTAAATTGTAACCCTCAAAGGCCCACTGTGATTGGTAATTTCTAGTCTGTCCACTTGACAGGGTTTAGAATCACCTAGGAAATGAGCTTCTGGGCGTGTCTGGGAGAGATGGTGTTGATCCAGTTAATTGAGGTGGGCAGATCCACCTTAACTATGGATGGCACTACACCACGGGAAGGAGGTCCAGTACTGGATGAGGAGGAAGGCTGAGCGCCAGCATTCACCACTGTCTGCTTCTTGATTCCAGGTGCAGTGTGACCAGCTGCTTCATGCCCCTGCTGCGACTCCTTCCCCACCAGGATGGACTTGAACCTTGAACTGTAACCTGAGATAAACCTTTCCATCCTTAAGTTGCTTCCCAGTTGAGTATTTGGTCACAGCAACAAGAGAGTAACCAATACACCCACCCTGGTGACCCATGTCTGCCAACTGGGCCCCACATCTTAAACAATCCACAGCCTCTGAAAAACATGAACCTGATTCAAACCATGGCAGTGTCAGCCTTGAAATAAACTGTGGGATACCAGTTTGTGGTGGCAGAAATTGGCTTTGAAATATGCTCATATCAGCATGGCAGTGTCTTTACAAAGGGGATCATTATCCCCAATTTACAGATGAGGACTGAGACCAAGCGAGGTTGCACATTCCCACGATCCCATTGTAGGAACTACAGATGCCAAATATACAGATTTGCTTAAGTGCCAAGTCTGAGCTCTTAATCCAGTGACAGTTCAGAGCAATGCCAGGTGCTCTCCTCACACTTGGCATGTGCATGAAGCTGTTAGGAAATGTAGAGTCCTATTACCACTCCTCTGGTACTTGCCAGTCTTACCAGTCTTGCTCGAGTCTTATCACACTTACCTGAGGCACCCCTTAAAAAGAGAAATTCTCAGGTCGCTCCCCTGAAGATTCTAATCCAGCCAATTTGGGGTGGGGCCTGGGAATTGTTACGTTTGACACATGTTTTGGATGATTCTGACAATCTGGCAAGGTTGACAAATGAAGCAGTGTGCCACCCCTGCCAACCTCCTTACTCAAGTGTGCCACTCTGCCCTTCTGCTTTCCTAGCACTCAGAACACCTGGCACACTCCTATGTAGAGCTTCTGCACAACTGCGTAGAGAAATTTCCAGTCTCTGCACTGGGGCTCAATACATTTGGAAGGATTGTTTTTTTAGGTTTATTTTTATTTATTTATTAGAGACACACACAGAGAATGAATGGGCATACCAGGGCCTCCAGCCACTGCAAACGAACTGCCAATGCATGTGCAACTATGTACAAGGGGCTTACGTGGGACCTGGAGAATCTAGTCTGGGTCCTTAGGCTTCACAGGCATGCACCTTAACTGCTAAGCCATGTCTCCAGCCCTATTTGGAAGGATCGATTTTAATGACCCCTGCAATATGAATCCAACTGGGGATGTCCAAAACCAAACCCATTAACAAATTCATTCTTGCTTCTTGCTGATCCTCCTACATTTTCTAGCTCAATGAATGACCCACCATCCACCCAAAGAGCCTAGCCCAGAACCTTTGAAACATCCTAGCTCCACCTTCTCCTTCCTTCCTCATTTATTTGTTATTATTTCCTCGTGGTTTCTCTCTTCCTCTTTCATCCTTTCATTCTTCCTTTCTCTGTCTTTCATTTTGTTTTTTGTTTTTTGTTTTTTGAAATGGGCTCTCATTATGTCACCTAGGCTAGCCTGGAACTCACTAGGTAGCCCAGGTGGCTCTCGAATTTTTAAGCCTCCTAATCTCAGCCTCTCAGGTACTGGGATTACAGGCATAAACTACCACACCTTACTCAGTCAATCAACCCCTCATCTTCTTTCCCTGAGTTTAAATTATTAACTCTTTCTCTTTTCCCCAAGAACAGCCCAGCTTCCTAACAAAGCTTTCTGCTTTCATTATTTGATATATATATAAAGTCACCCATAAGAGGCAGATCTAACACTCCAAAGATAGCTACAATTACGCATCCCATCTCATGTGCTATTCAGAAATGTTGTCATGACCCTAAGCAGTGCAGTCTTGTCCTCCCGCCCTCTCCTTGAACCTTCATGGCTATGTGAACCACTGAAGCATGCAGAAGTGATGCATCCTGACTTCTGAAACCAGTTTCTAAAGTAATTCGCACACCACTTTGGACACTGGAACACTCATTCTGAACATCTAAGTCTCCATGCCAGTAGTCATTTTATAGGAGTTGCCTTGCTGGAAGAAACCCAAAGCTAGTCTGTCTGTACGCAGAGGCCAAATGGAATATTCCTGAGGTGAACAAGAGAGACAGAGGGAGAGAGAGAGGACAAGAAGAAGAGAGAGAGAGCCACCCAGTTCCCACCTGTCTTAACCCTTCAATGTTCTGACCTCAACCACATGCCAGAACCCGAGCCAGAATCAACCAGCAGAGCCCTTCCCAAAGAAATCATGATAGATGATGAAATAATTGTCTTAAACCAGGAAATTTGGAGTGTGATTTTATTTATTTTATTTTATTTTTTTGTGTGTGTGCTTCAATAGCCAGCATTAAAGGAAATCTCTAGGTAGAATAAATTTAACAGACTTTATTTGAGGCAAGAATGATTCATTAAGAGGGCAGCAGACACAGCCTGGGCAGTCAGCTTATGGAAATAAAGCACAGGGACAACTTGATTGGTTACAGCAAGGCATTTGCCTTTGGGATGCATGGCCTGGTGGATTGGCTGCCTGTCATTGGCTGGATCGAAGCCATGCGCAATTGGCAACTGGCTGACATCTTGCTATCTGTTACAAAATTATGTGCCTAAATTTAGTTTCAATTTGCTTATCTACTAAGTGAGGTTAAAGTTTATCAAATAGAAATTCAAAGTAAGGAGTCATATCCAGACAAATTTAATGGTCTCCTGCTTAATTTCTTTGATGCTAGTTGGCATGGAAACGGGAGCATTCAGAAGCTTTTGACAGCTTGATTGAACATTAGGCAAATCTAATCATAAAAAGTTTAAATGGAGGCCTGCTCCATGGGAGGAAATACATGCCTGATACTGAAAACCTACAACAGGGGTAGTCATGAGCCCTAGGGGTGTAACGTCTACTGGTATCTGGCTAAATGTATATACTATGCTCACCAAACTGCCTAGTAAGCAGTTCTCTTAATGTTCATACCCATATATTAATGCTACTCTCACTTTTGGTTAGAGAAGCTTCTCTTTTCAGATGGCAATGACCTTGGGATGACTCAGAAGGCACCAAGGTGCTGAGAAGTGACAGAGGAGTGTTCAGCACTGAACTATCTCTATCACACCTTCCAAGGTTCAGGGTCCATTGTGGAGGAGGTGGCAGAAATAATGTAAGAGCCAAAGGAAGGGCAGGGACGCCTTACACCGTGCTCCTCCAGACACAAAATGGCCTGGATATCCATGACCTCACAGTGCCTGACACTACCTACACAAGACCGTCATAATAGGAGGAAAAGATCATGACATCAAAATGAAAGAGAGACTGATTGAGAGGGGGTGGGGATATGATGAAAAAAAAAGTTTAAATAGATTTGGTTTTATATGGATTTCACTAGACCTGAATTCAAAGAGCAGGTACTGCTGTTAATTGTTTAGTCAGACGCATCCCCTATTAAATGTGCCCTATGCTGAGGGGCTGAGAGGCGGCTGTGGGAGGGGAAGGAACCCAGGAGCAGTAGCATGAGAGGATCATGCAAGAAACAAAGTGACATCTCTATGAGGCTTCCAGAAGTTAAAGTGTCCCTAGACAAGGGCTTACCTTAGGGACCCCTTGGCTGTAAGTAACAGAGAGTCCCATTTCAGTGGTTTAAGCCAGGCCTTCTTGAACTCTGTCATTCTCAACTGCCTAACATGAGGGAAATTTGTATGTGATCCCAGGTGTATAGGCATATAAAACAGTTATACAATCAAACATTTACTGATAATAAATCATAAGTAAACTTATTTTCAAACAATTTTTGGTATGCACATAAATTTACTGTTTATTACAGATGAAAGCAAATTTGCATACTAATAAAAGGATGTGCTTAGTTATTTTGACACAAAGAATTCAATCTTTTCTGAATAGTTGACACTTCAGAATATAGAACATCTTCACTGTTTTTCAGAGTTGATCAATATTTTGATTTTATAATCTTTAATGCTGAGATAAATGCTTAGTACAAAATAGCAGAAGTATATTTAGGGGGCTGGAGAGGTGGCTTAGCAGTTAAGACACTTGCCTTCGAAGCCTAAGGAACCATGTTCAACTCCCCAGATCGCACATAAGCCAGACACACAAGGTAACGCATGAGCAAAGTCACACATGCACACAAGGTGGCGCACACATCTGTAGTTCGATTACAGTGGCTGGATGCCCTGATGCGCCAATTCTCCCTCACTCTCACTTCCTCTCACAAAAAAAAAAAAAGAGGCCAGTCTGTTGGACTTGCCTAAAAAAAAAACTTAAAAATAAAAAAAGAAGCATATTTAGAGTCATTTCAGAAATCACTGGAAATTCTGTCCTAATCCCAAACCATATTCACTGAATACTTTGTTTTGAATCTCAAGTAAGCAACTCAAACTGCAATGCTTAAGTCACACATTCCAACACAACAGGCCGATTTGATAGTTATACGCTAAGGTGTGACAATAGAAAAATAATAAAAGACTTTTCTGCAACCAACCCCTGGTGTTTCTATAATAGTGGGGAATTTTGTTTACACAGTAACAAAAAAACAAAAAAAAGCATCGCAGTTCATGATAGACAACCGTGTTAATGTGGGCTTAGCTATTTCAGGCAGAATTCACTGGTGCTGAGTTGTGTAACTGCAGGCTAAGTGCAAGGTGTGTGTTCAGAACCAAGGCTGTGGTGGGGCTGTGCAATGCAACACAGGTGAGGACCGTCCCCGATCCATTACACACTTGAATTTTGAATGAAGTTTTGATCATTATGTATTCAAAGCCTTTTATGGTTGCCCCCGTACTCCACTACACTATCCCATAAGGGTTAAGACCTGCAGGTCCAGAAGCTGAGGTTTAAGCAAGCTATGAATATTTTCCCCTGTGTCAGAATATCATCATGACAGTCCTGTGTCCCCTTGAGCCCTGGACAGTTCTGAGCACACCAACCAGTCTTCCACCTACCAGCCCTGTGACCCTTTCTAGTACTTTCTCCCAAAGTCACAAGAAGAAGGTCACTAAACCCTGGGGTGCGCATTCTTCAGTGGTTCCCAGAGCCCCAAGCAGCACTGAACTCCAGTTCCCAAGGGGCAATTATACTGATAGCTCACCTTTTACTGGCTTCCCTTGTCTCATGTTCTTTTACATTTCAAGGGGTCATTTTCCAAACAAAGTGCTTGCATCCTGTGAAGTTTAGCGGCATGCTGAGGACAGAGAATGGCAGGTGATGAGGAAGAAAGCAGGCAGAGGCGGGGATTTAGCTAAGATATGCGAATGCACAAGTGAGTTCAGAGCCAACAAGAGATGGCTTAGGCACCCCAGGAGGCTGCATTGTGATCGGATGCTAAGCAGCACAATCCCCGAGGTTTGAGCATGTCCCAGGATTCATGAGCAGCCCCAGTGCCACAGTGTTTGGAGGCAGAGCTGGCGGCAGGTACCTGGGGACAAGGGTTCAATCCTCATGAATGGCTCTGAGCTATCTCCTAGGAGGGAGCTCTTGATCTTTCAGCAGTGACTGAGGAGTTGTTACCAAGCCAGGCCACCTCCAGTATTTTGCCTTTTCCACACATGCTGACCTTCCACCACCAAGAGCTGTAGCACCGCAAGACCCTCCTCAGAAGCTGACGTGCAGTGTTCTTCGATTTCCCAGCCTCCAGAACCACAAGCTTAAGTTGACTTCCTCCCTTCACAATCAACTCAGTCTCAAGCACTACAGCGACAGAAAATGGACTCGGCAAATCACAACTGTAGTTAACCCCAAAACAATCTGACTGCTTCTTCTTACAAAGGACCTCATCTTACTTCTTGGGTTTCCACCCCAAAGCAGTGTCCACCACACCAATGACAAAACAAAGGTCCCCTAAGAGTTGGGGATGTTTGTCTAAGTACATTCCACAGCAGAAAAGGATGGAGTATTTGAAGTCAAGCGACTGTCTAGCCAACACCACCTCCATCTGATAGTTGCGTGACTAAGGGGCCACTTCTTTCACTGTCCTATAACTTCATGGGAGACATGGGTACCTATCAGACACTGCCTTATCAGATCATTTCAGAATGAATTAATGATAAGCAAATGTGTCTTGGTCCTGCCTGATATGTTGCAAGTTCTCAGGAATAGCCAATTCTCTCCCCACATATTCTCTATTTTATAGCACAATGAAAAAGCAAGGGAAAATGTATTGGCTAAGTAATTGACTCCATTTGTTTAGTGTTTTTCAGCCCACTGCCTCCACATGCTTATTTCTATGAGGCTAATACCTCATTACAATAACACTGCACTCTAATAGCACTGGGGCCATAAACAGAGGCCCAACTAGAATAAAACCATTATAATCATGGTCCAGATTTAATCACTAGCTAGCAGGTTGTCCTGTGGGTTTGACCAGGAGCCAGGCAATAGTTAAATAATCAAACTGCAGATTCTGGTAGAACAAATCAGCTTCAATTTAAATAGTGGCAGAGTCCCAAACTACAGTGGAGAGAGAGATGAGGATGGAGAGGGGTAGACTTGCATAATGTTGGTATTTCCCTTCCACAGTATCCCTAGTCAATCAACTCATAAAATTATCAGGCTTGTTAATGAAAAATAAACTTTTTTTTTTCTGAGATGCACCTAGCTCAGGCTGCCCCTCTCAGCCTGCTGGCTCTGCGTTCAGAGTTAAGAGGGATTCGGGGTGGGAGGGGCAGGGGGATGAAGGCAGAGGTATTGTGGTCTCCATCCTCATGCTCATGCTCGTGCTTGGGGGCTGGGCTACTTAGAAAATGGATCCTGAGGGGCTGGAGAGATGGCTTAGCGGTTAAGAGCTTGCCTGTGAAGCCTAAGAACCCCAGTTGGAGGCTCGATTCCCCAGTACCCATGTAAGCCAGATGCACAAGGTGGCGCATGCATCTGGAGTTTGTGTGTAGTGGCTGGAGGCCCTGGTGCGCCCATTCTTTCTCTCTCTCACTCTCTCTTTCTCTCTCTCCCTCTTTCTCTATCACTAAGAAAGTAAGAAAGAGAGAGAGAGAGAGAGAGAGAGAGGAGGGAGGGAGGGAGGGAAGGAGGAAGGAAGGAAGGAAGGAAGGAAGGAAGGAAGGAAGGAAGGAAGGAAGGAAAGAAGGAAAGGAAGAAAGAGAATGGATCCTGAGTCACAGCCTCAGTGAAGAGTGGGAAAGAGAGAGAGGTTCATTTGGAACGGGACCTGAAGGTTATACAATTTGAGAAGCCCTCCTTAAGGAACAAATAACACAAAGCTGTATGTATAAAATAAGCTCGGCCACACCTTATGTGACAGGATGGTCAGACCCCTCCTGCAGACCCCAGCTTGTGGACCCGCTGATTACAGCTTGTGCTGGCTGCTTAAGCTGAGTAACCTGATAGCCAAACCAGCTGGGCCCAGCGCCTCAGCCTCCCAGACCATGAGATAGCAAATGTCACTGTCTGTGGTGATCTGTTCTATAGCAATAGATGAGCGGTAGAAGGAAAAGGAAGACACGGAGCTCATTTTTGTAGCTGAGTCAGGGTAAACATTCTAATTGTATTCTGCATCATGGTTTTTATAAACTCATTGTAAAGGGATCTTGGAAGCTATTTAACACAACTCTGTGAGTTTTAACTCAAGTGAAAACATAGGTGACCTGCTTTTGATAGATAAGTAAGATGATTTCTTGCCTAGTCAACTGATTCTTCTCAATTAGAAGACTGCTTGAGCTACATTGGAAAAATGGGTTTTTCTTCCAAAATAGTAATCATCTCACTGCATTATAAGTTAGTTTTGCTAAACAATGCCAAGGAAAATAATAATCTCCTTGCAGCCCCTGCCTGGAATGATCACAGGTTTTGTGTCCACGGCATTGAAACAAGCCAGTCTCAGTGGTCAACATTCCCCTCAGCCTCAATGTGACTGTCCCGTGAGGTCCTAAGAGGCATCGCAGAAAGCGAGTCAGAAGGCCCTGGGGGCACTCATTTCAATTTAAACTAAGTTCGC
Source organism: Dipus sagitta (assembly GCA_036346955.1). Lineage (NCBI taxonomy): Eukaryota > Metazoa > Chordata > Mammalia > Rodentia > Dipodidae > Dipus > Dipus sagitta. Next base: position 18,716,910 of record CM070777.1, on the reverse strand, counting down.
TCAGTGTAAGTCTGATGGAGAAGATGTGGAAGGAACTAGGCCAGGCAGCATCCAGAAATCACTCCTAAAGAAAGGAGTGCCCTTCCTCTTCCTTTTCTGGTGGCTGGAACATCAAGATGACAGCTGAAACTCAAACTGTCACCTTGGATCACGAGTTAGATAGAAGTCACATTCTGAAGCTGGAGAAGAGCCAAGTGAAGGAAGTGACGCTCCCGATGAACATCGGGGATGCCAAGCCACTCCCTTCTAGATGCATTTACGTGGCGGAAAGGCCGCCAGGCTACGGAGACGGTGTAGGAAGCAAAGCGCTTGCTGCTGGAGCGCGGGGAAGGAGCTCCGTTCCACCCCCAGTACTCATGCGAAGACGTCAGGCCCAGTGTCACGCACTGTGACTGCGGCTGGCACCGGGGAGGCAGAGGCGAGAGGAGTGCTGCGTCTCGCTGGCCTAATTGGAAAGTTTCAAGCCAATGACATGCCCTGTCTCATAAAAAAAAAAAAAAAGGTGGATGAATGAGTGCCTAGCAGACCAGTCCATCCTGCTCCAGGCAGGTGCGGGCGTGTAGTCTACACGTGGGTCCCGTGTGATGAATGACAGCCAAGCTTGTCCTATGGTCTCCACAGGTACACCACGCTCACACATGCATCAAAACATAAATAAGCAAACTTCTGAGCATATGGGCGAACAAGAGAGGGTAATATTATACAAAAAACATATGGATGGACCATTTGGAGGGAGGAAATAGGTAAGAGAGAAGGAAGGAGATGGAAGAGAGTACGGGGAAGATCCAGATTATCACAAAATATAGTGAAGTATATTTATGAAAGTGTCATAATGAGATCCATTTACTTTTATACTACCTAAGTCAATTAATTTACATTATTTTTATTTTATTTTATTTTGATTATTTGAAGGAGAGAGAGAAAGAGGCACAAGAGAGAGAGAGAGTGAGCGAGAGAGAGAGAGAGAGAGAGAGAATGGGCACACCAGGGCCTTTGGCTGCTGCCAACAAATTCCCAATGCCTGGGCCACGTTGTGCATCTAGGTACTTGGGAATCGAACCTGGGTCCTTAGGCTGAGCCTCTGCCGTAGTGTTCTATGTGGAGAGACTGAGAAGAGAGAGATAACGCTACTTTCCCAAAACCACACTATCAGAGCTGGGCCTCACCCTGTTTCAGCATTTCCCAGTTCTAACTCACCCTGGCCTTCTGTCTACCCCCTCCCCAAACCCATGGTGCTGAAAGAAACCCCGACAGTGTTCTGCCAGGCCCGCACTGAGGTAGGAATGTCTTCAGTACACACACACAGATTCAAACACATAAACAGATACTCACATGCATGTAAATACACGTTATACTCATGTGCAGGCAGGCCTATCCCAAACACATATGCAAACATGCATGCCGGCGTCTCATGTCAAAGCGCACACCCACATTCACCTTCTGTGCGTTTTAGCATCTAGGCACTCTCATGTTCATAGCACTGACCCTGAACTGATGCCTACCAGCTTTTGACTGCCCCCTCCCACTCCTACAACACTCACATTCCAGCATTTTCTTTTCATTTTATTCTATTTTGTTTTATTTTATTTTTTACTTGACAGAGAAAGATGGAGAGAGAGAGAGAATGGGCACGCCAGGGCTTCCAGCCACTACAAAGGAACTCCAGATGCATGCGCCCCCTTGTGCATCTGGCTAACGTGGGTCCTGGGGAATCGAACCTGGGTCCTTTGGCTTTGCTGGCAAATGCCTTACCTGCAAAGCCATCCCTCCAGCCCCAGATTCCAGCATTTTTATCCATGATACAGATCTTTTCTTTTCTTTATGTTATAGCTTTTCACTAAGCTGAGGTTAAGAGTGCTTATGACAGCTAGAATAAAATCTGTCTATGGGGTTGGGCAAATGGCTCAGTCGGGAAGGTACCTGCTTTGCAAGCACGAGGGCCTAACTTCAAAAAAAAAAAAAAAAGCCAGACATGGTGGCACATGCTTATGTCCCAGCACTGGGGAAGTAGATATAGGACCCCTGGGGCTTTTCAGCCAGCCATTCTACCCTACTTGATGAGCTTTAGAGCAGTGAAAGATGAAAGCCTGTCTCAATAACGTGGACCAGAACCTGAAAGGCACAACAGCTGAGGTTATCTGTAAGCTTCCATGTGCATCCACATGAACACACACACACGCACACACACACACACATCAAACACATGAATCAAGAATTTAAGCACACATTCAGTAGAGAGAAGGTGTGACCTGGTGGAAAGACCCTGGGACTCATTCACTGTTACCAAAGCTGGACAAGGAAAAGAATACAAAGAAACAACAAAACCCATCATCCAACTTCACCTAATGCAAAAACCTTAAATAAACGCAAACAGAACAGACTGAGCGGCATAATAAAGGAATGCCAGAATCATGAAGTAAGGTATACATTAGTTGTAATTCACAGCATTGACTCACTCAGAAATATTTACGGTGTTATTTGGATGGTACTACGTTGGCTCCAGTACAGAGCAGCGGACAGAGGGGGACTGATGGGGCTAAGCCTGCCAATATGTTAATGGAAGGGGAGGTTTCAGAAACAGGCCCATAAATAGGGGGTCCACTTCATGATAAAGGTTACCACTTAGGTTAGAAGAAGGAAGGAGGAGCTGGGGAGATGGCTTAGTGGCTAAGGTGCTTGTCTGCAAAGCCAAAGGACCCAGGTTTGATTCCCTAGTACCCACATAAGCCAGATGCACAAGGAGCACATGCATCTGGAGTTCATTTGCAGTGGCTGGAGGCCCTGGCTCTGTCTGTCTCCTCTCTCTCTCTCTCTCTCTCTGCTTGTAAATAAATAAAATTTTAAAAAGCAGAAGAAGAAGGAAAGAAAGAAAAGCCAATATGTGGAATGGATTTTGTTTGTTTGTTTGTTTTTTTGTTTTTTTGTTGTTTGTTTGTTTTTCAAGGCAAGGTTTCACTCTAGCTCAGGCTGACCTGGAATTCACTATGTAGTCTCAGGGTGACCTTGAACTCATGGTGATCCTCCTACCTCTGCCTCCAGAGTGCTGGGAGTAAAGGCATGCACTGCCACGCCCAGCTCTGGAATGGATTTTTAAGGGAAAAAATAAATTGGTTGCCACTTCACAGGATTCAGAGCAGTGTGCTTTATGCATGAAAACCAAAACTACAAAGCATGCCACCCAGCATTGCATTCAGACATGACATGGCCACTGGGTGACAACTTACCTTCATCCCCAGTACATTGATAACACCAGCCCTGGGTGATGCAGTCAGGTTCGCAGTGCTGGCAGAAATCACCCGACCAAGAGCAGCTTGTGGGAAAACAGAGGTTTATTTGGGCTTGCATGCTTGCGGGGGAAGCTCCATGATGGCAGGGAAAACGATTAGCATGAGCAGAGGGTGGACATCACTTTCTGGCTAATGTCAGGTAGACAATAGCAACAGGAGAGTGTGCTGAACATTGGCAAGGGGACACTGGCTGTAACACCCATAAGCCCGCCCCCAACACTACACTGCCTCCAGGAGGCACAAATTCCCAAATCTCCATCAGCTGGGAACCTAGCATTCAGAACACCTGAGTTTATGGGGGACACCTGAATCAAAGCACCACTCTGGGTTCTTAAGTGACAAGGACTATGTTGGACAGCACTCCTAGCACTTTGGTGGGGATTTAGCAGGCCAGGTGTGGTGGTTTCAATGAAGTGTCCCCCATAGGCTCATGTGTTTTGAGCCCTTGGTCCTCAGCTGGCAGCAACTTGGGAAAGTTATGGTGCCTTCAGAGGGTGCAGCCTGGCTGGAGGAGGTGCATTACTGGAGGTGGGGTTTGGGGTAATATAGCCCAGCTCCAAGCTCTGCTGCTGTGGAGAGGTGACCAAGGTTTCCCGCTCAGGCTTCTGCTCTGCTTTTCCTGTCATGAGGAAAGAATGAAAGAAAGCTAGAAGTCAAAATAAACCCTCCCCTCTCATGAATTGCTTCCAGCTAGATGTTTTGTTCCAGCGAGCAGAAGATAACTGTAACATTAGGTGGGGAAAAAAAATGCCTCGAGGAAAGGAAGATCTTCCAAAGCAAGTCTCAAATCCCAGAAGCTAGGCAAGGAAGAGTGACAGGTGACTGTATCAGAATTTCAAGTGTTGTCTAACAAGTGAAATTAAATAATGAGTCTTGGGGCTAGAGAGATGGTTTAGCGGTTAAGCGCTTGCCTATGAAGCCTAAGGACCCCAGTTCAAGGATCGATTCCCCAGGACCCTCGTTAGCCAGATGTACAAGGGGGCGCACGCATCTGGAGTTCGTTTGCAGTGGCTGGAAGCCCTGGCGTGCCCATTCTCCCTCTCTCTCTCTCTCTCTCTGCCTCTTTCTCTCTCTGTCTGTTGCTCTCAAATAAATAAATAAAATAAACAAAAAAAATTTTTTTTAAATGTGTCTTGACAAACAATCCAAATAGTTTCCAGCCAAGATGTTACTCATAATCTAAATCACATCTTATTTATCAGGCAGCCATTTTATGGAATCCTAAGTGGTCATTACAAAGAATGATGCAAAGTTTCATGTACTGGTGTGAGAAGGAAAAAGAAAAAACCATCCAAAACACAGAGGTAAGTATCAAAAATGAGTCACAGTACTCATTTTTGAGAGGTGGGGATTCCATTCATTTTTTGAAAGTATTTGAAAATTGTTCTGTAACATCACAGAAAATGGACTATAGCCACACTTAGTGAACTGTTAGTGGTGGTTATATATAAAGAGGAGGATAGAGTCAATTGATAATGTCAGTCTGCTTTCCTTTCATTACTGCAATAAAATGCCTGAGATAATTAACTTAAAAAGGGAAAAGGTTGGGCTGGAGAGATGTCTTAGTGGTTAAGTGCTTGCCTTCGAAGCCTAAGGACTCCAGTTCGAGGCTCGATTCCCCAGAACCCATGAAAGCCAGATGCACTCTCTTAAATAAATAAATTTTTAAAAAAGGAAAAGGTTTATGCTTGGCTCACTGTTTTAGAGGTTTCAGCCTATATTCTGTTGGCCCTTTTGCTTTAGGGCCTGTGGAAAGGAAGAACACTGTGGCAGGAGCCATGTGGCAAAACTGTTCTTATAACTGGGACATGAAAGAGAACAAGGAAGAAGAAAGGGCAGAGGTCTCAAAAATCCTCCATGCATGTGCCGTGGCACTCACACACACGAAATGCCTCTCCCCCATTACACACACATCAAAAAAAAAAAAAAAAAAAAAAACTAGACAATAACACTTGCCTCATAATCTCAATAAAATAAAACCAATTATATAACTATTATTATTGAGTGTTCCCAGCATAACAGGGGTGTTTTTTGTTGTTGTTGTTGTTGTTTGTTTGTTTGATTTTTTGAGACACCGTTTTCTGTCTTCTCTGTAGTTCTAGCTGATCTGTTACTCACTACATAGCACAGACTGGTCTCAAATTCACAGCAATTCTTCCCCGTCCCCCTATGTGCTGGGATTGTAGGCATGAACACCATGCCTGGCTCATGCCAGGCTTTTAACATGTAAATACACCACCACACTGAAGTTAGTAGCAGCCTTAGAAAATAGCTGTTTTGCATACATGTCTTGTTTTGCATGTAAGGAAACAGGCCCAGGGAGATAAAGTAACTTCCTCAAGATCAGAGAGCTGTGAAGTTGTGTAGCTGACATAAAACCTGGGTCTCTCCTACCCTCAGATTAATGCCAGTCCTTCCCACGATGGCTGCTCAAAGCCCTTTCATTTTCTCTCTGAGAAGAATGATGCTTACACCAGGCCTAGACAAAACCTTAGAACAAGCCTTATTTATCATACAGCCATTTTGTGGAATCCGAAGTGGTCATTACAAAAACTAATGCAAAGTTTCATATACTAGTGTGAGGGAAAAAAAAATCCAAGACACAGAGATAAGTATCAAAAATGAGTCACAGGGGCCGGGCGTGGTGGCGCACGCCTTTAATCCCAGCACTCGGGAGGCAGAGGTAGGAGGATCGCCGAGAGTTCGAGGCCACCTTGAGACTACACAGTGAATTCCAGGTCAGCCTGAGCCAGAGTAAGACCCTACCTCGAAAAACCAAAAAAAAAAAAAAAAAGAGTCACAGTACTCATTTTTTGAGAGGGAGGGATTCCATTCACTTTTTTTTAAAGTATTTGAAAATTATTCTGTAACATCACAGAAAATGGACTATAGTCACACCTAGTGAGCTACTGGTAGTGATTATATATAAAGGATAAAGTCAATTGATAATGTCAGTTGGCTTTCCTTTCCATTACTGTAATAAAATGCTTGAGATAATTAACTTAAAAAGGCAAAAGGTGAGGCTGGAGAGATGAGACCATCCCCAGCGCAGCTCTAACCTCGACCTTGCAGAAAGCGGACCAGGATGACTCAGAGCCGCAGCCCACTGCTCACACGCAATGTCTACAAGCTCCCATCTCCCACTTCCTGTGACATAGATAACAGCAGCTCTTTTAGCCTGAAATGCTACTGGCATAAACATGCAAAGAGTAATAAATCTGGAATGATAAAAACTCCTTGTGAAATAGCAGTAAGGAACTTGGATTTAAAAAAAAATCCACACTCCACTATAGCCAGATGGAACCCCCAATCTGGAGAGCCTAGCCAAGGAAGGGAGAGAAAATAGTGGAGACAGGTACCACACACAATAGGGGGTCAGTATCTGGAACCCTCTGCGTTAGAAACTGAACAGATATTTAAGACCAAGACTGGTGAATTGGATATCTTGACTTGCTTGCAGCAATTTTATTTCTCTCAGTGAAGGCAAATTTGCAATAAAGTCTCATACATATGCAAATATTAGTGAAGCCTTTTAAAAACTTGGTATGTGCTAGGAGGATGTTCCAGGATTTCCCACAAATTAACCCATCTTATTCTCAACAAATTAATTATTATCTCAGTTTTTCAGCTGAGGAACCTGAGATTCAGAGACATTAGCTATGTGGCCCAAGGTCCCAAAGCTAGTAAATAACAGGCTTAGATAGTATTAATTCAGGGCCTTGCTCTTAATTCCTGCTCCGTATTGCCTCCCAGTGTGGGCGTGGTGAGGGGTATACATTTGAGTCAGAGAAGGTACCAGAAGATCCATCTATGTAGCACAGGCAAGTTAACCTCAAGCCAAACACACAGAATTTTAGGGCAAAAGCCCCCCAGCTCCCAACAAGCTAAGCTCTGGTGCCCAATTAAGACCGAGAAGTTGACATGAGGTCCTGAATTTGATTCCCAGAGTCCATGTAAAAACCAGGCACAGCCTTGCATACCCATAATCCCAGTGCTGGGGATACATAGACAAGAGGTCCCCAGGACATGCTGGCTAACTAATTATATCAACTAAATTCTCATTGCTGAACAAAATGCCCAACTAGAAGCAGTTTATGGAAGGAAAAGGATTTAATCCAGTTTATAGTTTCAAGGGGAAGTTTCATCAAGGTGAGAAAGACATGGCAGGCCAGAGTGGGGCACTGCGTCATGTTTTATTAGTGAGGAAACAGACCAGCAAGTGGGGCTGTGCTTGTACTTGTAAAATCTCAGGACCCACCCTCAAAGACACGCTTCCTTCAGCAAGACTCTGCCTCCTGAAGGTTCCGCAGCCTTCCCAAACACTGTCATTTTGCTGGAGGTCAAGTGTTCAAACACATGAGCCAGTGAGGAGTGTTTTCCATTTAAAAAAACGACACTAAGTCTATTTGAATCAGATGAGCTCCAAGTTTAGTGACAGACCCTGTCTCAAAAAATAAGGTGGAGCCAGGTGTGGTGGCTCACGACTTTAATCCCAACACTCATGAGGCTGAGGTAGGAGGATCGCTGTGAGTTTGAGGCCAGCCTGAAACTACGCAGTGAATTCCAGGTCAGCTTGGCCTAGAGAGAGACCCCACCTCAGAAAAACAAAATAAATAAATAAATAGTAGAAAACAACTGATGAAAACACCCAAATGTTTACCTCTGGCCATCAAAGACACACACACACACACACCCACACACACACAGAGAGAGAGACAGAGAGAGACAGAGAGAGAGAGAGAGAGAGAGAGAGATGAGCGTTGGTGAAAAGCAGAGAAAAAAAATGATTTAATTGGCACACTGAGAAGAGAAACAAATAAAGGCCCTGGTTTAAGTGGAGGGGCAAGAGGTCTGCATACTTAAGCAGTTCTGGTCAAAGTGTGGTCTGGCTGATCTTATCTCGGTTCCAGTTCTACCAGGTGGTCCAGAAGAAGTTCGTATCACTGCCGATGCATGTGGGAGGGGTTGGACCAGGTGATGACTTTGCTCCGTGGTGCAGCCTCACCCACCAAAGATAACTGCTGCTCCCATTTGGGCACGGGGCAGGTGGTAATCTGTCCTATGTGGTTTGTTTTCCGTAGAATCCAAGTCTAGGACAATGTCCTTTTTTTTTTTTTTTTTTTTTGCCTTCTGCCCTGAAGGTGATGAGATAGGTTAGGTAGATAGACATTCCTGGAGTGAGCAGCATATCTATGCAAAGTCAAACAGAAGTCTGACCCAAAGTAAAGAAGGTAGATGCAAATGAAATGAAAATGACCCAGTTCCAAGCACGGAGTCAGCTCTATTTCACAAAAGCTGTAGCTATTATAAAATTGACCTTGACAATCTTAAGGATCCGCAGAAATAAGAGCCTGAGATAATCAGTGTTAGAATACTTCCTTAGTGCATTCAAAACCCTGAGCTTGATTCTCAGCATTACAAATAATACCAATAAAATAAAACCCAAAGGGCTGGAGAGATGGCTCAGAGGTGAAATGTTTGCTTATAAGTACTGATAGTCTGACTTCGATTCCTCAGTACCCATGTAAAGCCAGATGCCCAAAGTGGTGCATGCATCCATCTGGAGTTGGCTGGCAGTGGCAGAAGACCCTGGTGCATTTTCTCTCTCTCTCTCTCTCTCTCTCTCTCTCTATCTCTCTCTTTGTGTCTGTCTCTCTTTCAGTAAATAAATAACATATGTTTCAAAAAATTTAAAAGTATTCTTTAATGAGCAGGCCTGGGTTCCTGGATCCCCAGCAACTAGTTCCCCAACTTCCCCTGCACTAAAGGTGGCAAGAACTGAGGAAGCACACCTTGCACATCAGCCAGGGCCCAGGTGAAACCACAGAGGAATTGTCAAGATGAGCCAGAGTGCTGCTATCCTTTCACTCTGCTTCCTCCTTGCTGTTGTGATGATGTGACACAGGCTTCCCACTCCAGCCTGCTGTGCCTTCTCTACCACAAAGCTGAACTAAACCTTTTTCCTTCCATAAGCTGCTTCCAGTCAGGTGTTTTCTTACAGCAATGAGAAAGCAACTGATACTAGAGAGTAATCTGGGGCCTGCATTCTGCTCAGTTAGAGAGCACTGTTTGCTCCCCCTAAGCAAAGGTAAGTCTGTGGAGTTTTGCAGTGCACAACTCAAGCAGCTATCCATGGGGACTCTGAAAAAGCCTCATCCTACAGACAAGTCATGGTGAAGGGAGAAAGTTAATTCACACGTTCAGTTTCTTCTCTTAGTTCAGCCAATCAGATTAGACCCTCCCCATCTCTTGGGGGATGATTTACGAAACAAAACATAGGAGTTTCTTATTCCCAAGGACTTCTACTTCCCAGAAAGTGGGGAAACATGAAGCTAGAGGAAGAAGTTTCTTCTAAGTCTGGTCTGCTTGAAGCATCTAGCTACTTGCAGCTATAGCACACTCCCCTCATGCCCCCACACGCCGATAAGATCAAATGACCCTCAGTGACTAAGATCTCTCCTCAGAACTGGCCCACAAAAATGTCCCATGGGGCTGCCTGTGAAGTACTGAGTGGAGTCAGCATTCATTACATTTCTCTCTGCCTTAGTCCAGCTAACTGGACCCTATTGTCTTTCAAGAAGATTTGTAATTTTAACCACAGTTTTCCCCACTGCTCAGTACCAGTAACAAACAGCATCCCAACCTTTCCCCGCCAACCCTGCTCCACACACATGGTCAGAAAGCCCAACCCCTCCCAATGAGATCTAGGAGTCACTCGATCTCCTGTCCCCGCCACCAGGCAGCAAGGGCTGCTCTCTCTTACCTTTCTCTCTTCTGCTCCAGGAATAACATCTCCTGCCCTCTGATGTTTGAGAACCCTCCCTACTTCTATGGTCCAGTTGCAAGTTGAGTCAGTACACAGCAGAATTCTGTGTTCTAGTCCCTCTCTTAAAGAGCTGTGCTATCTCAGTTCACCAACATTTGACAAGAGTCTCACACACAGCTTCCTTTCTTCCTGCTATGCACCATGGCCTCCCCTGTCTGTTTCAAAAATTTAGAACTGTCAGGCAGATGGTAACGTAATTTTATCCACCTGTTGGCCTTGGGTGCTGTACAACCCACCTGCCATACAATCTGTGCCCACAGGTGCAATAGTGGCATGAGTGTGATGGGGATAACTACCTGCTCTCTGCGATTTAACTCAAGGCCCAAGAAGGGGTTTATACCTAGTAATGTGAATTTGGGCAAGAGTCCATAGGCCATAGCCCATGAAGAAAATAAGAGCTAACTCCTATCAGCAGTGAGCTGATGCTCCTTATGTGATATGTGCCTACCCATGAGTCTCAATCATTCATCTGCTTATGCTCACTCAATACATTTATTAAATAGTCATCCCTTGGTATGTGTGGGGGATGGGCTCCAGAACACCTGAGGAGACCAAAATCCACAAAGCTGTCAAGTACTTTCGTCTTTTGTTTTTTAAGTTTATTTAAATATATTTTTAATTTATTTGCAAGTAGAGAGAGAGAGAAGAGAGACACAGAAAGAGAGTGGACATGCTAGGGTCTCCAGCAGCTGCAAACAAACTCCATTCATCCCTTCATGCATTCATCCCTTCGTGCATCTGGCTTTATGTGGGTACTGGAGGATCAAACTCAGGTCATTAGGCTTTGCAGGTGAGCACCTTAACCACTGAACAATCTCTCTAGGCCAGGTGCTTTTTTAAAAAAATTATTTATTTATTTGAGGGAACAAGAGAGGGAGAAAGAGAGAGAATGGGCGTGCCAGGGCCTCCAGCCACTGCAAATGAACTCCAGATGCGTGTGCCACCTTGTGCATCTGGCTTACATGGGTCCTGGGGAATCAAACCTGGGTCCTTTGGCTTTGCAGGCAAGCACCTTAACCACTAAGCCATCTCTTCAGCCCCCCCCCCATTTTAATAGCGTAGTGCTTTCATTTACCTGCTCATATCTATCCACATTCTTTAATCTTTAGACAACTTGAACACCTAAAACAATTTAAATGTTACATGAATACTTGTTACACAGTACTGTTTAGGACTGAAGAGTAAGATAAATAGCTACACACTTTCAGTGCAGATGGCGTCATCTTTTCAATCTTTTTTCACCCCACCATTCATTGACTCCATGACAATGGGACCCGCAAATGAGGAGGCTCAGCTTTGCCAACTGCACTGCAGGCACTGGGTTAAAGATAGGAGACAATGATGCAGGCCAACTTTTTATTTTGTTTTGTTTTTCCTAGGTGGGGTCTCGCTCTAGCTTACGCTGACCTGAAATTCACTATGTAGTATCAGAGTGGCCTCGAACTCACAATGATCCTCCTATCTCTGCCTCCCAAGTATTGGGATTAAAGGTGTGTGCCACAACACATGGCTCAGCTTTTTAAAAAAAATATTTTTATTTATTTATTTGCAAGGAGAGTACGAGAGAGAGAGAATGGGCACACCAGGGCCTCCAGCCATTGCAAATGAACTCTATATGTGTGTGCCACTTTGTGCATCTAGTTTTACATGGGTACCAGGGAATCAAACTCCAGTTGTTAGGTTTTACAAACATCTTAACCACCAAGCCATCTCCCCAGCCCAGGTCAATTTTTTTTTAACTCTTCACATCTGAGAAATATGTTGCTTGTCTTTCTAGCTTATTTCACTTAATGCCTTCCAGTTCTATCCATTTTTCTGTATATCACAGCACTTTATTTTTCTCCATAGCTGAATAGTATTCCATAGTTTTTTTTTTTTTTAATGCTCTATAGTGTTTTAATGATTCAACCTGAATGTGGATTAGTGATTAGAAGAGGTTGGGAAGGAGAGGGAGATGGTAAATAATGGGAGGCTGGACTTGGTCAGTGAACAATGTATGCATGAGTTGAAATGTCACACTGAAGCCCCTGATATGCATAGTTAATAATGGTAATCAAAAAATTGATAAAGGTTATTGAGACTAATTCAAATGTAGTCTGTGGTAATTTGAATGGATGTCCTCCAATAGATTCAGGTGTTTATTAAAGCTTGTAACTTAGCTCTCTAGCTGCCTGGCTGGAGGAGGTGTCACTGTGGGGGGATCCTGGGGTCCAGCCCTAAGGTGTTACTGGGGGCGGATCTGGAATTTCAGCCTCAGGTCTGCAGAGAGCAGTCTGAGTTCTGCCGGGTTCCCTGCTCTTTGGATGCTGGTCTTCACTCTTGCTTTTGGTGGCAGGTTTTCTCTTTTCTTTTTATTTATTTATTTGAGAGTGACAGACAGAGAGAGAAAGAGGCACAGAGAGAAATAGAGAGAGAGAGAGAGAGAGAATGGGTGCACCAGGGCCTCCAGCCACTGCAAATGAACTCCAGACGCGCGCACCCCCTTATGCATCTGGCTAACGTTGGTGCAGGGGAATTGAGCCTCGAACCGGGGTCCTTAGGCTTCGCAGGCAAGCGCTTAACCAGTAAGCCATCTCTCCAGCCCAGGTTTTCTCTTTTTCGACATTATGGGACTTTCTTTGGATCTGTAAGTGTCAATAAATCCTTTCCTCCCATAAACCGTGCCTGGTCTGGAAGTTCATCCCAACAATGTAAAACTGACTATGACATAGTCCCTTTTATCAAAAACTTTCTAGTGAAGACTGGAGAGACGGCTTAGTGGATAAGAGTGCTTTCCATGTAAGCATGAGGGCCTGAGACAGCCTAAGACCATCCGAGTTTATTCCCCAGCATCCATGTAGCAAGATGGATGTAGCCAAGCACATCTGTAAACCCTAGTCCTGTGTGGAACACAGACCAGAGAATCATGGAGGTGTGTGATAATGGCAGGCTCTGGAATCAATGAGAGACTGTCACAAAGAAGCACGTGGTTGAGTGCTGAAGGGGTATCCAGTGTGCTCCTGTGGCCTCTGCACATGTGCACATGGGATTTTTGCGTCTGCACACACACCAAACACGCCACACACATATACTCACAAAGCTTCTAGCACAATACTAAAGCTAGGTGACAGATGCTATGCCGTTGAGTGGTGATACTGTAATGGGGTGCTACAGGTTCAGGAAAGTCTTTGAACCCCCAAACCCTACGCTCGTTTCTAACTTTAATCAAAGAATTGAATAAAATTGTACTGAGAAGGATAATTATTAAATTACTAAATTTATTGAGAGAAGTACAGAACCAAAGAAAGACACCCACATGGCTTGAAAGCCCATGTGAAGATCCCATGAAAAACATGGAGAGAAAAGAAGGTTCAAAGAGCTCCTGCCATGTGGGGAGATAGAGGGGGTAAAGAACACATGTGGACAGTAATGGCTGGGTGGGGGTCTCTCCCCTCAGCTCGGTTGGGCAGAGGAGGAATTTACCAGCAGCCAAAAGTTCAGGAAAGGTCAGGCAGTACAGAGAGCTTGTTTTCCATTGGCAAATTTATTTATAACCTTATGGTGGTGGGCCCTAACTTCCAGCTCAGCTCACCTGAGGCACAGCTGATTGGTCTGGGCTAGGCGCTGTCTCGTGAAGAGGTTAGCCCTGACACCAAATTCTGGGGGTTGAACTTGGCCAACCACAATGTTAGGGCTAGATTTAAATCCTAGGAGAGCCCTCCCTCCCAGGAGGGACCCAGGTTATGGAAAAACAAATCTAGGTAAGAGATAAGCAGTCAGGTCCTGGCCCAAAGACAGTCCTGCTTTTTTTTTTTTTTTAACTTTCAGGTGTCACCCTAACTGCCTAAAAGAGCTACCTGACTACCTGCCTCCCTTTCAATACCAAGAGCATCAGAAATAACTCACCTTGGAAGCTACTGAAAGGACGTCTCCTGGAGGACTCCTTCGGAGCACGCTGTTGGTCTGGAACTGTGCCCTTCCCCTAACTCTCCACCTCAGGCCAAGGTGTCAGCTGCTGACATCTTGATACTTGAGATTTATTTATACCCCCAGCTAAGAAGATGAAGTGGGACACCTGAGAATGCAAAGCATTTCAGCCCCACAAAAACGCAAATGGTCCCTTTTCCTGACGCAGGTATGTGCCTGGCAGCTTACTGATGAATGGCTAATAAAAGAACACTGGTAAAGCTCTTTGCAAATTTGATAAAAGAGATTGTAAAAGATCCTGGCCAACGCAGAGTGATACGCAAATGCTCGAGAACGAGCCGTAACGGCTGCATAACATTTGAGAAACTCACCCAGCATCTCGGGCCTCTGGCCAGGAAACCTCCACGGCCGCACGTCATTGTCTCCCATGGGTCCTGCCATCCGGAGGCTGAGCAGACTCAAGCTCAGCGGCAGGCTGGGTTCTTTGCAACCTGTCCTGTTTGTTATCTCCCAAACTCCTGCAAGGCTCTGGGAGATGCTCTGGAGCTGAGTTAAGCCAGAAGAGAAAATAATACTTGAAGCCCAGGAAAGGAAAGATCGTGGGGTCCTCTCACTTCCATCCCCATCATGACTGACATGTCGTCAGGCGCCTGCAATGCGCCGCACACCGGGAACACGGCACAAGCAGCACATACGAGGTCTGTGCCCTCATTGGACTTCAATTCCAGTGAAGACCATCAAACAATTTCAAGCAGTAATGCTGTAATCCCAGTATTCAGGGGATGCACACTCCAGGCTGCCTGGGCTGTAAATCTTCCAGCACCCCTTCCTCCCCAAAGGCACCCAAAATGCGTTGATTTTCCTCCTGTTTAGGAGTGAGGCCCAGCCCGTGGGTTGGGACGCCAGAGGGCACAGACATCACACAGGAAAGTCAACTGGTAAGGTCTCGGAAGGTCTCAAGTGACAGGCGCTGAGATCAATGGGGAAGATGGCTGGAGGTAGAGGAAGGGAAGGAGACTAAGGCTGGAAGCAAGGCTGCCTCTCCCTAATTGTCTATCCCCAGCGTTCAGCACCAGGAGGGAAACAGAGGGATCCAAAGGCGGAGGAATGGGTTTGCTGGGAGGGAAGAAGGTGGTGTGGACTTGAACGCACTGGACTTGGGACACCTGCAAAGCGTCAGGGCGCCGATGCATTTCTCCCACTCCAGCCAGGACGGAGAGGACCCTTGAGAAAAATAAGAGCTCAAAGCAGAACTGGGAAGCAGTGACTGCAAAGGAGAGAAGAGGAGGACGTCAGGGAGTGGACAGAGACCGCGGGGAGCCAGGACAAGGAGCCAGCGTCCTGAGCTCTTGGCAGCCTGGTCACGTGGAGTTGTCTCGCTGCCTGCTGCCTCCGCATGGAGCAGGATTCCTGGATACCATCTGCTGCAGAATCATCTACCGGCTTCGGGCTTCCAAAGCGCAAGTTTGACATCTCCCTGCGCACCTGCATCCCCACGCAGGCCTGCTGCCCCTATTTCACAGAGATAGAGGCAGCTCAGGGGCTTTGGGGGACTCCAGGTGGCTCTCTGGGCTTTTGGCCCTGTGTGTCTTATGCTTCCTAGCCCAAGAAGGCCACTGCCACCTGAGTTGTTCTCCACTCTCGCCTACCATCTCCAAACGTATCACAGCCTCTTCCTCCCCTCACCTCTTCCACCCCTCCTGAGAGCCGCTGGGGTTGGCCTTCGAGGTTCTACAACAGAGTTTTGGTTTTGCACATGCAGTCCCAAAGTCTGGCCCTCTTGAACATTGTGAGCTTACTAAAAAGCCATTAGTAATTTCTATTTGTGCTAGATAGAAAATGGACCAGAATTGGCTTCTAGTATTTGATGCTAAAAGCGGACTGCTATAGACAGTGAGTGACTTCCCTTCCCTATTAGACCATGAACAGTGTGAGAGCAGAGGCCAAGTTT
Source organism: Dipus sagitta (assembly GCA_036346955.1). Lineage (NCBI taxonomy): Eukaryota > Metazoa > Chordata > Mammalia > Rodentia > Dipodidae > Dipus > Dipus sagitta. Next base: position 18,700,940 of record CM070777.1, on the reverse strand, counting down.
GCCTCCATCACCACCAAGAGATTCCTTGTCTAGCCAGGCGTGGTGGCGCACGCCTTTAATCCCAGCACTCGGGAGGCAGAGGTAGGGGGATCGCCATGAGTTCAAAGCCACCCTGAGACTACCTAGTGAGTTCCAGGTCAGCCTGGGTTAGAGTGAGACTCTACCACAAAAAAAAAAGAAAAAGAAAAAAGAAAAATAAATAACGAGTTTCCTTGTCTCTTTATCTCACATTGTGCTGAGAAACTGTTAGTCAAGAATCCTTTGGTTGCAAGTGACAGGCCCAAATTAAACAAATTGAGCTCAAATAAGGAAATACCTCTCTGCACCATGAAATCTCATGTTACTGCTGGCTTTAGAGAGAGCTGGACTCGGAGACTTCAAGACAGTGTGGCACACCCTGCTGCCTCGGGTTAATGCTTCTTCACTCTCTTTGGCTCTTGTGCAGCCCGTCGCCTTTAATGCTTGGTGCTCAAATATTCCACCAGTTGTATCTCTAGGTTGATTTCATGCTCAGCATAATTCAGGAAAAAGAGTGAGGGGGAGGGAGGGAGGGAGGGAGGGACAAATGTAAGTTACTGCCACAAATCCTTCTCTCCCAGCATCCCTACTTAAAACCAAATGTCACTGAGCGGCTCTGTTTGAGTGTTGGGTTGAACCCTGGGGCCAATCATGGGACCAGGAGAAAGGAGAGATCCAAGCAGTACAAATGATGAGCGATGTTCCCCTGTGGCATAAAAGGTCACTATGGCCAGGGTATGCACAGTTAGTATTGCCTGGCATTGGGAAGAAAAATACAACAAAAAAATGTGATGCAGACTTGAATTTTTTTCAAAGCACATCATTGAATGGATAAGTATTTCTGTTTATTCAATAAATAAATACTATCAGAATGGAAGCTATGGGCTAGACAGATGGCTTAATGGTTAAGGCGTTTGCCTGCAAAGCCAAAGGATCCCAGTTCAGCTCTCCAGGACCCAAGTAAGACAGATGCATAAGGGGGCCCATGCATCTGGAGTTCGTTTGCAGTGGCTGGAGGCCCTGGCGTGCCCATTCTCTCTCTCTCTCTCTCTCTCTCTCTCTCTCTCTCTCTTCCTCTTCCTCTTTCTCTTAAATAAAAAAATAAATAGAATGGAAGCTAAAGAGTCCTTCTTCCATTCAGGCTAATCCCATCTCCCCATCTGTCTGTTACACACACACACACACACACACACACACACACGCGCGCGCGCGCCCAGGAAGAAGTATCAAATGGTCTCTGGGGCCCTAAGTGAGGGAAATGGCCTCGAGCATTAATCCAATCCAAGTATTACTCAGGGGAAAGAGATAAGGTCTCTTGTTACATGCAGGGGAAAAGAGAAACCATTAACTGAGGCGTAAACTTCCTAATTGAGCAGACCATGGTTGGCAGGCAGTGCAGACCTCATCATTCTCCACTAGACTGTAAGCTTCAGGAAGCTGTCAGTAAGCAACGTAGTCCACTGGCATGAATGAAGGTGAGATGAGTAGCCTACACCAAGGTGATGTCAGCTAAAAAATTAAAAATAGAAACTTTTTGGTGTCCCTCCATGTCTCAGCTGTAACCCAATCTTGAAATTCAACTACCCTAATGAGCTAAGTATTCTGCCTCCTTCCCTCAAAAATAAAATAAAATAAAAATCTGCTAGACATTCTTGCCACGTCAGCTTTATTGAATTATTATATAGTTGCAGCCTTGGAAATAAAATCACGGAAAAGCAGGAAATGCATTGATTTCATTAGCCCATTTAGTCCTAACTCCAGGCCTGTTCATTCCAGCAGCAATAAACTTCGCAAAAGACCATCATTTGATTCCTGCTTCTCCTCACAAGACCTTTCTTCCCAGTTTCGATGTCCAGATGTTGCACACAGCTTTCAGATGGGAGCATCACTATGTCCCTTTGTTTGTAATTCCTTTGGTCTTCCAGGCAGTAGCTGGCCTGACTTGCTTTTTGACTTCCATCCCAATCAACCAACCAGAACTGGAAAGAAATCATTTCCAAAGTTGGCAAGGAACATCTGGATGACATGCAAAGAGCCCAGATGACCTTGGCTCCAAACCCTGGTGCTCTGTGGAGGGTTTGCACATGTGAAATGCTTAATTGATGGCAGCAGTAATGAAGACAGAAACGATTTGCTCATAGCAAGCAACTTTGCATGCTTGGATGACAGAATAGAATTAGGATCAGAAGCGCTGAAGTTGGAAGGCCCAAGTTCAAATTCAAACGGGGCACTTACCAACTGAGCCACTTGAGCCCATGACTTTCCTTCTCCCAGCTTCCCTTTCATCACCATTTTCCACGAGATCGATGTGGGTCTCCATTCTTATTTTCAGTCAACACATACAGAGAACAGGCTGGGTTTTCCCATAGCCATGTTGGTCCTAACCACTATCTTGCCCACCAGGTGACCTTAGTAAGTATCCTAACCCTATAGGGCAAACAAAGTAATTAAAATATCAGCTAAACATATTTTGCTCATCACTGATGCTTGAACTGTGCCTTAGATATTGGACATGCTGTTAGTTTTTGAGAAAGGCTAGGTACACTTCAGTTTACATGAGCCCATCTTTGTCAAGCTTAGCATATAAACTCCTTCCTTTTCCTTCCTTGAGGTGAGGGGAATCCACCTAGCTTGTAATCACTCAAGACAAGCTTCAATCTGTAAATCCCAATAAGTTGAATCTTGTGCAAACCTGGATTCATCCAACTCTTTCTTTGGTCTCTTGACACCTTCTGCCATTGGCAACTAGTTCTCATAAGTCAGGATTTTCCAAAACAACATTTAATCAGTGTGTGGCTGGCTCAGGCTCGTCTGACAATGGCTGAATATTTGATTCCTCACAAAGTGTATCAGCTACTTTCTTATTGCTGAGATAAAATATCTGACAAAAATCAGTTAAAGGGAGGAAGGTTCAATTTCAGCTCATAGCTATCACTAGTTGCCAACCAAAGGAAAAGCCAGTTTTTTTCTTCTGACTTGTTCCTTACTTGTCTTCTTTCTAGAATGTGATCATGACTGGAGACATGGGACCATCATGACCGTGAAGGATCTGAACTCTGAAGTCGGCCATATCTGGGTCTCCATCAGTAGCCATTTCTGTGATTTTGGACAAAGGAGCCTCCACTTTTGTTTCTACCTAAAACCCACTAAGAAGAAAACAAACTGCAAAACTGAACAAAATATACTTAACAACAGGGTCCATGATACCCTGTAAAAGCAAAGTTAAGGTCAACCCTGTGATTATCCCAGCTTAACCCGGGAGCTGGGGCCCAGAGGGCTAGGGAGGTGGGAACTGTGTGAAGAAAGAGCATCAGAAATCTGCCCAGCAGGGTCCTCAGTCTTTCCGTGAAGATGAATGTACATATGCAGTAGGCCAGACAATGAAAAATAACAGGGGAAAAAATCAGCAGGAAATCTAAGCTGATCTAGGGCAGGAAGTGTAATTCCCATCAACTAGAGTAAAGAGACAATGCTGAATGCTCAGGTAGTGGAGTAACACTCAGTGAGGTTTATGCCTTAAAGTCTGATAGAATCAGCCCTAGAGTAAAGAGGTTAAATTCGCCACTTAGAAATGTCAAAATTCAGCTTGGGAGATGACTAAGTAGTTCAAGGATCTTGCTTACAAAGCCTTCCAGACCCGGCTCAGTTCCCCAGAACCCACATAAAGCCAGTGGTTCGTGTGTCTGGAGTTCGTTTGTAGTGGCAAGAGGTTCTGGCATGTGCCCATCCTTTCCTCTCTCTTTTTTTCTTTTTCCTTCTTTTCTGGTCTCTCTTTCACACACACACACACACATAAATAGATAAGTACATAAAATATTTTCTAAAATGTCAAAGTTGAAGGATGGCTCAATGGGTAGGTGCGTTTGCTGCGCAAATGACAAAACACTGAGCTCAATTCCAAGCACTCACATAAAGAGCCTGGCCGGCCACACACACTACCAAAGATATTTGAATGAAACTAGAAGACACACCAAAAAAGTAAAGACAAATCATAAAGGGCTAAAGGACTGAAAATATGAGAACAGAGCCTCTCTGAGATCCGAAGCAGTATGTAGTTATATAGCAAATATATACCTGGAGTTCCATATGGATGACTAAGGAGTCCAGTGATGGAAGAAGACACTCGAAGTCCACCATTTGGCCTCCACATGTACACATGAAGATGCACCCACACACATGTGCCTAAACACATGTAAACACCCATATGTGTACCACACATGGGTATGCAGAAAAATCCAAATTTTGATAAAATCTATAACCAATTGCAAAAATCCAATGAGGATAATAAGAAACACAATGAAAATCATACCAAAAGAAATCACAATCAAATTCTTAAAGAAAAAAGGCATCAATAGAAAAAAAAAATCACCGATAATGACCAGAGCAAGGACACTGTTATATACAAAGAACAAAGAAAAACAGTTCAATAGATGTCTCATCAAAACCACATAACCCACAATACAAGAGAATGGTGGAGGAGAAAAGATCAAGATTGTCACCTGAAGTTTGATAACCAGAAAAAAAAAAAATTCACAAATAAAACTGAGGGCTAGGGAGACAGATGACTCAATGGACAAGTCCTTGCCATGCAAGAATAAGGACCTGAGTTCAGATCCCCAGTCCCCATGTAAAAGCTGAGTCTGGTGATGGGTGTCTGTAAGCCCAGTGCTGAGGAGGCAAAGACAAGGGTGTCTCTAGGGCTTGCTGAATAGCTAGTGCAGCTGAATCCATGAACTTTAGCTCCAGCAAGAAACTCTGTCTCAAAAACAAGGCATTGGACAACTGAGGAAGACACTCAACATTGACTCTGGCCTCCACTTGCATGCACACACACATGCATGTGTACCTACACACACATATGCATCCATGTACATACAAACACACATATACCACATACATATGCCAAACCCAATAAAGATGGATATTGTGAGCCCTAGAGCAAAACAATAAGGAATGCATTATACCAAAGCAATAGAAGTAAATCAGGACACTGAAATACTATTCAGTTAATTCAGCAGAAAACAGAAAACGGGAGTAAGGAGGCAGAAAAACAAATGGGACAAATAGAAAACAAATTGCAGGCTTATTGATTAAAATGTAATCTTATCAGCCATAATGTCAAGTGATCTTAAGACTAGATTTCTGGACTAAATCAAAAGCAATAACAATACCCAAGTAAATTCTATACAGGTCCATTTTAAATATAAAGACTCAAAATAAATAAATAAATAAAATAAAAGAGTGGGTAGTACAAGCACCAGTCATTTGTGATAGAATAGTCATGTCCTTGTCAAATTTCATTCAAAGCCATGTTACTGAGAAATGTGGATGCTTTATAATGTTGAAGATCTTAGGTCAGCAAGGAAACATGACCATAGTAAGTCTAGCTGTATAATGTGGATTTCAAAACACATGAAGAGAAAACTGAAAGAACAAAAAGGAGAAAAAAACTCCACAGTAATTGATACTTTCAAGGAATATTTTTTTAATTTTTAATTTTTATTTATTTGACAAAGAAAGAGGGAGAGAGAGAGAGAATGGGTGTGCCGGGGCCTCCAGCCACTGTGCAGCTGGCTAACGTGGGTCCTGGGGAATTGAACCTGGGTCCTTTGGCTTTGCAGGTAAAGGCCTTAATGGCTAAGCCATCCCTCCAGCCCTCAAGGAATATTTTTGTGTTGATAAAAGAAGCTGGACAAAATTTAGGAAAGATATAAGGGACTTAAGTTATATTTAATAGAATAACCAATATAACATCACCTGGATATCTTCTATTGTACCTGAGACATTCACCAACTTAGAAGATTAAATATAAAACTGGTTTCCATGAAGTATGAAGGATTTAAATAAAACAGTGTATTCTCTGACTGCCCTGGAAATTAACTTTAAAATTAGTAAAATAAAGTTCTCTAAAAACCAAATATTTTGAAATTAGACCACACAATTCAAAGTAACTCATAGGGGAAAAATAATAAGGAAACCAGAAATAGTTTTAACCTATTAAAAATAAAAACACAGTACATCAAAATTTGTGAGATGCAGCTTCAGCAGTTATTAGACCAAAATATCCAGCTTTCATTGTTTATATGTGAAAAGAACAAAGAATCAAAATTAATGATGCAAGCTTCTAAAAATCTGGGGGAGGGAACAAACTAAGCCCAAAGCATGTGGAAGGAACAAAATAATCAAAAACAGAACCCCCAAAACAAATAACTTTAAAAAAAATAGATATTTCAAAACTTAATTTTTGGAGGAAGAATCATTAATGAAATTGTAGGATCATAGAGAGTGGGTGTGAGGGGGAGAAGATTCATACCAAGGATAAAAAAGAGATCATCATTAAAAACCCTATAAAAATTAAAAAGAAAAAAATGAGATATTAGGGCTATATATCATACCAAAAAAATATGGATCTTAACCTTGGGCTGGAGTGATGGCTTAGCAGTTAAGGTGTTTGCATGTGAAGCTAAAGGACCCAGGTTCAATTCCACAGGGCACATGTAAGCCAGATGCACAAGGTGGCAAAAGCATCTGGAGTTCGTTTGCAGTGGCTGAAGACCCTGGCACACCCATTCTCTATCTGGCTCTCTTTCTCTGTCTCTCTCTCTCTCTCTCTCTCTCTCTCTCTCTCACACACACACACACACACACTTTCACTCTCTCTCAAATAAATAAAAAAGTTAAAAAAATAGCTAACCTAACTAATAGTTAATTCCTTGAAATACATGACTTTTTCAAAGTAACTCAAGAAGAATCAAATAACTCTGCAACAGGTAAAGATATTAACTTGTAATTTGAAATCTTTCCACATGAAAAAAAAAGTATTCAGATTCAAATAGCTTCAGTGGTGAGCTAAATCAAATATTGAATGAAGAGATAATGCCAGTCTTATACAAACATTTTCAGACAACAAAAGGAAGAGAATATTTGCCAACATATTTTTTAAATCAGCATTACTCTCATAACAAAACCTAAGACATTACAAAGAAAGAAGCAGAGATACAGAGAGAAAGGCAGAAAAAAATGAGAGGGAAAGGGAAGTAGGGGAGAAATAAGGGGAGGAGAGCAAGAGATATAAAAATCCCTTTGAAAATAGTAGCCAATCAAAATTCAATGATATACAAAAAGAACAATACATTGATAAGGAAAGGTACAGAGAATCTCAGGAATGCAAGGTTGGTTTAAGAGAAAAAAATCAATCCCAGCAACCACCTTATTAACATAGCAAGAAAAATGATAATTGCCTCAGTAAATTAAAAAAATACTTTTCAGATTTGTGTGACCAATTATCATAGTATAAACAGCAACAAAACACTTCTCAGAAGACTAGAAATATAAAGAAATGTGCTGAGTCTGAGAGAGAGTATCTAGAGCTCACAGACTTAATAGTCAAAGGCTGTTTTCCCTTAAGTTAAGAAACAAGCAAAGATACATGTCCAGTATACATTTACTTAACATAATCCTGGAGATTCTAGTACTAGATTGAGCTTTCTATTCACTGCTGAATTCTTTGTCCCCATGACAATGTATGCAATAAGTATTCATTAGAGGGAATAGAGCATTTCTGATCCTAAAAGCAATAGGGAACAGTGGTGTAAAAAGTAAGCCAAAATATACACCCATGACACCCATGGAGTGAAAACCGAAGCAGGCAGCAGAACTTGGTGTGATTGTCCATGTAGTACCAGTTTTGGAGGCATGAATGATACAAGAATGAAAGGATTATGGTGTCTTTCTCCATGGTTCCACTGGGCTTCTGAGACCAGGCAATGGCATGGCAGGGTCAGAATTCCTGTAAGGAGGCCCCAAGAGGCCACTGTGTGACCGACCTTATGAATGTGAACCCTAAGTTGCAATGGTGACCCCATGATGTTGGACATGAGAACCATGGGATGTCAGCTGAGGACAGCTGCAAGCATAGAGCAAAGTTTCCCCAAGAAAAAGGCTATAGACAGCAGAGCAGGAAGGGCAGGCCATCAAAGACAGTAAGAGCAGGCTATCCAAGCCCTTTGGAGCCTGGATGATTCCACCAGGAGTCCCAGATGCTAGACAAGGAGCTAAAAGATACGGAACTTCCCCTGCTGGGTTTAGGTGTTGTTTTGGTCTGACCTTTGCTTGCAGTGTCCCCATCTCCCCTTCTGGATTGGGGAGAATTGTATTGTGGTTGAACTGTGTCATTGTATTTTGGAAGTATGTAACTTGCTTTATAATGTCATAGGCGCTCATAGTTAATAGTTTGCCTGAATCTCATATAAGATTTTGCACTTATACTTTATGAATAGAGTTGAAACTGTCAAAGACTATGGGGACTTTTGCAGTTGACTGATTGAATGTTGTTATTATGAGATGACCATGAGCCTATGAGGGACAAAGAGTAGAAGGTCATATCTTAAAAGTGGTGTATTTCTCAGTGTCAAGTTGACAAAAGGTGGAGTTGTGAATTATGTCAGCTTGATGGGATTTAGAATCACCATGGAAAGAATTCTCTGGGAAGATCTGTGAGGGATTTTTTTTCTAGATTAGGTCACTTGAACTGGGAATATACAACCTAAATGTAAGTGGTGTCATTCCATGGGCTGGGCATCTTGGGCTGCATGAAAAGGAAAAGCTAGCTGAACCCAGTCGCTCATCTCTCTTGATTATCTGAGCTGTTTCATGCTCTTGCCTTCCTATGAGCCCCCAACCATGATGCACTGCATGTAAAGTTAAATTGTGAGCTGAAGTGAACCTCTCTTCCTATTGCAGCTACTTTGCTAGCACAAAGCGCTGGACCAGAAGCAGGTTAAGGGAGCAAAGGGTTTATCGTGGCTTACATTCTTTTTTTTTTTTTTTTTTTTTTTTTTTGGTTTTTCAAGGTAGGGTCTCACTCTAGCCCAGGCTGACCTGGAATTCACTATGGAGTCTCAGGGTGGCCTTGAACTCACGGCAATCCTCCTACCTCTGCCTCCCGAGTGCTGGGATTAAAGGCGTGCGCCACCACGCCCGGCTCTCGTGGCTTACATTCTTGAGGGGAAGCTCCATGATGGCAGGGGAAAGGTGTGGCATGAACAGAGGCTGGACGTTACCTCTGCCACAGTAAGTGGATGACAGCAGCAGGAGAGTGAGCCAAACTCTAGCAAGAGGGAGCTAGCTATAACATCCCTAAGCCCGCCCCCCCCCAACACACCTCCTCCAGCCAGGCTATGTCGGGCACTGCCAGGCACAGGCTGGAGCCTTCAGGAGACAGGCCTGAGATACCAGGCATGGCTAAGGACCCCTGGACTACAGGAGGTCACTCCTTCTCCAAGCCCAGCATACCTGAACTTAGGCTTTGCCCTGTGACCTTTGGCCAGTTGCCTAGGGAACTCCTTATCAGCCAGCAGCCTTCACATAGCCCATCCCCCTGCAACCCTCTTCCCGCCACTGTAGATCACCTGACTCCCTATGTGCTGGAATGAATGTCCCTAGGCATCAGCTAGCAGCCTTTGAACCCACCAATCCAGTCCCCTTAGGACCCTCTTCCTGCTCTCAAATGCTTATAAACCCATTTCCCTCTTGATTAAACCGAGCTGTTCACAGAGACTGTCTCCTGAAAGTGGTTCTTTTGGGAACCATGGCCCCAAGGATCCAGTGACCCACAAGTCTGCCACTCCCAAATTACTATAAGCTAGGAACCAAGCATTCAAAACACACGAATTTATAGGGGACCCTCAATTCAAACCACCACACCTTCCTTAAATTGCTTTGGTCAGGTATTTTGTCATAGTAACAGGGAAAGTAGCTACATAATGAATACACACCCCAGCTTCTTTTAGCTTAAAAGGATGGTTTCCCCATCATTTATTAGGTATAAGGACACACCCTCAGGTTGTTCAGTGCCAGTAGAGGATGCAGACTTATCCTTTGAGGCCCCATGTTAAGCAGTCACACTATGATCACATTCAAAGAACGGGTATGAGGCTATCGGCAAAGGCAAGGCAAGAGTTCAAGGGTCAAGAGAAGACAGAATGGCTTAGCAAGTGAGAATGGAGCAGGGATGAGTAATAAGGTCTAGGACTTAGGCTGCTAGCATTGTGATTGGCAGTGAGTACGGTGGTGGTGTGATTCTGGGAGATCAGCCAGAATGGAAGATTCAAAGCCAGGAAGACCAAGTAGAATTTCTGCCAAGGTATGGATGTGTAACTGCACTGGATCCTCAGAAGATGACTTGCCTAGACCCCATCTCTGGAACCTTCTTTTCTACCAGAAGCTACAACTCAGCATCATGGGCAACACAGTCCACTCTTTGGAATCCCAAAAGCACCCGAGCATGTGGTTATTTCTCTGGAAGGGGAAGCAATTTTCCCTCCACTTTCGTCATAGGGGCCAATAACACACATGTTTGAGAGGCGAGCCCAGGCAAGGCCCCACTGCCAGAGGCCATGTGTACTTCACAGGGATTGAACCTACAACTAGCTCCTTAAAGCAGACCAGCCGGGCTCACTCTTGGGTCTGGATGTAGCCTTTGCTTTGCACACATGCTTTGTCTGGGCTCCGGAGCCTGATGGCTACAGCTTCTGGAATGCCCTGGACAGTGCTGAATCAGATGTTTTCCAGCTTCAGTGATTCACAAATTCCAATGTGCAGAACATTGTCAGGCTAGCGAGCTTTTGGAACCCTTTTTTCTTCAGCTGCCTGTAATATGAACTGTCCTCCGACCCCCGTTTCACCTAGCAGTGAGATCTGACTTGAGACAAAGCCTATGTAACCCCTCTCCCCCCACCCGCCCCCACACATACATACACACATATCTTTCCAGGACTTTGAAGATAGTGATACCCTGCTTTTGAAATGTGACGGAAGTTGCTGTTTCAATATCAGGTCTCAGGCAGGTCTCTGCAGCTCAGCCTGTCAGCCTGGGTTTCTATGTGACTCCAGGCAGCTTACTGTGGACACCCTGGCCTCCAAGTTCCAGGGCTCCTGAGGTCCAGGGACATGTAGGAAAGCACACATGGGGCCCTGTTGGCATGCTGAATTCTGAGCAACCCAGGATGAAAAAAAAGATGAATTCCTCATCCGATTGCACACTGGAGGAGTTAAGAAACTTGAATCATTCCATGAATTCCATCTGCTGAGACTGCATATTCTAGAACTCAACATCAATAGGAAACAAAAGGGATGGTTGCTTTCTTCTCCATATTTGGAGAACGCATTGGCTTGGGCTGCTGCCTTCTGGATGGTGTGTCTCCAGCTCCTGCAGGAAAGTGCTGTGTAAATGAGCAGGCTGGTGTGCGGCTGGGGCTTATGATCAAAGAGTCTGAGCTGCAGAAGGGGTTATCGCAGGTGGCCAGCAGAGCCAGGCCGAAGCTTGGAAACCAGTCAGCCAGGTCCACATTTGAATCCAGCCCCACAGTTTGCATTTGGGTGACTTTTGTGAGTCACTGTATTCTTCCAAAGCTGTTTCCTTATCTATAATAACGGAGATGAAGGAACGCAAGAAGTCCTGGAAGACGATGGTTGTAGAAGGTTTGGCACACAGGCTGCTGCTCCGTGAGCTCTTGGTTAATATGAACTCGAATTGCTTTTTGCTGAGCTCTCCTCACAGGAAACAGAGACAGGCTGTGGCAGAAACACTAACAAGCGCTTTCTGGTCTCAGTTTAGTTTCCACTTTTCAAGCTTTATCCCCAGCTGACAGCACTATTTGGGGAGGTGGTAGTAACTTTGGGAGGTGGGTCTAGCTAGGGGAAGTAGGCCATTGAAGGTTACACCTGGCTCCTTGTTCCCTCCTCTGCACTCTGCGTTCCTGTGTGACATGAGAAGAACCTCCTCTACCAAGTGTCCCCACTGCCACCATGGATTGACCTCAGAAACCACGAGCTAAAATGCCTGATTCCTCCCTCTGTCAGGCGTTCTGATCACTGCTATGGAAAGCTCAGTGACCTGGATGGTGGGCAGTGCAAAAATTTTCATGAGAAGGAAAATCATTGTCATAATTTTCAAACAAAAACGATTGCTAATTTCTCATACAATTCGCTATTGGAACCAGACATTTGTGCTACCCTAAGACAGGCCCAATGACATAAAAACCTGGTCTGTATTTCCTGGTCTATCTACATACAGTGTTGTTCCATACCCATGCCCCAAGCATGGCATGGTTCTGCAGAGTGAAAACATCCTTTCCATTAAGTGTAATAAGCTGACTGAATTTCTGCAGCAGAAGCATGTTGTCATTTAAAACTACACATCATAGGGCAGGGGAGATGGCTCAGTGGTCAAAGGTTCTTGCTTGCAAAGACTGCAGATCTGAGTGTAAGTCTCCCCAGCACCCACATGAGGCCAGATGCAAAGTGGTGCATGTGTCTGTGATCCTCACACACCTACAACAATGGGAGGGGAAGCCAGAAGAATCTGAAGCTATGGACCGGACAGACTGGCATTGATTTTGATTTGCAGCAGCAGAAGAACCTATGTCAAAGAAGATGGAGTGGATGAGCACAGGCACCTCAAAGCTGTCTTCTGGCCTGCACGGGGACACCATGATATGCATACACCCCCCCCCACACACACACATTAATTTAAAAAGAGAGATTAAAATTGCACATCACAGCATGTGTCCTCTCTGGGAAGCACCTATTGAGTAAAGTAACTGATCATAGACAGTCCATATTGCCCTGTAAAGAAGTCATTGTTCCCAATTGAGTTTTACAATCAAGGTAACTTCATAGAAATTTCTCGTTCTTCCTTCACAGCCCTGTTAAAGGTGGAGCAGAGAGTCAGTACTGAAGCCATTAAGCCACCAAGAACACCAACTCCCAAAAGAGTGATAGCAATTTAACTCAGTAACAGCCACCAGGCCCAGACAGGAACTGGAATTCTTTCTACTGCAAGGAGATTTGAGAGGCATCAATATGGTCTAATTGGTGGTCTAAAACTAGAAGCATCCATTCACCACCCTTATGATACCCAACACTGTCAATTTAGCCAATTACATCCCAACAAATAAAATGCAAGACACCCAGTTAAACTTGAATTTCATTCAGTGAATTGTTTTCAGCATAAACACAGCCTAAATTATGCATGGGATATATTTAAACTAAAAAGTTATTCTGGAGTTTATGTGCAATTCAAATTTAACTGGCACCCTGTAGTTGTATTTGCTAAACACAACAATGCTCTATTTGAGGATCATCCAGATCAGAAACGGGTGAGCTGTCATTTCTTTTGAAAGTCATCCTTTTCTTGCATGGTTCCCATAATTATCTTCACAGGATAATTCTCTAATTTTTGATACTACGGTAGGACTTAATGTCATCCGGTATTATGGCCAGGATCCAGGTACTCATCAGTCTTACCCTATCATCCATCCTTCTTTCCAAGAGCTATTGTGTGAAGTGGCACACTATTCATATAAGAAGTAATGGTGGGCTGGAGGGATGGCTTAGCAGTTAAGGTGCTTGCCTGCAAAGCCAAAGGACCCAGGTTCGATTCCCCAGGACCCATGTTGGCTACATGTACAAGAGGGCACACGCGTCTGGAGTTTGTTTGCAGTGGCTATAGGCCCTGGCGTGCCCATTGTCTCTCTCTCTCTCTCTCTCTCCCCTCCCTCTTTCTCTGTCAAATAAATAAATAAAGAGCTGGGAGTGGTGGTGCATGCCTTTAATCCCAGCACTCAGGAGGCAGAGGTAGGAGGATCACCATGAGTTCAAGGCCACCCTGAGAATACATAGTGAATTCCAGGTCAACTTGAGCTAGAGTGAAACCCTACCTCAAAAAGAAAAAAATAAAAACAAAATATTGAAAAAAGGAAGTAATGGCATGGGGTTGGGGAGATGACTCAGCCATTAAAGGCACTTGCTTGCAAAACCTGTGTGGGTCTGGGTTCAACTCCCCAGTATCCATGCCAGATGCACAAAGTGGTGTATGCATCTGGAATTTGTCTGCAGTTGCAAGAGACTCTCTCATTCTCTCCTCAGAAATAAGTAATTTTTTTTTAAAAAAGAAGTGATGTCAAAATGGAAGCCTAGGTGCTATGCTACAGGCATAGCAGTGGCCTTCTCCTTTAAGAAACAGCAGTCCATTGATCTTGACTCTGAGCTGCAGGATTTTAGCAGTTTGCTTGATAGTTTTGTGGGATAGAGGTGAGTGCCTAAAGGAGGGGTCATGATGTTAAAGAACAGGGAGGGAATGTTGTGGCTATTAGCCTTTGACTCATCTCCAACCCACACTGAAGGATCCTGGCCATCAGTCCCTTCTGAAACTAAGAACAGGTGAATTTAGAGGTGATGGGCCAAGTCAAGGTGGGCACAAGTCAAGAACATGGCTGTTACATCTGAGATTACTCCCGTACTTCAGGAAGGGGTACACGTGCAAGGAAGTCCCTTCTTTTCTCGTAATGTGACTCATATATGCAGAAAACGAGTTTCCAACGTTTGGTACTAGGATAGAGGTCATTGAAGAAGGAAGGAGGAGGGAGGAAGAACAAGGAGAGAAGGAGGGTGAGTGTGGTGGTCTGAATGCAACATATCCCCATGGCCTCAAGTGTTGGTGTTTAAGCTTCCTACTCGGTCCTCAGCTGGTGGAGCCTTGCTGGAGGAGGTGTGTCGCTGAGGGCAGACCTTGAGGTTGATTCGTCCAGCCCACTGGCTGTTCTTCACGGCTAGCTCATTCAAGTTTCCCTGCCTGCCACTGATGTGTGAAGATGTGAGTTGAAATTTCCCCTCAAAACTGTAAGCCTGAAATAAACCATCTCCTCTCATGAGGTGCTTCAAGTTGGTTGTTTCATCCCAGCAAAAAGAAGGTAACTAGTACAGTGAGAGGGTGAGGAGGAGTGCAAGGAGAGGCCGAAAAGAGAGTACGTAGTTGTCTTGGATCCCGCTTTCCCTGCTTCTCCAGGCGTTACTTCCGGCACATGGAAAGCTGCTTTCCCCTCCCGAAAATTCTGAATAAATGCCCCCATGGATGCTTTGACCAATCCGAGCAGGTTTATGGTCTGTTACCTGTACCCATACTGTCACTTAATGACTAAGGAGAAAACAACAAAACAAAGAAGTGAGATCTCAGTTCAGTTTGATTTACTGTAGTTTATTTAATTTAAAAATAAAAACAGAAACAAACAAAAATTCAGTTTCCAATGAAAAACAAAACGCTTTGGGTAATTATTCAGCTTCTCTTCCCCTACAGGCTATTCTCAAACCAATCAAATGAGTGAAAACCAATTTTGACTGGAACCATAAAGCAAGTTTTCACCAATTAAATTACACCAATATATTATTATAATACCTTTGAAATGCCTTTCAGACCAATAAATAAAAAAGGACAAATTCAAATTAAAAAGTCAACTTTTTATTACCAAAAAAAAAATAGAAATTAAATAAAAGTCACAACATGGATTTAAAAAAAATGTGCAGTCAAGTTTCTCTCTCCTTTAAAAAAAAATCTTCCTAGGAATGATATCATGCCAGTAAATCCCTACAGAACAGTTCCAGTTTGGCAACAAGCAGTCAGTCCATCATTCACATTTGTACTCAAGACAGCAGGCCGGGGCGTTTCAGAGCCCATCTGAATTCCACCCTGCAGCGTGCCCCTCGCCCTTTGAGAAAGAGCACCCAGACAGAGGTCAAAATTCAGAAGGGTCTCAGCATTGTCTTTTCACCTCCTGTCTTGAAGCACTTCCTGAAAACTGATTGTGCCTTGAAATTTACCTGTAAAACAACGCATAATTCCACCCCTTTGGCAGATGTGTAAACTAAGAGGCTGGAAGGGCCCCAGAGGCAAGAAAAGGACCAGGAGAGTTGACAGGGAATCTCCCTCTCTGTGTGTCATCTCAAAGTGTCTCTCACTTGTGACTCCGTGGAAATGAGCCAAGCATACCTTCCTGATAGGGGTCATAGGGCTTTATTGGGAAGGTGCTTCTAAGGGCTTCTTCTCCTTCTACGCTAAAGTTTCTCCTTGCAAGACCAGCCGGCATCTCATCTATAAGCAGAGGATGTCAGTAGAATGTGAGAGCTGAGAAGGATCTTGAGCAATCAATCCATTCGCCTTCGCTGATAAGAAAACAGCTCCCACAACACAGCAGCTCTAGCAGCAGACTAGGATGAAACTCTGTGAGTGGAGGATACTGGTTTTTTTTCCCCATAATAATCTACTACCTTTAAGTATATTTGACAAAATGACAAATACTGGTATTTGGGAGAAGGGAAGGGGAGGGGTTAGGAGAATAGAATAACTTTCCTTAATTCACATACAGATTAGAATGATGGGAAATACTTAACAGAAGGAAAAAATCCCATCAACCAGTAGGTGTCTGTTATACCTAAGTCACATGGACTGCGACAGATGAGGCGGCAGTGGTGTGGCAGAAGGGACTATTCACAAAAGGTTGCATTCAAGGAGGTAAGGAGACGGAGGCTCAGAAACTGCAAATTGCCTTCCATACACCTCACACCCCCCAAACACAAATTGTAATCTATAGATTTTTCTCCCTTTTAGCCTCTACTGGAGTTCAGGAAGGTGGCGGGACACAGCAATCTCCTTAAAGATAGAGCAATGTCTTCCTAAGTGACTGTTTTCGGTGCTTTAATGTGAATTCTATTTTTTTTCCCCCAAGATATCCTCCTCTCTCTCTAAGAGGCCATCAGAAGGTGGCCAACTTGGAGTAAGGATTTTGATTTACATAAGCCAGTGGATTCCAAGATCATCCCAGCAGGGCCATTCACTTCAGCTCCAGATCCTCAAGGTGCCCACCTTGGGAATGACATCATCGCTAATCTGAGAGTTTAGAAACTAAATAGCTAGCTTAAACGTCTTTAAGAATCCTTTCACGCTTTTTTTTTCTGCCTCCTCCAAAGCTATCTGGAATGGCTCCTATGAAAATGTTCCTCTTCTCGAAGCTTCTTCCCAACCCACTCTGTTCTTTCAACACCTTGTCCAATGGATTGACGGAATTTGCCTTCTCCCCAAAGCACAGGAGTTCATGAAGTCAGAGTTCAGAACCATGAGACAGAATGCTTAGATTTGGGAAGCAAACACTTTCTGTCAGACTTTCTTTTCTTCATCCACATCTCCTACCTACATACTAACTCCTAGAAGCAAGCTCATTGGCTGTGAGGATTCCACACTGGTGGACGGGAAGAGTGTCCACTACCAGTGAGCAATGCCAGCGGCTGAGCCACGTACCCTCCCTGGAGACTGTGGGCGGTACAGATCTCATGAGAGCATCCATGCAGGTGAGAACCCAAGAGGCAGTTTTCCAGTTACTATTGAGATACTTTTTAACAAATGGCAAGTTGCCCCTTGCTGGTGTACATCACCTTGCATTTGACTGAGCGAAGCCCACAGGGGTCCTGTGCTCTGTCATACCCAACAGCTTTGGCTGGACACGGCCATCTTTTCCTTGCCCACCTTCATAGAAGACAGACATCCGGAAAGAGAAAGCAGAGAGCCAGAAAATTACCTTGCCTTGATTCTGTCTCCTTAGCAGAGTTCAAAACATTCTCCCTCTTCCATTTAAGGTCATGAAACAAACTAGCAATATCCCACTGTGGCATGAATGAGTTAACACAGGCTCCATGGGATTCTTGAACCTAATGCCCAGGGCTCAGTTAGGTCAAGGACGACAGCTACATGGCACTAGTGCTATTGCTTCCATTCCTATTTCCATGGCAGCCATTAATACTCAATCACACCACTCCCTCACATATGTGTCTGGGCTACTCATATCAGCACACAGTGTAGACATTACCAACTGATCACCAATTCAAAGTCAGATTGCTGCAATCTCCCCAGACCTCTGCAGTCAGACCAAGCTTGCTAATGGAAGAGAGGGAGCAAGCTCTTCAGACTCATCCAAAGCAGATGGTCCCAGTCCTTCTGCCGCCCCCCCTTAAGTATTTTGGGTGTCCCCTCCCTTTTATACCCCTCCACACTAAGTGCTGGCCAACACCACCTTGCCTTGACAGCTGGTTCTCCGCAAGGCGACATATGCGCATGCCAATTTGAACCCATATTCTGAGTGGCAGTTGGGAGAACTGGCAGAGAGCACCGCTTCTCCCTTTCAGCTGCCGGCTCCACGCTGCAAACCTGACCAAGCCAGACGGCACCAGTCCTTTTCCAGTCTGCTGTCATGACCAGCAAAGAGACAACCATTGTGTCAACCCAAGTCCCCTCCCCTTCCTCCCTGGTCCCCACCCACCCACTCTGGTGCCCACGCCCTGCGGGCTAGTCGAGCTTGCTGCAGATCTCCAGCGCTTGCTTGTACACCTGAGTCACGTCGTCCATGTCCGTGAGGAGGGAGAAGCTGCTGTCCGCCAGCCGGTTCCGGTGTCGCTTCGGGCACTGGGGCCGGGGCCTGTTGTGCAGTCCCTCAAAGTCATGCAGCTGAAGGAAGTTTTCGGCAGAGACACAGCTACGGATGCGCTGGCGGGCAGGGCGGTTCTCCTGCAAATCCAACAAGTCAAAAGAGTCGCTGGACAGGACGCTGTCATCGCTGATGATGCTGGAGGGGCGGCTGTAGCTCCGGGAGAGGCCATCGGCGGGGACACCGGGTGCTGACAAGGATTCCAGTGTGGGTACTTGGGGGCTGGCGAGGGCAGGGTCTGTGGCACCTGCTGAATACTTACTGCTGTGTTTCAAGATGCCCTTCCTCCGGCAGGACAGGCTGTAAGAAGTGCCCCTGGCTGGGTCTGGGGGACTAGGGGAAGGGAGGCCACTGCCCATCATGTCATGACTGTCCAGCAGCTCTGAGGACTCGCTGCGCTCTGGGGATGAGTAGTAACCGGACTCTCTCTGCTGGGTCTTTTTCAAGATTCCTTTCTTGGGCATTGTGGCCGACTGCTTGGGACTGAGTTTCCCTGGCACGTCTGTCTCAGGCGAGCTGGGGAGGGGGATGCCAGTCCGGCACAAGTCGGGCTCCATTTTAAAAGGAGACGGCCCGGTGGGGCCCACGACGCCTCCGATGAAGCTGGTGCTGTGGGAGCGGTGCTCGCTGCTGCCGCGCTTCTTCAGGATGCCCTTGGGCCTCCTGGAACTCAGCTTAGATGGGCTTTCGGGCACCAAGTCCTGACCAGACTGGGCAAAGTCATTCTCTTTCTTAGACTTCTTCAGCGAGCGCTGCCGCTCCAGCATGACCTCAGAGGCTCCAGGTTTCGCCGGGCCTTTCATTTTGGCTTCGGCCTCAGCCTGCAGCCCAGAGGAGCGGTGGTGCCAGTCAATGATCCGTGCCAAGAGTGGGGACTCGGAGTCGTGAAGGGCATCGCAGTCACAGACGCTGCTTTTGTAACCCCAGTTCACCCACCAGTGGTTGGCAATGTCCTCGATGGTGGCCCGACGATCCGGGTTCACCATCAGCATCCACCGAATGAGACCTCGAGCATCTAAGGGACGATAGACAAAAAGAATCAGGCGAGGATGGCAGGATAACTCGCTAGGAGTGGCTGGAGACGAGCTTGCTTCAGAGAAAAAAAAAAAAAAAGCCCAATATTTGGGAGGCAGACGTAGGAGGATCACTGTGAGTTCAAGGCCAGCTTGGGACTACAGAGTTCCAGTTCAGCCTGGGCTAGACTGAGACCCTATGTTGATAAAAAGAAAATGAACCCAAAGTTCTGTTCCGGCCTCACAACGGAGTGGGAAGGCGATGACTTGGAGACTAGACGTCAAAAGCATAACCAAATTCAGGAGCTCAGGCCCCAGCCTAGCTGGTTTTCTGAGAACTACTGCTCTCTCCGTCATCACGCATCTTCATAAAGCACAGAAGGCCATGTCCCTGGGAAAGCACCAAACTGAACCCAACTATCGTTTTGGTGGACATCACTTTCCCCAAACAGAAAACCACTGTCCCTCAGGGTTCCTCTCGTCAACAGGGAGGGAGCCCTCAGGCCACTTGGAAAAAGTCCTGGAGGCAGAGAAGGAGAGGAGCTCACCTGTGCCAGGTGAGGTACTTGTCTGACATATCAGGGCAGTGAGAGGGCCATCCCCATGGTTGGCCTTACCCTCGAGGTCTTGGGCAGGTTCTAAGAGCCATACTCAGAGAGCACCCCTCCCCACCCCCGGGCCTGTCTGACAGAAGCTGTATCAGTACCCAGTGCTCAACGAACTGTCAGGTCCAAGAGCTGACCTGCATCTGCTACCTAGTCCTCCACAACCTGTCTGAAAACAATCCCCGTGGCAAATTTCTGCTACCACACACACACACACACACAGAGAGAGAGAGAGAGAGAGAGAGAGACTGAGATCTAGGGGTAAGGCCCCTAGGATGTTGAGGAGGTCATAGGAACCAATTTCACAATGTATCCATTGACTTTTATGATCAATCTATGACCCTCCCCACCACCTGGGGTATAATCATATATCCTTGGAGGCTGGTCAGTGGTTGGCAGAAGCTGGGCAAAGAAGGTGGAGTGAGATGCACTCCTGAAAAAGACCAGGATGATCAATCATTCACTAAGGGTGGCAGGAAGTTTGTTGGCACTAGTTAGGTACTGAGGCAAATAAGGCCACTGAATAAATCACCCTGGAAGTTCCCAAGCTTAATGGAAAAATATTATATATATATATATATATATATATATATATATATATATATATGTATATATGTATATAATATTGTTGTATATATATAATATTGTTGTAATATATATATATATATATATATATATATATATATATATATATATATATATATAAAATAGACAGACATATACCCACCCAACCTACTCGCTAAACTTGTTTGTAATGCCCAAATCAGTCCTTGTAGCTCTCTTGAGCCTCTCTGAAGTAGGTATGAAATAGATGTGCTGGAGGTCTGGTTTCAGCTCTCAGACTCGTAAGAAGCCCTTTCTCAGCCTACTTGGCGCTGCATCTCACATTTAAAATGACCCCAGACAAACAGAAGAAACACTGTCTCAGGTTCAAAGTGCAAGAAGGCTGTGAAGTGCCTCTTGGAGAAAATATGGTGAGATAAGCTTCATCCAGACCAAAGGTGTCTATTCAATAAGGTGTCTTTAAACATAGGAAAGCAAGATGATCAAGAGAGAAAGCTATGATCGGAGGCCTACAGGAATCTTATACCTTATGCTTCCCCTAGAAGCAATGGCTCAGTGTTCACTCAGTCCATGTCTCCAGTAACCTTACATAGCAATTAGTTATGAATAATAAGCACTAACTGTGTGTGTGTGCATATATGAAGGCCTGGCCTAACTACATTCCACACCGGCCACCTGCATACACTCTTGCTGTACACACATGATGTTCTTCCAGGAAGAGATGGAACTTATGACCTGGGTTGCTTTGACCAACAGAACATGCCAAAGACAACAGTACTTCCCAAGCAGTCAACAGGAACATCTGGTAGCTTCTCCCCCACCTTAGAGCCTCGACCTGCCACGTTAAAGTCCAGGCTCTCTTGCTTTCTCAGCCATGTTTATTGCTGCTCTATTCACAATGCATAAGAAACGCAGTCAGCCTAGATGCCCATCTAAAAGCAAGAAGTCCAGGCCCTGTTCTAGAACAAGAGGCACCTCAAAGAGACAACCCACATGGGACAGGCACTGGAGGGGGGACACTGGCCCTAGCAGCAGCCCTGACTGCTAAGTAGAAGGAACTTCAAGTAAGACTAGAAGCACTCTACCCAACCCAGAGAGCTGAGCAATACGTGCCCATGCTGGTGTTTAAGCCACTGGTCTGTCTAGGGGGTGGCATAGTTATTATACAACAAGAAGTAATTTAACAGTGTCCGTGATCTATAGTTTGGCCCTGGGACACAGTGGTGACAATGTCAGAACAGAGGTCACCCTCATGGCCCTTATCTAGTGAGGGGGAATGGTATGTTGACATGGTCTGCGAGGGACTTCATATAATAATACATCCTCTTCCCAAAGTTTTTATTTATTTATTTATTTATTTATTTATTTATTTATTTCGATTTTATTTGAGCGAGACAGAGAATTGGCACACCAGGGCCTCAGCCACTGCAATCAAACTCCAGACACTTGCGTCACCCTAGTGGGCATGTGCGACCTTGCACGCTTGCCTCACCTTTGTGCATCTGGCTTACGTGGGATCTGGAGAGTTAAACACGGGTCCTTAGGCTTCATAGGCACACGCCTTAACCATTAGGCAATCTCTCCAGCCCTCTTCCCAAAGTTTTAAAGTGAAGGAAAACTGGCTTGCTCTAGTTTACATAGCAAGCAAAACAGCCCCCATGGGTGGGCCTATGGAACATCTGCTCTGAAAATTACACCGAAGGCAGTGTGGAGAAAACCTCCTAACCAGTGAACCTTCCCAAGGTTAGGGAGATGGCTCAGTGGATAAAGCGCTTGCATAGCGAGCATGAGGACCCAAGTTGGATCCCCATCACTCCTGTAAAATACTGGGCATGGCAGCCCTGTCGCAATCCCAGCACCGAGGAGGTGTAGGCGAAAGGATCCCAGGGCCCCGCTGGCTAGCTTGTCTAGACCAAGTAGTAAGCTCTGGGATATAGGAGAGATCCTGCCTCAGCGTGGTGTAGTGGCGTGTTCCTGTAGTCCCAGCTACTGGGGGAGCCGAGGGGGGAGGATCACTTGAGTCCAGGAGTTCTGGGCTGCAGTGAGCTATGCCAATCCGGTGTCTGCGCTAAGTTCGACCTGAATGTGGTGACCGCCCAGGAGGTGGGAAGGGTGCCACCAGGTTGCCTCAGGAAGGGTGAACCGGCCCAGGTTGGAGAGATTCAGCCTCAGTTAATTAAGTGAAGTATGAATTAGTAAGATTCCCAATGCTGACCTCTGGCCACCACATACATACACGCTTATGCACACATACACATACACATGCAAAAGAAAAGAAAAGAAAGGAAAAAAGAAAAAGAAAAAAAAGCTTTTCCGAAGAGGACTTTTCTGGAAAAAATGAGTAAGGAAACATCTGAGTAAGTCAAGCCCTCTCCCCTCAGCCCCTTTCTTCCCCAGGACACACACCTGAAGGCTGCGTGGGCTCCCGGTACTCTCCGCTGCTGATCTGCCGAATGAGGTTTTTGTGATCAAAGCCGTCAAAGGGCATTGTTCCATAAACAAGAGTGTAAAGCAACACGCCCAGGGCCCAGCTGTCCACCTGGAGCAGAGAAACAGGACACATTGGAGCTGAGACGTGGACTCCCGGAGGTCTTTCAGCCATCCGCACCACTGCTTGTGAGCAGTCACCCATAGAGCCCCCAGAAACTGAGTTTAGCACCTGGCAGACAGGTTCCCACCACAGCCTGACAACTGATAGCAATGCAGCTGGGGCTGTGGGGAGAGGACTGGGCCTGGCCTATTTAAGAGCTGTCTGAAGTAGATTATCTTCTTTGATCCTCACCATACCTCCTGAAGCAGGTAGGGCCTGGATTACTTCCAGCCCCACGTGACAGATGAGAACTGAATAGAGAGGCCTAAGGCCGTTGGCCAGTTTTGCTGGAAACAACACCCCTGCCACCCCCCCATCAAGGTGATGGAGGTGACACTTCATTCCTCACGCAGGAGTCAATTCCTTCCTGAACCTTCCTCAAATGGAAGGGGGGGGGGGTTCCAAAGTCAAATCTCAAAAGAGTCAGACAGACAAGAAACACACACACACACAAAGAAAAAAAATAGAGAATTGTGGGTGCAATACAGAATGTTTGG
This sequence comes from Dipus sagitta, assembly GCA_036346955.1. NCBI lineage: Eukaryota > Metazoa > Chordata > Mammalia > Rodentia > Dipodidae > Dipus > Dipus sagitta. The sequence goes on along the minus strand of CM070777.1, from coordinate 18,677,342 downwards.
GATGAGATTAACTATAGCGTGCATTCACCCCTCTTGAGCAAGCAACGCCTTGGCTCGTTGCAGCTGTGTAGAAATTGTATGTCCAACACTGCTGGGGCCTTTGGTTTTTATAAAATCACCCGGTTACTACATTTTGTTCTATATATATATATATATATATATAATTTTTTTAATAAAGGCAAATGTGGCCAACTGAAGCACTTTTTCTGGCCGGGCTGGAAACTGCCAGCTTGTATCCTCAGACACACACTGTCAAAGACCAAAGAAACACTCATTGTCTACAATTAATTTGCAGTGTCGGGTTTCAACAATTCTGTAAATTGAATCCTGTGGGGCCTCCCTTATATTCTTATTTTTCCGAGATTTTTTTTTTCAGTTTAATTGGCAGAGACACTTGGCATTTTTCTCTTCACCCCTAGCCCTGCCCCTAAATACTCTCAGAAAAGATAAATATTTGGAAGAAAACATTTCCACACACAGAGCAGTTGCTATTTAAAGGCTGCTGAGTGGATGAACTTCTCTGGCACGAGAATCATCTTCTTACAAGAGAATAAGCACTAACTCACAGCGTTTTCATATGTGCATGCCTTCCAGTGTCCCTGAAAGCCTTCGAAGGCAGGTACAAAGAGTTCTCATGAAAGAGAAGATACCCACTAACATGCATTTCCTTGGTTCAATATATGTCTGTCACAAATATATACCAAAAAAAAAAAGATATTCACTGAAGAATAAGGGGGCCATTCTGTCTTAATATAACAGTAAAAAACTGGATGTCTAAATCCAGGGTCATTGTTAAATATAGTATACTTGCATAAAACAAGACATTACTGACCATGATAAATCATGCTTTTAATAATAAATTTGGAAGCTACCACAGCATAATGTGAACATAGACAAACATACAAATGTGTAATGTGTCAAGTGGATACCCGCTCCTTACTAACTTGGCCCCAACTGTTTTGAGACCAATTCTTTCTAAAATGGACGGATTTACCTTGGACGGAAAAATCTCAAAGGAGAGTCACTAAGTGATAGTTTCCTGGTGGGGGACAATGGGCAAATTTTCTTCACGTTTTTTATTAGCCGAAAAAAAAAATCCCCAATCCAGTGCTTGCCTCCCTCCCTTCTTCAACCTCCAGCTCCCCAAACCACCACGTCAGCAGCCTGCTCACCTCTGGCCCTCGGTAAGGCCTCCCGTTGACAATTTCAGGAGATGCATAGAGTGGGCTCCCGCAAAATGTCTGCAAGAATTTGTCCTTCTGGTACAAGTTGGAAAGCCCGAAGTCAGCAATCTGCAAAGAGAAGCAAGGCCCAACAGAGTGGTTAGGGCTGCCATGGACCACTCACTCCATACCACCCTGAGCAGACAAGTGACGAGATAATGGGTCACCACTGCACTGCCTCTGTGGTCCCGAGTCCTCACAGGGGGACCACTCGCCACAACTGGACCATGCTTCCCCACTGCCACAGGCAATACCCACAACCAGCTCTGCTTTACCCATCCATGCATTTTGTATAGACTATCTACTTAATCTTCAATTTTGCCTCACCCTACATATCAGTTACTCTCTCTGTTGCTGTGACTAAATACCCGACAAGAAGCAACTTAAAGAAAGGCTTGCTTTGGCTCACGGTTCGAGGGGATACAGTCTGCCACCGTGGAGAAAGCATGGTGGCTGGTGGCAGGTGACAGAAGCCATGGGTCACACCGAGTCCCCAGTCAAGAAGCAAGAACCCACGAAAAGTGGATGCCAGCCACGAAACCTCAATGCCAGCCCCTAATAATCTACTTCTTCCACTAAAGTTACACCTTCTGAAGGTTCCACAACCATCCAGAAACAGAGCTAACAAGCTGGACAAGTGCTCAAACACATGACCCACAGAGGGTATCTCACATTCAAATGACAACACCAACTATTCAAAACCTTTGAACAGGAATGCATGTCCCCCCATAGCCTGAGGTATTTTTGATTAAGTTTGCAACTTAAGTTTCCCCAGCAGCCTGCTGGAGGAGGTGTCACTGGGGGGTGGGGGGCGCAGAACTTTTAGGTGTATAAAGAGCCAGTTGGAGCTCTCACTGTTCATGCTGGTTGGCTGTTGGCTGTGTCTCTCTGCTATGGATCTATGGAAGTGAGCCAGCTTCTTCTGCCATGATGGAGTTTCCCCTTGAATCTGTAAGCCTGAAATAAACCCTTCCCTCCCATAAGCTGCTTCAGGTCAGATGTTGTCCCAGCAACAAAAGGGTAACTGCAACAACAAGAAATAACTTGCAATATATATATATCACCAACTTAATAATGCTAATAAGCATCAAAGTGCACAGCAGATGCTCTTTTTCTACGGAGGCTGTTCCGAATCCCAAGAAGATGCCTGAACAGAACCCTACAAGCCATGTATTTGTTTACACATTCATTTCTGTGATAGTTTATCAATCAAGCATTGTAAGGGATTAAGACCATCTAACAATAAAATAGAAGAACGGCAACAATGTGTTGCTATAAAACTGAGGGCCGGCATCACAATTCCTGCATGCTGGTGCCATGATTAACCAGCACAAGGTCACATCTCAGCAGTCAACCTGATAAACAGGCAGCTTGTGAGCGGCTGCCACCCAGACCCACTAGACAGAGGGTGATTCACATTCCGGCAGGACGGACGGATCTGAATGTTGCGGGATTTTGTTACACCACTCAGAATGGTACAGGGTATAAGACATAAGCTTTGTTTCTGGAATTTTCCACATAGTATTTTAGGATTGCGGTTCACAACGAGAAGTGAAGTATCAGGTAAAGAGGACTTTTCTTTCTTCTTTCCCCCTCTCTCCCCCCTTGCTCTCCCCCATTTCCCTTCTCTTCTTTTACTTGTTCTCTACCTTTTTTCTTCTTGTCACCTTCTTTCCCACATCTCTCTCCCTTTTTCTTTCATTTTGTATTAAGGATTGAACTTAGGATTTTGTGCAAGTTAGACAAGCTCACTATCACTGACTACATACGTCCTCAGACCTCCACCCTGTCCACACACACACACACACACACACACACACAGTTTTGCAGTGCTGATGCTAAAACCCAGGGCATTACACATGCCACGTAACTGAACTACATTCCCAGACCCACCAAACCTTTACATTTTTTTGTTATTTATTTATTTGCAAGCAGAGACAGAGAAAGAGAGAGAAACACAGAGAGAATGGGCACACCAGGGCCTGTAGCCACTGCAAATGAACTCCAGATGTATGTGCCCCTTGTGCATCTGGCTTATGTGGGTCCTGGGGAACTGAACCTGGGTCCTTTGGCTTTGCAGGCAAATGTCTTAACCCCAAAGCCATCTCTCCAGCCCCCCTCCTTTTTTTTGCTATTTTGTGATAGGATCTCACTAAAATTTCCAGGTTGACCTTGAATTAGCCCTGTAGCCCAGGCAGGCTTTGGTCCTGTCTCAGCCTCTTGAGGGGCCTATGCCATGAACCCTGGCTAAGGGAGAGCTACTGGGTTAACTGTTCATTTTAAAATTTTCCATCTATGTCTTACTTAAAACCACACTGCACTGACATTGATATGCACATCACCCTGTAGGAAATCCTGACCCTAACAGATACTGCCACCTTCGTGCACTTTGCCTGTATGTTTGAGCCAGCATATTTCAGCCTAAACTCTGTCATGAGCCGTGTGCATGCGATTCAGAAGATTCACTGAACAACTCTGAGCCTCATCTTGGTCTCCTGAAAAAGGAAACTCATGATCCCCACCCATTCTGGCTGATAGCCATATTATGAGAACAATAAGAAAAAAAAAAAAAAACAATCAAGATGAGATGATGAATGTAAACGTGCTTCACGGCCTACAAGTTCTGTGTAAACGGTAGACCCCAGCTTGCTTCTGTCATGTTACACACTGTTTGGAATCATTCTTTTTCTGAAGGGTCTTGTGTGCTATCCTTTTTGTTTGTTTGTTTGCTCATTTTGTTTGGTTTTGTTTCTTTGAGGTAGGGTCTCACTCTAGCCCAGACTGACCTGGAACTCACTATGGAGTCTCAGGGTGGCCTAGAACTCATGGCGATCCTCCTACCTCTGCCTCCCGAGTGCTGGGATTAAAGGCGTGAGCCACCACGCCCGGCTGTGCACTATCCTTTAGAGCAACACTTACATATGCATACGCCATATATGCACATGCATAGATAGGCATCTGTACACACTATATGGACACATATATACACATTCCTTCTCGACCAGACTATGAGTCCCCCGAGATGGTTGAAAGGTTTTGCATCTTCCACTCATCTTTGTCCATCCCCTGCTTACACCTGCCCCAGACCAAGAAACGCTCACCCCCAGAACAGACATTTACATTTTGAAGAAAAAAAAAAAACCCTTGTAAGCTGAGCCGCTGTGGATTGTGGATTCTACCACTGCCAACCTGACTTCCATCTGTCAGTTAGAAATGGCCTGGATGAGCCACATGCAGAGAGCAGCGCGGCCTGAATACCAGCGAGGCTGTTTTCAATGAAGCCCTGAGAACAAGCCCATGTTGTCGAAGGTGTCCCTGAATGAATGGAATGTCATTGAAAGCAGCTGGTGTACAACCACCCTCAGAACAAGGCATTCTCGGGGCTCAGATTGCACTTAATTGCTCTGAATTCCACTTGTGTATCAAGGCCCCTCACTCGCTCCCTCGCAGGAAGTTGGTGGGAAGCTTTATGGAGTGCGCCCTTGTCAATCAGAGGAATGGGATGGAATGGCTGCAGCTCTGGGGCAGAGCTCAAAGACAGCAGAAGAAATACACTCGCAGCAGCATCAGTGCCATCTGGGGAGTGCTGGGGGCTTCCACACACACACACACACATGCGTGAGCGCCCGCTGCATGGCACACTCACTCTGGGAGTCTCAGCCAGGCTGGGCATCCTGGCTCGCTGCGCAGCCATTCTGGGGAAGTGTGTTTATGTTACGGTCCACTCCCATCCTCACAGACTGATGGTTATCAGCCTCTCCCAGTAAAACTGTCATTGCCACAGACAAGATTAATAGAAATCTAGATTAGCCCACGTTCTTGGCACTTGAACGGAAAAGCAGTATTAATCAACACTGAGAGAGAGAGAGCTCTCAAAACCTAAGCCATTTAAAAGTGGGCTTCGGCTCTAAAATTTAATGCTGTGTGGGGCTCATATCAACTTTTGCTAAGTGGAGAGATGTCACTGGATATAAATCCTGTCAGAAGCCTCAGTCTTATCTACAAAATTGGGATAAAAAGAATCTACCCCCAGCGGTGGTATGGTGAAGATAAAGTATATAAAATGTATATAAGAGTAATTGTATAGAATCAGAACTAAATAAATATTTGCCTTTAAAACCAGGTAAGTAATGTGTCTGAGGTGAGATTAGTGTTTATCCCAATGCCTGTGATCTCATGTTAGGGAATGAAGAGAGATGTTCAAGGTGCCAAATAGTCCAAGAAGTAAATTAATTCAAATCACAAAATGAAGAATTTATTCTTTTCAGTCCTTTGAAATGAGCCAGGGAGAAGATCTCAGAGGAGCCACACACGTCTCAGGGATCATCTCCATGCTTATCAAAGAGGACAGGCCTTGGCTTGGGGTCACAGCTGGCATCCCCAACCAACATCAAGCTAGAAGTGAATAATGCCACTTAGCTTCTGTTGTGTTTACTTTTGAGCTTATCTTCTGTTCATGGCACTGGTTTTCCACTGAAGGCCAACAATTGAAGACTGCTTTTTTCAAATAAACACCATTATAGACAGTGGTGGGGACGAAATAAAAATACTGAGTCAAACAGCCTAGGAAAAGGGAAAAAATCCACGAAAACAGAAGGAAAAACCCGAGATCTGTGAAATATTAAATTTAAACATAAGCAAAAAAAGAATAAACACAGCTTCAAATTGATTTCTGTGTGAAAGAGCCCTGAGCCGTGCTAATCCTGCCTTCTGCTCTGGGATGAAACAGCTTTGAAGGTCGGGGTCCTAAGAAGATTTGCTTAGATCACAAAGGGAAACAGGCACACAGGCAGCTGTCCAGTGTCGGTGTGGCTGGACACGAGCTGTGTGTCCAGGTGACAAGGAGATCACCGTGCCTTGCCTTTAGAGCAGCGGCGGGCACATTGGTGAGCTTTTGAGAAAGGGACCTCGCTGGTGTATTTGTTGGTACTGAACTCCCCCCACCCCCACGTTGGGTCAGAAACCCCTCTGTCTCCGTATTGCACTCTGTGCTTCAGCCTGGACTCTGAACAGGCCTTGGAGAAGGCAAAGCACATGTCTTTAATTTGGGCAATTTTTGTTACTACCCACTCTTTCTAGAAGTGTGCCCCGCTAAGTGAAAATCCAAGTTAAGAAGATCAATTAGGAAGTGATCATTCACACGTCAGAGGGATTAACCCCTCGGATGAACCTCGAAGACATGTATGACTTGAAACAAGCCAGGCACCAGGAGATACTCATTGTCTGATTCGATTTATATGTAGTCTCTAGTGTAGATAAATTCATAGAAACAGCATGGAAAGGTGGTGGTTGCCAGGGGGAGGGGGAGGGGGAAGTGAAGAGTGAGCACTTGATGGGTGTGGACATCTAGGTGGGGAAGATGAGTGTGGCCCACTGAAGACTGTGGTGGCTGCAGAACGCTGAACACCCTGAACCTCTCTGTGCTGTATACCCAAGAACAGTAAGCTTTAGGTTACATTATGCATATTTTGGGAACATAAAACAAAAGGATTAACCCCAAGGTCACCGTGAATAATGAGCTCACCTGGGGATAAAGGAAGTATGAGCTTATTGATTTCGCCTGTTATTGTAAAGGGACGTTGACAGCCATGATAAGAATCAGGAATGTCTCACAGTCCCTAGCGGTGTCTAAGAGGAAGTGCAGTGTGACTTTGAAGTCAAGAGAACCTGAGGCTGACCTTGGCCTTGTCACAACTAGGTAAGTGGTGGACCTCCCAAGCCACACAATTTTCTCATCTGCAAAATAGGACTGGGGGCTGGAGAGACGGCCCAGGCGGTTAAGGCACTTGCTTGCAAAGCCTGATGGGTTTTCAATAACTCCAGGAAGACAGCAAGTCCGTACAGGAAGACCCACTCCATTGCTCCTTTCCAGCCTTGGAGTTCCTTGCTGTGGCTTTACTCAGGACAGCCTCACTCCCACGCAGTTGGGAAACCAAGTCAGAGGATGGAACAACGAGCAGAAGGGAGTGGACCTGCTTTCACGTCCAGAAGATCTAAACTCACACAGCCTCTCGAAAGGCCAGCAATGACCAACCAGGAGAAATCTGGGGACTCTCTCCACTGAGGGCCCCACAAGGGCAGCCTCACATCGGGGGCACCGATGCCTTTTCACTGCACATAACGCCAGCATCCTACACACTACTCTAGCCACAGTGACTCGTGCCGCCTGACCACTATCTGCATTTAGAGATTCTCTTCCAGGGAAAGGTGTGTGTAAGACTCCTACAGACAGGTAAGGACAAAAGGACTCTCGGGTGATGTTCCCTTGGATGGAAGGTAAGTCTGGACGGTGACAGTAGAGGGTAGAATCTGGTCAACAGCCACAGGTTTGTAGCGAATCCATTTCTTGTAAGTTGTAGGAGTCCCCTCTTCTGCAAAATGGGGTTGTGAGGGCCTCCCTGGTGGGGACATTCTGAGGACTGAATGCAGTAAGGCCATTCTGAGGGCTGAATGCACACAGGTCTGGCAGAAGGCTCTGGCTTCTAGCAGGGACTCCACAGCATCACTTTCCCTTTCTTTTCTATTCTTTTTTCCTTTCCTTTCCCTTCCTGCCTTCCTTCCTTCCTTCCTTCCTTCCTTCCTTCCTTCCTTTCTTGTTTGTGAGGTAGGGTTTCACTCTAGGCCAGGCTGACCCAGAATTCACTATATAGTCTCAGGGTGGCCTTGAACTCATGGTGATCCTCCTCCTACCTCTGCCTCCCGAGTGCTGGGATTAAAGGCGTGCGCCACCACACCCAGCTCACTTTCCCTTTCTAGTCCCTGTGACCTTTCTTATACTTGCTGTTCCCTTCCCCTTGAAAGGTCACTGTGACATTCCTTCTCATCAAACTCCAACCCAGTCTTTAGAACTCAATTTTACCACCATTTCTTCCAACAAGACTTTCTGGTTCCTTCAGCTAGACAGGTCCACCGCTTCCTGTTCAGTACTCCCACAGAGGGACATCTAGCCTGCCAAAGGACAAGGATCAGGGAAGACTTCCTGGAAGAAGAGGGATGCAACCAGAGCCCCAAAGGAGAGACAGATGAAAAGTGGAGAAGGATTTCCAGACAGAGGGAACCATGTGTGCTGAGGTCAGGAAGCCAGAGAAAGCTTGGTGGGTCTGAGGGGTTTCAGTGCACTGCAAAGGCCTCCATGACCACTGTAGCGCAAACAGCACCGCCAGGCTCATCCTTACCCAGGTCTTCTCCACACAGTTGCCTCATGTATTTCTTTGTGTACGGCTTGCATTCCCAGCTGGAATTTCAAGTCCATCAGGAAAAGGACCTGATCTCTTTCGCCTCTGCGTCCTTCTCCCGGCTCTCTGTGACCACTGTTCTAACAACGGCCAGATTCTGAGTTTCAAGATGGAAGAGACTGGCCATCTGATTCATTATGAAATCCCCAGCACCCAGCTGAATATAAAATATTTGGGGGCTGGAGAGATGGCTTAGCGGTTAAGCGCTTGCCTGTGAAGCCTAAGGCCCCTGGTTTGAGGCTTAATTCCCCAGGACCCACGTTAGCCAGATGCACAAGGGGGCACACGCATCTGGAGTTCATTTGCAGTGGCTGGAAGCCCTGGCGCGCCCGTTCTCGCTCTCCCTCTATCTGCCTCTTTCTTTTTCTCTCTCTCTGTCACTCTCAAATAAATAAATAAAAATGAACAAAAAGTTGTTTAAAATATTTGGTACTTGGTAAATACTTCAGTACACGTTTAATTGCTGAATGAATGCATGCAGAAATAGATGCATGAATACAGGCAGGCCAGGGTACAAGAGAGACACACACATATATACATATACAAGGGTATTAAGAGTGATACATACGTCCCCCACATACACACATATACCACACACAATGGAGAAATTAACAAACGGACTGATTCATGCGTGAATTCAAAGTTCTCACATTCGTCTCATCAAAGCACCGACGCCCAAGATCCCAAGGCCTGGCCTTATTAAGCCTCAAAGATTCCTATCTCATCTCATCCCTGGCCATTCAAAGCTTTTCTTATCCTCAGCGGCCATGCTTTCATTGTCACAGGGGGCAGCAGGCCAGCTCCCCTCTGCCCCTCCACCCTGAGCTCTGGGAGCTCAGCGGATTCCCAGCCCTCTAGGAGGAGGTCAGCTGACCCAATTGCCTGGCCCTCTTCTCCTGGGGAGACATTTTTACAGGAGCCTTCGATGGGAATTGTCAGCATTCCATTCTCCCAGAGAGCGGGATGTGAATCTGGCCCCAGTTTTTATTAATTGCGAATTAATGCTATGCTGCTGGGTGCTATTTTAGTGCACACTTCCACCGAGGATGGAATGCAGCCCGAGATCGCGCAGCGCGCTCATTCCTTCTGCTGACTGACTGTGTGAATATTTTTAGAAACCACACCCTCTGACAGTGGCCAGATCATTTCCTGGGCCAGATGTGCTCTCAAATCAACATCAGGCAGGGAAGGGAGAAAGGAACAAGCTACAGCGCTCGCACCACAACTGCAGGGACGTGACACATTTCAACAAGTAGCATCTTCAGAAATTTCTGGGTCACCATCCCCCATGCTTTATATATGAAGATGTGGCGGGGGGGAATACACATCTGGACGGTCCCCACAAGTGTGTGGGGGGAGGTCTGAGATGACCTTGCTGCCTGACATCCATTTGGCTGGTAGCATAGTCGTACCCATGGTCCCTCAGGCCCAGGCATGGATAGCCTGGGCTCTCGGGCACACAGAGGCCAGCTTGTGGCCATGTGTCTGCCTGCTTCTGTCAGCAAGTGTCCTTTTCTGAATCTGCTTCAGCAAAATGCTGAGTCAGGAAGAGTGGAGCCTTGTACAGCCAGAAGACAAGTCATCACCATCTGAAACGCATTTTAGAAAACCTTGCAAGTGGGTGTGAGACGATGAAAAGAGAATTTGCCTGGAAGTCAAACATGTGGGTTCTAATCCTGGCTCATCACTCCTTTGCTCCAAAATCAAACAGTTCTACGTGCCTACTGTGTGCCAGACACCATGCAATGCTCTGGAGAAAGGAAGACTCAACAAACTTTACTGATTCCTGGTGAGATCTCTGACATGTCCCATACACTTTCTTGATTGGAAAATGATCCTAGTGAAATTCTTTCAAGCTCTGGAATTTCAATCTCAGTTGGATTCCTCGAAGAAGTAGAGAATCAACAAATAATAAATGACGAGGAGTGAGAAGAGGGCTGGAGAGATGGCTTAGCAGTTAAGGAACTTGCCTGCAAAGCCTAAGGACTCACGTTCAACTCTCCAGGTCCCACATAAGCCAGGCGCACAATGTGATGCAAGTGCTCACGGCTGTACGCGCACACAAGACGGTGCATCTGGGGTTCGACTGCAGTGGCTGGAGGCCCTGACATGCCAATTCTCTCTCTCTCTCTCTGATAATAAAATTTAAAAAGTGGGAAAATTTGATTTTTGTGTGGAGAGAGAGTGTGTGGGTGTGTGTGCGTTCCTCTAGGAAATGACAGGAGCAGACATTCCTAAGGAAATAAGGAAAAGACAGAGAAAGATAGGACCAAACCTTAATTTTGTGACATTCTATGTGTATGCTATTTGCCTACAGAATGCATAGGATTCTAGTTGAAGGACCCGGACCCTGGGAACAGTTAGAACCAACATCACTGTCTTACCACAGCTTATGCAAATGAGCCATTCTTCCAGCTCCAGCCCCATTGTGCTTTCAGAACTCTAGGCATTCTTCTCCTCCATTAAGGAATCGGATGACTCCACAGGAAGCTATGTGCCTTATCACTTCTGGGACTACATCATGGGACCAAGAGGTCACACTGTAGCACAGAATCCAATCCCCAGGAGAGAGGCTCACATTCCTAGCCTTGTAAAGAATACATTTAGTTCTGAGAGCTCTGAGGGACAGGTGGCAGGAACCGTCTGGAGGGAAAACCACCAAGTTCGATGATACAAACACTTAGAAGGCCAGGATCCAATTTTGCAGCCAGGGCCTAATGACCACTCCTCAGAATCTGGGCACCTTCCTCGCAGCTCACTTCTGGTTCAACCCTTCTTTCCAAGGGCCAGGTACTTACAGGCTCCTGGTATAGGAATAGATAAGTTCTGTGTGTCTCGACTACATGGTTAGTTCAAATGTTCACATCTGTTACTGGCGCCCTAAGACTGAGCATGGGGCAATATCCACAGAAGCTGCTCAGAAAACACTCATCAAAGACAACGCTCAAAGAACCCCTAGAGATGAAATCAGCACTCTTACTTGACAGTAGGAGATAAGGCTCAGATTGATTAATACTTTTTTTCCAAAATTGTACATCAGGAAGAGGCTGGGTTGCAGCACAGTCTCCCCAACTCCACAGCCACTGCTTTTAAGCTGGACTCCTTTGTGCACCACAATGCTTAACAGTATACAAACCCAAACATCTCTCTTGGACCCCAGAGCAAGTCTGCAAGGGTGGGACTGTTGTTATCCCGTTTTAGAACTTAAGAAACAGGGTTACATGGCTTTCCCAGTGCAAGCCAATAGCAATCCCCACAGACAAGAATGGTTTTTCCTTACAGTGCTGAGGACTGAACCCAGGACCTGAGACATGTCAGGAAGTACTCTACCACTGAGCTATACCCCCAGTCCAGAATTTTCTTTTCAAACCTTTTTCTTTTATTAAAAACTTCCATGATTGTAAACAATATCCCATGGTAATGCCCTCCCTTCCCCCACTTTCCCCTTTGAAACTCCATTCTCCATCATATCCCCTCCCTGTCCCCCACCCCAATCATTGGTCATGGTAGAAAAATGTAGCCACTTTGCCAGAAAGAGAGAAAAACCTAAGATTGCCCTTCCTGTTCCTACAGAGCACTGCTCTGACCAGCTATTTCCTCCTTAGTCTATAGACCTCTAAAGTCAAAATCCACTGCCCTGTGGGAATCAGAGGTCATGGGATGCATCTCCCATGGACCTCTCATAGGATGACAGTGACTAACAGGTGCTGCCAAGATCGGCAAACAGAACCCAGACCCCAAGGCAACTCCACCTTCCCAAGCAAGGAAGTGGTCCCACCATGCACCCCTCCACTGACAGCATCAAGAACAAAGAGGAGGAAGGGGCAAGATCTCTCATTCCCAGGCTTTGTCTGGGGGCCAGGGAGAAGGCATTCACGTCACAAGTGTCCAGTTGGAGGGCCCCTGTGGAGCTAGCAGTACTAGGGCCATTTCATAATGAAACTCGTGTGGCGAGCTCCGTTTATTTTGAAACCATACTTGCTTATTTTGCAGACGTGATCTAAGGAACATTCAGAGAGCTCCCCGGGAGGCCCTTGAACCCTGTCAGCCGGGCTGCAAGAACTTTCTCCAGCTCCAGCAGCAGCCAGCAATAATAGTCTCTTTAAAAGTGAACTTGGGCTGGAGAGGTGGCTTTGTGGTTTAAGGCGCTTGTCTGCAAAACCAAAGGACCCACGTTTGATTCCCCAGGACCCACGTAAGACAGATGCACAAGATGGCAGGCACATTCATCTGGAGTTCATTTGCTACAGCTGGAGGCCATGGAGCACCCATTCTCTCTCTCCCTCTCTCCCTCTCCTCTCTGCCTCTTTCTTTCTCAAATAAATAAGATTAAAATATTTTTTTTGAAGTGAACTCCATCGCTTGCCATTTCCCAACAGCAAACACCACTGCAGTCATAGTTTCATCCAGTTCCCAGTTCCATGGCTGTTTCAAGAGGCGGGACAGCGGGGAGGGAGGAGCAAGAGACATGGGTGGGAAGTAACAGACAGGTGGCTAGGAAAGGAGCTCTAAGGCGGTCGGGTGTGCTGGCCCATGCCTGTTGTCCCCACACTTGGGAAATAGAGTCAGGAGGATCAAGAGTTCAATGTCATCTTTGGCTACAAGAGACTCTATCTCAAAAGACAAGAAAAAAAAAAGGCCCTAAGTCTGAAGTAGTTTGAGGCTCCCTTAGTACATCCTACATAGTGATTTGAACTTGGGTTTTTAGGGTTCAAACTCCAATTCCTCTGCGTGCCACTGCTACCCTAGGTGACTTACTTGACTCGTCTATGCCTCACTTTCCCTGATGTAAATTAACAGTATCTGTCCCATATATTGTCTTGAAGATTTCAAAGGGGGAAGTGTGGGTGGGGGAGGGGGAATCACCATGGGATATTGTTTACAATCATGGAAGTTGTCAATAAAAATAAAAAATAAATAAATAATGGACTATAGCTGGAAAAAAAAGTAAACTCAAGTAAGAAAAATAAATAAATAAATTTAAGGGACTCTCAGGCAAATGGGACGTGAAATACATATGAAATACGTGTGATTTTTTTTGCCTGCATGTGTACACAGCATTGCGTGGTGTGTGATGTACGCACACGTGTCTGCAGATGCTCAGGCCCCATGCACATGCACACAGAGGCCGGAGTAAGTACACCCTCGGGTGTCTTTGCCCCATCCCCTCTGGACGGGGATTACAGATGCGCATGACTACTTCCGGCTTTTGACATGGGTTCTGTGGCGTCCAACGTAGTGCTTTCTAGCCAGCAGGCCCTCATGCTTAAGCAGTGAGGGCTCCACCTCCCCAGCTCCGAATGTCATCTTTGTGGTAATGATTACAGACTATGACTTCGTGAGGGCAGGGATGGTGCGTGTCAGTCGTGTCTTTTCATCTCAGAAAGAAGAAAAGTGCCTGGAATTCCACAGGAGATGCGTTAATGCTTGTTGAACTAAACTGAACTGAACCCAGAGCTCAAGCGCAGTCTCTCCCACCACCTGCCTGCCAGCACAGGGAGCGGGGCTGCCCGATCCCAGGCCCGCAGCCCAGAGCAAGCTGCGCGGAGGCACGCCCGTCTGCAGTGCCCAGGCCCTGCCCATCAATCCACAACAAGGCTCCAGCTTTACCTTGATGTTGCAGTTGTCATCGAGCAGTATATTTTCCAGCTTCAAGTCCCGGTGGACCACACCGTTCTGCAATAGAAGACAGGGGAGAACTGAATGGGAGTCTGTAAGATGAGAGACAGAGCTGGGGCAGGGGGGGAAGAGGGAAGTCGAGGGAAACGTCTGACAGATGAAAGCAATGCGCCAGCCCCGGTGGTCTTCGCCTCCATCCTTCAGGACCGCTCCGGCTGTCAGGATGCTCCCCAGACAGCGACCAGCGACAGGAGAACATTAGTCACTTGCTGTGCGGTTAAGGGAAAAATGACTGGAATCCCTTCTCCCCCAGAGCCTGTAAACCAGCAGGGGGATTCTTTGTCGGGATGTAATTCCGCTGTGTGAAAGCAATGTAATCCCAGGCAGTGCCGACCCTGTCTGTCTGGAATGGGGTTGTAAGGAGCAGACCTTTTGGCTGAGGACTCAGGGCATGGGGCTCCCAGGCCTGCCTGTCAGCCTGTCAGCCTGTCTGTCTGTCTGTCTGCCTGCCTGCCTGCCTGCCTGCTTGTATCATCCATGCTGGAAAGGGACCTGCCCTGATCTACCAAGCTTTGCCCTAAGAATACCAGGATAGTTCTTTTAAAATTTATTTATTTATTTATTTGAGAGGGAGAGAAAAGAGGCAGTGAGGGGGAGAGAAACAGAGAGAGAGAGAGGAAGGGAGAGGGAGAGAATGAATGAATGGGCACACCAGGGCCTCTAGCCATTGCAAATGAACTTCAGATGCACGCACCACCTGTGCATCTGGCTTTACATGGGTGCTGGGGAATCGAACCTGGGTTCTTTGGCTTTACAGGCAAATGCCTTAACCACTCAGGCATCTCTCCAGCCCCAGGATAGTTCTTAAACAAGAGGTGGAAAGACTTGAACTTTCTTCTCAGCTCAGCAGAATTCAAGGCTGGATGAAAGGGGAGCGGTGGCTGCAGGCCAGTGAGACCAGGACCCCTGACGAGTGCCATACGGTAATGGCCGGGCCAGGGAGCATACAGTTAGCAACCAGCAGCCGGCCAGCTAGGGCTAGAGGTCTACCCAGCAGTAACACATGGTCTGTTCAATTCTCTTAAAGACCCAATTTTCTTTTTTTGGGGGGGTGGGCAAAGCAGAAAACTGAAAGAAGAGGCTGTTGGGGGTGCTGGTGAATAAACAGCAGGAAGTAGGTTCCCAACCTAAGGACATCTGCAATAGAAGCTGCTGTTTTGGGCAAGTGGACTGGCATGTTTATAGTTGTTTTTTGTTGTTGTTGCTTATTTTCCTTTCTGTTAGATAGCTTCTACTACCACCACAATCACAGGTTAGACTGATGACAACATGCATTTCTACTCCTTCTGCTGCTCAAGTCCCCCAGGGTGGAGTTCTGAATTCAGAAAGGAACAAACAGACGTCTCTTGGAAGAGAGGTATGGAGAACAAGGAAGCTGATTTTGTTTGGTTTTAAATTAAGCATGAGGAGCAGTTTGGTTCACATGGTTACATTCCTGGCTCTCATAATAAGATGGAAGAAAGCCCCATTCATGCAGAATCCGTGTGTTCACACACTTTAAATAATGAAAATATGGTCTGTGAGGTTTTCCATGACACCTAAGGATAAAATACTGTATGATTTGAGTTGTGAGTACCTTTCGCATCCACAGAGAGGTCCAACAGTCTTCCCAAAGGACAACAATGTGGAGTTTAAATAATGGAGGTTTTCTCCTCCTCTTTCTGTTTGTGAATTCTCCATGCATGCCACAGTGAACAGGTATCATTTTTCTGATATGAAAAGCATCACATGGCACCATAAGAGCCCTCCGTGGGCAAAGTGGAGGGCCGGGCTCAGCCATACCTTGTGACAGTAGTGCACGGCGGACACAATCTGCCGAAAGAAGTGTCTGGTCTCCCTCTCACTGAGGCGTCTCCGCTCGCTGATGTAGTCATACAACTCCCCTTTGCTGGCATATTCCATGATGATCACAATCTTATCTTTGTTCTCAAACACTGTGAAGGGGAATGACAAACACTGTTTATCCTGAAGGCTCGTTTATGAGCACAGAGAGAGATGTCTGTGCACAGAGAGAGAGATGGAGATGTCACTGAACAGGGTGGGGTGGGGAAGCATGGGGTCAGGACTCAAATCTGTGCAATGAACACCAGGGACTTGGGGGCAAGTTCTCCAGCCACATAGACAATGGCTGCCTCACCAGTCCTTGTCTTGTGATAAGGTGACTTTGCTAAGGACCCCCCAAGATCATTTCTCACCCCACCCCTGCCACCAGCACTGTTCACTCCAGACAGGAGAGTAGGGAATTCACAAGCACAGCTACCATTGATCAACCACCTGAGAGACCCGACACCTGATCTAGGACAAAACTTCTCAGATCCCAGATGGGTCTGTCTTTCATTTTGTAGTTCAAAGATGTCTGACTATGCTTCCCATCTCATTCAAAATAAATCCCAAAGTCCCTTATGCCCTCGGGTCCTTCTTAGTGTGTCCCCGTCCATTCTGCACAGTCACTTCATCTGTCTCCTCTGCTTGGGTCTCATGAGGGCTGATCTATTTTGCTCACTGAGCACCTAGTACCCAGAACAAGACAGGGCAGATTGCAGGGACTTGGTAAGAATTTATGACATGAGTGAGCTCAAGCGTCCGAGATGCATTCTGGACAAGAGTCAAGAGTCACACAGCACTTATTGTATATCAGGCTCACGTAAGGTTTAGCATCCCTGCTGTGTAAAGACTCATATAAGCCATACAACAATCTGTCAGAGAATATTTGGAGTTTCACCATTCGAACAACGAGGACATTGAGATGTGTGGAGGTGAGGCATAGCCTACAGTCAGGCAGGTTGGCTCCCAAGATCAAGTGCAGGGGCATTTGGCGAGATGGACTTTTGAAGAACTGAATGAAACCAGCTTGGCTCTGGCTTGCCAGCTTGGACAGGGAGCCACAGAAGCAGAGTCTGGTACCGTGCCAGGCCCGCTGTGGTTCAGCCCCAGTCCTTCCACTCAACCTCCATCCCATGGTGGATAGCATTTCTCACCAATGCTCTTCTCTCCCCAACTCTGACACTATCAAGTAGTGAAGATGGAAATCAGGGTTCCAGACAGACATCGGAGGGCCAACGCAAAGAAGCAAAAAGAGAGAAAGCCAAGGACAGACAGAGTGTAGGTCCCCACCACTGTATCAACCAAAGCCACACCATCACCACCCAGGTCAAAGATGCCCTTGTGGCAAAGACAAAGCTAAGTAATGTCTGTCTTCAAATCTGCTCCTCTCAGGGATCATGTTATTAAAAACCTGTGTAGAGGTCCCCAACCTCTTTCTCCCCACCTCTCCCCCATTTTATCAACTTCTAATGTTCCCAGCATTCCAAAATTTTGACTGCATATCACTCTTTGCTGTTCCTTGCATACACGTTCAGGCCTGGGCTTCTCTTCCTCACCTCCCTACTCTCCCCACCCCCACCCATCTTCTCTCACCCCCACCCATCTTCTCTCACCCCCACCCATCTCACCCCTACCAATGTCACCTGCAGGGGAACTCCAACTCACCAGTCAAGACTGTCCTCAAATGTATCTCCACACTACCTGCCTTCTGCCTCGTAGGTCCTAGCCCGTACATGCCTCACAGCTATTTATTGCCTGGTTACACATCCCTGGCTTCTGCCCCGACGGTGAGTGTAGGTTGAGAGAACTAAAAGCCACAATTCAGGAGCTAAGTAGAAATCCTCACTCTGCCTCTTGCTGCCTATGTGTCTCTAGGAAGTTGCTCATCCTCTCTGTGCTTGTTTCATCAGATGTAAAATGTGAATAAAATCATGGGGCTGGAGAGATGGCTTAGCGGTTAAGCACTTGCCTGTGAAGCCTAAGGACCCCAGTTCGAGGCTCGACTACCCAGGACCCACGTTAGCCAGATGCACAAGGGGGCGCACGTGTCTGGAGTTTGTTTGCAGTGGCTGGAGGCCCTGGTGTGCCCATTCTCTCTCTCTCTCTCTCTCTCTCTCTTTCTCTCTGTCGCTCTCAAATAAATAAATAAAAATAAACAAAAAACTTTAAATGTGAATAAAATCAGAAAGCGCTTCTCAGAGCTGATGGGAGGACTTGTTGGCAGCAGGGTGCTCTCCAGCAGCACCGAGTCTGCACTAAGAGCGTGCACTCAGTGATGTTGGCTGTTATTGTTGGGACTGGTATTGCCAGCCTGGCACCAGGACAGACACAAACATTCAGTGAACAACTGAGTAAAGCTGGAACGTGCCCCAGGCCTGGGTCTTCTGTCCTCCCACACCTTGTCACTGGCTGCTACAAGCTTCTCCCTCCCTCCCAGTTCCTTTTTGGCTCCTTTCAGTCCAGCCAAACCTCTCAGATAAAATGAAGGAGAAGGAGGGAGGAAGGCAGGAGGAGGGGAAGAGGGAACTGCCAGATAAAAATTGGCTGCCCAGGTGTCTGCTGGCCTCACCGTACCCTGCCACCGAGGGTCCTGCCAGGATTTCAGCCTGGTGTGCTCTTTTCATGAACAACAAACTCTGGAAAGTGGAAAGGCTGCATCGGGATAGGGATGCGTGGCTGGTACTGCAAAAATGATGGGGCAATGTACCCCGGGGAAAACAGCAGCTTTCTAATGTTTAAAAGGGGAGAAGACAGAACGAGGAAAAACAAACAAGGGCCTCATAGTCCATAGTGCGGTGCACCACTGGCCCTTCGGATACCATCATCCATCATCCAAAGATTAGGCAGCTTGGGCTGGAGGGATGGCTTAGTGGTTAAGGCGTTTGCCTGCAAGGCCAAAGGACCCAGGTTCGATTCCCCAGAACCCACGTTGGCCAGATGCACAAGGGGGCGCATGCATCTGGAGTTCATTTGCAGTGGCTGGAAGCCCTAGTGCGCCCATTCTCTCCCTCTTTCTCTGTCAAATAAATAAATAAATAAATAGAAAATAATAATAATAATAATAATAATAAAGACTAGGCAGCTGGCCAGACAGATATACAACTGTTCCAGTGACCGACTCTTCCTTTTCCCACTGACTGACTTACTCAGCTCATTGTGACAAATATTTCACTAAGCAGCTTCCGTCAACATGGCTTCCTGGCCTTACTTCTAAACATCCAGGGTTCAGCCACTTGTGTCACCCCCACCCGCAAGCCCCACCCTCCTTGGTCTCCAGCCCTCTTCTCAGCCGCTGATGCTTGGGGACAGGTGGAGAGACAGTTGTGCATGCCTGTTGTTGGCACTGCAGCTCCAACATGGTATCCTGGGAAAAAGGCTTCCATGACCAGACACAGGTGAAATGTTTGGAAAATACTTGGACCTCAGTTGGACTCCTTTTGGACAGCCAGTTTCCTTACTTCAGAGTTCTACAGGTGGACCAGGCTGCCTTTGTGCCCCTACTGACATCCAGAGGAATGGATCCAGACCCAGTGTAAGTGACACTGGGTGTGTGTGACAGTACCTGACTGATAAAATCACCCTTCGCTGTCATGGGAGGGGTAACAGGACACAGACTCCTCCACATGGCCAGGCCTGGCTCTGGGACAACACCCCTCACTCTCCATAGCAAGCAGCCCAAGTCTCATGGTCCAGGTCTTGAATTGTCATCTTGGATGAGATAAATGCCAATGAGAGTTTTGCATCTGTAGCAGAAAACCTCATTAAGGAGGCCGAAGCTTCTTGAGCCCTTTCTTAACAACAGCATCATGTGCTGTGGGCCTACTACGTGCCGCCTGACGTTTTGCAGGAACGACGTCACATGGGTGCGGTGCCTCAAGTCTTCTCTTTTCAGAAATGAAAACACCTGGAGGCAAAGCTTATAATAACTGCCACGTGGGCAATCTGACTACAGACCCCAAGCTCAGCCTCCATCACCATCCTTACACAGCAATCCTCCTGACCTCACGCTCCTCATCAGGCAGTGAGACTGAAAAAAGTTGAGGGGGGCTCCATGAGCTCACCTCAGCACAACGCAGTGCTCAGTACACAGGGGAGACCCTTATAACGCCCTCACCTACCTACTGGGCATCTCCGGCATGACAACACCCTAAGAGCTATTACCATTGCTCTTTAAAACATACCACGGCTGCCACAGAAACAAGGGGCTTTGGAGCAGGAAGAACTAGTGATCACCTATTATTTTTCCAGAATAGCCCAGAATGTATAATGCCCAAGAGTGAGGTCTTGGGAATTTTCACTGAAGAATGGCCGGCTTCCACACCCCCACCCTGAGTCCCCTTGCCCATGGTTAAGGTCAGTATCAGCAAGGTGGTAGGAACATTCTCGGTCATTCTTCTGGTAAAATGGGCTGCTTCCCTTGGGCACTTTTACAACTGGTTATTTATAAACTTAGAAGTCTTGTCTGTGTTTATGTTATTAGTCACTAGCTAAAGCTTATTTTCTACCAGTTGGGAAGGGTTTCCTTTCTGAAAAATGAAAGCCTGAGTCTCTTGGCCAGACAGTTTCACCCAGAAGCCCAGTGGCTCCAGAATGGTAAGGAAAACTGTGGCCCTTGACATGCCAGGCCTACCAGGAAACTGCATGCCCTGATCAAAAACAAAATTCAGCTTGAGTCAGACCACAAAACACTGTGCCAGGTCCCTGTGGCACACAGCGTGGGTTTTAACAAAGCATCAAAGTGGCATAAAGCACCTACTGGGTGGATGGCCTGGGGGATCACGAGAGAAGATGTTACTTAGGCAAGAGTAGGAGGGATGACAGGCCAAGTGGGCATGAGAAGGGCAGCAAGCAGGAATGCTACCAGCTGCTGGCGGGTGCCAGGGAATAGGAAAAGAGCTGGAAGAGGGCTAAGGATGAAACACTGAGGCTGTGAGTGACCGAAGGGGCTCCCAGGCACTCAGGTGACCAGACATCACTAAGGACAGTGAGAGAGATGAAAAGGAGAGCCAGGGTAGCAGCCTGGTTCCCAGACCTAAGAACCAGTTCAAGGTTCACTTCTTCACACCTTTTCCAGACAGTGAACTTGCCTTCCCTAACAGGAAGGGTCGGCTGTCGCTCACCAGTGACCACAAGCCACGGGCTAAACATTCAACCTCTGTAAATGGTCCTGTGGAGCAGGCCCAGGGGACAAGGAATGTTGCAGATATTTTTTGGATTTGGGAATATTAGCATATCCAGTCTTGGCGATGCAAGTCGAAATGTGAAACTCATTCATTTCCTGATACCTTATCCCCATATCCGGAGAGTAATTTTATCTGATGTTTTAAAATAATATTATGTGCAAACGCAAGCTGGGTGGTGTGTAACCGTCTACTTGGCACCACACTGGTGCTCAAGAAGTTCTGGATGTTGGAGCATCTCAAATTTCAGGCTTTTGGATTAGGAATGCTCAACCTCAACCAAAGAACAACACTGCCTGCACCCTCCATTCACACTCTTATGTCCATCTCCCTGGGGGTATAAATAAACCTTTGTCACAAATATGTTGACTGTAAGCAAATATCACGGATAAGCTTTGCTACTTTAAAAATATTTTTCATTTTTATTTATTTATTTGAGAGAGGCAGATACAGAGGGAGAGAGAGAATGGGCACACCAGGGCCTCCAGCCACTGCAAACGAACTCCAGACTCATGCACCATGTGCATCTGGCTTACATGGGCCTTGGGGAATCAAACCTGGGTTCTTCGGCTTTGGAGGCAAGTGCCTTAACTACCAAGCCATCCCTCCAGCCCCAAGCTTTGCTACTTTTGAGGCTAACTAAAAAGAACCATCTAGTGGACATTCTTTTGCATCTGGCTGTAATAGCGCAACATAATGCTACTGAAAATGATCCACACTGGCCCACGTAGGTAAAGAGTCTCCATTCTCAGGGCTAGGAATATTCCATCCTCCATCGTGTGGCTGTGTCATGTGGTTTATCCATTCCACTGCTGACACACGTTGGGCTGCTTTCCATTGAGGCTCACGAGGAGCAATGTTGCTGTGAACGTTCTTGCGCCTATCTTTTGATGCCCATCTGTAGACATTGATGTTAAAGAGTGATACCCAACAATAATTTGAACTCAAAACTCTGTGACTCAGAATTGTTTCATTTGGGCTGGGGAGATGTCTCAGTGGGTGAAAAGCACTTGCCACACAAATGTGGGAAATGTGAGTTCAGATCCCTAGCGCCCATGTAAATGCCAGATGGGCATGACAACCTGTGCGGAATCCCAGCACTTGGGAGACAGAAAGAGGGGGGTCCCTGGGGCAAGCTGGCTAGTTAGACTAACCAACTTGGCTGGTTCTGGCTTCATCAAGTCAGACAACCCTCTCTCGATAAACCAAGTGATCAAGGAAGACACCAGATGACACACAGATGCACAATATACATATGCAAACACACACACCACACACATACGCACATATCACACACCCCACAAAAGTGCATGGTTTTGTCACAACTCTTCCCCCATCCATTTACTTCCCTTGCACTGAACTCAGCAACCAGTTCTTGATTAAATAAAGGCCCCCTCATAGCCTTTCCTGAAAAGGCTTCCTTTCAGCCTAGGAAGCATTTTGTGGAACGTTAAAGCAGCTACAAAAAGAGTTGTAAGGCACAGTCTCTGTCCTCAAGAAGTTTTTTTTTTCCTAGTTGGAAATAACTGGAACTATACAGTAAGTCACCCAAGAGCATCCTGGGTACTACACATTTCCAGTACCTAAAGGATGAGAGAGAAAGACCAGCAAGGCGAGTCTGAATGTGCCTGACAAAAAAAAAGGTCTAGAGAAAGTGAGTATTCCTAGAGAAATGAACCAGCCAAAATGGTTTGTTTGTTCTCATTAGATACCTTCTCCAGTGTTTTGGCATGTCCTAACATAGCCAAACGTCCCCCCTTTTCTCCCACTGAAGAGTCTTCCCTCTTCCCAGACACAAACTTGAATGACTTTTTTTGTTTTCTGTTTATTTTCCATTTCAAGGGAGAGTGGGGACTGGTTGCTATAGCAACAGCTGCTTCCCCCAAGTGAATCCTGAATTTCATCAGATGTTCACTGTGACAGTCCGGTTCTGACTGTCTGGCTTTCACAATCAAGCTAATTACCAGACTCCTAATGATTCCCTCCTGCCGCCCTGGAGGTTAATAACCCAACTTGTATAACTTGAGAAAATGCGCATTGTAAAAACAATGCGCCTGGCCTGACAGAAAAGGTGCTGAGTGAGGTGACGAGACTGCAGTGTTTAACCATCCACTGGCCATTTTAGATCCAGCGGAGCACACCAGAGGCCACTTAGCAGGAAAATGGGCTGCGGATCAGTTTACTCTGGGATGGAAGAACGTTCTGGAAAAAGGTGAACTTCTTCCTGTGAAAACGAAGGACAACTTTCTGGTTTGCATGCACTCTCAAGAGAGGAAGATGAGCTTGTTTAGTTTTAAACAAAAGGACCAAGGGCTTAGGAAGAAACCAGTCAGGATTCTATGCATGGTTTTACCTTCTCACTAAATTGGTTCCAGGGTGTTGCCATACCCACCAGGGTGCAGCAGCATTTTCATTACTGCCCAGAGGGAATCCAATAAAACTTGGTGAGGTTTCTGAGGCCACAACCGTACCCTAGGTCCATTCAGCCTGGTGTGATCTTTCATGAAAACAACTCTGGAAATGAGGCTGCATCGGGATTGGGCTCTGGTACTGCAAAATGATGGGCAATGTACCCCGGGAGAACAGCGCTTTCTAATGTTTAAAAGGGGCAGAAGAAGAGAAAAACAAACAAGGGCCTCATAGTCCATAGTGCGGTGCACACTGGCCCTTCGGATCCATCATCCATCATCCAAAGATTAGGCAGCTTGGGCTGGAGGGATGGCTTAGTGGTTAAGGCGTTGCCTGCAAGGCCAAAGGACCCAGGTTCGATTCCCCAGAACCCACGTTGGCCAGATGCACAAGGGGGCGCATGCATCTGGAGTTCATTTGCAGTGGCTGGAAGCCCTGGTGCGCCCATTCTCTCCCTCTTTCTCTGTCAAATAAATAAATAAATAAATAGAAAATAATAATAATAATAATAATAAAGACTAGGCAGCTGGCCAGACAGATATACAACTGTTCCAGTGACCGACTCTTCCTTTTCCCACTGACTGACTTATTCAGCTCATTGTGACAAATATTTCACTAAGCAGCTTCCGTCAACATGGCTTCCTGGCCTTACTTCTAAACATCCAGGGTTCAGCCACTTGTGTCACCCCCACCCGCAAGCCCCACCCTCCTTGGTCTCCAGCCCTCTTCTCAGCCGCTGATGCTTGGGGACAGGTGGAGAGACAGTTGTGCATGCCTGTTGTTGGCACTGCAGCTCCAACATGGTATCCTGGGAAAAAGGCTTCCATGACCAGACACAGGTGAAATGTTTGGAAAATACTTGGACCTCAGTTGGACTCCTTTTGGACAGCCAGTTTCCTTACTTCAGAGTTCTACAGGTGGACCAGGCTGCCTTTGTGCCCCTACTGACATCCAGAGGAATGGATCCAGACCCAGTGTAAGTGACACTGGGTGTGTGTGACAGTACCTGACTGATAAAATCACCCTTCGCTGTCATGGGAGGGGTAACAGGACACAGACTCCTCCACATGGCCAGGCCTGGCTCTGGGACAACACCCCTCACTCTCCATAGCAAGCAGCCCAAGTCTCATGGTCCAGGTCTTGAATTGTCATCTTGGATGAGATAAATGCCAATGAGAGTTTTGCATCTGTAGCAGAAAACCTCATTAAGGAGGCCGAAGCTTCTTGAGCCCTTTCTTAACAACAGCATCATGTGCTGTGGGCCTACTACGTGCCGCCTGACGTTTTGCAGGAACGACGTCACATGGGTGCGGTGCCTCAAGTCTTCTCTTTTCAGAAATGAAAACACCTGGAGGCAAAGCTTATAATAACTGCCACGTGGGCAATCTGACTACAGACCCCAAGCTCAGCCTCCATCACCATCCTTACACAGCAATCCTCCTGACCTCACGCTCCTCATCAGGCAGTGAGACTGAAAAAAGTTGAGGGGGGCTCCATGAGCTCACCTCAGCACAACGCAGTGCTCAGTACACAGGGGAGACCCTTATAACGCCCTCACCTACCTACTGGGCATCTCCGGCATGACAACACCCTAAGAGCTATTACCATTGCTCTTTAAAACATACCACGGCTGCCACAGAAACAAGGGGCTTTGGAGCAGGAAGAACTAGTGATCACCTATTATTTTTCCAGAATAGCCCAGAATGTATAATGCCCAAGAGTGAGGTCTTGGGAATTTTCACTGAAGAATGGCCGGCTTCCACACCCCCACCCTGAGTCCCCTTGCCCATGGTTAAGGTCAGTATCAGCAAGGTGGTAGGAACATTCTCGGTCATTCTTCTGGTAAAATGGGCTGCTTCCCTTGGGCACTTTTACAACTGGTTATTTATAAACTTAGAAGTCTTGTCTGTGTTTATGTTATTAGTCACTAGCTAAAGCTTATTTTCTACCAGTTGGGAAGGGTTTCCTTTCTGAAAAATGAAAGCCTGAGTCTCTTGGCCAGACAGTTTCACCCAGAAGCCCAGTGGCTCCAGAATGGTAAGGAAAACTGTGGCCCTTGACATGCCAGGCCTACCAGGAAACTGCATGCCCTGATCAAAAACAAAATTCAGCTTGAGTCAGACCACAAAACACTGTGCCAGGTCCCTGTGGCACACAGCGTGGGTTTTAACAAAGCATCAAAGTGGCATAAAGCACCTACTGGGTGGATGGCCTGGGGGATCACGAGAGAAGATGTTACTTAGGCAAGAGTAGGAGGGATGACAGGCCAAGTGGGCATGAGAAGGGCAGCAAGCAGGAATGCTACCAGCTGCTGGCGGGTGCCAGGGAATAGGAAAAGAGCTGGAAGAGGGCTAAGGATGAAACACTGAGGCTGTGAGTGACCGAAGGGGCTCCCAGGCACTCAGGTGACCAGACATCACTAAGGACAGTGAGAGAGATGAAAAGGAGAGCCAGGGTAGCAGCCTGGTTCCCAGACCTAAGAACCAGTTCAAGGCTCACTTCTTCACACCTTTTCCAGACAGTGAACTTGCCTTCCCTAACAGGAAGGGTCAGCTGTCGCTCACCAGTGACCACAAGCCACGGGCTAAACATTCAACCTCTGTAAATGGTCCTGTGGAGCAGGCCCAGGGGACAAGGAATGTTGCAGATATTTTTTGGATTTGGGAATATTAGCATATCCAGTCTTGGCGATGCAAGTCTAAATGTGAAACTCATTCATTTCCTGATACCTTATCCCCATATCCGGAGAGTAATTTTATCTGATGTTTTAAAATAATATTATGTGCAAACGCAAGCTGGGTGGTGTGTAACCGTCTACTTGGCACCACACTGGTGCTCAAGAAGTTCTGGATGTTGGAGCATCTCAAATTTCAGGCTTTTGGATTAGGAATGCTCAACCTCAACCAAAGAACAACACTGCCTGCACCCTCCATTCACACTCTTATGTCCATCTCCCTGGGGGTATAAATAAACCTTTGTCACAAATATGTTGACTGTAAGCAAATATCACGGATAAGCTTTGCTACTTTAAAAATATTTTTCATTTTTATTTATTTATTTGAGAGAGGCAGATACAGAGGGAGAGAGAGAATGGGCACACCAGGGCCTCCAGCCACTGCAAACGAACTCCAGACTCATGCACCATGTGCATCTGGCTTACGTGGGCCTTGGGGAATCAAACCTGGGTTCTTCGGCTTTGGAGGCAAGTGCCTTAACTACCAAGCCATCCCTCCAGCCCCAAGCTTTGCTACTTTTGAGGCTAACTAAAAAGAACCATCTAGTGGACATTCTTTTGCATCTGGCTGTAATAGCGCAACATAATGCTACTGAAAATGATCCACACTGGCCCACGTAGGTAAAGAGTCTCCATTCTCAGGGCTAGGAATATTCCATCCTCCATCGTGTGGCTGTGTCATGTGGTTTATCCATTCCACTGCTGACACACGTTGGGCTGCTTTCCATTGAGGCTCACGAGGAGCAATGTTGCTGTGAACGTTCTTGTGCCTATCTTTTGATGCCCGTC
Organism: Dipus sagitta; assembly: GCA_036346955.1. Classification (NCBI taxonomy): domain Eukaryota; kingdom Metazoa; phylum Chordata; class Mammalia; order Rodentia; family Dipodidae; genus Dipus; species Dipus sagitta. The sequence continues at coordinate 18,650,269 of CM070777.1, read as the reverse complement.
TGTAGACATTGATGTTAAAGAGTAATACCCAACAATAATTTGAACTCAAAACTCTGTGACTCAGAATTGTTTCATTTGGGCTGGGGAGATGTCTCAGTGGGTGAAAAGCACTTGCCACACAAATGTGGGAAATGTGAGTTCAGATCCCTAGCGCCCATGTAAATGCCAGATGGGCATGACAACCTGTGCGGAATCCCAGCACTTGGGAGACAGAAAGAGGGGGGTCCCTGGGGCAAGCTGGCTAGTTAGACTAACCAACTTGGCTGGTTCTGGCTTCATCAAGTCAGACAACCCTCTCTCGATAAACCAAGTGATCAAGGAAGACACCAGATGACACACAGATGCACAATATACATATGCAAACACACACACCACACACATACGCACATATCACACACCCCACAAAAGTGCATGGTTTTGTCACAACTCTTCCCCCATCCATTTACTTCCCTTGCACTGAACTCAGCAACCAGTTCTTGATTAAATAAAGGCCCCCTCATAGCCTTTCCTGAAAAGGCTTCCTTTCAGCCTAGGAAGCATTTTGTGGAACGTTAAAGCAGCTACAAAAAGAGTTGTAAGGCACAGTCTCTGTCCTCAAGAAGTTTTTTTTTTTCCTAGTTGGAAATAACTGGAACTATACAGTAAGTCACCCAAGAGCATCCTGGGTACTACACATTTCCAGTACCTAAAGGATGAGAGAGAAAGACCAGCAAGGCGAGTCTGAATGTGCCTGACAAAAAAAAAGGTCTAGAGAAAGTGAGTATTCCTAGAGAAATGAACCAGCCAAAATGGTTTGTTTGTTCTCATTAGATACCTTCTCCAGTGTTTTGGCATGTCCTAACATAGCCAAACGTCCCCCCTTTTCTCCCACTGAAGAGTCTTCCCTCTTCCCAGACACAAACTTGAATGACTTTTTTTGTTTTCTGTTTATTTTCCATTTCAAGGGAGAGTGGGGACTGGTTGCTATAGCAACAGCTGCTTCCCCCAAGTGAATCCTGAATTTCATCAGATGTTCACTGTGACAGTCCGGTTCTGACTGTCTGGCTTTCACAATCAAGCTAATTACCAGACTCCTAATGATTCCCTCCTGCCGCCCTGGAGGTTAATAACCCAACTTGTATAACTTGAGAAAATGCGCATTGTAAAAACAATGCGCCTGGCCTGACAGAAAAGGTGCTGAGTGAGGTGACGAGACTGCAGTGTTTAACCATCCACTGGCCATTTTAGATCCAGCGGAGCACACCAGAGGCCACTTAGCAGGAAAATGGGCTGCGGATCAGTTTACTCTGGGATGGAAGAACGTTCTGGAAAAAGGTGAACTTCTTCCTGTGAAAACGAAGGACAACTTTCTGGTTTGCATGCACTCTCAAGAGAGGAAGATGAGCTTGTTTAGTTTTAAACAAAAGGACCAAGGGCTTAGGAAGAAACCAGTCAGGATTCTATGCATGGTTTTACCTTCTCACTAAATTGGTTCCAGGGTGTTGCCATACCCACCAGGGTGCAGCAGCATTTTCATTACTGCCCTCAAACCTCAGACAGAACTCCCTTTCCACTCCCGAGGGTGAGCTTTTATGAAAGGCCACAACGATCCTCACAGACAGTAGCTTGTTTTTCATTTCAGAAATGGAGTGATCTTTCTTCGAAAGAACTGTCTGCCACCTAATTAGATCCTGGAGTCATTACAGAATTGATTCTTCAAATTTGTACTCCAGAGAACTCAACTGCAAACACCTCATGAACTCATGGTCCTCTGATGTCTGGAGTCTGGAAGCCCGCTGCAGCAAGGGTGAGAAAATCCCACCAGACTGCCGGCTCCCCATTGTCAATGGGGTGGTCAGAGTTGAGTCACTGTTTCCTGGTTTGGACAATGGAAGGCTTTTTAGTTTACTCTGTCTTTTCACACACTAAACCTCCTTTTGGATATTGGCTGGCATGCCCAAGAAGAACCACAGCCAGCCCAGCCACTGCCAGCAGCGGGCTTAGGGGAATTTAGAAGATGGGACAAAAGTATAGGCGTGGTGGCACACACTTCTACTTCCAGCGTTCAGGAGACTGAGGAAGGAGGATTGTCGCTAGTTAAAAGGACAGCCTGGGTTACAGTGAGATAGCTCAGACAGTAACGTGTTTGCCTTACAAGCATGAGGACCTGAATTTGATTCCCAAAATCCATATTTAAAAAGGTGGGCATGGGCTGGAGAGATGGCTTAGTGGTTAAGGCGTTTGCCTGCAAAGCCAAAGGACCTCAGTTCGATTCCCCAGGACCCATGTAAGCCAGATGCACAAGGGGGCGCGTGTGTCTGGAGTTTGTTTGCGGTGGCTGGAGGCCCTGGCGCACCCATTCTCCCTCCCTCCCTCCCTCCCTCCCTCCCTCTCTCTCTCTCTTTCTCAAATAAATAAATAAAAGTAAAGTAAAAAAAAATTCTTAAAAAAGAAAAAGGTGGGCATAGAGCACTTGTAAACCCAGCCCTGGGGAGGTGGAGACAACTGTATCCCTGATCCTCACTGGCCAGCTAGTCTAGCCTAATTGGTAAGTTCCTGAACAATGAGAGACCCTGTCTCAGAAAAAGGGGGTGCACAGCACTTGGAAATGACACTCGAGGTTGTCCTCTGGCCTCCACATGTACACGCACACATGTCCTACACACACACACACACACACACACACACACCAAATAGAACACACACCAAATAGAAGAGGAAGGAGGGGAGATGAAAGGAAGGGAGGGGAACAAGTGAAGCAACTGGTGGACAAGGGGTGCTGAAGACTATAACTCATACACTCAGGCTATGGGGGAATCCTGTACCAAATCTTAAGCAGGCAGGAGATAAGGCCAGGATAGAGGGAGGAACGGAGGACTCCAAGGTACCATGCTGGACTGGCCCCTGGCCTTCTTCTCCACGGGAGGGCACTTCCATGGCAACCCAGCAAGTCTCTATGGTGGAATAGGCTCCAAAGACCATCACTACATACTCATCACGCATCTACCCCCTAACCGTTTCCTCTACTGCACATGCGCGCGCACACACACACACACACACACACACACACACACACTCGAGTTCCAGCAACTGACCAGAACTCTCATAACTATCACTGGATGAAGCAAAAGACCTCAAGTGCGATGCAGGGAACTTCTGGGAGGGGGTTAAAAATGTGCTATTCCAAACCGGGCTATGCAGACAGACTTGATTCTTCTCCCCAAGACCCCTGCAGAGACATTTGCTGCGGGGGGGGGGGGTTCTGGATCACCGCGGGCCATCTCAAGGTGGGACGACTAAGCCAGAGTCCATCACTCTTCTGGTGCAGCCCCTGCGTGACCCACCATGTTCAGCTGAGTCACTCTGAGAAGGTCCTCCTGGACTCTCACCCAGAGTCTCCCCCGTGGGACAGCACAGGGCAGAGGTTGGTTAAGAGTCTTACCTCTTGGGGGCAGGCTGCTGGGGTTCAAATCCACCCTGTTACTTATCCAGCAGGGTGACCTCGGCCAGCAGCTTAGCCTGTCTTAGCCTCCGGTTTCTCCAACTATTCAAACCACGCCTCTGCCTGTGGCCTCACCGTGAGGACAGTGCCAGCGCACAGCAGCCCCCACAGCAGTGCCGGCTGTCATGACCGGCCGGCGGCAAACCCAGCGTGAGAAAGAACAAGTGAAGAAACACCTGCATCCCAGCCACGATCACAGACCCACGTTGGCAAAATCCACGCCTGAGAACACATTTTCATCTTGGGCTATGTGTGCAACACGGGAGGAGATGGTGAATGGTGAAGACCACGGGCTGGCATTCACAGACAACAGAGGACCCCAGTGGCCCACTGCAAAGGCTGAAGGGACGGTACAGCTCACTTAACTAGGGTTTCTGTCCCGAGTCCAAACATAGCCATCAACCCTCAAAGCCCCAGTGCTTCGAGATGAACCCACTGTCAGAAATCCTGGAGGTAGGGGAAGTGCAAATTCAACTCCAGACTGCGAGCTAGAAGTTACGGCTCGTGCAGTCCACCCCGACTCCATTTCTCAATCCCTCTGTTGCTCCTCCGTGTTCTTTTAGAAGCCTTCCCGAATGCATGCTGTGGATGAGCCTAAGCAAATGCTGCAAGCCATTCCAGTTCATTTTAAAAGACCCTACGTTAAATGTGATATCGTTTCTTTTTTCTTCTTTAGAAAATTAGCTTCAAGTACAAGTGGTATTATTTAAGGCACTAGAAAATACTGAATTCCAGGAAACCCAGGAGGGCGAGGCAGGACAGCCAGGGAGTAGCATAAGTTTTTAGTTTGTTTTATTTGTAATCTCCGGCCTCTAGAAAAATGACTTGGGTGTAATCAAATGAAAATAATACACTTGAAGGTCAAATAGGTAACTTAATAGGAAACTCATTAAAAACGTGGCTGGACTGACTCACAGCTAAAGAGCTCATGCCTGGCATTAAAAGTGGAGAAAACTTTATGACCAGGCACAAGTCCTTTTGCTTGGGTCCAGCCTGCAGGGACTCTGTGGGGAACTTGAGAACCTGTCAGTAATTTGCTATGGGCTCAAAAGAGCAAACATAAGCACAATAGACCCCTTTGCCAAGTTCAAGTGACTCTTTCACAGGACTCTGGGTCATCCCTGAGGAAGGCAGCATTCAAACGGTTAATAAAGTCAACCTTAACCCAAAAGTGTCACCTACTCGGTGACTGCTGCCAGTCACACATTTGTGGACTCACTGACCACAGATGGTTAGACCAAGACAAGGGTCCCAAGCAAGGCTCACTGTCCTCTTGGTCACAGGAGTCATTCCCTTTTTCTCAGCCTGGCCAATTCTATCAGAAGCCTCGGGGGTGAAACGAGCATCTGATGTGCACCTGGCGCACACAATCACCATCTGAGTGATGGGGCCTCGGCCACGAGGTACATCTCACTAATCGCTACACATCACATCAGGAATCATCAATACCATTGATTAAGCAGCTCCCAGCACGTGCTTGGTGACTTTATTCATTAGCTCATGTAATCCTACAGTCTCATATATACGGTAGCTAGATAATGTCCCATTGCATACACCAGAAAACTGACAGCTGTAGAGATTGCTCAGTGGTTAAAGGTACTTGCTTGAATAACATGATGGCCCTGGGTTCGATTCCCCAGTGCCCATGTTGAGCCAGATGCACGAAGTGGTGCATGCATCCGGAGGTTGTTTGCAGCAGCAGGAGGCCCTGGCATACCCATGCTCATTCTTTCTTTTCATCCATCTATTTATCTGTCTATGTTTCATAAATAAATATTTTTTTTTTATAAAAAAGAAAACCAAGACTCTGAGAGCTCAGTCAATCTGTTTGGATGATCAGTTATATACCTGACCTGTTAAGGACAGTATCTGGAACCTAACTACTCAATAAATTTTTTGTATGACAAATGATGAGGAAAGAATGACTAAGCAAATGAATGAATATGAACAATGCACTATGTTACTGACACCTGTTCTTGCTGGATCAACCCAACCTTCACAAGTTTCTCATACTTAGAGGCGTATCAGACTCCAGGAGGCCTGCTCGTGATGGGAGCAGGGTTCTGACTCAGGCCAGGGTGGGACCTAGCCAGTGCTGATTTTGCTGGCCCTGTACCGGCCAATAAGTCACTGCTCACATGCAGTTTGCCAGGGATTTGCCACTCCAAGCAGTTATTTCCAGCCACCAGGGGATGCGTCAGCAGGGTTTTCTGACCCCAAGTGTGACCATCTTACACATCCCCCTGGTCCTGGCTACAAGTTGAGGAGCTAGTGAAGCACAAATGGGCTGTGTGCTCCTCCACCGACCCGGTCTCCTGATTGTCCCTCTACAGTTCTGGATCTTTGGAACACAGATTCAATAAGAGACAAGAGGGATATTCCCTTCTGGAAGGATCTATCAAACCTCAGGAGGAATAGATATCTTTTTAAAGTTCATATTCCACAAGATTTTATTTATTTGTCTGTTAGCAAGCAAAGAAAAAGAGAGTGGAACAGGAGAGATGGCTTAGCAGGTAAGGTGCTTGCCTGCAAAGTCTAAGGACCCATGTTCAACTCTCCAGGTCCCACATAAGCCAGACGTACAAGGTGATGCAAATGTGCAAGGTCACATGCGCACAAGGTGGCACACGCATCCGGAGTTTGACTGCAGTGGCTGGAGGCTCTGGAGTGCCAATTCTCTCTATTTCTTTCATAAAAAAATTACAAGAAAGAAAGAAAGGGAGAAAGAAAGAAAGAATTAAAGGAAAAGAAAAAGAAAAGAAAGATGGAAGGAAGGAAGGAATGAAGGAAAGAAAGAAAGAAAGAAAGAAAGAAAGAAAGAAAGAAAGAAAGAAAGAAAGAAAGGAAAAGAAAAGGGGCACTCTAGGGCCTCTTGCTGTTTCAAAAACTTTTCATAGGTGCTGGGGAATTGAACCTGGGCCAACAGGCTTTGCAAGCAAACTCCTTTACCCACTCTCCCCTGCTCCAAAAGAGAATATTTTAATGTAATCTTTAGAAACGTGAGTGGAACTTTTTACTAACAGTAAACTCATCCAAAGTGCTTTCGAGCTAGGAATCCAGAGGCTGTCTGAGAACACAGACTCTTACAACTTCTCCAGGGCGGCAGGTGTAGGGCTCCTAAGGCTGGGTGAGATTGACATGCATGTCAAAGGATGTATGCTTGCCTGTTTCATTCATTTCTTTTTCAAAGTTCGAGAAAATTAACAAATGCTAATACATGACACATAAAAAGCTTTCTATGTCCTTGAAAGCCAGGATGCCCCTTACCTGAGATAAGAGATGAAAAGGCTGGCCCCAGCCAGTGCATCACAATACAAAGGGCCAATAAAGGGATGCAATCGCCCCAGGCCAGGAAGAAAGACTTCCAGAACTCAAAACCCAGAGCACACCCATGGAGGCCCAGGCTGGAACTCCCCCACCGCCCCCTTTTTGCCTTCACAGGCTGGACTATTCCCAGATGGGGTGCTTGCGTTCCTAAAGTGTTGTGCGGTAAAGATGTGCGTCCCTAGAGTGTTTGCAGATTGGGTCTCCTAGGCTTTCAAAAGGGAAGTGGGGGTGAGACTCCCCGCCTTTGATGTCTGAACGCAGTCCTGAAATCAAAACCTCAGGCAAAAACCGTTTTTATCTCTTCCATCCTAGGCAACCAAGTTGAAAGCTCTGGAGGGCACTTCCTCTTTTTAGTTGATCTCCCCCCACCCCATATTGTCAATTATCTCCCTGCTGAGAGAATGGAATTCCTTTGACTAGGATCCAGGGGTCCTCTGAGATGCTAAGATTTCTTTCTTTTCTCCTGATAGGTAATCCTAGCATCACACACCAGAAAGTGAGTCTCTCCTGCTCTGGACATAGCACCGGAAGCTGGAGGTGGTTAATGTCTACCCAGAGTTGACAAATTTGAGGCTAACTCACTTTCACTGGAGGGTCAAGAGGACAGTTCACCCCAGGGGCTACTTCCAGAAAGACACATTTGAAAGGAATTTCACTTGTGATGTGGGGAAGGCAGAGCTGACTCGGAAGTCACCTGATGAGCCTGAGGGAACCGCAAATGATATATAAACAGCTTCCCTGGCCCCTGGGCTCTGCAGCTTAGAAAACACTCCATCTGTGGCCTTACCCCCCCCCCACCACCACCACCACCACGGACCACAAACTTAGGTCAGGATTATCAGTCCGGAGCGACACTGTACCTGACACACCACCAAACAGCTTGGTTTCAACAATCCAACCTACTACTTACAAACTCGTGCAACCTTAGAAAAATGAACTTTACCTCTAAACCAAATTTTCTATAAAAGGGGGTAACGTCTCCAGTTTTTTTTGTTGGGGGGGGGGTGTTTTGAGGTAGGGTTTCACTCTAATGTAGGCGGACCTGGAATTCACTCTGTATTCTCAGGGTGGCCTCGACCTCACAGCGATCCTCCTACCTCTGTCTCCTAAGTGCTGGGATTAAAGGCGTGCACCACCATGCCCAGCTTTCCAGTATTTTTTTATTGAGAGCTTTAACGTGATGGACATATAGTCATTTGATCACGTTCCAATATAGTCATTTGGTCACGTTCCTGCCCCTTTATCCTTTTCTTTGCCCCCTCTTTCCTTCTCCCCATCTCCTGAGTACCCGCCTCTTTCAAGGCAGCCCTTCGGTTTTGTTTTGTCTCTGTTGTTTTATCCTCCATCCTCCATGTCACAATGGTGATGGGCTCAGACTCGTGCTAGTTTTGTGAGGCTATCTGTGCGGTCATAAATACACCAGTCGGTACATGTCCAGGGAATGGCACCAAAAAAGAGGTGCTCACAGTTCATGTTTCACAGATACAGGACTAAATGACAATACATGCCCATCTCCTAACGCAGGACGTATACTGCGTAACTCCTACTTGCTAGTCGTATTATGTTTATATATCATAAAATATATTTAATTAATACATAAAATAATTAATTAACATTATTTAATTATTAATATATAAAATATATGAATATTACACAATATATAAACATAATACCAATAAATACTTTAAAGTATAAATCAAAACACTATTTCTTTCTCAAAACCTTCCAGCAGCTGCCCATTTCTGGTGCAGAATCCACACTCCCTCCTTTATTTTTTTAATTAAAAAATACTTATTTATTTGAAAGCAGAGAGAGATATAGAGAAGAGGACAGACAAAGAGAATGAGAATGGGCTCGCCAGGGCCTCCAGCCACTGCAAACGAACTCCAGATGCATGAGCCCCCTTGTGCATCTGGCTAACATGAGTCCTGGGGAATTGAACCTGGGTCCTTAGGCTTGGGCAGATAAGAGCCTTAACCACTAAGCCATCTCTCCAGCCCCACCCTCCCTTCTTTAGTGCACATGGTCCAGACCTGGCTCTCTATCTTCCGCCCTCCTCATCCCTGCCTCAGCCTCGCAGGCGCTCTGTCACTTCCCTCAGACACAAGCTCCTCCCTCCTCTGAGCACCTGAGGCTCCCTTTGCCTGGAAGGTCCAGCTTCTCCCAAGGGCTCAGACCCTGCCTCGCTCAGGACTCAATGTGGGAATCAGTTGATCAAAAGTTACTCAGCTCAAGAGTCAGTCCGAAAAGCCTTCCGGGGCCATGTTGTCTGTTCACTTCGCTGACTTCCTAGCTGCGCTCCTTACATGTCAGCTCCAAGAAGATGGGAGCTTGCTTCCTTTGTCCTCACATTCCCAGTGTTTAGACCAGGGCCTCAAGCAAGTACTCAGAGCGTTTGTTAATGAGTGAATGCCCTCTCAGAGACTGTCGTGTTCCACCAGCACAAAACAAGATGGGGCCGTCCCCTCACAAGAACCCACGCGGGACTAGGCAGCATATTGCTGCCGGTACGAGTGTGTGTACATCTGTGCACGCTCGGGCACCTGTGTGTATAGTTAATCATAAAGATCCTCACTGAAGAAGAAACTATAAAGTCATTTAATAGCGTCTATTCACTTTGGCTAGTGTCCAAATAGCCACTTAGGTGTTTTTCACTAAGCAAATGAATACACGTGCACACTCAGACAGGCTCTTGATTGGCCTGTCATCCATCAGCTTCCAGAGAAGGTTCCCTCCCTTCTGTGAGCAGCAGGAAACTGGCATGCAAACCCAAAGACATTGACACCCCACCCCACGGCTGCACAGCTCCCTGATTCTGCCACGCTGAGGACTGCACGCAGGTAGAATGATCGGGAAAGAAAAGAGACCAAATACTGGTAGCTGCCGGGCCATTAGAGCAAGACTCAAAGTCCGGAAGCAGAGGAGAGGCCCTGCAGAGGAGAACACAAATGGAGCCCAGAGATCTGGGCATTACAGCCACCAACTAGTGACATCCAATATGATGGGCCGAGGTATGTCCCTGCTCAAAATTCCTGTGGAAGCCTTAATTCCAAGTACCTTAGAAGGTGACTCTACCTCACTCTTCACCAAGGCAATTAAGTTAAAATGAGATCATTACATAACAGCACTGTGTTATGACAGCCCTAGCACATTAGTACAGACAGAAAAATCATTCAAATCCCAGGGCCTCAATCTCCACAGCTACCAAATGGGAACACCTGGCCTGCCCATTTCACCAGTTTGCTGTGAGGACCCAAGCAGAATGGGTATGGGAGACCTCTGTAAACTGGAGAGGGTTCTACAGTGGACCCTGGAATCTCGAACTTCACCCGCAGAACTGGGTCCTGGGATGCTAGGCAGGAAGGCAGATAAAGTCATGGGACCAGGGAATGGGGGGTCACGGTCAGAGAGGTGTCAGTGCTGGAACACAGCCTTGGCAAACTCTTGCTCCTGGTCCTCAGGGAAGGGAGAGGAGCTGCCCTCCTCCACAGTTATTTAGTGGATGTGGGAGAAGCAGAACTTGTGTGGGAGAAGGGAAAGGGAACAGAACAGAAACCAGAAATCTCTTAAGAAATGGAAAGAGAAGAAAGACCACATGTAAGTCCCAGGGGTTTTATCTGCATGGAACTTGCAGGTCAGAACTTCTTTAAGGCAGTGAGTTTTCTTTGACTATTGGCGGGTAGAAATCCCTTTGAGTGTCTCTCAATAAATAAAAGCGACATGTCTTCTCCCAGAAAAACATCAACCCGTGCATGTGATACCTAAAACGTGATGCACCAGGCACCGTTTTCTGAAATGATGAGGATGTTCTACATACAGTCTGGTAGCCACTGGCCATACGTGGTCACTGATGAGAGGTGATGATTTTACTGTCCCAAACTGCTTTTTTTGAGTTCCTATGTATATTGTGCCATTTAATTCTATCAACAGCTCTATTCGATAGACTTGTCATTGTGTGTGTGTGTGTGTGTGTGTGTGTGTGTGTGTGTGTGTGTGTGTTACTGTACACCGAACCTAGGGTTAGGCTAGTGCTCTACTACTGACCTGTGTCCCCAGACCTGTCATCCCTATTTTATAGGTATGGTTAGTGAGGTCTGTCACTTTTCCCAAAGTCTCGTAGGCCACAGTGGAGGATTTCAAACTGAAACTCAATTCTGACAGGCATGCAAAAATCAAGCCCTCCCCAGACTCCCTAAATGTCACTCTAAGCCCCTCCTGCGGCCCTGAAAGAAATTAATCCTAGCCATTGAAAGAATTTAAAGTCACACAGGTTTATAATTTTAAAGTTATAGTGCAGAGGCTTCTCTTCTTCTGGAATACTCCAGCAGAGGGCTGAATTTGGGCCAACCCATTCTTGGTAGTGGAACTGAATGGAGGCTCATCTCTGGCCTTCCCTTTGCCAGGGGGAGAGTTTTCTATTCTGAAGTGATCCTACCTGGGTTCCTAAAGAGGGCACCATGCTGGTCTGCAAGTCAGCTTCTCTATGCCAGACTCCAGTGACTACAGACCACCTTCCAAATGAGGAACGTGGGAGGGCCACCCTGGCAGCACATTCTGTGCCCTTCCTCAGCAATACAGCAACTGCACTGTGAGAACCAGCACAAGAGATGCTTATGAACGCATGCATGCATGACTGAATACATGAAACTTCTCAAGAACCCTATCCCCAGCTGGGCATGGTGGCAAATACCTTTAATCCCAGCGCTCAGGAGGCAGAGGCAGGAGGATCATTGTGAGTTCAAGGCCAGCCTGGGACTACAGAGTGAATTCTAGGTCAGCCTGGGCTAGAGCGAGACCCTACCTTAGAAAACAAACAAACAAACAAAAACAAGACCTTATCTCCTATACCCTGCTGGGAAGATGTCAGCAATTAAGAGCCCAATGGCCACGCACATCTGTGACCCCAGTCCAGGTGAGGGAGACTCCTCTCAAGGAGCTACACAGACGGGCGCTAAGGGAAGTCACACAAAGTTCTCCTCTGGCCTTCACATGCATGCACATGGGCTGCATGCATCTGCACACATGTGCATACACCCTACATCACACACATACACATATATGCAAACAAAAAAATCCTATCCCTTAGGGGCCCCAAAATAAAATTTTAAGAAATCAGGATGAAATATATTACCAGTACTTACTTCTAGATAAGAAGCAAAAATGGAAGTAGCAGGAAAAAATATTTAAAAACTAAAAAAAAAAATCAGGGAACCAGATGAAATGAAACTAAAAAAAGTTAAGGTCACCATCTGATTTCTTTTTAGCCTGGTAACTGCTTATGTTCAGACTAGAAATGAAAAAGAAGTTCGTTTTTCTGACTCAACCACATATTTTTAAAATTCTGTGAAAACGTTTTGATTCAATACGTCTAAGAGCAGGAACATTTCTCAAGAAAATAATCAGAAATTAAGGTGAAAATGGGGGTCAACATAGAAGAGTTCCTAAAGCCTTGTTTATAATAACCAGAAACTTGGAACTATTGGAATATTCGGTAAAATAAATTAGGTTCAATATGTTATGGTATGTCCATAAATGGAATATTATAAAGCCTTCTAAAATATCTTTATGGTAATATTTGTTGACATAGAAAGATACAGGATATAAAATGATTTTTAAAAAATCAAAGCTATAAAGAATATAATCTAACTGGATAAAACCACATGCAGATAAAGAAATAGATTAAAAATATAAAAGCAGAGCAAGAGTGATTTATCAAACTGGGAGTCAGCACAGAAATGGCTTTTTTAACTTTATCATTTGGACTTTAATCACTTTCATAACAAACATATATTGCTTATGTGATTTCTTTAAAGGATTTTTTTTTTAAAAAAATTATAGGCTATGGGAGGTTTATACTTTCTCTTTCTTCCCATGAAGGGCCAGAGTTGAACTGACTAAGGAGCGCTGTTACCAGCCTTTCCCACCCTGCCCTTCTATAAACTGCGACTACAGCTCAGACTCCCATGCGGAAAGCCTAAGCAGCACCAGCCCTCCTTTTCGCTGGTTCCTGGACGAGGGTTCATTCCTAACTCAAAGAGTCTCCCATGCAGTGATTACTCATACCACTGGCAAAGACATCAGCTTTGAAGGATGGTACTGATAATGTGCCACTGCTGCTGGTCACACCCAGCAAGCTGTCTCTTTTTTTCTTCTTCTTCTTCTTTTCCAGAAACATGGCCATCTTTCGGACTGGCTTTCAGTAAGGCAGGTTGCTTAGCAACAGCCAAGACACTCAGAAAAGAGAAGAGAGGGAAGAAGGTGTCTGCCAGAGAGGTTTTATGACCAAAACGAGCTGCCCGACGTGTGTCTGGTTGCTTTCAAGGTAACCTAATAAGAGATAACACCTGGCTATTTTTGCTACATGAGGCAAAATGCTTGGCTTCTGCCCAGAAGGGCAATTATCTCAAAGTCTTGGCAGGCCCCTATGGTATGAGAAATAGTAACTAATATAGAAGTTGGGGGGAAAGAGAATCACTGACCTTCATAAATACTGATGATATGAGGATGGTTGAGGGATGACATGATCTCAATCTCTCGTCTGATGTGAACCATGTCTTGTTCATCCTTAATTTTGTCCTTACGAATGGATTTTATAGCAACCTATAAAGTCAGGAAATGAAATGTTACTCAGAGAACTAAACAGATGCAAATCGGCCGGTGGGGGAGTTGGTAAAATAAATACAGATGTTACTTGTTGGCAGAACTGATAATCACCAAAATAAAGCTTTGAAATACCCCCGTTACGTCTTTCATTTATAGCAAAAACGCCCTACTTTTGCAATAGAAAACATTAGGTTTGACCAGCCTAGAGGTTGGGATGCTAGATTTGTTGTTCTATTTCCATAAAGCAGCGACTGCTTAGCTAGACCTGATTCATTAACTCTAGGAATCACGGTCCTTTGAAAGAAAAAAAAGGGGGGGGAAGGTGAAATGGGTTTATAGAGCATTGATGATCAAATATGGTAAGTGTGGACCACTCCATTCCACTGTGCAGCTGGGATAGTGGTTACTTTAAAAAAAAAAAAAGCCTCGCTGTGTGGTCAGTCTTGAGACCAGTTCTGTGTCAGACCTTGGCTCTGAAGACTGCAGCCTATGCTGTGTTTACACACTTGCTCAGAAGCCTAATCCGTCCTGCATCCTCCTCCTTCCAAGGCACCTTCAGCTGCCAGGGGTGTGACAGTCAGGCTCTTCCAGAGACAAATCGAAATAAAACAAAGAGAGCAGCAGCAGCTCCTCTCTCTCTCTCTCTCTCTCTCTCTCTCTCTCTCTCTCTCTGTGCCTATGCCGGGAGCATCAATTTCCAATGCTCCCTGCCAATGTCATCAGCAAATCCAAAACTCTGGAGAATGGCCAGGGCCAGAACGCAGAGTGGTCACTCAAAAGAAACGCATAAGTTAAAAGGGCATTAGATGGCAAAGGAATCTAATAAGGAGAAATGCATTTCCAATGGGTTTATCTTTGCTCATAATAAATAAGTGGGTTGGTAATGGGGGGGAGTGCAAAACTCCACAGAGAGGGATACCCATGGGTGACGAAGAAGCCACTAATCAATTAACTGCTGACTCCAAAAAGCCTGCTTAGCTGCCTCCCAAACAGGTCCTCTCCTGACATCCATTTATACCCTTTCCTAGGTGAAAGGCAGCAAGCCCATCCACCTAGATGATGAAGGAACGGGGCACAGTACCATCTGCAGAAAAACCCGAGTCCTCTCATCAGCAGTCTCCAACCACACCTTGACTGCTACAGGACGGACCCGGGCCAGCCACGGGAGGAATGCACTCATTCCCAGAGCATCTGCAGCTCTCGACCTGCCCGGCTCTCCACACGAACTATAAAAAGAAGCACTCCAATACAGCACGTCCACCTGCGACTCGAGAGGAATGGGAAGCGGTTGCTCTCGGTTTTGCTATTTGCTGACCTCCCAGAGAGCAGGCGAGGTGGGCCCGGCTGCTCCCTGTAGTTCTCGTGTGCCCTCGAGTCCCCTTCTCAGGGTGACTTCACGGGGATGTGGGCCTCTACTACACTCCACCTACGCTCCTAAGCACCCGCCTTGCTCGCTGGTGTGTATCTTCAGGCCTTACCCCCCACGGCCCCCCACGCTTGGCATGTGTTAGGCAGCAGGTAGAAATAAAAGCAAGGAGAGGAGGAGGGATGAGGCGGCGAGGAGAGTGGGAAGAAAGGTTGAACGTATTAGGATGATGGGAGGACCCCCCCCCCCAGACCTAAGAAGTGGTGGTGAAGTTGGAACAGAAGGAGAAGGGAGAAGCTAAGTATCATGCCCACAACAGACACGGGAGGAGCAAGGTGATTTAGGATTTTACATCTTTTCTCTATGAGCAATTGAAAAATGGAGGAAGCAGATACAAAGTATAAGATGAGGGGGGACAGCATTGGAGAGATGGCTCAGCGGTTGAGGCGCTTGCCTGTGAAGCCTAAAGACCAAGGTTTGGTTCCCCAGAACATGCATAAAGCCAGACGCACAAAGTGGCGCATGTGTCTGGAGTCCATTCTTTGCAGTGGTGAGAGGCCCTGGCATGCTCATTCTCTATCTGCCTTTTCCTCTCTCTCTCTCTCTCTCTCTCTCTCTCTCTCTCTCTTTCTCTCTCAAAAATAAATAAATATTTTTTACAAAAAAAAAAAGTACATGATGGATTGCTATGGTCCCAGGAGAGGCACTACCCTCCCTTAGGTCATGAGTGGACCATGAGACTGGGCTCAGCAGATGGTCCCTGGAGCTTGCTACAGAAAGTCGCATGGAGATGAATGAGCCTTCCAGCTTAAAGACAGACTCTTTGTCACCGTAGTGCCAGGCTCTGCACTGCCCGAGGCTCCCCATGACAGCCCCATTCAGCATGCAGCAAGGAAAGCCTCATCTGCTTACATCAGATGCAAAGCTATGACTGGAAGGCTTTATCTTGACTGAGTGAGGCTTTCGTCCTGGGGACTGGTCCCTGGAGGTGCACACAGTGAACACACACAGGCCAGGGAGGATGTGGGCGGCTGCTAGACCAACTTCTACATTCCTCCATAAATAAAGACGGGTCGAGGGTAGAAACCATCCCTTTGATTACGCATCAAGCTGAACTTGGCCTCCAGGAGGTCCAATTGTCAAATTACGATAAGAATACAGTCTTTCATCGTCCAGGGTCCAGCAGGGCAGAGACATTCTCGAGGGTGAGAAAGTGAGCTCACTGTCAGTCCTCCCAGGCGTCAAGCAACAGGCCCAACGGCCCCACAGTGCAAGCGCCAGGGCAGTGCTTCGAGCCAGGCATGAAAAGGAAAGTGCCCACCTTCTAGTCGTCCCCCACTGGGCACTGGGGGAAACTCAAAGGGCTCTATACATGTTAATAACCATAGTGACTGACCCTCCACAAAAGCTCCCCCGGGCCTACAATACATCTTCCCCTGAAAATGCCACAGGGCTCATTCTGCTGGGCAGTCGGGAGGAGACAAAAGCTAAAAACCATGTAGGGTGGCACAGCTGCCAATGCCAGAGGGCAGACACTTGGTTCCACCCCTAAGATGAGCCTAGCAAGGTCAGACAGCCAGGTAATGGCAAACCAAGAAAACGCTCACAGTAACCCTAACAGCCAGCGTGTTCACTCAGCAGCTAATATGCAAGACAGACACTGTATTAGGAGCTCTGCGTGCCAAGGAGTGTGGCACCCTTGTCCACGCTTCTGCTTTACGTGGCCCCCTGAGAGACACCATCCCTGGGCTGAGTGGATGCTCAGTGCAAAATGTCAGCCATTTAGACTCAAAGTGAGTGTCTCAGTCAGTAGAACCTTCCTGGCTTCCTTGGAGCAAACTTGAATTACTCCTGGTTCCTCAAGAGACAGTGAGTGGAGGTCTTGGGCATGACATAGGTTGCCAAAGGATACACAGGAACAGTGGTGGCATCACCTGAAATGGGAAGCTCAGAAGAGCTGAGGCCACTATCATGGCGCCTGAGGTGGAGACCAGACAGGAGGGTAAGCAACCTGAACCCAAAATGCAACCCAGGAAGCACCCCACCTCCCCCTCACTGCTGCTTATTCAACTAAAGAGGGAAATATGATGTCACAGTGTCCACCCCAGCCCCGGTCCATTCACATGTTCTGTCTGAGGACTTGCCCTTAACTGGGCTACACAAAAATCACACCAAAAAAATGATGATCTTGGGCTGCAGAGATGGCTTAGCGATTAAGGTGCTTGCCTGCGAAGCCCAAGGACCCATGTTCCATTCCCCAGTTCCCAGGAAAGCCAGACACACGAAGTAATGCTGGCACAAGGTCACGGATGTGCACAAGGTGGCACACGTGTCTGGAGTTCAATTGCAGTAGCTGGAGGCCCTAGAGCCCCAACTCTCTCTCTGTCTCTCTCTCTCTCTCATAAAAACAATGATGATCTCCCCTCATGTCCAGGCTAGAGAGAAGTGTACAGACATGCACAGCATTGTCAAGGAAAGCCCCCTCAGTCTTCTGCAGCCCTCACATCTTAACAGTTAAGGTGAGGACAGGGCTCCAGGGGAATCACTGCCAAGTGTCTGAATTCACACACCCTCCCTGCTTTCCAGAGCAGGTCAAAGGGCAAGCCTGGGGCAAGGAGCTCAGGTGTGTGCGTCCCACACCATGCAGCCAACATTCATAAGAGGTCGTGAGTCTACACAACACCATGTGCCTTATAAAATGGTCTGCTTTTAAATAAGCCACCCTATAGTGCAATGCTGAAGCCTTATGCAGTAGCAGGCTTGGCCGCAGCCCTGTGAATTCTGCCCTGTGGTACCTGCTGCGTAAGAGGCACACTTGGCCCAGCCTATTCCCACCTCTCGCTAAGTGCAATGGGGCTTGGCCTCCTCTTTGGGGTTGGCAGGTTTTCTTTATTTTTATTTTTAATGAGAGAGAGAAAAAGAGAGAGAACTGGCACGCCAGGGTCTCTAGCCACCGCAATCAAACTCCAGACATGTGTTGCCACCTTGTGCGCATGTGCAACCTTGTGCGTCTGGCTTACGTGGGATCTGGGGAGTCGAACATGGGCCCTTCAGCTTCTCAGGCAAGTGCCTTAACGGCTAAGCCATCTCTCCAGCCTAGGTTTCTTTTTCTTTCTTTCTTTCTTTTTTTTAAATAATTGCTGCAAACACACCTGCTGTGCAGCCCATGGGAAGTCAGGCCTCTTCTTTCTAGACTGCTATGTACGTCGAGGGCCTAGTGACATACACAGGCGAGGGTGGTGAAGTGGGGACAGGCAACAGAAAGGCAGAGGGCACACTCAGACTTTTCCTACCTGGGTGACCTCAGGCAATCCCAGAGCTCACTGGTCTGCTTCCCCGCGTGGAAATGGGATTAGCAACCCCGCCTCCTGGGCTTGTGAGGAGGACAAATAACGTAAGCACCGAGCCGGCACACGGTGCTCACTGAGTGGCGGTGGTTACAAGCCAGGCCTGGCCAAGGGACGCAGTGATGCAGGTTCCTGGACCACTACATCAGAACCACAGCATGTCCTATCATAGGCCGCTCCTCTTACGACTCTCACTCATTCTCTCTCTTCAACAGTGGCAAACACAGGTTAAAATTTAAGTCTGTGCCCGGGAGCTATAGAGAGGGTACCTGTGTAGAGTCAGACCTGCTTGGGAGCATGAGCCTCCGGGCAGGCTGTGGGCCCACAACTGAGGCAATCGCCGCCCTCCTCCAAGCTCGGTCTTCTTTCCTGATGCTCATTCGCTGTCATAAGCCAGCCTGGAGGGAATATGCTAGAACAGCACCTCTCAAATAAGAGATGCCTGGACCAAGCAAGTTCCCTGCCATTGAGCTATATCCACAATCCTTTTTTTTTTTTTTTTTTTCAGTTTGGAGAAACAGTCTCCCTAAATTGCCCAGGCTGGCCTGGAACAAGCTCTGTGGTTCAGGCCTTGAACTTGCAATCCTCCTCCCTCAGACTTCCGAGTGGCTAGAATTATGGGCCTATGCCTCCAGGCCCTGGCTCCTGACAGTATTCCTAATTGATAACAATAACTGGGTGACATTTAGTACGTGTTAGCTGTGTGCCTATAAACCTTATTCATTTAGTCCTAACTACAGCCTCATTTCTTTAAAAGAACACTGAGGCACAGGGACAATAAATGTTGCCGCAAATCCATCAAACAGCTTGTGAAATAAGGAGATAGAACTGGGGGCCAGGTGCTAAGCTTGGAGGCTGCCGACTCCCGAGGTCACGGGCACAGATGGATGAACAGCAACTTGGAGAGTAAGGGTCGGGAAGGATCTAGCGGATGGATCACCAAAGCCTGGTGAGATGGTTACACAGGAAGATAGGAAGATGATGATGACAAAGGTTGACTGGACCTAAGTTGAGGTCCCTGAAGGAACACAGCTGGGGGGGGGGGATGCGCGGCAGGGAGAAGGCCAGCAATGAACACGGCGTGAGCATCGGTTAGTGAGAACAAGGCCGCATCTAATCCCAGCAACGCAGGCTGGCCATGTCCTTGCTATTCGCAAGGTGTGATCTCACACGTGCCACGCTGCAGTTCCAGGTGCCACCAGTGGAGGGGCAGGGCACTGAGTCAGGCAGCAGCAGAGCATGGCTCCTTTCTTACCAAGCCTTCCTGCCCTGGGTTCCTCAGCAGGGGAGCAGAAGCCCTGGCAAGAAGAGAAGGGCCAGTATCTGACACTCTCATCCAGAAGCCCCATAGACTTCGAGGCAAGGCCTGGCTTTGCATGGGCCACACACGCCCAACGGCTCCCCACACCACCACGTGACTATTACTCAGAAAGCCTGGGTTGTTACAGTCGGTGCCACCCAGAAGACTATGTTGCAAGCGAGAAGCCTTAATCAATTCAATGACCCTCAGCTCAGCTCAGTGTGGAGGAGCCTGGCCAGCTCAGGCCAACCCTCCAGCAAGTTGCCAGGATGCAACAGGCCCTACAGGGCCCCAGCCAGCTCTGCCTCAGGGGCCTGTTGGCTCTTCTGCTCTTCCTCTGGCCTGTTCATTCACGTTGGTACATGGGTGTTTTGTTTGGTTTTGTTTTGTTTTGCTTTGTTTTCATACAGGAGCAGGTAGAAGCCAAGAGTTGTACACACAGGCTCTGGGGCAGCACACCATTACAAGAAGTTCTGGAAAAAATACATAGCTCAGCAGCCTGTTCCCAATCCTCAATTTCCTAAAACTCCCATCAGAGACATGATGATCTCTCAGATGATTTCCATTTTTCACTTGCCATGGAAAAACGTGATCTATCTCCAGAATTTACACAGCAAAGGTTTGTATATGCCTGGCGAGGCTTGGATCCGGAGCGAGGACTGGGACGTCTTTATTTACTCAGTCACTCACTCTCGCCTCCTCCCCTCCACCCACCCTGCCCCCTTTAAGGGCCATGCCAGGAATGCACACATGGCAGTGGCAATGCTGCAAGAAGGGAAAGTAGTGGCTAAGAAACCTCAAGGCAGATTTACACTCCCTGCATGATGCTGGGGATTGTAAACACAAGATAGTGACCATGGCTGGCTGGGCAAGAACCAAAGGAGGGGGGTCAAGAGAAAGCCAGTGGGAAGTTAGTGTCGAGTGATCGCGCCACAAGTGAGCAACGAGCTAGCTGAGAGGAGCAGGCAGGTTCTCTGAGCCAGTGAGCTGTCACAGGGTGGGCAGCAGATTACCTGTATCGGATGTGACAGCTAAGGGAAGGAAGAGGGATGCTGAAATAGTGAATGGAGGTGGGGCTGGGGAAGAGCTGGTATCATAGTTTTACAACGTCTCGGGTGCTTCTGTTGTACTGGGAAGTCTAGGAACCCTATCTTAAACCAGTCCCCGTGATCCTGCTGGCCCCTGTTATTCTGTAACTTAAGTACGGTGCAGTCATATTACACACTAGATGACTGACGGAACTAATGAGCTGCCCATGCATACAGAGGGCAATTAAAAATAAGCTACTTCCTGCAGGAGGCCCAGTGACCCACATAATTTAGCCCTGACAAGCGGAAAATTTGCTCCCGGCAAATACTTCCCTCATCCTAGCCCAAGGTGGGCCGGCGGATGATGTAAGTCCACGGTGACCTCACGGTCTACCCACAGCCTGGGGCATGAAAAGCCCTCTGGTCACAACACCAGAGATGTTTCTAATTCAGACACTGTCAGATGCACAGTGAAGACTCAAACTGCAAGACCGTGAGCTGGGTCTGGGATCACTAAGCCGTCAGTTATTTCTAGCCCTGCGCATTCCCAAACGCCAAACACACCAGCAGAGCACACTCAGCATTACGGTTTCTCTTCCAAGTGACAACTGTCCTGAGAAGGGAGGGGAGGGGATGAGCCAGGAGCCGAGGTCGCCTCCACCAGGTGGCTCTGATGCCTTTGCTGCTGCTATTTACGGCACTGCGTGGGTAAGTCGAAGCTGGACAACACGCATGTACGGACCTCTGAACCCAGCAAGAGCCCTGGCTGGAACGGTTCAGAACCTCGCATCGGCACTCGGTATTGTCAGAACTTCCAACAACTTGGTCAAGGAAGCTTGTCCGAGGAGAGATGCTTGGGTCATAAAGCCATAGGCACAGTTTCCCCACATCCTCAGATGAGGATGACATCAGTGAGGCCAACCAAGTGGGGATCCTATCACACTGTGTATAAGAGGGAGTGCAGAGAAAGCAGAATAACCATGACGTCACCAGTAGACATTAGAGCCATAAGCACCCTAGAATGTGCTATGCCTACATCCTCAATGGACAGAGGTTTAAGAACAGGTCCAGGTTAGCGATGCTAATACTAACACCTGTATTACAAGAGCGTCCTGAGTGCCACTTCAGGAGGAATTAAGCAAGGAGTCCTGACCAAATACTAAGCCACAGGAGAGCTAACGCTGGCACACAAAGGTTTATTAACATTCATGTGTGAGGCAGGCTCCTGTAGCACCATCTCCAGAAGTGCTGCATTATTAATAAGTCAAGACGAGGACTGACAGATCCCTCTAAGCGCACTGGCAAAACAGGCTTATTTCGCAGCATGGTACACAATTTCACCTCTCTCTAGCGCCAGGGCGCCGTCCTTGCGTAGCCATGTGGTGACACTGTTTTCAGTACAATTCGCTCCAAAGATGTTGCTTCAATTTCTGAAGCCTGACTTGATGTCACACGTGAATAAGCACACTTAAGAGGCTTTTATCCCATCGTTCCTTAATTTACTGCCAATACTGTTTTAAATATTAACTTCAGGCAGCTACTAAACCACAGACCTTGGGAACACACAAGACCTAAGAGGCT
Source organism: Dipus sagitta (assembly GCA_036346955.1). Classification (NCBI taxonomy): domain Eukaryota; kingdom Metazoa; phylum Chordata; class Mammalia; order Rodentia; family Dipodidae; genus Dipus; species Dipus sagitta. The sequence goes on along the minus strand of CM070777.1, from coordinate 18,628,236 downwards.
ACGTTCTAGTTCCATAGAAAGAGGAAATTAGTTCATTGAACATAATCTGTCTGGTGGGGGATGGAAACAAAGTCGTTAATTATATAACAGGCAGAAGCAGAGGCTTTAAGTTTTATTCTATATCTGAAGAATGGGTGATTTTATAGATATCTGAGGGAAAGATTCCTCAGAAGTTATTTTTACCCTGGCAGAATTCCTTCTATTTGGAAAAGTTATTAATAGCAATTACAGTGTGGAAAAACATATCATTCTGGGGAGACAATGTCACAGGCTGCCGTGTGTCCCTTTGGCCTCAGGAGAGCACCCGATGTCACCTCTGGACCTCATTCATTGTCACCCCACTAGCAGCAGGGTGGCCTTGGTTCTTTGCAAGGGAAGGTCTCTTTGCTCATTACTCCAAGAGTTAATGGGTCGTACCCAGCTGGCCCTCGTTCACAGCTCCACTGCAGGAGAGCCTGCAGGTTCCTCAACTGCTCACAAATCTGCCCGGATGTTGGCAGCAGAGTTCCTCCAGCTACAGACGGCCAGTCCTAAGCAATAACAGCGGACCACCCCCCCCAAAAGGAGGCTCAGTCCCAAGGAGGAATTTCCTGCTGCCCCACTAGGTGGAGACTTATCCAGTACTCAACCCTCGGTTTCCACCCTTGAGAAGACTCGGGGAGGGGTCCATGGTCATCCCAGGCTTGCCCTTGAGGAGTGGCCTGCTGGAGAAGTGTGCTCACATCCCTGGAGACTTGCTTCTCCGCTAGGATCTCTGCACGTTCTACCAACTGTAACTAACCTTCTCAGCTGGCCACCTCCGTCCCATCCTTCCCAAGACATGACCTGACCCCTAAAACAAGCCCCATGATGTATCCTGGGTCCCCTTGGCATCGCCTGGCTCCCCGTTATTTGTAAGCCTGATTGACACCAAAGCCATCTCTACGGCATAGCCAGGATTGAACAACGCACAGTAGTACAAATGAAAAGATACTGCTCAAACCTACTCCAAGGATGACAAAAAGACTGGAACAAAGTGTGTAAAACCATACATAGTAGGTCTTCTTGTTCCACCCAACCTAAACCCCAACCACCTGCTGCCAGGCCTTCTTTGACTGCACGTCTCTCGGGCACCGAATCCTCACTTGCCCTCAAATCCCTCAGGCTGAACTTCCTGTCTTGTGAATGGAGATAATAACAGAGCGCACTCCAGGAAGGTTCGGGATGATTCACGATAACAGCTAACAGTAATCATAATAATTACCAGCTATCAAGCCAGTGCCATGTGCCAGGTACCATTCTGTTAAATCTTTCAACCTCTCAACTCATTAAATTCTTGCAACAACAACATTATTTCTGCTTTCTCAATGAACATAAGTAGAGTCTGAGGGAGGTTAGGTAACATGTCCTAAGGCATGCAACTGATAAATCAGGAGAACTGGGGTCTCGCTAAACCCAAAGGCCATATTCTTTCTTCTTTTTTTTCTTTCTCTCATCTTTGTCTTTGCCTGGGTGTGTATAGTATATGTGGTGCATTGTATGTATGTATGTATGTATGTATGTATGTATGTATAATGCACGCACTGATGCACATGCCCTGGATGCGCACAGAGGCAAAACGAGAACATCCAATGTCCTCTATCACTCTTCCGGTTTATTTCCGGGATAAGTAGTCTTTCCCTGAACCTGGAGGTGCCATTTACATGCAGACTGGCCGGCCAAAGAGTCCCAGACATTATCCTGTCTCCACTCCCCACAGGCCTGGGGTTACAGGTCTTATAGCCACGCCCAGCTTTTTGCAAAGGTGCAGGGGAATCTAACTCAGGGTGAGTCAGGGCCTCTCAGGCCCTCTGGCTTGTGTGGCAAGTGCTCTAACCACTGAACCATCTGGTTCCCCCCCACACACAAGGCCATGTTTTTTAAAATGTTACCACCCTGACAATGTGATCTGTACAGTGCGGCATTTGTACATGAAACTTGTCTGAAAATATGAACTGAATTGGAATCTCCAGTTATGAAGACCCCATCCAAAGTCTATTTTTTTGGCTCATATTTAAACCACTTCCATCTTTAAAAGCACACCCATCAGTGTTCCCAGCCACTGTCTGTGTGGCCAGCCAGGGCAGGAGGGCAAAGGCAAAATCAGACGTGGCCGTCTGGGAGGCGTGTGTCTAAAATGCTGCGGCCATGAGTCGATCAGCAGCAAGCAATTTTGGAAATCAACTTCTCTGGGCAGACAAGCCATTGACCCAGCTCTGCAGGAAGACCCTGGGCCCATCCTTTCAGATAGTTTACAGCCCAGCTGGAGGGAGAAAACGCCAGGTGCTCCTCCCTCCTGGGCCTCCCCGCCCCCACACCAGGGGACGAACATCCGGGGTTTGCGACCAGGTAAGGCGCTTCTTGCTCCCCATGGCAACGGAGGTCACACTGCAGAGAAGCTCTTTACAACACTAACACCTTCCCAGCAAGCGGACTTTGTGGGAACTCTGAGCAAACCCACGGACCTGTGCAGAAGGGGAGCCTGCTCAGGAGCGCCCAATTTCCACCCTGTTCCTTCAGTCAGTCAAGATCACCTCAAACCAGAATCGAGGCTCACCATGCAGCAGCACCCCCCAACAAGAGCTAAGGTCGCATCTCCATTGCCCCTTTCTCCTACCACATACCTTATACACAGTCTCCCTCCCCATGAAAAGAAAGGGCTGTAGCTGGGCTGGAGAGATGGCTCAACAGGTAAGGCACTTGCCTGCAAAGTCTAAGGGCCCAGGTTCAAACTCCCTAGTACCTGTGTAAAGCCAGATGCACAAAGTGGCGCTTGCGTCTGGGGATCTTTTGCAGCAGCTGGGGGCCCCAGTGCACTGTGTTCTCCCCACCTCATTTTCCTTGCAATTAATTAAATGATTTTTTTAAAAAAAGGCTATAAGTATTTCACTGGCCCAGTGGTCAAAATGTCACCTTCAGGACCCATTCAGATTCTACAACCTTCTCTCACCCCACACTTCTTGGGGCTCACAATAATACTGAATTAAATTATTGTGGGGTTTCTTATGGAGGGCTCACTAAGGACCATCTTGACCTACTTTGCACAAAGGTTCAGAAAGACTAGCCATATTATCTGTCAAATAATGTCCATGCTCACAAAATATTTATTAATCACTACCCTACTTTAAATCACACTTAAAACACAACCTAGGGCAGGGGAGACTGCACAGCACTTGCTCCTAAAGTCAGCCTGCCAGGGATCCATTCATCAGTATTCACATAAAGCCAGATATACAAAGTGACACACGTGTCTGGAGTTCATCTGCAGTGGCAATGGCCCTGAAATGAATGACCTTTCTCTCCCTCTCTCCCCCCATCTCTTTCCTCACAAATAATAAACAAATAAAAATCCTTTTTCTAGAAAAATGCAACAAACATAATATGCTTTTAAAAAACACAACCCCTGCATATGGTGGTACATGGCTTTAATCCCAGCACTTGGGAGGCAGAAGTAGGAGGAATGCCTTGAGTTCGAGGCTACCCTGAGACTACATAATAAATTCAGGTCAGCCTGGGCTAGAACAACACCCTACCTTATAAAACCAGAAGAAAATAAAATACCTAACAAAAAGAAGTCATTCATGACCAATACCAGACATGGGAAGCAGACTACAAGATAAAAACCAACATTGCCTTGAGCCCTCTGTGTTCGCAATATCCAGGAGAGAATCTAGCATTTTCTATAAATATTCAATGAGTTGAACTGAATCAGAGTGAACAGCATATGTCATCAGTTTAATAAGAAACAATCCTTTCTTCCATCCACCTTCTGTCATCAGTCTGGCCCTATAAGGTTCTAAAGTCAGTCTTCCCAGATTCTACTGTGACCCACATTGCTTTTGTACTCTTGGACAAGACCACAAACCTCAGATGCAGGACCACACTGGGCAGACGACCTCCTCCTATGTGCAGAGCCTAACTCCCTTTCTTTGACACCTCCTGTCATGAAATGGGCTATTTATTCTGCCACACAGGAAAACGGAACCCAAGGAAGGCGCTCTCGTGTTCCCTCAGGCAACACCTTGGTTTCAACTGGAGTCGAATGCTTCCACATTTTGTCAAATCTATAGAACCAACCTGGTGAAGATGACATTGGCATTGTGACACTTCCTTTCTCCGGAGACTAGCCCTGGGGAGACGAGCTGAGCTATGGAATTGTCCACATGCTGTGGAGCTAGTCAGAACAATATGAGTGTGGGCTAGACAAGGGCACTCCTCCCTGGATCGAGCGTCGCCTTGATGGCAGCACCTCATAACAGCCGTTCCCTTACAACACAACTGTCAGACCCGGCAACCACGGGCCAGAAACATGCCGGCAGAACCCCGCCAAGCTGCTTTCTGATGTACCACACACACAAATACCAATATTCCCCAGATGTTCTCCATGTAAAACATTTGATTTGAGACACAGCTCTTCTTTCCCCAAAACTCTTCTACATTTGTTTAATAGACTCATACAGTTCAGCTAAAACATCCTGGAGCAGACATCTGAAGGCAGCCCGACTCTAATGTGAACATCCCATCTGCAGAAAAGACGAAGAAGTAAATAAGACAGTCCCTTCCCAAGATTTATACTCTCTGCATCTCTAAGCAGGTCATAAAATGTGAGCTATGTACAGATAATAATGTGAGTTGCTTTCAAGTGTATTTCTGAGTCCGTCTCAGTATTAATGTAAGACCGATGCTCTAACAGACACTGGTCTGGCATGCTGAAAGGGGAGCTAAATTATCCTTCTTACTCTCCAACAAAATAGTTCAAAAATCTGTCTGGAGAAACCTAGATGACTGAGCTAAAGGTACATTTTTTTTCTTGTTTCAGAGAGCCAAATACAGCCATAGTTCCTTTATTCCAAAACCACTTGTCCTTTAACCCACAATCTACAAACACAAGTAACAGGTAGCACAAGCGGAAATGTACTTGACCTTGAGCCACAGCACAGCCACATGCTAAATGGGTGACCCTAGCCAACTCTGTTCCCCACAAGTTGGCTCATCCTGTTAGAGAAAAGAAAACAAAACTTCTCTAGATTCATGCTGGGGACTTATTCATCTTTGAAGACTGTACAAGAGAGGACATAACCCCTAGAAAAGGCATCCAAATTAATACCACAGAATCCGCGCACTGACACCATGCAGACGGTCACTTAGTCGTCCGACTAATGCAATTCCAACAAGCTTAGTCACCTGCAAATCTGCAGGGAAGCTGGAAAAAAAGGAACTAGAAACAGCCTCATTGATGGAACCAAGACATAACAACTAACTTCACTTGTCAGCTTCGCCTTCTGTCTCCTGAGCATTCAGCATCGCACATGCAGTCCTTCATTTAGCTATAGGGCAAAGGACGCTTTCCTTTCTGAAATATAGAAACATGTAAAAAGTTAATGGAGAAGAGACACACACTATAAATCGCAGACATGGAAACTACCAAAGACGGGCTGGAGAGATTGCTTAGTGGTTAAGGCTCTTGAAGCCTGAGGACTCATGTTCGTCTCTCCAGGTACCACGTAAGCCAGACGCACAATATGACACAAGTGTGCAAGGTCGTCCATGCACACATGATGGCTCTCGTGTGTGCAGTGCCTGTAGGTCCTGGTGTGCCAATTCTCTCTCTCTCTCTCTCTCTCTTTCTCTCTCTCTCTCTCGTTGAAAAAAATTAAATTAAAAAATAAGCCAGGCGTGGTGATGCACACCTTTAATCCCAGCACTCGGGAGGCAGAGGTAGGAGGATCGCCGTGAGTTCGAGGCCACCCTGAGACTCCATAGTGAATTCCAGGTCAGCCTGAGCTAGAGTGAGACCCTACCTCGAAACACCAAAATAAATAAATTAATTTAAAAAATAAATAAATTACCCAAAGACCCCAATGAAAGGTGTTAGCTATCTACAAGGTACTTTGAACAAGGCAAGGAAGTATACATCTACCCAACCCAGAGTTTTATTAAGGAACACCTGCCGTTTTCTGAAGCGAACTGGTTTATAAATGAGTGAGCTTCAACTACCTGGAAAGGATGTATTTATATTTAGAGCTCCAGATGAGCCACTGCTCCCCGCTCCCCTGACTAGAGTTCAAGGAAGGCTGATCTGCTCTCCTCCCACCCTTCCGGGCCATTCGCAGCCCACCAGGCTGGCAGCCTCCCTCCCGCACTGCCTCTGCATCCGAGACCAAGCATCCTCCGAGGCCAGAGAATTGTGACACAATCACAACTGCTCCCCTTGTAAGGCTAAAAAGCTAACTTTAGACTTAGGATGACGCTCGTCACTGCCAAGGGAAAGCAAAGTGCAATGCGATAACCTACAGGCCGTGCCCGGTGCTCCCAGAGAACTATCCGTACTCCAAGCACGCTCAGCGTCCTCATCCTTCTCGTGACTGCTGCTGACAGACGTGCGGGGAAGAATGTTACCGTCAGGCCTTCAAACTCGAAGCCTGAGAGGGGTCAGAGGGCAAAGCGAGAAGGGGCTGAGAGAAGGAAGCAGTTGTGGCCTCTCTCTCTCTCTCTCTCTCTCTCTCTCTCTCTCTCTCGAGGCCATTTCAGGCCACCTCACCACATGTACTTCTGTAGTGCCCGGGGAACTGATTCTGCAGGATGGAATGAGTCCCCTGAAATAAACAGACAGGCAAAGGTCACAACAACTGGGGCCTAAAAGGAAAACAAGCCAGCTACCGAGTTACGGACAGCCAGCCTATGATGCAATGGAGCGAAAGGTCCTAGCCCAGGCCCAGTGGGATGGCTTGGACAACCAGGTCTCTAGGGACAAAACTGTGGGCAAAGATGCAGGAGGTCCACACTGCTACAAGCAAAGCCTCAGCTTGACTCGGCCTAGATAGGGACACCTGCAGGAGTGGGGACCCCCTGGGCTTCTCCATCTAGATGCCATAGCCAGTGGTAAACTGACCTACGGTCTGCTCAAAAATACAGAAGCCTGGACGCCTCCCCTTAGGCCGCTTCACTGAATCATCCATCCTGGGATAGAGACAAGACACCAGTGTGTTCCCAAAGGTCCCTGGGTTGTTCTGATGTTCAGCCAGGACTGAGACCAGCAATGGGGCATGAAGAGCCCACGGCAGGGCCAAGCGAACCGGAGGCTATCCCCTCCAGCTGCCTCACCTCCGGGAGCAGAGCAGTTACTCCTTCTGAGCATCAGTTTCTTTAAATGTGGGTGAAAACGATGGCACAAGATAACACGTTTAACAGCCTCATGAGTGTGTCCATGTGTCCCGCAGAAGGCCAGCGCCAGGGTGCTCAGAACGATAACCTGCCCGTTCTCACCCTCTTCTTTGTCAAGGTTCACCCATGTGGCTAGGAGTCCTGGACAGCTCCCAAATCACAGGAACTTCCTATCTAATGGAGCAAAAAGAACAGGGAGAAGGGGCACAGCCTTTCTAGAAAGGAAGTGTGGACAAGAGTGCTGGCAGACGGGCTGTCTGAACCCCCCCACTACACACATAAAGTTCACACACACATATACACATACTTATACACACGTACACATGCATGCACACACAAAGAACCTCTCCTGAAATGGGGAAACCATATTAAAATGGGGTCAAAAGCAGTAAAGTGGGGAGAAACTTACTCCTTAAAATTCACTGGGCTGGGGAATCACACAGCAGTTAATGGGCACTTGCTTGCAAAGCTTGCTGTCCTGGGTTCAAATCCCCAGTAGCCATATAAAGCCAGATGAATGAAACGTCAGACTTTTCCTGGGGGTGACACTTGTTCGGGAAGTCCTGATCATATGCCTTGTGTGTTGGGCAGCACTGGCCTACGGTGGGCCCATGGGAATGTCCACTAAATGGATTATGTTCCTTGAGAGCAGAAATGGACACATGGAGATGGGCAGAAACCCTGAGATGGACATTTGTCGACCATAATGTCCACATGTTAATCCCCTAAACAGGTACTTCCCAAATATTCCTGAGCTTAACTCCAAACAGCCGCCAGAAAGGCACACTTGACATTGAGAAAGGGTTCACTTAAGTTCAGTGGCCAAGAGTGGTAGTATCATAGGTTCAGTATTCAAATCTCACTTAGAAGCAGCATAAATATGGACAAGGGAGTCACATTTCCATGCCTCAGCTAACCTACCTGTCAACCGGGTATAACAATGGTGTGCGCCGCTTAGCGTTACTGTGAGGAGAACTTAGGCCAGTGATTTAGATGGTTAGAACACCGCCACCGCCCAATCACTGCTATGTAATTTTTGCTCCTATGATTGCTGCATGAACGAGCTCCAGGGAAAGATTGCAAGAGGAATGTAGCAGCCTTCTGTTTATCACAGGTTCGCTGAAGAACGTGCCATGGTGTGTCCCCAAGTGACAATGGCATTCCCCCAGGCTGTGTGAGTCTAGGTATATATGACTGTCGGCAGCGCCCTCCTCCTTCAGTCCCCCAAGCTGCTTCGTGAAAATGCAGCTGCTACTAGGTGTCCCTAAGTCCCACCCCCATCCTGTCAGTCACACTCTGAAGGGGAAGCCAAAAAAAAAAAAAAAAGAAAACAGGTTGATGCACCTGAACAGGCGGACTCTGCAGGCTCACTTGCCCCTCCCAATTTAAGGCCACTGGATTGTGGAAGTGTCCTATTTCGAGGAGTCACATCTGTCTGCTCATCATGCTCTCCTCAGAGTCTTGAACTAATCCTCACTCAAAAAAATACCAGATCAGGGCTGGAGAGATGGCTTAGTGGTTAAGCGCTTGCCTGGGAAGCCTAAGAACCCCAGTTCGAGGCTTGATTCCCCAGGATCCACGTTAGCCAGATGCACAAGGGGGCGCACACGTCTGGAGTTCGTTTGCAGTGACTGAAGGCCCTGGCACGTCCATTCTCTCTCTCTCTCCCTCTCTCTCTCTCTCTGTCTCTCTCTCTCTCTCTCTCTCTCTGCCTCTTTTTCTCTCTGTCTGTTGCTCTCAAATAAATAAAATAAAATATTAGATCAATCCAATCAAGTTCATCCATCCATTAGGTATGTATTAGGCATCATTCTAGGCTGGAGATATAGCAAATGTAATGGAAGATGATGTGCAGAGATGCTTACAGGTAGTAACTGGAGCTACAAGCCTCTTAAAGCAGGGTAAGGTGTGTCGCCTGACCCCTTCTAATTATACTCAACACTTACAGAGCACATGTTCTGCCAAATAGAACTTTCTAGATGGAAATGGCCTGTTCTGCATAATCCAATGGTGGCCACTAGTCACATGGGGCTCGTGCAACCAAGGAACTAAATGTAATTAATTTTGATAGCCACATGTATTTTTTTTTCTTTGAGGTAGGGTCTCACTCTAGCCCAGGCTGACCTGGATCTTACTCTGTAGTTTCAGGCTGGCCTCGAACTCACAGCAATCCGAGGAATAGAGTGATATGGAAACTGGGATTGTGCTATGCGCAGAGCATCTAGAGTGCCATGTGCTATCGAATGCCTCTCACTCAATTACCGGATGCCCTAATGTTCCCTGGCTCTGGGAATTAACAAAACAAGGTCAGGTACAAGGCATTGTGCTTGGACTGGAATTTTTATAGCCCATGATCAGTTGGAAGCGGTATGCAGCCCAGCCAAGCCCCAGGGATTGCAACTCAAGAACACATCACGATCCACAAAAGCTGGGCCACAGCTGCCAAAGAGATCTCTTTCTCCCCATCACTGTGTTGATGGTCATTTTGTCCTTGGCTAGAACATCCCAATGGGCTGGGGACACTGCGTAGATTTTATGAGATTTCTTCGCTTCAAGCATAAGTACAAATACAAGCCTCCTAAATTCCACCAGAAAATTGGTGGCTAATCCAAACATTTCATAAAATTAGAACTCGTTGTGGGGCTGAAAGGAATTCAGACTGTGCCGCCACTGAAGAAATGCTAAATATTTGTTATGATTTTTTTTTACCCCATGAGCCGTTTTAAGAAGCAATTGCTTTCTCTGCTCTCAGCTTGAAGCAAAGTGGGGGGGCGGCGGGATTTTTTTTGTTATTGTTGTTGTTGAATTTTGTTTGTGGCTTGCAAAAGTATCACCAGACAAAAAAGCAAGAAACCCTGTCTGTCACTTCCTCATCCTTTGGCTAGCAAGGATAATAAATCCTCCTGGTCTCTGTTACATCTTGATTTATTATTTTTAAAAATGCTTTTTTTCCTGGAAAAGGAAACTTTCACTCTTTTTTTTCTTGAGCTTTATTTAGCTCTAGATTTATAGCCAGGGATTTCTGACATGCCCACCACCACCCAATACTGAGGCCTGAGCCCAGGACTTTGCACATGCTAGGCAAATATTTCTACTACTGAGCTACATCCTTGACCTTCTGTTGTTGTTTTGTTGTTGTTGTTTTGTTTTGTTTTTGAGTCAGGGTCTCACTAAGTTGCTCAGGCTAGCTTTGAATTCAAGATCCCCAAGCCTCAGCCTTCTCAGTAGCTGGGATTATAGACTAGCACCACCAGGCAGCCTCTGAGGGGTTTTTTTTATTAGCAAAATAGATATTGCAACCATTCATGCATGCACGGATGTAGATGATATTTCTTGGCCAGGCCCTATCCTAAGCACATGAGAATGCATCAGTAAACAAATTCTGGGCTATAAAATTTGTCTTCTAGTGGAAGAAGACAAGCAGAGGGGAGTCCAGCCCCTGGTGCTTTGAAGCAAAGTGGGGAATAAGACATGAAGACACGCAAAAATGCAGCCTGTGGAAAAGTGAGAATGGAAGCATTCTGGGAGCAGAAACCCATCTGTTTCCTCATCATTGTACTGCTCACAGCCTGAGGGGAGATGGACACAGCAGGCAGTCCATAATGCAGCCAGTCCCCCAACTTACAACACTTCATAAGTTTTGACTTGATGATGGCGTGAAAGTGATGGGCACTCACAAGGAACATTCTTCAGATCTGGGATGTGGATCTTTTCCCAGCTAGCACTATGCAGTATGGCCCTCTGAAGATGCTGGGCAATGCAATGGAGCTGCAGCTCACAGGCAGCCCCAGAAGCACAAAGGGAAATAACCAACCCCTACAGCACACTGCATGGCTAAGCTATGGTGTCCAGTGCTCTACAGACGTATTAAATGCCTTTTCCACTTAACATAATTTCAACATATATTGATATAAACACACTGTAAGTCGAGGGACATCACTTTGCTGAGTAAGTAATGAATCCTAAAACAAAAATTTATTCAAGTGCTGTCACGTGACAGAAACTTAGTTCAAGCCACTGAAGGAGGACCTATGTTGCCCAAGGTCACAGTAAGTTATAGCAACAGTGGATCAGTCTCCTGTCAACATTCCCAGACTCAGCACTCCACACCATTCAACAAACATTTATCACACTCTCACTGTATGTCAGACCCTGCTATCGAAACTGGGAGATCATAAATAAGATGGAGTGACTGGGATTGTGGAACTCAGTTCTTAACACTGATGTTTCTAGAAACACAGAAACAGCGTCTATGAGGTTTAAATCTGGTTTCAACCTGAGAGGCCATGGAGCCAGGGTTCTGACCATGAACCTGAAACACACAGCCCAGTGCTGAATTGCAGCTCTGGCTCTGGGACAGTCATCCTGTGCCTCTATTCCCTTGTCTAGGAAATGGCCATGCTTATCACACAGGTTCAAAGGCAAGAAAGCATGTGAAGTAGTCAAGGGCTGAGGAGGGAGCTCAGACATAGAGCTAGCCTGTCACATGCATGGCCCTGGGTCCATCCCCAGCTCACAAATACCCAAAGAATGGAAGGAAGTGGGGAAAGGGCAGTCTGTGTATCTAACACAGGCTTATCACTCTAATAAAGGTTTCCTGCCATTTGTATTCCTCCCTCACTCTGGACCCTCCTACACATCCAAGAAGGTGTTACTCAGTAAGTGAGATTTCCTCTCAATTCCTATCCTCTCCAGGATGTGAGCTCCCAGACGCCTGCATGCCATCCACTCTTCCATTGTTCAGCCGGGGAGTGTTCCACTTGATTCCGCCTAGGAAACAGATCTCCTTTCCTAAGATACAAAATGGGACCCTGCCCAGAGTGGAGTGCCTCGCTTCCCCTGCAGGCACATCCACAGGCTGGGATCTGAGCTCCCAGATAAAATGTCTGTTAGCTTCTTACACACACCACTCAGCTGGTTGAAGACCGTGTGCTTTCAAATCTACAAGCAGAAGCGCACTAGGTAATTAAGCTGTACCAGGCACCACTGGGAGCTCCTCGCAGAGTTTGCTGGCATTTCTTCTCATTGACAGTGAGAAAGCTAAGACTGCATAATGGATATTTGATGCAAAGTGATGAAATTCTGAGAGATTAAACACACACACACACACACACACACACACACACACACACACACACCAAGGAATCAGACTCCTTAAATGGGTCAGCAAGGAGAAATGAGTGTGGACCCAAAGGACTGAAGATCTAGAAAGGGCGAGAGTTAGATGTGTATTCTAGATTCAAGAGGTGGGCGAACTCTTTTGGTCAAGGAGCTTGCTTATCTGATTCCCTGTTACCTTCTCTAGTGCACAGTGCCTGGCACACAAAAGGGGCTCAAAATAATATATGAATGAACATTTTTTAACCTCCTGCCAGGGAGAGGCAGAAGAAACATGTAATAGATATATATATGAATGAAACAATAATAATAATAATAATGACCAAGCTATTTCAGTCCTACTTTCGAAGCAGGTCACAGTCACAGTTTAAAGCTCTGACAGACACGGCTTGCATTTCCTCCATCACGACCAAGGTACAAATAGTGTGGCCCTGGGCTCAAGACTCGCCGTGGGGCCCAGCAGCAGTCTACCTCTTGGGATCATTCTGAGAGTTCGTGTGGGGACGCAGGCAATGCACTTAGCACAGGACCCCCAGATGGAAGAGTATGCAGTGATGGCCAGTGTCACTGGTCCACCTCTCAGAGTGAAATGTTAGGAAGCCTATTAGTAGAGTTTTCCTTTTCAGTAAGCCTGCAGCAGCCCCCGTTGCTCGGACAAGACACTCGCTCCTCAGCCTTTCACTCAGCCCTGGAGAGTATCTCCTCCTATCCCGTCTGCCACCAGGGATCAAGGAGCCAAGCTTTCCCACACACCAAATGCCATTCCCCTTTCAGTGCTAGGGCAGAGGCAGCCTCACTGGGACCAAATCCAAGTCCCCTTGAACTCCAAGTATCTAAAGAGGAACTTTAATCCCTCGAGGCACCGCAGGGAGACAGGAGTGTGCCCTCTCTGAACCCCAGATAGTCACAGCTCACACTCGCATGGTCAGGCACCATTCTCGGAACCTGTCCTGCCATCTTTCCTTAGGAGGCTACCATCCTACTCCATAGCAGAGGGAGGCACGTTTCCATGTCAGTTCCTTGAGAACCACCTCCTAAGCCTACTTAAGAAAGCCAGGACTGCCACAGGACAGAACCAGAGCTCTCAGGGATGGTGAGAAGCAGGTTGAGGCTTAATGGACTGAGTCTCTTCCGTGCTGGAAAAGCAGCTCTGAGAGCCAAGACGACTTCCCCTTCCCCCAGCTAAGATAGCTCCTGCCAGGAGCCCAGCCACAGGAAATGAAGTCTGCTTTTCACCTATTCCATTCAGTGGGTCCTAGGATTCTCCTCCTATGAGCTGGCAGACCTCTGAGGACCTGCTGTCTCCATCCCTCTGTTTCCAGCGGAAGCAAAGGCACTTCAATGCACCTTTGAGACAGCTGGGGCTCTACCTTGCCTTTCCCCCAGAGGGTTCCCCCCGAAAAATAACACTCCCAGCCAACTCGCTGAAGACCACACACCTTCCTCAGAACTCCACGCAAACCTCCTTTCCGCTCACGGCTGCTTGGACTTCATAGAAGTAAGACCCCGAGTCACGGCTGACTATCTGCAGGGTACACAGGATGCTTGGGGGAGGGGTCCTCAAACCCAGGCATCCCAGCTCCACAAGTCCCCTGTCTGATTCAGGGATTGGATGGGCCGCCTCCCTGCCAGCTTCCCTGTAGAAGACTTGGGATCCCAGTGTCCTTTGGCCCATTGGGATGAGTCCAGTGCACGGCGTAATCCCGAGAGCCGTCAAGGATGTGCTCTGGCCCACAGCAATCAAATGACTCTGCAGTCCCCTGAGCCACGGAGCCTGCCACGGACAGGAGAGAAGGGGCACTGGTGGAGACACTAAGTCCTCTTCTAACATGAGAAAACTGTCTTTCGGCCAAACAGGATGAAAGCTGAGCCCTGAGCCACTGAGGCCCATCTCCTGCCCCTTCCAGAGAAGCCAGCCGCTCCACAGCCTCCTAACTAATGCCTGCCTTCCCACTGGAAGTCTCAGTGTCTCTAATGAAAGTAAACGAAGTGAGATTCTTTTCTTGAGTTTAAAAGGCAAATCATGATGGTGTTTTTTCCAGACATACATTAACTCGGCACTCCAGCCGGGTTTACAATTCTTCAAGTGCTTGATTTACAGCCCGGGGAGAAATGTTTTGGAAACCTTGCAGATGCCTTTTGCATCTAGAGACAGGCACACTGCAGGGCCGATCAGCAGGGGATGGGATGGGGAGGGGAGCCTGGGACCTCCAGAGGAAAATGGCAAGCGTGGGAAGAGCCCAGTCACACCACAGAGGCTGCATAGCGCCCAAGAGGACACCCAAGGGTGGAAGTGGGCTTGGGACAGCTCAGCCTCCCTGTGTGTCCCGCGGGGGGGGGGGGGGCACAGCATGACGGGAGAGCCACCCTGTTCATGGTAGTGAGAGAAGGAGGGTAGGGCTCCAGGGCACCTTCTTGCTACCTGCTTCCTGCAGTTTTCCCAGACTCCCTTCTCAGGACTGCTGGCTCACTCTTCCTGCGGCTGTTCATTCATTCATTCACTCACTCACTCCTTTATTCATTCATTCTCATTAAGCACCTACCATATGTCCAGCACCAGTAAGAGAGACAGTACCCTGCACTGGGCCCTGCACGGGAACTGACGGTGACTACAGCTGTTAAGATACTGGGAGGTGCATATTCCAGACAAGAGAACCCGGCATTCCGTCTCTACTGTCAGCCTGGGTCTGTCAGTGCCACAGCTGTGATTTCTTGTGCTTTGCCGCACTTATATACTCCAATTCATCCAAATGAATTGCTCACTAAGTATACAGCCTCCTCTGAAATGTCCCTATAGTCACAGCCCCATTGTCAGCATGCATTAAACACCCCAACTGATGACTAGGCTGGGAGGAAGACTGGGTGTGCACAGACTCCCGCGCGCTGGGACCGTCTTGCGGCGAAGCTTCAGTGACAGGATAGAGACGATGCTAGAGAAGAAGAGTGGAGAAACACTGCTGAAGAGGGCTGCCAGGTAGGGATGTGCAGGTCGTGTATGCACAAGGCACTCAGCTGACAGGCGAGTGAATGGCACCCAGCCCACAGGGTTCTCACAGAGCCACTGGTCTGGGGGCCACTTAAGGCTACCACGGAACCTCTTCAAATACATCCACCTGAAGAAGACCTTCTTCTAATTCAGACAAACCTGTCTTCTAGACTCGCAATGGCCCAGCTGTACTTATTGTCCATGTACTATGTTTCAGACACCGACACCGGGCAATAGGATTAGACATATCGTCTCATTGAATCCTCTCAAGAATCCATGAAATAAGAAGCATTATGAAACCTGGATGAGAAAAAACAGAGGTTAGTAGTAAGGTCACCCAGTTGTCAAGGAAAGGGATGGGATATGGACAGAGTGCCCATTTCCAGGGCTGGCTGACACTCACTCTCTCTCTCTCCCTCCCTCCCTCTCTCCTTCCTTCTTCTCCTTCTTTCCCACCCCCCAACACCCCCCCCCCCCGCCCCACCAGAGCAAGCAGGACACTGCTTTCTACTTCTTGCTCAAAAAGACAGTTTTGTAGGATCATAGGTTAGCATCCTGGACACTTAGTACATAAAGCCTTCTCCACTGTTATCTCCACTCGTCCCCAAGTCCTGCTTTTAAAAACAACAGCTACCTTTAGGTATGATCCATATGTACTACAAGTGACGTGTTTAAAATATACAACTCAGGAGTTTTTAGTATATTGTAAAATTGTGATGATGACTGTACAACTTTGAGGATATACAACTCAGGAGTTTTTAGTATATCCTCAAAGCTGTACAATCACCATCACAATTTTACAATATTTTCATGATCCCAGAAAGAAACAGACCCATTAGCAGCTACTTTCCATTTACTGCCAACTCCACCGTCAGCCCAGACAATCACTTATCTTTCTGTCTCTATGGGCTGGTTTGTTTTGGACATTTTCATAGAAATGAAATCATACGTTATATGGTCTTTGGTGCCTGGCTTCTCTCACTTGGTATAATGTTTTCAAGGTTCATCCGTGTTGTAGCATGTATGAAAACCCTTCATTTCCTTTTATTGCTAAATAGCATTCCACAAATATTCCATAAATAAAATTGTGCAATAGATCGTAAATAATAGTCCCTAAGTAAAGCCGACATACCACATTTCATGTATCCATTCACAGTTGGTGACATTTGGGTGGCTTCCATGCAGGGGCTCTTAAGAACATGAATGCACATGAGTTTTGGTGTGGACACGTGTTAGCATTTCTCCTGGGTAGACTTAGGCGTGGAATTGCCTAGCCCTGGTTTTCACATGCGCTTCGAAAGTTTACCAAAGACTCTTACTATGGAGCCAACATCTGGCTGCTCCTGGGTTGTTTCCAAGGAATTTTATCAATTCATCCAGACTCGACTCACGGGTGGGTCATCAGGCCCAGACCCTCCTATTCTGGGGCCTGGGATCTTCTCATTCCTGTGCTCGCCAGTGTCGTCTGGGCCAGCAAGATGATAAATACGTTCTGCTTTAAAGTACGTCACAAATCATAACTTACAGATGCTCCAAGACTTTCATGTGGGAAAGACAAATGAGACTTCTGCTGTCTGACTCCAGAGCCACTGAGGACAGGAAGCCATGGCCAGGAACCCGACAAGGCCTGGATATATGTCTCTGGCTAATGAACGCACGAGCCAATGTAACAGTGAGGGGATCGGTCCTGCAGGAGAAAGGGTCTGCCTGTCTCGCAGACTTTGCCGCACTCATTCATTTCCAGCCGTATCTTCTCTTGCCCACAAGTCCAAATATTCCCTGAGGTCAGGGAAGATAACCTTCAGTCTCCACAGCTCCCATAATATTCCCTTGCTGGATTTATGCCTCTCCCTTTCATCCTGTAAGCCCTGCGGGAGGACCTGCCCCACACTCGGCCCTCGGCAGGCATCTGTGGTGGGCGGCAATGTGAGATGGGTTCAAGACAGACAGGGCATAGCACCGACGAGACACCTTGACTCAAACCCTTATCTCCTGCTACTTCCTAAGAGAAAGGAGCTCAAGACACGCTGGCGCGGTGTGCGTGCATTTCTGTCTGCAGGCAAGGAAGTGAACTTGGTCACCCATTGAGCCCCCTTCCCCCCCCCCCCGCTCCCCCCCCAGGGATCCGGAGTCAGGGCTGCTGGAGGGAGGGGAGGGGAGGGGAGGAGGAAACAATGCAGTGTGTGTCCAGGTGAGGACCACCCCAGTCTGAGTCATTAAAATATGTTCAGGGTCCAAGAAACAGCTAGCTCACCAGCCCCAGACCATCACCCTCCCCCAAGAGACTTCTGATCCGTATCATCTCACACCTAAACTCTTGGGAAATCCTTCCTGCTCCAGGGCAACAACGCAAGCCCCCAGGAACAGAGGCCCAATGTGATCAGCACTCAGCTCAGCTCGGCGGCCCGCTTCCAGAGGAGGTTACACTCAAGGTCGTGGCTCTGCCTTTGACTACCTGGGTCCAAATCCCTGGCCCTGCTGCTGCCTGTGACCTTAGGTTAGCTGGTTAACCTCACAAGGACTCAGTTTCTTCACCTAGAAAATGGGGTGATGAGATTGTCAGGAGGGTTCAATCAGCTGACATGTACCGGGCATGCTATAAACACTTGAGAAGAACTGGACGCTGTAAGTACCATCAATTGTTATTGCCCCCTAGCCTACCTGACCAATCCTGTCTCCTGCTGCACCCCAGCACAAATTCCCCATGCCACCCTATCTGGGCTGCCCACCTTTCCCCTCTACCCATGATGCCCCGGGGTTCAGGCTTCTGAAACCCAACTTCAGTGTCGTCTTCCGCAGTTCTTGCCCTCCCCTTAGCTGACGGAGAATGTAACAGCAAAGGAATTCACACAGGAAGGGTCTGCCACTCTGCAGTATCTTCTGCATTCATCCATTCACTCGCAGTCATGTCTTTCCTGGCCAAGAAAGCCCAAGGTCGTCTTTGCAATATCCCCAGCCCAACGTAGTCGCCTCCTTTCCATTCCATAAGCCTTGGCTGTCACAGGCCCTTCTCCATATCCATGTCCTATGCAGCTACAAAAACCCACCTGAGAACAAAAGCACCACCCCAAGAGCTGGAGGGATTGCTTAGCGGTTAATGCGTTTGCCTGCAAAAGCCAAAGGACCCAGGTTCAATTCTCCAGGTCCCATGTAAGCCAGATGCACAAGGGGGCGCATGCGTCTGGGGTTCGTTTGCAGTGGCTGGAGGCCCTGGCATGCCCATTCTCTCTCTCCCTCTCTCTGCCTCTCTCTCTCTCTCTCTCTCTCTCTCAAATAAATAAATAACAATAAAGTTTTTTAAAAAAAGTACCACCCCAGAGCTGATCTTCAGGCACCCCAGCACAACGTCATGCTCAGAGTTCACCAACTGTGCAACCAGGAAGGTCAGTGATTTCTCTAGCAGCAAGAAGCTTCCAAAGCACTGGCCAGCTGTGTGACTCTCAACCCTTTACCTGCCTACGTGCAGGTTTTCCCATCTGTAAGATGGACCTGTGGCTGGGAAATATGGCTTAGTTGGTGGAGTGCTTGCCTAGCAAGCATGAAACCCTGGTTCAATGGCCAGCACTGCATAAATTGGATGTGGTGGCACACACCTGTAATCCCAGCACTGATCTCTGGGTCAGGAGTTCAAGGTCATCCTTGGCTCCACAGAAAGTTCAAAGACCAGCCTGGACTACACAAGACCCTGTCTCAAAAATATATGAAGATAAAATCAAATTAAAATTTTTAAAATGGGTCCAACTTGGGCACATACCTCGTAGGGTGAGAGTTAAACAGGTGGGCATAAAGAACAGCTGGTGCGAACGCTCATGCCCCGGATCAAATCAAACTCAGCTCGCTAAGCTAAGCTCCCAGCCTCCACACACGTGTGGCTCCTGGCACAGGGACTACTTACTCTGTCTCTCCACCAGACTGTAAGCTCTGTGGGCATCACCGTCTCCACATCCAACCAGGTGAGTGCATGTGGCACTAAATCTTTGTTGAACGGACCAGCGTTCATTGATTATTTGTGGGTATGTTTCGTCTTTGTTACTAGACTGGTAAGTTGCTTAGGAACGAGGACTGTGTCCTTCAGCAAAGGACATTAAAACCTCCTAACCAACAATCAGGTTTCTTCAGTCCAGCTCAGTCCCTTATCAGCTGTGCAACCTTGGACAAGTCACCTGTCACTACAGTGGCTTGTGTTTCCCACCTGAAGGAGGGAGCAGTTTGAATGACATATTCACCAAGGCCCCTTATACTCTGGGTTTGAGCCTCAGCTACGACATGCCACCTCTGTGCATATGACAGCTGCACACACGCTGGGCAGGACCACTTGCTTGTCTGCTTCCCCTGACCTGCAATTTACCATCACGGGCTAGATGAAGAGCTTTGGGTAAGGTCTTGAGCTTACAACACTCATGTTTGGTCAAATGCACCTCCAAAAGCTGTGTATTTCGTTTGATTTCTTGTATTTGTTTTGTTTGTTTCAGCAATGCTTCGTGTGCCCTAAAGGTCCAGAGAGTTTGGCTAAAAAATTAAAAAAAAAAAAAAAACTGCATGTCCCTACAAATGAACTCCAGATGCATGCACCACTTTGTGCATCTGGCTTTATGTGGGTACTGGGGCGTTAAGCATTGCAGGCAAGTGCCTTAACTACTGAGCCATCTCTCCAGCCTTTCTCTTTCTCTCTCTCCTTTCAAATAAATAAATAATCTTTTTAAAAAATCTGCATGCCACATATTGACCCAGTAGCTTACCCCACAGCCTGCCCAAAACTGCATCCAGATGAAGGTTGTGCAATAAATGAGACCCAAATTCCAGACTTGAGAAGCACAGTCAGATCCGATCTGAATCTGGTTGATTGTCTCGCCTTCCTATGCCAGCACCTCCCTAATTAATCTAATTACCCTGGAAAGGTAAGTATCTCCCCGACCACTCTCTGCAAGGCTAATTGCCCAATGCATCCTGCCTCTGGTGGCTTCAAACCTAAATGAAACCATAAATGAGATGAGAAAGAAAATCTACCATAAGGGAAAATTGAAATGTTTCATTTCCCCCTTTTGAGGCTTTACACGGGTTATTTTATTCAAGTCTCAAAACTGCAAGAAGCGAGTACGATTAGCAGCCCACTTTACAGCCTAGTAAGCTGACATTTCAGTGACGATACTTGCGTGTAAAACTCACTACACGAGGGAGGGGTCCATGGAACGCGAACCAGGGCTCTGCGTCTTTCTGCAAGAGTGCCTCGGTGTTCAGCCTGACACTCTCAGGCCATTGTGAGCCCGTGTCTTGTAGGCGTGCTTAAGCCACAGCTGTGAGACCAACCACATTTGGGGATGAAGAGAGGAGGTGCCCAGATCATGCAGTGGGCTGGACCAGCTGACTCCAAGCTCCTGACTCTGCAGCAATCGTCAGAACTGCACCTCACAGCGCAGTGAAGGTGAGGCCGTGCTGTGTGGCATTCGGGGGGGGGGGTCCCTTCCAGACATGCAGTGCTAGGCTCCAAGACCCTCATTCTCGAAGAATAAATGACTCGTCTCTGAGGAAAGCCCCTACTCTGGGCAGGAAAGATGATTTCTCTTAGCATTTCCTCCTGGCTCAACTCATTCACGCAGGCAAAGCAGATAAACACCACTGGTCCACCGGAGACGCTGGCAATGGGGCTGCTATGAAAGCGTCTATCGGACCTCTACCCGAAGACGGAGCAGGCACAACCAAAACTGTGTCTTCCCAAGTCGCCACCACTAAAGCTCCCGGGCCAGTGGTGGCTGCTTTGGTGCCTCACAGGAAAACTCCACTTTCATAACTGTACTTGAAAATGTTCTGCTGCTCTTAACACTGTCTGAGTCACCAGGGCACTGACTAGGCAAGTGCAACTTGCTGACCAATTTTTTTTGTTGTTGTTGTTCGTCGTGTTATTTTCTGTTCAGCTAGACACAGGGAATTTTCCACCTGACAATTCCTGTTTCTCACTTAAGTTCTTCTGCCATCTGTGAGCCGTGTGCTCAGCAGGGGAGGATGCAGGGCCAAAGAAACCTTCCCTCCTCCAAGCCTCAGTTTCCCATCTGTTAAATGCAAGGTGTTCACCAGAAGGTCTATGCTAGCTAACATGCTAAACTAAGCTATCGAATAGAAAGCAGTCCCGTGGAGAAATGCAGCACTTTGGGGTCTGCCAGTCTGTGGGCCTGGATCTGCTGCCAGCTTCAAAATCTTTACATAATTTTTAAGTAAAACAAGAGGTTTAGCTGAAATTAATAGCACAATGGGAGAGTGAACCAGGGCTGAACAATAACAGAAAGGAGCCTCCATCGTTCTCAGGGCGCCCCCTAGTGGCCATTGACTGAACATTGGCAGAATGCTCACAGTTTTGTGCAAATAAAGAACCCGACACCCACCAAAGGAGAAAAGCAGGCTCCTGCTACCAATGCAAGTCTTTCATGCTAACCCAGCCTGAGGATCAGCCAGCTAGACCAATGCCTGACAGAAAGCCACAATGAGGCAAACAGGCTCTATCCTATAAAGCAGTCCGAGTGGAGCCCCCCCCCCCAAGCACTTAGGTGGGTGGGGGTCCCTCCACAGATCCCATACACACACTCTTCCCAAGCAGACCTTCACATTTGTACATCCTCAACCTGCACCCTCAGAACAGCGTCTGTTTTTCATTAGCCTGCATTTCAACTTCCCAGCGATTCTTCACCAGCCATTGAGACAACACGAGCAAGGAGCTAAGCTTAGTTTTTGCTTATTCAACCTCCAGCCTGGGGAATATCACCTCAGAAGAAAAGCATGAATGAAGCACGTGTTTCTCGGGCTCTACCGCAAACCCGAAAGTGTGGTCCTTCATCAGAGGACACCTCTGCAACTATCTCCTCAGCAGAATTTTCAACCTCAAAAAATAAAATAAAATAAAAACAACTGCCACCTGCGCAATGAGTCCTCAATTTGCTTACCATAGAATTCATTTATGACAGAGGCAGCTTATTTAAAAAAGTCCCAACTCACTGACAACAGACTTTTTAAAGTGATAGGATAAAGTTTTAGTGACCAGACAGTGAACCTGAGAAGTGAAAGGTTATTCAGGTATCCAGATACTTGAGAATTGGGGGTATTGAACCTTGCTGATTGGTATCCCCCCCCCTTTTTCCTATAGAACTGTCCCCGTATGACTGCAAGAGAAAACACCAACACTTTTATTTCATATGACAGTTCATTTTGCCTTTCCCTGTAGTCATCTGTTAGGTTTCTAAGCAATGCCTCCAAAAGTACACATAAGGAAGTCTCATAATTAGTTTCTGACTTTGGCCCTACATCGATTAAAATACATCTGATATGCTTTAAATCAAAGACCAATGTTATTTTATTTTATTTTTTTATGCCACACACCACACAAACTTTCTGCAACAGTCAGTCACTTTGAACCCAACTCTCTAGCCACAAGCAGTGTGGATTTCAAGAGCCTGGTTCTGCAAAATGACAACAAACAAGGCTGGGACAATACGCTAAGACCCCAAGGCACTCAGAGAACTCCCTGGAGCCCCTGCAAGTGGCAGGGCGTCAGCTGTCCCGGGGGCGGGGGCGGCTGGCCAGAGCCCTGGAGCAACTGAGTAACCCTGCAGCCAGCACCTGAAAGAGCTCGCTGCAACTCAGCTCGGCGTCTGAATGACCACCATGCCCAGGGCATTCCAACCTTCCCAAAGGCCGGAGCGCAAACTGTCACTATCCTCAAACATGTTCAGGAGTGCTCCCTAACCTGTCTCCAACACCGGGCGGGAGTCTGCCCTCTCTTGCCTCAGGGTGACCAAGTGTCCCCGTGGAAGGGTGCAGAGGGGCTGTGGGCAGATGGACAGATGGACAGCAGGGCAACCTCAGGACACAGGACTTGAGGGGACCGGCTCTGAGCTGAGGATGTGGGTCTTTTTGGAGTTGTACAAATAAGGACAAATTCTGAATGTATGCCCACGTGGGAGACCCCCTTGGTCCCGAAGCTGCAAAGTGTTTGCAAATCCTAAATACTACTTTGCTTCCTGGGATAAAAGTGGGGGAACCCCAAAATAAGTGCAGACAGGATGTAACAAGTGTTTCCAGAGAGACACGCCTGAGTCACACAGGGTGCTGAGGGCAGACTGAGGAGTGTGTCTTGGGGGGGGGGTCTCCCGAGGAAGCCCCCTCGATGGACAGAGCCCTGGAGCGTGCAGACCACCCCTCCCCACATGCACACTTGGTGGGCAGCCGCGGCTAGCCCGGTACCCCAAGATGTTCCCCCTACTCACCACTCGGCCCGAAAACCTCTCGGTGGCCCTCTTGACTTTGCCGTAGGTGCCTTTGCCCAGGGTCTCCTGCAGCTCATAGCGGTGCTTCAAATTATGCTTGTGGTGATGTCGCTTCACCCCGTGAGGCTTCCTGGGCTCGGTGGCCGCCGCCGCCGCCGCCGGGGCTGCAGTCGCCCCCGCCACCGCGTCCCGAGGAGAGCCCGGCGCCCCCGGCCCCAAATCAGGGCCATCCCCCGCGGCGGGCGCAGCGGCCCCTTCCATGTCCAAGCGCGCGGAACGAGCTGGGGTGGGGTGGGGTGGGCTTGGGGGGGGGGGAACTGGCGAGGGCGAGACCCGGACACGGGGTTCGGGATGGCTCGGAGGAGAAGTCCCCTTCGGATTGGGAAGTGGGGTGCGCTCAAGGTCGCCCCCGCAGCATGAGCGAGACGTTCCCCGATTCTCCCCCCCAACTCGGGCTGCCGGCGTTTGGGTCACTGGCGGCGGCGGGGACTGCACATCTGGCGCCCCGGGGCGCGCACGCTCGGAGCACCGCCTCCCCCTTTCCAACACACACACACGCAGCACACCCCACCAACCCTCCCCCGGCCGGCTCGCGGCGAGCTGCGGAGCGTCGGGCGAGGTGGCGGCGGTGGCAGGGGAGGCGCGGTGGTGTTTGCAAGAGGGAGGGGAGAGGGGTGGCACCCGAGCGCGGGAGGGGAGTGTTAAGTGGGGCGCCGCGCCCCCTCCCTCCCTCCCTCCCTCGCCGACGGGGCGGAGACCAGGGGTGGGGGGAGGGGGGAAGGGGAGCGAGGGGCGGCGCAGCCCCGGGGTGTCCCCACCTACCTCCCCGCCGCCCCCCCCCCACCCCCGGGGCCGCCTGCGCGCGCCCGGGCGCCCGTTCGCAGAGGGCGGGGTGTGCGTGTCGCCGCGCCTGCGGTGGGGGCGGGGGCCACCAAGGGGTCGCTTTGTCCTCGCCCGGGCTGCGATGGGCACTTAGATGGGAGGCCGGGAGGTGGAAATCCCAGCCCGGGGGTAGTGGGGGGGAGGGGTCCCCCTCCCCGGGCGCCCCGGGCCTCACCCGCCGCAGCTACCCCGGGCCCTGGGCCGCTCGGCCTCGGTGGTTCCTGCTCGCGCCCGGGCGGCGGAGGCGGCGGAGGAGGATCGCGGAGCCCAGCGACCCGACAGGCGACTGCGCACCGAGGCCCGGGCCGCCCCGGCGCGCTGGCGATCGGGCCGGGGGCTGCGCGCGCTCGGGCGCACCTTCATTTTCTGTTTGGTGTCGCCGCGGCCTTCCAGGCCCCGAGGGAGCTCGGTGGAGGGTTGCGGGGGGGGGGGGGAGGAGGCTGGGCCGGGTTGGGTTACAGGCGGTGAGTCACGGTCCCCCTCCCGCCGCCCAGGCCTCCACCTCCTCCGGCTAGGCCCGGGCTGAGCCCTTCCTGGGGCCACTGCGGGTCCTGGAAAGTCCCAGAAGCCGCGCGCCCCGGGCCTCGGGGGGCCCCCCCGCAGCCGCGCCCTCTCCCAAGACGGGGGACGAAGAAAGGCTTCGAGACTGAACCCGGGTGCCAGATGCTCATCACCGGCCTTCTGGCACTGTCCAGGACTCCGGCGGGGACAATCGCCGGGGAGCTGGAGGTCTGGACGGATCTACGTCCCCTGATGGCCTACCCTGCCCGCGAAGGCCGCCACCGGAGGTGGACCAGCGCTCCCCGGCCTGCTAAGCCACTCCTTGGCGGAGCCTGAAGCCACTTGGAGGCCTCTGGGTTCCTTTGGGCATTAGGACTCACCCTTTAACTAAAAGAGACAGATCCCACCCCAACCAGGTGAGGGTCAGGCCGGAAGGGCCTCCAACCGTGCATGATTGAGACTGCCCCCATCTCCTAAGTGGGGAGGAAAAAATAAAGAACATGAGAAAAAGAGGCCTTGGGAAGTTTTTCAAAGAATATTTTTATGTAAATTACAGTGTACTAGACTAGAATGGGAAAAGTGGAGCGAGGAAGAGAGTCTGGTATGTTGTGCAAATCGCCTGGTCCTCACTTTTCCACCAGTGGCTTCCTCAGCGGCTCCCAGGGGCCTCCCTCTAGCAGCATTCCTTCCGCCTTCACTCCTGCCTAACCCTTATCACCTTGCCCCGGACTCAGGCCACAGCCTCCCTTTCCCAGGACCCCCCTCCCTGCGGCCAGAGTAAAGGCCTGAAACACAGCCATCGCCTGTCTCCCCCCAACACACACGACTCTACTCCTTTCTGGCGCTTGATATTCTTATCATTTTTTTCCCGCTAAACCCCTCTAACTCCTTCCTACCCTCCTGAGAGCAATCACATAAGATCGCCACAAAGGTCATGCTGATCCCACTCCATTCTGTCCATCGCCCTCGCCCCCATCCTGCAACTAACTGTATTCTGCTCTTATGCCCTCTGTAGATAACTACGTGTGTAGATTCCAGAGGCACTTGAATGACTTGCAGGTTGAGTCTTGGCTCTGCAGTGAATGGCTTGGATGACTTGGATCAAATGACTTCACCTCCTGAAACTTCACTTTCCTCCTCTTAGAATATGGATGAGTGGGGCTTGGGGAGATG
Organism: Dipus sagitta; assembly: GCA_036346955.1. Classification (NCBI taxonomy): domain Eukaryota; kingdom Metazoa; phylum Chordata; class Mammalia; order Rodentia; family Dipodidae; genus Dipus; species Dipus sagitta. The sequence continues at coordinate 18,602,142 of CM070777.1, read as the reverse complement.
GCCCAGTGGTTAAGACACTTGCTTGTGAAGCTTTCCATTCCCTAGCACCCACATAAAGCCAGGTGCACAGAGTAGCACATGCATCTGGAGTTTGTTCGCAGTGTCCAGAGGCTCTGGTGCACCTACACACTCACATTCTCTCACTCCTCGCAAATAAATAAAATATGGATTAATGGGTCTGTTTTTCAGGGGAAACTGATTGTGTCTATAGTGGTAATTAACACTATCCACCAAGTATTTTCTATTTTCCTCCCCGGGCATACAGTAGGACTTGCCTGCCCCAGTCCCTGAAGGTCATGTGTGAATAACTTGCTTAGGTCAATGGAATGAGAGCAGAAGTCATAGATATTTATTCCACATGGTAACGGCTAGAAAGCAAATAACCATGTCCTGGTCTCGTCTTGACAGTCGCATCTGCGCAGTGGTGGGGAGAGCTGGGACTGTATGTAAAGGGGGCAAAATAGTCCCCAGCAAGCTGCATTGCAGAAAGAGTGTAAGCAAAGATTCTTTACATGCGCTAAGCCAGGGAGGTCATGGGTGTTGGTCACAGCAGTGTAGCCCAGCCTGTTCTGGTTGACAGAATTACTCAGAAATGAATGGATATCCCCTACTGTAAGCTGGTCCCATTTACACCAGCAAATGCTCCTCTGGAAGGTAGCTGTTGCAATCCCTCTGTTCACTTGGGGCAATTCTATCAGGAAGGATTAGCACTGTGCCTAAGATTACCCAGCTTGTAAATGGCAGCACCGGCAGTTTTGCGCACTACCTGTCCAGTTCGGAAGCACCCGCTCTCCCCCTGCAAATGGGCTACCTGTCCTTCAATGGGAAGCAGGCACCTCACCTAGCACAGTGTCTCTGGCACACAGTCATGCCCAGGCACTGGGAGTTTCTCCTTGTCCTGAATTCCTACGGCATTTATAATTTGAGCCACACTTCACCACCATGCTTTCGCGATTCTGCGCGAGTGTGGTCACACAGAGCTTCCTCTCGCCCGAGCCAGGCTCCTTGGTTCCAAGTTTAAGTTCTAGAGTCAGACTGACTGACTGGGTCCAAATCGTGCTATGGGATTCACTGTGACTGAATTGGGCCATTGATTTTTCCCTCCCTTCTTCAATTCTTAACCTGTCAGTGGTGATGGTCATTGGCAGTGGTAATATGTTCTTCAAGGTTGGTGTGGATCTTCAGGGATTTAATGTAAATAATCTATAGACCATAGCTATTGATGTTAAACGTTTTCTTCTTCCATGGCTCCTACTAGAATCCTGAGCAGGTATCAGCAATCTGATAGACTGCTTGGGTAGACTTGGATTTCTGGTTGTGTTCTGGATACGAAATAGATGTTCTATACTCAGAAGCACATCATCCTGAATTTTATATTAATATATAACATATAATAAATTATATATAATATATTGATATAAGTTCCATGACTTGTCCTTTATTGCACTTGCTATTTTTCAAGGCAATTTCAAAGAAAGGGTATGTTTGCTTTCTCAAGAAATCTTTGTTCAGTGAACAGTCATACCAATTGTCATTTATCTACAGACATTACCTCTGGCCTCCCATCATAAACCTGCAAAGTGAATGCTAAGCTCCCCAGTCACCAATGGGGAAACAGAATCTCTAAAAGGTTACCCAAGTTGCATGTTGTCAAACAGTAATGGTACAAGTCAGGATTTTTTAAAAAAATATTTTTATATATTAGAAAAAAAGACAGAGAGAAAGAGTAAGAATGGGCATGTCACGGCCTCCTGCCTCTGCAAATGAACTCCATACACGTGGACCACTTTGTGCATCTAGGGCCTGCAGGCTTACGAGCAAGCACGTTTAAGCACTTAGCCATCTCTCCAGCCCCCTAAAGTCAGGATTTGGACCCACATATCTAACTACCTGCTTTGCCCTGACCTCTGCTCCAAGCTGCGTGTGGTGCAACTTGGGTGAGGAAATTTGTCCATCTTGTTAGATGAGACTTGGAAAGCTAGCTACGACTGGGTCCTTTCTAACTTGAATCCTTTGTCCTGATGGACTGCTTGCTCGAAACAGCAAGCTAAGAACATGCTTGTGCTTCACTGGGGCAGAAGGTGTCTGACTGTCCACCAAAAACTCATGTTCCTCCATTCCCTAGGGAAGCTGACAGATGCTCAGCCTGGCCTATATCTCCCAACCTCCATTGCAGGATCATGTGACTTGTTCTGTCTAATGTGTGGGCTTTGCTGCTTGTAGGCCAGGGTGCTTTAAAAAAAAAAAATGGCTGTGCCCGGCTGGAGACGGCTCAGTGAAGAAAAGCCCTTGCAGCACAAGCATGAGAACTTGGGGCTGGAACCCCAGCACCCATGTGAAAGCTAGGCGTGCTGACATGTGGCTAGAGTCCAGCATGGGGAATGGGAGGACGGGAGAATCCCTGAGGCTTGCGGGCAAGCTGGTCTAGTCAAATTGGTGAGCTTTAAGTTCATGGAGGGGTTGAAAAACAAAAATAAGGTGGATAGTGACTGAAACAGACACCTGACACTGACCTCTGACCTCCACATGTCCGGACACTGACCTCTGACCTCCACATGTGTACACATGTTGTACCTTGTGCATCCAGCTTTACATGGGCACCAGGGAATCAAACCAAGGTCATTAGGCTTTGCACGCAAGTACCTTAACCACTGAGCCGTCTCTCGAGGCCCCCAAAGTCTGAAACGTGCTGAGCATGAAGACGGTGTCCTACATGGAAAACCCCACTGCATGATGCCGTACACAAAGTGACCTAAAACACTGACACAAGTAATTGCAGGCTGCATGGGTAAGGTGCATATGAAACATGAATGGGTTTCATGGTTAGATTGGAGTCCTAGCCTCAAGCTATCTTGTCATACATACATGGATATTGCCAAAAATCTCAAAAAGCCAGAAATCTGCAACTCTTGGTTCCAAACATTCCCAATGAGGATGCTGAGCCTGTACAATAGAACCAAGGGATGTTACAGGGATTCCACCCAAATCTCCCAGATGCAGGCTTTCCCTCCCACATTGTACTGTCCATTTGATGGTTAAGAGGCAGAACGGTCCCCTGGGAAGAGCATGCAGGTCTCCACTGTAGGATGGGTCACCCAGTGGAACCGTGTGGTGGTTTGAATGTAAGAGGATCCCCGTAGGCTAATGTGTTTGAGCCCTTGGTTAGCTGTCCAGGAAGGCTGTGGAGCTTTTAGGAGGGAGAACCATGTTGGAGGGAGTGTATCACTGGGGTGGGCCTTGAGGGGTTACAACCCAGCCCCGCTTGCTGTTCTCTGCCTCTCTCCTTCCTCCCTGCTGATGGAAAGACACAACTCTGCTCCCCATCCCTGCCGTGACAGACCCTACCCTCTGGAACTATACGCCAAAATAAACTCTTTCCTGCCCCATATTGCTGCCAGTTGGGTATTTGTTCACAGCAATGAGACAGCAGCTGGTACAGTGACCCAGGGCAGGAGGGATGATGCCTCCGCTGTCAAAGGTGCTTGCTTGCAAAGCCTGACGGCTTGATTCCCAAGTACCCAGGTAAGGCCAGCTGCACAAAGTGGCACATGGGTCTGCAGTTTGTTTGAAGTGGCAAAAGGTCCTAACATACCCGTACTCATTCTCCCTATTTCTCTCTCTGTTGGTAAATCAATAAAAATATATTTAAAAAAAAAAACAGGAGATGACCCTACCACACTGACAGTCTTGAGCCCCTCAAAACGGCATTCCTTGCATAGTCCTTCTCTCCCATGGGCACACGGGCAGGGGGTGGGGCAAGGGTCTGAGTGGGGAACATGTGGGAGGAAAACTGACGGCAATGGAAGAGGCTTGGAGTTTCACTGAGGCTAAATAGGTCTTGGCAGAATGGGTAAGAGAGAGTAGATACGGATGAGGTGGTGAGGGGAGGGTCTTCTCAGGAGGTGACATCTGAATGCAAACCTCTAGGGAGTGAGCAACCTGCACAGCTGCGAAACAATCCGGATATCAAGGAGAAGAGTTTTTCAGGCAATTATACTGGTTTATGCCAAGGCCCAGAAGCGGGCATATCCTTGGCGTGATCAAGGAACAATAAGGACACACTGTGGCTGGAATGAAATGGGAAGAAAGTGGTAAGAGTTGAGTCGAGAGATGTGACAGTAGACAGAATCCTGTGAGGCTCTGGGGAATGATGTTAGAACTTTGGATTTTATATTGAGTCAAGTAGACCACTATTGCTGATTCTGATTAGAGCAGTCACATTATGAGACTTGGGTTTAGAAAGTTTCCTTCTGGGCTGGAGAGATGGCTTACCAGTTAAGGTGCTTGCCTGTGAAGCCTAAGAACACATGTTGGAATCCTTCAGATCCCACATAGCTAGCACGGTGACACAAGCAGGCAAGGTTGCACATGTGCCACAAGGAGGCGCACATGTCTGGAGTTCACTCGGTGGCTGAAAAGCCCTGGTGCACCCATTCTCTGTCTCTCTCTCTCTCTCTCTCTCTCTCTCTCTCTCTCTCTCTCTCTCTCAGAAATAAATTTTTTTTTAAGTCTCCTTCTAACTACTATATTGAAAATGCTCTGGGAGGAAGTGAGGGAGGTGAGTTGCAGGAGCTGGGAGCGGAGCTAGCTATGACAAATGCTCCTCTACAAACATCTGCAAGAATAAGCTTCAGGGCTGCAGTGATGGCTTAGAAGTTAAGGCACTTGCCTGGGAAGCCTAAGGACCCAGGTTCGAATCCCCAGTACCCATGTAAGCCATATGCACAAGGTAGCGCATGCATCTGGAGTTTGTTTGTAGTGGTTAGAGGCCCTCTCTCTCTTTATATGCCTCTGTCTCTCTCAGACAAACAAACAAATAAATAAAATAAAATATTTTAAAAAATAAAAAGAATAAGCTTCAGTCACTGTCCCCAGGCTCCTCCCTCCTCCACGTGCCCACGATAGTTCATTCCTAATATGTGCACTGACCCAGGTCTCCCGCCCACCAGCACCGCCACTCTCCTTAGCCTGATACAGAGAGCAGTGTCGCAGGGCAATGAGAGCCTTGGTGTCAGCAGCTGAAATTCCTGGATTAGAACGCTGGCCTGAAAAGACGACTTTGCCCAAGTCACACAGCCTCTTTGACCTTGGTTTGTCCTCTTTGCCTTGGAGACTGTAACTTGTGTGGCAGCTCCATACAAGCGGGGGTTGTCTGTCTGTCTGTCTGGTTCCTCTCTGTGTGATTGTGGGACAGCACCTGGAGCCATGGGATGGTTTATAATGATCTTCAACTTGACAGTGGTTAGAAACACCTGTGAGGAGTATATAGACGAGGTTGGCCTCTGGGCACGCCTGTGAGGGGTCATCTTGGTTGGGTTGAGGTGGGAAGGCTCACTTTAACTGGGGGTGGCACCATGCCACGGGCTGGGGTCCTGGACTGCTTAAGAGGGTGAGAGCCGGCTGAGCACCAGCATCCGTCGCTCTCTTCTTCCAGCTCTACTTCAAGTTCATTCGTCCATGCCTTCCCCGCCATTGGCTGAAATCTAAAACGATGAGGTGACATAAACCCTTAAAGTGATTTTTGTCAGGTATTTTGTCCCAGCAATGAGAGGGTAACTAATACAATGGCACCTAGTAGGCACTCCACAAAAAGTATGCGGGGGTCAAGAGAGGAGCTAAACCAGGCGTGGTGGTGCACACCTTTAATCCCAGCACTCGGGAGGCAGAGGTAGGAGGATCGCTGTGAGTTCGAGGCCACCCTGAGACTACATAGTGAATTCCAGGTGAGCCTGGGCTAGAGTGAGACCTTGCCTCGAAAAAACAAAGAGAGAGAGAGAGAGAGAGAGAGAGAGAGAGAAGTAGGACCAAGCATCAGGCAGGGAAGGACAGCTCTCCCTCCTCTCCCTATCTGGTGTTCCCTTCGCTACCCTGACCCAGTCTGACTCTACCAGGAGTCTTCTGACTGTCCCCATGCCATTTCCCTTCAAAGCATCCTACATCCCGAGGGTCTCTTGCTGGCCTGTGTACAAGAAGTGTCTGATGTTTGGATGCCTCCTTTCCAGTCCTTGCAATAACTAAAGCTCTCACTCATCTCAGAGACCAAGTGAAAGATGGCACTTCTTCCTCTGATCCTACACTGGACAGAACTTGAAGGCTCACTTTTCTGTCCCCAGAGCATCTAGTTCCTGGGTCTATTATAGCCCTTACCTCATGACATTCCAGTGATCCATTGTGTGCCTGGCACCCTCACCCCCAGCTGCCCCAGAGCTGTGGAGTGAGCAAGATTAAAACATTGCTGTCCAGTAGAAATGCAGTGTGAGCTGCGCACACACACACACACACACACACTTCACCTTTCCAGGAGCCAAATCCAACACAGTTTTAGTAATCTATCCAATCTTACCAGCTATCACCAAAGCACTGTCATTTCAATATTTAATCAACAGAAACAATTCACCAGTGAGATCATTTCCATTCTGTTTTTTGCGCTGTCTACCAAATAAACCCATTGTGTGCACTAATCTCACATCAGATCTACAGTTTTGATGGCTAAGCTGAGATGATGTAATCCTAGCAAAACCATGACATATTTAACAGAATAATAGGTTCTATGGCTTTGGGGTTTTTTTTCAATTAAATTTTAATCCATTATATAAAATTTTCAGTTCTTCAGCCACAGAGGCACATTTCAAGTATTCAGTAGTCACAGGTAGCTCAGGGGCTACTATGCCAAAAGTACAGAGCTATACCTTAGTCTTCATTCTTTTTAAAAATGTTTTTAATTCATTTAGAGAGAGACAAATTCAGAGACAGGGCCACTGCAAATGAACTCCAGATGCATGCATCACTTTGGGCATCGCTTTATGTGGGTACTGGGGAATTGAACCCAGGCCTTCAGGCTTTGAGAGCAAGCATCGTTTTTGTTGTTTTCATTTATTTATTTGAGACCAAGGGGTGGAGTGGGAGAAAGAGAGAGAGAGAGAATGGGTGCACCAGGGCCTCTGGCCACTGTAAACGAACTCCAGATGCATGTGCCATGATGTGCATCTGGCTAACATGGGACCTGGAGAATTGAACCTGGGTTTTCAGGCAAGTGCCTTAACCACTAAGCCATCTCTTCAGCCCAAAATCAAGCATCACCACTGAGCCATTTCTCCAGTCTCCCTTATTCTTCATTCTAATAGAAGTATATATCTGGCCTATAATGGGTCCTTACAAACACTGGATGGATGGATGGATGGATGGATGGATGGATGGGAGGGAGGGATGGAGGAATGGGAGGGGTGGAGTGATAGATGGATGGAGATTGATGAATAAGAGGAGTGGATGGATTGATGGATGAATGGAAGGAGTGGATGGAAAGGAAGGAGGAGTAAGAGGGATGGAGGGGGATGGACAGATGGCTTATTGGTTAAGGAGTTTGCCTGCAAAACCAAAGTATCCAGGTTCAATTCTCCAGTACTCACATAAGCCAGATGCACAAGGTGACCCATGTGTCTGGAATTCATTTGCAGTGTCTGAAGGCCCTGATGTGCCCATTCTCTCTCTATCTGCCTCTCTCTACCGCTCTCCAATAAATAAAGTAAATAAAATAATAAAAGATGACTGTTTTAAAAAGATGGGTGGAGGGACAGATGGATAGTGGATGAATAGATGGAATGGATGGATGGATGGATGGATGGATGGAGCGGATTAATTTGCTTTGTTCCCTCTTTAGTTTATTATTCTATTTCCCATCCTAGAACTTCACAGTCCAATAAAAGAAGTGAGGATGGACTAAGGGAGAGGTGAAACCCCAGGACTCCATTGGATTGTAACCCACTGGACACAATGTATTGGCAGGCAAGTTCGACCTCTGATCCCCACAGTTCAGCAACCCAACTCTTTGCTCAGGAGTCACCTTGTCATTAGGGGCCATTTGTAGCCTTGCTGTCTAAAATTATAACTGCACCCTCCCTTCCCACCACCTCTGAATGGGCCCGCTACTGCACTACCGTTGCAATTCACCTGTTATGACTGACAGCACAGAGCATGGATGTCTGATACATAGTATATGCTCAACGAGCCTTTGCGGCATGAATGAAGGGATGAATGAATGACTTGAGTTCCTGCCCTTTCATCCACTACTTCTAAGATGCCAAAAGTGACTGAACCTCACCTGTAAAATAGGTATAGTAGTAACACACCATAGGGGGTGATGTGATATAGCCCTTTAGGGTTCAAGTCTACCCTATGGGACTAATTAAGTTACCATCTATGAAGTACTTGGTGTGGAAGGTAGTGGGAACTATGTGGTAAGCACTGACATAGAGAAGTTGCCATTTTTCCTGTCCAAATAATAATATTATTATTAGAATCATTCTATCAGATCTATAACCACCACATAAGGCAATGAAAATGTCCCGAGTAATTCCATCCCAAACAAACAACAACAACAAAAAAAAAAACTAGGTCAGGAAAAAATAGGCTCAAGCTGACTTTCCCCCATCCTTGGCTGTATTTACCTATGCTGTTTCTGTTTGTTTGTTAGCCATGGGAGACAGGTCCCTCAGCCCCACCCCACCGAGACCCAGGACGTCTCAGTGTCAGGTTCTGCCTGGGTTATGTTTATGGGTCACCGGGGACTTGGGCCTTCAAAGCAGGCACGAGAGGGAGGACATTCCAGGCCGGTCAGCAGGGTGCCTGTGACGATGACACACTCTGGGCCCACCTGCTCTGGAGAAGTCAGCTGGGCCTGAGATGGCCCAGGCCTGGCAGCTGGGCCAGAGCACAGCCAGACTGCCTAGGGGGTCAGACGCGCTGGCCGCCTCCCAGGCAGATGACATGCAAGCCCCACATTCCTCTGCAGGGCCCGCCTCTCCAGCCACCTCTCCCAGCCTCAGCCTCCGAAGCCCTTGATTTACCAGGCATGCTGTCATCTGTCCCCCACTACAAGGCACTATACACGCTCATTCATTCGTTCATCTAGCATATGTTAGCTGAGCATCTATGGTGGTGCCAGACTTAGTATAAAAAAGATTGGTCTCTGACTTGTTGAGGTTTCTAACACCTTCATCAGAATTATGCTTTATAATTCACAAGACACCTTCCCACAGGGAAGTGTTGAATCCTCAGTGGAATTTTATTTTACATTAGGGACGTTTTTATTTTCCCCAGGTAAGCTGAGGTCTCACAGCTTACAGATGAAAAGCAGACACTATTAATTACAGCTACAACACAGGTCATATCCAAATGGCATCCCGTCTTGCAAGGAGTCACAGAAAAGCTACAAAGCCCATTGAATTGTATATCTAATGGCTCCAAAAGAAACTGCATCTTATACATAGTGAGGAGAATAACGGGTTCCCTCCAGAACAGGTGGGGACAACTGAGAAACTTCCAGAATGTGATGAATGGAGAACCTCATCCCACCCATCTGGCTCTCCCTGCAATACAGATGCCCTCCTGGGGATTCCTCGAACACCAATTAGCAGGTGTGGACAAATGCTGGAATCAGCATGAGAGACATACCTCTCCACATACCCATCCAGCCCGTTTCTCGTGTCCCTGCCTCTCAATTGCAGATGCTCCCAGAGAAAACACTTGCCATTAACCAGGACAAATGTCTTCCCACAGCACCACCCAGTGGCTGAGTCTGTTCACTGCAAACTTCAAGAAACAGAAGAGAAAACTGATTCGCTTTGGTCCAAGCTCAGGCACAGAATGTCTAATGGCCCCGATTGAGTACAAGGCAAGGACAGCGGCGGGTGGACATCCAGGGAAAACAGAGATACAACGTCCTAAGTGGGCTGGCAGGCAGAGTCAGTGCCTCAATTATGCCATCATCCTATGGCTCGCCCCATGTTTGTGTTTTACACAAGCCAAACGTGGTGTGCTCATTCCTAAACGACTTGAAAAAATCAGAAATAATATTAGTCATAATGATGATGACATGAAACCCCAATTTCAGTGGTATAAATAAAAATGTACGGGAAGACAACCATGTGCGATTATTTATGTAAGTCTTACCTGTTTTTGAGCTACATGAGCTGAACTGTGTAATTTCAACAGATCTGGTGTGGACATCAATCAAGGTATAACATTTACCATCCTTGGCAGAAAAAAAGAAAAAAAGGACCAACCTGGGATAAAGACTCAAAAAACTTGAGGAACCTGCAAGAGGCGGTGTGGAAGACGCAATAGAATATGAAATGAGAGCGCTACATTCACCACGAACTCATCTGCATGATCATAAAGCCATACCCGCCCCCCCCCCCAGTCAGGTTTGTCCAGCTGATAGGTTAAAAAGCGACATGCGAAAAAAGCTTTCTGTCAGCCGTGCAGGACTGTGTATGCTGTGCGCATGGTTGACTATCAGAGATCAGAGCCAGGTTAAAACACTGACCTCCCAAGGCTGCAGAGATGGCTCAGCCATTAAGGTACGTACTTGCCTGCAAGGCCTGACGACTTGGGTTCGATTCTTCAATACCCACGTAGAGCCAGATGCACAGAGTGGCACACGCATCTGGAGTTCGTTTGCAGAGGCTAGAGGCCCTGGTGCACCCATCCTCTCTGTTTCTCCACTTGCAAATAAATAAATGCTATTAAAAAAAATATCTCTGCCAACACGTCCCACCAGATCACGTGGTCTCTCTGTGCCTCAGTTTCTCCATCTATGAATGGGCATAATTAAAAAGTGTATGCTTGTGAAAGTTATTTATAAGAAACGTTGTATCTGACTACTTTGGGGTGTCTATATCCCTTTTGAAACAAAATGGAATGCAGTGAGTGCTCAGCCTCTAGGTTAGAACACTGTGAGCCAGAAAAGAGAAAAAGGGATTCCATATGGCTTCAGCCGGGCCCCTGCTTTTAGAAAGAGAGCAATGGTCTTTCTCCCTCTCTCTTCCTTAGTTCTTTTGTTTGTGGCATTTTCAAATACAGTTTGTTTTCGTTGATTCCCATCCTTCCTCCTGCCACCCACCCCCCACCAATTTGTCCCAATTCCTTCCCCCATGTTTTATCTTCCTTCTGTTTACATGTCACAAATATCTTTTGCCTGTGCCTCTCCCCTCTTCTAGCTCATTTCCTTATATTCACCTAAAGTTCCATGTTTATAGGGTTTATCCATATTTGTCATATATATGTGTGTGTGTATATATATATACATACATATATATACATACATACATATATACACTCAGCAATGTTCTCTTAAAAGGGCAGCCGACTAGTTGACTGGATTCTTGAATCTTTGTTTTCCTAGAAGAGGAAATTAGCATACCCTTGGGGTATTTCCACTCAGTATCCTGCAGCCTGGCTTATCCCATTACCCCTGAGCTCTCCTCATTTGCTTGAACCAGGAAGACCAAAAAAATCAGGCAGGGGGCGATATGGAGAGTTCAACCTTGCTTGTGGTGTGCTGGCCTCATGTATGAAGCCTACAGACAGTAGAACTGCAGGAGGAGCGTCAGTCTTCCCCAGATGTGTCTTCAAGCATCTGGCATAGGCCCCATTTGCAAGCACAGTGTCAAAGTCACAGGGATCTGTGGTGTGTAACATTCACCCCCCCCCCCGCTGGCTCGGGCTCTGTCATTGGTAGAAATCCATCACACGAAGTCTTTTCAGTTTACACGTGCACACACTTGTACACGTGTATGCAGTCGTGCACACACGCATGATTCCTTAATTTTAGAAAATCATACGATTATAAAATTGCATGAGCTACTGGTCATTAATGCACACACATACAACTGTCTGGTGGTATTGTCCACAGGTTTGTTCCAGGACTTTCCATAGATACCAAAGTCCCTTGAGCCATGCTCCAGAGCCTTATGGAAAAAGGCATTTAAAGCCAGGTATGGTGGCGCACAATTTTAATCCCAGCACTCAGGAGACAGAAGTAGGAAGATCCCTGTGAGTCTCATGAGGCCAGCCTGAGACTACAGAATGAGTTCCAGGTCTGCCTGGGCTAGAGTGAGACCTTACCTCAAAAAAATAAAACAAACAAAGGCATTTAACTTTGTATACTTTTAATCATCTCTAGATTAGTTATTAAAGCTTAATCCAATATAACTTAGTAAATAACTGTTATAATGTATTGTTTGGAGAATAAGGACAAGAATCTGTACATAAATGGGGACAGATAATTTCTAAATATTTGCAAGCTATGGTTGGTTGAATTCACAGGTGGGATACCTACAGATACTGACAGCTGTCTATTTCTTTGGGATCAAAGGTCTTGTCAGTCCCTTAATGCCCAGAAAGGCATCTGTAGGAATGGAGGCTGTCTCTGACATCATAGATTGGATCTAATAGAAAGGTCGTACCAGAACAGACAGAACCTCTGACCAAGAGCCTTCCAGGAACACTGTGGGAAGGTGACGGATAAGCTCAGGGCAGTCCGGCTCTTCTGTCATCAGGATCTTGGGCTCTACAGGGAGTACTTCCTGTTCTCTGATTGGCTTCCCTGGGGAGGGAGGCGGGATAATTTTCAGTCTTGTTCTGATTGGCTGTATGCAAACGAGTAAGCATGCCTTAATATATTGTTCCTAGACAGCTTGCCTACTACCCAAACTGTGGCCACTTTCCCACCCATCCATGCTCCCTTGTGGCCTTCTAAGTAGGCTACCTTGCAATGCTGAGGCTGAGAAGATAACCGTGGGGCCCGATAGAAGGGGGGTTGGGACTTCAGGAAGAGCTTATGAGCTCCAATGTCTGGGTTATTGTCTAATTAACAAAGAATTAAAATAAGCAGACTGAGGAAGATAGATCATTAACTTTATTCAGGGAGAGATTATGAGAGCCAGGGTGAAGGCGGATACGAGTATGTGCACCCACATGGAGACAGAAAGTGGGAGCCCATGAGGGAAGCGGAACATGGGCTTGGGGGGAAAACATGAAGGAGGATTTCCTGGAAATTGAAAAAGGACCAAAACTTTTTTTTTTTTCTTAAAAAGGAGGCTGCTGGAGAAATGGCTTAGGGGTTAAGGCTTTTGCCTGCAAAGCCAAAGGACCTCCGTTCCACTATTCCCCAGGACCCACGTAAGCCAGATGCACAAGGTGGTGCATGCATCTATCTGGAGCTCATTTGCAGTGGCTGGAGGCCCTGGTGCACCCATTCTCTCCCTCTCTCTCTCTCTCCCCCTCTTCCCCTCTCTTGCTCTCTCAAATAGATAAAAAAAATTTTTAAAAAACCACCAGGTGTGGTGGCGCATGCCTTTAATCCCAGCACTTGGGAGGCAGAGGTAGGAGGATCACTGTGAGTTCAAGGCCACCCTGAGACTACATAGTGAATTCCAGGTCAGCCTGGACCAGAGTGAGACCCTACCTCAGGGGTGGGGGGCAATCCATCTAGTGATAATGATAGAGACAGTGAAAGATAGAGACGAGTAAAAGATAGGTAGAGATAGTGAAAGAGTAACAAAAGGAGAAGTAAAAAAATACTACCCCTAAGGCCATTTGAGCAGTGTGACTCTTGGAAGTGGTGGGGAAGACTTACAGGTACAGGGAACCCGAGGTTCAGGGAAGGAAAACTGAACAGCCAAGAAGAAAGCCTTGCCTACCTGGTAAACCCCTCTTACAGCTTATTGGGTGGGGCTTTTCCCTCAGGCTCAGTCAGGTGAGCTTGAGAGAGAGCTGATTGGTGAGAGCCCAGGAAGGGGGCTGGGCCAAAACGAGGGGCTGTCCCTAGGGGATGAAACTGAACTGGATCAGACGCTCTTTGGGCCCATTTCAAGATATCTACCTAAAAAATAAACTACCTGGCTCCTATTTCTCCCTGGGGCTTTGTGGGGAACCTTCCTTTGTGGGTGATATTGATCCCAGAACTGGAACGTCAAGGTCAAAGTCCAATGCTCCCACGCTCTAAACTGCCCAGAGTAGGTGATCAGTGTTCTGGGGTTCGGGCCACGGCCCAGCGCCCCTGAGTGGAGCTGGGTGTCGTCCTGCGTGTTTCCACGCCGTCTGCCATCCTCAGCCCTTCCGACCATCTGCTTATCTGTTTGTCCTCCCTAGACTGAGAGCTCTTCGGAGAAAGCGTCTGGCCCATCTTCTCTCTGCAACCCTGGTGCCAAGGCACTCTTCGATGGGCTTGGTGCTGAGTAAATATTGAACTAAGCTGAGTTGAAATCCAGACGTGTAATTACAAACAATCAGAAAGAGACAGCTAGGGACAGACGCACAAGAATGCAAAAATCCAAAAGAAGAGGTGTCCAGTTCAAAGGGGGTGCAATGGACAGGTCCTTTGGGAGAAGAGCCTTTTGAGTGTGGGGTACTTTCCTCTGAAGAGTTTTCTCCTGTAAGGGGAGAATGCTTTCTTTCGGCGATAAGGAACTGAACAAAAGAAGACATGTCATGTTTGTGATCAGTGCAGAAAAAGAAGCCTGGGGCTAAATTGTTTTGCAGTTAGCTCAGCAGTTCAACAAAAGCATCAAGGACATAGGTTATTCCTCTCCTTCTCCTCTACTATTCTTAGCCTCTTTTTAAACCCTTGAGTTATTACCTCATGGCCCCAAATAGCTGCCAAGGTTCCAGATTCCACGTTCTCAGTCAGTCTCATCGTGTAGGTTTGAGAGAAAGTAAGAAAGAGTTGAGAATCAGTCAGGGCAACAGGGGATCTCCCTTCATGTCTCTTTCCCTCCTTTTATGACAGATCACGATACTTCTCAATATATCTCACTGATCAGAATCTGGCCCCATAGCTACTCAGCAAAGAAGGTTGGGTGTCTGACACATTCATTCTCCACAATATGAGGCACCAAAAGAGAAAAGAGCTATGTGTGTTGGGACGGGGGTGGGGGGTGGCTGTCTGGGAGACAGCCAGGAAAGGATCTCAGAGGCTTGGTTTCTGATAGAAATCAAAACTGAGTCAAATAAATCATGTTGGACACTAACTATAGGGCAGGTTTATAGAAAGTACTTGGCGCATGTTGTCTTAATCTCAACATCATTGGCTACCCACTACTGCTGCTCTGGGTTTTATTTTTGTTCTGGTTTGGTTTTGTTTGTTTGTTTTTGAGAAAACTGAAGTCCAGAAAGGTTCAATTAATTACTCATCTCTGGGCACACAGATAATGGTTGGTGACTTTCTGTCTGAGTTCAAAGGGGCGACCTCTCACCCAGGCGCTGGGCTAAGGATCATTCCTGAGGTTTTCAGTCCTGGCTCATAAACTGAAGGTTGAGGTGGATGGTGACCTTCTGCATTGCAGGTTCCTGTGCACCTGGCCGTCGGATGGTCAGAACTATTTGTAAGATGCACTATGCTGAGACAGAACTTTTCGCAGTAGAACTCTTGTTTCTTTTAACATGGCTGTTTAGAATGGAGATTCGCTTCTTGGGCCCTTCTTGCAGCCCAGTAGTCATGCAAGTAGATTCTATATAATGGGATGCAATCAAAAGAGATACAGGCAATGTTTGAACCGGGCTCTTAAAGAAGACAGCAGTCCTTCTGTCTTAGCTACCTCCAACCGACACCATCTTGATGCTTGGCCGATGCAATCTGGTGGTGAAGCCAAAATGAACCAAGGGGAGGGCAAGAAATCCCAGGGATATGGACATGGAGCAAGTCCACATCCGTGCAGTCTAGGGTCCGGGTGTGTGGCTTTATTTTCCATACTCATTGTTAGTGGACTCTCTTACAAACAACAAACTACTTAGTTCAATTACTGCATTTGAGGTTCCTGCTAAACCTGAACGCCTTTGTTTTAAGTTATCCCTCAGGTAAATTTGGGGGTAAGTACCCAACACTCTTGACCTCCTCTTTACCCACAAGTATGAGCTCCCCTAGTTAAATTTATGTTCCATGCCCTTGAGCTGGCAGCCACATGAGTGGACAATCACCCCCCCCCCCAATGAGTCATTCCTGTAGCCTGTCTAACCACAGATACATGAGCCCAGAAAAACCACAGATATTTGAGTCCTACTTGACCTAGATAGGACAAATAAGCAATCAACATATGGTCTCATGAGCTAAATGAATGACTGTTCTTTTATATGTATATGTGCATGTGGGGTGAGGGCACACATGTGTGTGCATAGAGACAGACAGAGGACAAGCTTGGATATCCTTCTCCTCAGGCGCCATCTATTTTTTTTTAATTTTTTTGAGACAGCGGTCTCTGTCCTGGAGCTTACCAACTAGGCTATACTGGCTGGCCAGTGAGCCCCAAAGATCCTCCTCTCTTCCCCTCCTTAGCTCTGGGATTACAAGTGCATATACCATGGGTAGAATTTTTACAAGGTGTGAGGCATGGTGGTGCATGCTTTTAATCCCCAGCACTCAGGAGGCAGAGGTAGGAGGATCACTGTGAGTCCAAGGTCACCCTGAGACTACATGAGTTCCAGGTCAGCCTGAGGTAGAGTAAAAAAAAAAGAAAAAAACAATTTTTACATGGATACTGGAGATCAAACTCAAGTCCTTCTTAAGTGAACACCAATGACTATTGATTTAATCCACCAAGATTTAGGGGCCTCTGTACAAAGCAGAAGCTTACTAATACCGCAGGCAGCCCCGGACATTGGGGAGAGTGGCCACAAAACTAAACAGTCTCTCTTAGAATAAAAAAGTAAGGGCTGGAGAGACAGATCAGTGGTTAAGGCATTTGCCTGCAATGCCTAACAACCAGGGTTTGATTCCCCAGTACCCACATAATGCCAGATGCATAAAGTGGCATGTATATCTGGGGTTCGTTTGCAGTGGCCATATGCCCTGGTACACTCATTCTTTCTTCTTGCAAATAAGTAAACTATATTAAAAAAAAAAAAAAAGAAGAAGTGAGGCAGTAGCCACCCGCTTGCTGCCCCCTCCTTTCTGCTCTCACTCCCAAGACTAGTCACATGGACAGCTGACAAGGGACCACAAGTGGCCCAGACTGTGCAAATAAGTCACAGAGAGAAGCAGGTCTCTCATTCCAGTCTCCAAGAGTGGTAATGCACCAACCCTCAAGCCTGTAGCTCTTATCTTTCCCAGAATTAGAACATGTTAAAGAAATGCTCAACAAAGAAAACAAAGGACCAGGGAGGCTCTAATGTAATTCAAAGGGAATGAGGCCAGTTCCTTTGGAAGTGACATGGACCTTGAGAGGACACTTGTCTAGCTTTTTGTTTAGTGTTTAGGGACTCAGCATTTCTAGAGGAGGTGACAACTTTGCTGTTCTTACCAAGTCGCCCTCCACCCAAAGCTTTTGATTTCTCCCAGTGGACTCTTTCAATAAAGTGAAGATAACAGTCCTCTCTCTCTCTCTCTCTCAAATAAATAATTTTTTATTAAAAAAGGGGGAGGGCTGGAGAGATGGTTTAGTGGTTAAGGCGTTTGCCTACAAAGCCAAAGGATCCCTGTTCAATTCTCTAGGACCTACGTAAGCAGATGCACAAGGGAGTGCATGCATCTGGAGTCCTTTTGCAATGGCTGGAAGCCCGGGCACGCCCATTCTCAATCTCTCTCTCTGTCTCTGCCTCTTTCTCTCTCAAATAAATAAATAAATAAATAAATAAACAATGAAGATAATTCCTGCCCCTCCAGTAAAGAAGTTTTAGCTTCTTGGCTGCCTCACTGTATGCAGACAACCTTAGTCAGTAGATTAAAGATATGTGTCCCTGCCTCTTCCAGCTACCATCTCATTGCTGGGACAAGACACCCAACCAGAAATACCTTATGGGAGGGAAGGATTTATTTCAGCTTACAGCTTCGAGGAGAAGCTTCATCATGATGGATAAAGCACGGCAGACAAGGCAGCTGGGGTGTCAGATCTTGTCATAACAGCAGGAAGCTGATTAGCACTGACAAGGAGCCTGGACTATCAACTCCCAAGGCTAGCCCTAGTGACACACCTCGTCCAGCAAAGCTCCGCCTCCCAAAGACCCCACAACTTTTCCAAATTGTGACCAGCTGGAGACCAAGTATTCAAAAGGCATGAGGCTATGGGGGCACATTTTACACTGAAACCATCACCCTGACATAAGCAGAACAAAGACAGAAATTTCTACTAAGCTGGCCTGGCACTAGGTCCTAGAATAAAAAGGATGAAGAGACATAGGACCCAACTTCTAGAAGAAGAAGCTACAGAAAAGGAGATAACGAACAGAGGAGAACATGCTCAGAGTGACCAGGGGTTCTGGCTTCTTAGACTGGTAGAGTTTGTTTTGTTATGTCGTAAGTTTTCATGTATTGACAGCCTGGCACTATGCTGAGCTCAGCGAAAAAGGTTGTTTAAAACAGGATCTATTTTCAGAAGGACAAGATTAATTATCATTAATAAACACTGATGCAATTTCATGGATTTGTTTTGTATGGTGTTACTACTTTTTGGTGGGAAAATACACATAACATACACTTTATCATCATAAGCACTTCAGTGGCAGAGGCTTTATTCATATTGTTTTGTAGTCATCATTGAAGTCACCAGAACTTCATCTTCCCCAAACTCCCACCTTTTGACCTCTGGCAAAGGCCATTCTGTTCTTGTCTCTGTGGATGTAACTATCCTAGATATCTCAAAGAAAGGGTCTCACCTGATATTTGTGTTTTTGTGCCTGGCATTTTTCTACTAAACATAATGTCATCAAGTTCTATTCACATTTTAGCATTTGTCCTTATTTCTTTCTTGTGATATATATGTATGTGTGTGTGTGTATTTACATATGTATATGTATGTATGTATGTATATATGTATATATTATATATATACATATATACATACATATATTACATGCTGTTTATACAATCCTCCATCAGTAAGCATTTGGGTTTCTTCTACATTTTAGCTATTATGAACAATGCTGTTTTGCACATGGGTGTGCAAATATTTCTCCAGGTTTCTGTTATTCCTTTTTCCTTTTTGCATGTGTTTATACACATATAGTACATGCATGTTTGTATGTGAATGGGTGCAGACGCACATGCATGCATGTATGTGTGGAGGCCAGAGGTTGGTGACAGGTGTCTACTTCTCTGGGTTCATACTGAACCTAGAACTCACCCAGTCTACTAGGCTAGCTAGCCAGCAAGTCCTAGGGAATATTCCTGCCTCCACCGCCCCAGCACTGGGATTACACATGTCTGGGGCGGCTACTCCTGGTTTTTATGTGGGTGTTGGGGATCTACACTCAGGTCCTCATGCTTGTATGTCAAGTCCTTTACCAACTGAGCCATCTCTCTAGGCCCCTGCTCTCATTTCTTTTGGGTACATATATACTTCAAAATTAAGTTGCATGATGATGTGATAACTTTAATTTTTTTTAAGAGGAGGATTTTATTATTATTATTTTTAGAGAAAGCAAGAGAGACGGAGAGAGAGAGGGAAGGAGAAATGGCCTGCCGGGGCCTCAGCCACTGCAAGGGAACGCCAGATGCTTATGCCACCTACTGGGCATGTGTGTCCTTGTGCTTGCCTCACCTTTGTACATCTGGCTTACATGGGATCTGGAGAGTCAGACATGGGTCCTTGGGCTTCGCAGGCAAGCATCTTAACAGCTAAGCTACCTCTCCAGCCCCAAAAAAGTTTTTTTTTAAATATTTTTACTTACTTATTTGCAAGCAGAGAGAGATAGAGAAAAGAGAGATAGACAAAAAGTATGGATGCCCCAAGGCCTCCAGCTGCTACAAACAATCTCCAAATGCATGCACTACTTTTGTGCTTCTGGCTTTATGTGGGTACTTGGGAATGAAACCTGGCCATTAGGCTTTGCAAGCAATCGCCTTAACTGCTAAACCATCTCACCAGCCCCTATTTAGTGTTTAAGAAACCACTATTCTGTCTCTACTATAGAAAAAGGCAGCAATGATTACCTTCCCACCACAGAGTCCAAAGTTTCTAATTTCTCCATATCTTCATCAACACATGTTATTTTGCTGTGTTTTTAGATAATAGCTATCCTAATAGGCTTGAAGTGGTTGCTCATTGTGGTTTTCTTTATTTTCATTTTCCAAATAACACGTGATTTGGGGCAGATTTTTCTGTGCTAAGGACCATTTGTACATCTTCAGTGGAGGGATGTCTGTTCAATTCCTGGGGTTGAATTTGTTGTAATACTGCCTCCACATTTTGTGCCAGGTACCCCATCAACTCCACAGATGTGTCCACCATTTAAACTTGCTAAAAGTCAATAAGAAGTCTCATTCCCATTTTTTAGATAAGGAGCCTAACTTTCCTTTGTAACTTGCCTCCAGGGAACACCCAGGTAGAAGCAGAGCAGCATTAGAGGCGGGCTTGGCCCCACTGAGGCACCCAGCAATTCAGGCAGCAGGGCCCCAGGGAAGGGAACCCTGAGGTTCAAATGAGTGTGCACCTGGCCCCCAGGCAGCCGGTCTTTGTGTCTCCAGTACAGGATCCCCTTGGGTGCTTCTTGCTGCCCTTTCCTTCTCTCTTTCCCTCTCCCTTTCTCTCTATTCTGGGTCTGAACAAAGTAAATAGCTTCACCTGCCTGCCAGGATCTGGTAAATTCTTAGCACCTCAGTGAGAATCCCTTCCTCCCAGGTGGAACCGGAAAAGGGAGTCCCCAGCAGGACGGTCTGAAGGGTAATTCCAGAGGAGCTGGCGGAAGGGGGCGCCACTGAGGTTAACCTGAGATGTGAAGTGGGGGATGAGCAGAATCCCAAGCCACCCCTAGAACATAGAAACTTGAATCTTTTTTTTCCCCCTACCAAAGAGCATTGATATGAGTTAGGAGCAAGATAGCTTTCTTGAACTGGGTAGATGGCTTAGTGGTTAAGGCACTTGCCTGCAAAACCAAAGGACCCAGGTTCAGTTCCCCAGGACCCACGTAAGCCAGATGCAACAGGTGGCGCATGCTGTCTGGAGTTTGTTTGTAGCGGCTGGAGGCCCTGGCGTGCCCATTCTCTCTCACTCCCTCCCTCTCTTTACCTCTTCTATCTCTCATAGATAAATATAAATAAATTTTTTAAAAAAAAAAAGACAGCTTCCTCTAATAGGTAGGTAGGGGCTGACTCTCAGGTACATGGTTTTTATGGGGGTGTTGGGGATCTACACTCAGGTCCTCATGCTTGTATGTCAAGTCCTCTATCAACTGAGCCATCTCTCCAGGCCCCTGCTTGCCTGCCTTGGCAAGACTGGATTCAGTCTCATCCTAGATGGTTGTAAGCAGCAGCTTTCTAACCTCTCCTCAGCAACAGCAACAACAGCTTCCTGTTTATTCCCCAATATTGAGGGCATAGTTTTTTCTAAGTCAGTGTTGCTCTTGGGTCCACCAACCAATCAGTTCCTCCCTACCCGCCTGAGCCCCTTCCCCAGATGCCTCTGCGACTATTACTCCCCATGTGAGGGAAAGTCTTCCCCTGGGGAAGAATTCTTCCTTCCTGCTTTTTTTTCTACTCTCCTATGTTTACCCTATCCTTAATACACCCTCATTCCTTCTCTGTGTCCATGTTTTTCAACTCTTTGGTAACATTGGATAAGGACTAGAAGTTGGGGTTCATGAGCCTGGGGGTCTGTTGCATCCTTGTGGAGATTTAATCCTTCCCAGAGCTCCAATCCCACAACAGCATCGCCTGAGTCTTTGCTAGTTTTTAAAAAGATGGATTGTTGACATAGTGTAATAGATTTTCACACAGTCGAGTTCTTTGTCTCGTGACCAGGGAAAATTAGTAACATAGACAATGAGGCATGAGGAAGACAAAGGAGATTTAGTGAGGAAAATGTGGGGAAGCCCCAAAGTGTCAGGGCCAGCATACTTGGGATTTTAGCCAGCATCCAAAGAAAAGAAGGACCGCCGGGGAAAGGAAAGTTAAACTTTTTGAGTTAGAACTCAGAAAAACAAACAGTTTCCATAAGGATCTGTGAGCAACTGCCCCAGGGAAGGGGCTTCTTGGAGGTACAGGACATTCTCGTTAAGGTCATAATATTCCTCCTACCTCTTCAGTATGTGTGCAGGTGAAAGCTAGTCTCTTGGCCAGATGAGTGATGGACAGTCTCTACCTCTTTTGTCCAGTAGGAAATGGATCATACCTTTCGAGGTAAATAACCAGATCTAACTTGAGTGAGTGGCAAGTGATCTATACAGCACTCCACCCAACCCCTCATGGCTGGCTCCAAAGCCTGCATTCGGTTACTACTTCATACTGCCTCTTACTGTCCCCTAGGACTCAGAGAGTTAGATACATGATAGACACATAGATGATAGAGAGAAAATATATAAATGATAGATGGATAGACAGACAAATAGGTAGAGAATGATAGATGGTGATGATGCTGAAGATATATTGACAGACAGATACATAGATAGATAGGAGTAAAGAGAGAGAGGATTCAAGAGTTGAGGTGTCTTTGGGAGTGATGGAACTTTCTTTAGCTCTTAGTTGGGCCATAACTCAAGAGTTAGGGTCCTTGGTGCCCATGGCCACGCAACACTTTCACTGAATCAGTTACCTCCAGCTTCTTGTCTTGTGAATTCAACAAAATTCACAAAACATAGAGGGTGAAGTGTACAAAGATTTTACTATTACAGAGCTTAAGAGAGGGAAAGAAGGGAGATCTCTTGCTGAAAAGCAAGAAGGGGGTCCCCAGAAATCAGAAAGCCTTGTCTAGTATCTTTGATTGGGGTCTTTTGTGGGAATTTTCTAGAGGGGGCAGAGCTGGTCAGTCTGCCCCCCCCCTCCAGGTGTCCAGGTGCTTTCTAGAAGGGGTAATTTTCTCTCCTAGGTTTGATTGATTAGCCTCAGGTAAGAGCAATTTACTTTTCTCTGTCAGGAGATACCCTGTGGGTTGGAAAATATGTCTCTATGAAAGAGCTCATTCTTTTTTGTTCCCCCCTCTTGGGAGTACTGGTGATGTATCCATCCCCTGTAGAGTACTTCTCAAACCAGGGGTGCCTCTATTAGCCCCAAGGTAAGGGGATACCTACAGTGGCTTTGGCAACCTAGTCACATGTTCCCCTCTAAGGTTTCATCTAACCCTTTTAGTGCCCTTTGCAGTGCACGAAGACAACTTCAGAAGGAACATAGACTATAGAATGTCTCTCTTTAAACAGTGACATGATCGTGGAGAACTAGGAAGTGAGAAGTGCCTCACCACTCTCCTGTGAAGCCTCCTCTCTGAGAGCCCAGGCAAAGATGTCATCTACACATTGGAGGACCCAACCTTGAGCAGGAGAGAAATGAAGGTGATGTGGTATTAAACAACAAATCCTGGGCTGGAGAGATGGCTTAGTTGTTAAGCGCTTTCCTGTGAAGCCTAAGGACCCCGGTTCAAGGCTCGATTCCCCAGGACTCACAAAAGCCAAATGCACAAGGTGACGGTGCATGCATTTGGAGTTCGTTTGCAGTGGCTGGAGGCCCTGATGCGCCCACTGTCTTTCTCCCTCTCTCCGCCTCTTTCTCTCTCTGTCTGTCACTCTCAAATAAATGAATAAAAATAAACCAAAAAATTAAAAAACAAAAACAAAAACAAATCCTCTTCAGTCCAACTCTCACAACCTTCTTCTTTTTTTTAAATTTTTATTTATTTATTCATTTTTCTCAATATTTATTAACATTTTCCATGATTATAAAAATATCCCATGGTAATACCCTCCCTCCCCCCATTTTCCCCTTTGAAATTCCATTCTCCATCATATCCCCTCCCCATCTCAATCAGTCTCTCTTTAATTTTGATGTCATCATCTTTTCCTCCTCTTATGATGGTCTTGTGTAGGTAGTGTCAGGCACTATGAGGTCATGGATATCCAGGCCATTTTATTGTCTGGAGGGAGCACGTTGTAAGGAGTCTTACCCTTCCATTGGCTCTTACATTCTTTCCGCCACCTCTTCCACATTAGACCCTGAGCCTTGGAAGGTGTCTCACAACCTTCTTACAAACATGTTTTAGCCTTATCTCCACCTCTATCTGGAACAAGCGTCTATCCTGCAAGGTTCTTTCTTTAACCTACTTTTCTTTAACCTATTTTGTTGATAACTAATATTTTGAAACATAGAAATTCTTTGTTTGTATCCTAAATAGCTAACAGTAACTACAGGTAAGACAGTTTTAACAGTCTTCCCTTAGAATCTGCTGGGGCCCCTCAGGTCTGGTCATCTGGAAACACTAATTTTCTTGGCACCTGCCAGTGTGGACCACTATTTATTTGTTGTTGGTATGTTTATTTATTTGTTTATTTACTTGGCCAAGGCATAAACTTAGTACAGCAATCCCAGGTGGGGTCTGTGTTTCTTTTAGCTTTAGGAAGCCTGCATGGGCCTCTCAGATCTAGTCAGCTCAGAATCAGTTCCTTTGGCACCAGCCAGTGCAGAGCACCTTTGCACCATGTCGTAAACGTAGTCACCATTCCACGGGGCGCATACCTATGCACCATGCTCCTGGATGTGCGAGTGAAAGGAAATAAACAGAAGGTTTAATCTGTCCTCCCACAAAAATTTACAAAACACACCATCTATTTAATTTCAAACGTTCCTAGTTCCCATGCAGGAGAGTTAAAGAGAGGAAGAGGGAGAATTAGGAAGCATAAAAAAAATAATAAAAATAAAAATTAAAAATTTCTCCTGCCAACAGCTGAAGAAGGCAGGAAAATAATTTCATTGTAGAGTTTAAGAGGACAAAGGCAGGGCTCCTCCTGTAAGGTAAGTTCCCTGGAAATGGAAAAGCCTGATGGGCTCTTTTGTGGGAACTTATTGAAGGGGGGCTGAGCTGGTCAGTCCTGCCCTCACATCAAGTGTCCTTTTCTCTTGTAGAAAAGAAAGAGATAAGGAAAAACCAGATTCCCTCTCTTATGTTTCTGGCTTCTAGCAAAGTGGAGGCTGTGAGGACTCCTTAGAGGGACCTATTACTTCTAAGCTATGATAGATGGATGGATGGATAGATAGATAGATAGATAGATAGATAGATAGATAGACAGACAGACAGACAGACAGATGAGGATGGAGGGGGCTTTCTTTGCATTCCGGACTTTAACTTTCTTATGGAGTAGCTCTGCCATCCCCATCTTCCTCCCTAATCCCTCATTCACACCTCCTGGAAGAGGAAGACTTTCTCAGTGGGAACCCCTTGCCCTGATCCATTCTCCCTGCTTTCTCTGGACCAGGAGACTAAGCCCTTTGGCTGGTGCCTCCCGGTCGCATCTGCATTTCACACAGCCAATGAGAGGCGCAGCAAGGGCCAGGGGTTGGGATGTTCCCTCTTGCAGAAGATTAGGTGTCCTTTGATTGCACGGCCTCTCCCAAAGAACCCCTTTGCTTTCTTTGCATCCCCAGGGGGACGGGACGAGGGGGGGCTGAGTTCTTCGGTCACTGCTAGTTGTGGGCCACGTCATTCCTCATCATGGGGACCTGTCCTGCCTTTGCCCTCAAGAGGCTCAATCGTCACACAGAATAGCAGGCAGTTTATCAGGCCTGATGCAAACCTCAAATACCAGAAGGACAGACGCCAAGTGCTTACAATGGTTGGATCTGGATAAGATTACAGGAGATGGCTTTTGGGTTTTCTTTGTGAATTTCTATGTTTTCTATGATAATCACGAGTTTAATGTTTTTCCTAATATTTTTTTTTTCAAGAAATACTGATCCATTGGTAAGAGGGCAAAGCCGCGGCAAGCAAGGACACACTTAGGGCTCAGGAGACTTGTCTTCTCTTCCCCTCCCCACCCCCAGCACCTCCACATGCCATTCCAGCTGAGCCATGCTTCTGCTCTCTGTCAGGGCCACTGTGAAGCCTGAGACATTGGAAGGACCTTTAGAACCTTCTAGACCCACCAGTGGTCAGACGTGGCAGGCAGCAGGCTCACTGCCCGGCATCTCTGATCTAAAGTGCTGAGTACGCCCTACTCTTGTCTCTCATCAGTGGAAGGATTCAGAGGCAGGCCTGAGGAGAACCTGCATGGACTTCCCAGGCTGCCTTGGTCACATTAAAATCCAAGTGAAGCTCTCCAGGCAAGAGGGGCAGATGTCCCTCACCAGGCAGGGGCCAGGCCTCCAGAGCCACCAGCCCCCTCCAGAGTTGAGCATCAAGGAAAGTTTGTTTTGTTTTGTTTTGTTTTGTTTTGTTTTGTTTTGTTTTGTTTCCTATAACCCAGGTCTTCACCTCTACACTTCCCCTCACCTACTTCCCCCCACTCCAAATGTGCTAACTTGAGAGTCGGTCCTGCTCTGAGACCCTGACACACGAGGCCCAGCAAGTGAAAAAGCATTGCTGCTCTCAGGAGTATTTGCATTTTTCAGTAGAAGATTCTAGTAAGGCATCTCCATAGTGGGGCTTTCATGGAGGAAAGCTGGGTCTAGGTTGGGGCATTTTAAAGTGGAGTCAACCAGGTCCTACACCTAGCTGCTCCCCAGGGTCAGAGCAGCTAACAAGGAGCTGAGAGGACCACAGAGAAGACACAGTGACTGTGAGCGGTGGAAGGAGCTGCAACTCTCCCACCCCTTCCCAACCCGGATGAGACCCTTAGAGAGCTGTAGTCAATGCCCTCTGCGAGGATATAAACAGCCTGGATCCTGCAGATTAGAAGTCCTGAGGTCTGGGCAGGAGAGATGGCTTAGTGGTTAAGGCACTTGCCCGCAAAGCCTAAGGACCCAGGTTCGATTCTCCAGGTCCCATGTAAGCCAGATGCACAAAGTGGCATGTGCATCTGGAGTTCATTTGCAGTGGCTAGAGGCCCTTGGCATGCCCATTCTCTCTCTCATTCTCTCATAATAAATAAATAGATAGATAGACAGACAGATAATTTAAAAAAATTAAGTTCTGGGTTCTGCTTCCAGCTGTTTTCAAGTTTTCTTTGTGATGGTAGGTGAGCTCCTAACTCTCTCTGGGCCTCACCTCATGACCAGTAATCTGGAAGGTTAGATTAGAGGCTGGGTATGTGGCTTATTTGGTAGGGTACTTGCCTAGCATGCGCAAATCCTTGGCTTTGATCCCCACTATGGCCTAAACCAGAAGTGGTGTTCTCATCCCTCAGAAGGTAGAGGCAGGAGGGGTCAGAAGTTCAAGATTATCCTCGGCTACACGTGAGTTTGAGGCCAGCCCCTAAGACTACATGGTCTACATGAGACCCTGACTCAAAAAAAAAAAAAGAAAGAAAAGAAAGACACTGAAATTGGATTGGGCTGAGGTTGTGGCTCAGTGATAGAGTGCTTGCTTAGCATGTACAAAGTCCTAAATTCCATCCACACTATAACAAAAAGAAAAAGAGAGGTCTGACTAGATGGCTACAGATCCCTCCAACTCCAGCTCTGCTAGGGTCTCCTGCTCCTTCCCTTCTTTCTCCCCCTCCCCAGCACCACAACACAAAGGTTGGGAGTTTGGCCCAGCACAGTCCAGGGGTTTCTGGGAAGTGCAAAGAAGCCTGCAGCTCACGTGGCCAGCTGTATCGGGGCCTGACAGACCCCTCTTCCCAGGTCAGCCAAAGGCTCGAGCCTCAATAGCAAGCCTACCCCGAGCTCAGCCGGTTGAGTTGCTCAGCCCGCTTCCAGCTTCGAGGATTAACACAGGCTCCTCACAGGCTCCTCTCTGGTTACAAAACAAAACATAACTTTGAAAGAGAGCTGCATTCAGTGGAAAATCCCCCAGTAACAAGGCCCCTGGGAGCGTTTTTGGGAGCACCATCTGTCAAGCATCGGCTCGTACAACCTGTGACCAAAACAGCCTTTTAATGTCAAAACCAATCACGGTGATGATGGTAACGGCACCTCGTGTACTCAGACAGCGCTACTGACCTCTCCAAGGTCCTCATCTGGGCTCAATTTAGCCTCCTGCAACTTTCCGAAACAGGCAGAGCAAGGAACGTTCAAACAACCTGGCCCTGTTTTAGAGATGAGGAAACTGAAGCCCAGAAAAGTAACGGCGGTGGGAAGGGATGCCTTTGAAACTGGAAACGAGTCCCTGAGTCAAAGTTCGGGGTGTCTCCCCAGCATCACTGCACCCCAAATGCCAGATGCATGTTGGGCCAAGCAGCTACAACATCACCAGCTTGGTTTTTCTTGTTCTGGATAAAACCCGCACCGCATGTGTTTTAGAGAGATGCGGATGGAGCCCACCCCCAGCCCACCCCACGCCCACGCACGTGCTGTGCTGTGCCCACAGAATATGGAAATCTGGAATATCGCTCTTGGCAGCCTATGCCAGTCCTCACGACACAGGCTCGGCTGCGGGGACAGGCTGAAAACCGCAACAGCTGTAAGGTAGGAGTTTCTTTCTGGTCCATATCCCAGTCCAGGTGTAGACAGCGCGGCCGATACTCGGGCTGTTGGTGTCGGGGCAGACAGACCTCTTCTTCGCTCTGGGTTCCCTGGCGCCATCTCAGAGATGGACGATCAGTGAAGAATGTTCTCAGGATCAACACCTGCCACGCACCGGACTGACCAGAGGGAAGAGCTCAGAGGGTGGTGATGTGGTCATAGCCAAGGACTCAGCAGCCCCCAGAAGAACCCTGGAGACATGGTGGACTGTAGAGTTGTTCACATTCTGGTGAGGGTATAGGGCTTTGCTTAAACACACACACACACACACACACACACACACACACACACACTTGTCCTTAGAGAGATTGGCGGCTGCCCCAGGAAGGAGTGTGACCTTGGACCCACAGACTCTGAAAGCAATTATCATTGACAGCTGCAAGCTGGCAGTTAGAGAAGTGAGTGTCCTGGTCCTGAAATGTGATCCAAGTGGCAGGAGGCTTATATGAGCAGCACTGTGCCTCCTCCAAAATACACAGCTGGACATCCTAACCCCCAGCACCACAGAACACAGCCTTAGTTGAAAATAGGGTTATTGGGCTGGAGAGATGGCTTAGCGGTTAAGGCACTTGCCTACAAAGCCAAAGGATCCCAGTTGAAATCCCTAGAATCCATGTGAGCCAGATGCACAAGATGGCACATGCATCTGGAGTTTGTTTGCAACAGCTGGAGGTGTTGGCACACCCATTCTCTTTTTCTTTCTCACACACACTCTGTCTTGCAAATAAAGAAAAAAAGAAGGGGCTGGAGAGATGGCTTAGCAGTTAAGGCATTTGCCTGTAAAGCCAAAGGACCTTGACTCAATTCCTCAGGACCCATGTAAGCCAGATGCACAAGGTGGTACATGCATCGGGAGTTAATTTGCAATGGTTGGAAGCCCTGGCATGCCCATTCTCTTTCTCTCTGTCTCTCTCTCTCCCTCCCTCTTTCCCTCTCTTGCTCTCTCAAATAAATAAATGAAATTTTAAAAAGAAAAAATAGGGCTATTGAATTAAATTGTGAGCTCATTATGGTATGCCCTTAATCCACCATGAATGATGTCCCCGTAAGAAGAGAACATGTAGGCGCTGAGTCCACCACACAAAGAAAGGACAACATGAAGCTACAGAAGGTGATGGACACCTGCATGTCAAGGACGTAGGCGCTGGTTGGCTTGTGCCCTCATTGCCCTCAGAAGATCAGGATCACCAACTTCCAGCCTCCAGAACTGTGGGACAATAAAGGTCTGTTCTGTAAGCCTCCCACTTTGTCTTACTTGTGTGTGTGTGTACTGCGACACAGGCACGTGTGTGTACAGATGCAGTGTGTGAATGTGTGTAGAGGCCAGAGGAAAACTTCAGGTGCCCCTCTCTATCGCTCATCCATTTAATTCTTTGGGATGGGGTCGCTACCTCAACCTGGAGCTGCTGGATTTTGGTCAGCGCACCCCAGCGCTTCTCCAGTCTCTGCCCCTCACGGACTGCGGTCGTTGGTGTGTGTGACCATGCCCAGCTTTCTACATGGATTATCAGGATTCAAACTCAGGTGGTCTCAGGCCCTCTAAGACCCTTGTTCTTAGGCAGCAGGCACTCTTTACTGCTGAGCCACCATACCAGTTCTTGTGATATCTTTTTTTGTTTGTTTTTTTGAGGTAGGACCTAACTCTAGCCCAGGCTGACCTGATTCACTATACAGTCTCAGGCTGCCCTTGAACTCATGGCACTCATCGTACTTGGCCTCCAAGTGCACTTGTGGTACATTTTTTAATGGCAACCTCGGCAAACTAATCCAGAGGCACTGCCTATGAAGGTACATGGGCCAG
This sequence comes from Dipus sagitta, assembly GCA_036346955.1. Lineage (NCBI taxonomy): Eukaryota > Metazoa > Chordata > Mammalia > Rodentia > Dipodidae > Dipus > Dipus sagitta. The sequence goes on along the minus strand of CM070777.1, from coordinate 18,572,251 downwards.
TATAGCCACCACCACATGCCAGCCAGCCAGAGAGAAGGGGAAAATGGAAAGCAGGCAGATTTTCCCGCATGAAGGGGCCAGAAGTTGCCCACGTCACTTCTACCCACATCATAATGTGGTCACGTGAGGCAGGGGAGGCTGAGCAGTGCCGTCTTTATTTTAGACACGTCCAAGGTAAACACTCTTGTTAGTCAACACTACTGGTCATGAATATAAAGTGACGTGAAGGACTCCAAGGAGGCTGGCATCAAAACAAACACTTCTGGGGCTGGAGAGATGGCTTAACGGTTAAGACGCCCACCTGCAAAGCCTAAGGACCCATGTTTGACTCTCTAGATCCCATATAAGCCAGACGCACAAGGTGATGCAAGCGCGCAAGGTCACACATGCATACAGGGTGGCGCATGCGTCTGGAGTTTAATGACAGTGGCTGGTGCACCAATTCTCTCCCTCTCTCTCTCTCCCTCCCTCCCTCATAAAAAAAGTCCAGTCTGTTGGGCTTGCCTTAAAAAGAAAGGAAGGAAGGAAGGAAGGAAGGAAGGAAGGAAGAAAGGAAGGAAGGAAGGAAGGAAGGAAAGAAAGAAAGAAAGAAAGAAGAGAGAGAGAAGAGAGAGAAAGAGAAAGAGAAAGAGAAAGAGAAAGAGAAAGAGAAAGAGAAAGAGAAAGAGAAAGAGAAAGAGAAAGAGAAAGAGAAAGAAAGAAGGAAGGAAAAGAAAAGAAAAGAAAAGCACTCTCTTGGCTGGGGAGCTGGCTCAGTGGATAACGCTCTGGCTGCAAAAGCATGAGTGCCTGAGTTCAGATCCCAGGACCCGCATAAAGACATGATAGCACAAGTATCCAGTCCCAGCGTGTCTACAGCAAGATGGGAGGGGAGACAGGAGTCTCTCCTGAAGCTTGTGGGCCCGAGCCTGGTGAACGCTGTGGTGAGCAATGAGAGGCCTTGCCTTAAACAAAGTGGAATGTGAGCACCAGCTTGTATTCTGAGCTTCACATGCCTGTCATGGCCCACTCTCACACACGGACACGCGTGCACACACGTACACGCGTGCACACACGTACACACACACACTAACCTCCCACACTTCTCTTAGAATCCCTTACTTGGGGGGGGGGAGCTAAAGAAAGAACTTCATAGGGCTGTGGTGAGCATGGAGAAAAGTGGCCTCGCTCTGAGAGCTGAGCAGGGCTTGCACGAGAAGGCGACTTGGGGTCCTGAGGGGCAGAGAAGACGTACTAAAATGTAACCGGAAGAGGAGGGAAGCTCAGGAGAGAAAACAGCATGGTGGGCGTGTGGTGTGCAGAAGGGTGGGCCTTCCTTGTCTCCTCGCCCTCAGAACAAGTCTACAGAGGCTGAGGGCTGGGTGGAGCAGTTAGCACGCTTCTAGTTGAAGGTTGTACAATAAGTCCGAGTCAGAGCAAAACTCAAACTTGTTCTTCTAATTCCCAGCACAAGCTGTTGTCTAGCTCCTGGGTAAAATGACATTGTGTTGCTTGGGGTGACTCTTGAGGTCCACATGGGTCCACGTGGGATTGCTTCGGGCAGCCACAAAGCCGAAGGACACTGGCCCATCTGTGGCTGCACATCCTCAGGGACTCGTCCACTGACGAGCTCCTGTTTCACCACAGTGGTTCTGGGACTTCGTGAGCTGCTACAGCCCATCCCCATGGCAAACCTGGATATAATACCTTCCACCTACTTCCTAAGTTAGCAAGTTTAAAACCTAGGGTTGGAGAGATGGCTTAGTGGTTAAGGCGTTTGCCTGCAAAGCCAAAGGACCCCTGTTCTATTCCCCAGGACCCACGTAAGCCAGATGCACAAGGGAGCGCATGTACCTGGAATTCATTTGCAGTGGCTGGAGGCCCTGGTGCACCCATTCTGTCTCTCTCTCCATCTCTCTCTCTCAATTAAATAATAAATAAATTAAATTTTTTAAAAACTAGACAGAAAAGATGGGGACAGGATCACACCATGTCCTAACCAACCATCTTCTGACACCCAAACTGAACTCTACCAAGGATTCTGGGGACAGGTCTGCTGCTGGAACCATAAGTGTCCAGCTCGTTTAGAGCATCCTGTGGTCAGAAGCAGGCTCTTGTTGCACCCTCTCATGTCTCACTGTACAGAGTCCGGGAAGAGTGTGGGTCCTATGCCCACAAAGTCCTGTTTCATGTGCCCTCTTGTGATGGAGGGTGAAAAGGAAGCAGAAAGTCAAAACTGAACTTCAGTGCCAGCTGGAGGGCCTTTGGGGGAACCTAACTTCCGCTGTCTTGTGCTGGGGTGTGAGTGGGAGAATGTGGGAGAGTTGACCCAAGAAAGAGTCTGATGCTCGTCAGAACACATATGACTCCATGAGAGCTGGGAGGTCACACCCATCTCTCTTCCCTCCTTCACATTCGGATGAGCAGTGCATGTCTTGCATGCAGTGTCACCTGGGGTTTGCAATGTGCCTGCCCTGGAGTCAGACTTGGTGGCTTCAAATCTGGGCTGTGCCATGCGTTACCTGTGCATCTTGGGCAAATAGTTTTGTTTCTCTCAGCCTCAGCTTTCTTGTATATAAGAAGAGAAAAGAATAAGCACAGGGGTAGAGGTTCATTATGTTTCTCTCCAAGGGCAGCTGTGAAGACACAATGAAATCACGGTACAGCTACAGCATCTCACTGACGGAAAGATCACGGACTTAAGGGACCATGAAGTGCACACTGACTGCCGGACCCAAGTTATCTTAACCCAATCTGGGCCAATTCAGACTTTTGTCTTTCTCAAATTTATAATCAAAACCCAGGAAGCCTGGGCTTTCACTTACACTGAGATCCAAGATGATGGGTAAACAAAAATGCTGTCTCCTATAGCCAGGAAGTAAAAAAAGCCTGGTAGGAGGGAAGAAAGAAAATAGGCCAACATGTATAGATGAGGGCTAGCTAAGGAGATTGCTCAGTGGTTAAAGATGCTTGCTTGAAAAGGCTGTTGGCTCTGGGTTTGATTCTCTAGTACCCACAAAGTGGCACCTGTGTCTGAAGTTTATTTACAGTAGCAAGAGGCCGCGGTGTGCCCATACTCTCTTCTTCTCTCTCCCCACCCTCTCTCATTCATATATATATATATATATACATACATACATATATATGTATTTTTATAAAAAAAAGAAAGAAAGAAAGAAAGATAGATCTGGGTGTGGTGGTGTATGTCTTTAATCCCAGCACTTGGGAGGCAGAGGTAGGAGGATTGCCATGAGTTTGAGGCCACCCTGAGACTACAGAGTGAATTCCAGGTTAACCTGGGCTAGAGTGAGACCTTACCTCTAAAAACCAAAGGAAAAAAAAAAAGAAGCAGCAGCAGCAGCACAGGGCTGGAGAGATGGCTTAGCACTTAAGGCACTTGCCTGTGAAGCCTAAGGAGCCATGTTTGACTCTCCAGATCCCATGTAAGCCAGACGCACAAAGGTGAGGCAAGCACAAAGTCACATGCCCACTAGGTGGCACAAGTGTCTGGCATTTGATTGCAGTGGCTGAGGCCCTGGCGCCAATCCTCTCTCTCCCTCTTTCTGTAAAAAAAAAAAAGAAGAAGAAGAAGCATCACAGAGGAGAGGTGACAGTGTGGGTATAAAGAAGAGAGGAGGCAGCAGGGGAGGAGAGAAGAAAGGAAGGAAGGCAAGGGAAGACAGGAAGAGAAGGAAGGGAAGAGGAGAAAGACAAGGCAAAACTACACAGTTTTGTTTTCATGAGACACTAGAGATTCTCCCACTGAACTTTTTTCTCTTTTGTTCTGAGCCTGATATGTGTTCTTTGGTGTGTCTCCTCAGCTTCTTGGTTCTTCTACTGTCCTTTCTGGAACATTCCAGCTGTTCCTGCTGAAGAAGAATGTGGGTGTCTGGCAAAGGATGCCTGGAGGGTATCACGGTTGGCATTCCAGCCCCATCAGCCTTGAAGAACACAGGTGGATCTGGGCGTTGCAGTCAGCTCCACGTTACTGGGACAAACATCCAACGAGACACAACTTACAGGAGGAAAGTGTTTAGATCAGGCTGACAAAGTCCAGGGGAACACCATCAATGGTGGAAGAAGCAGAATCCCTTTCATAGATCCAGGCAGAAAGACACCACCCAACAGCCAGAACTCAAACTGCTCTCCCCACAACTTAAGGCTGCACCCAAGATGTACCCCCAAGCAAACTTTAGGGCAGGACAATAAAATCCACCCCCACTGACACCTCTTCTCCAGTATGGCTATACCCACTAAACTCAAGGTTCAAGTCTGAGTCTATGGGACCATACATTTAAGCTAAGACACAGGGAGTCAGAAAATCCTACTTGGAAAGACAGCTCCACTGCTTCCCAATCAGGTGACCCCATCCTCTCGCTTACCTGTTCTATAAAAAGGGGATAGCAAGAGCAGCTCCCCTGCCTCACAGGGTCAGCTGATGAAATCCTATAAGAGAATGGGCTTTCTGAACTACACTGTACAAATTCTAGCCATTATCAACTCATGTAACTTCACATATCTTTGCCCATCTAATAAGACTTCAGAGTTGAAGTAGAGACCATGTCTGCCCAGATGTCCTCAAAACACCTGGAAAATATTAAGTCACTAGAAACTGAGCTTGCTGACTTCACTAAATTAGAGAACACAGATTTCAAACAAAACTGCCCAATTGCTTAACTCACTGTTTATTCACCAGTGAGTCTTTGGAAGCACTATCAGATGGCACTTGGGGGTGATTAACAAAGAAGAAATAAATTATGAGTGACTGTTTTTTCTTAGAGTAACTGTTAAAAAATACAACTGAGTAGCATGTGTTTTTCCATTTTCCGAAAACTCAAAAAGTATGGAGCTGTCTTCACTCAGACTTTTCCAAAACAAATCACCTTTTGTGATGGAAAATATTGCCCTAAGGAGAGAAATTTTTAGGAAAATTATGAGTGAGAAAAAGAAAACAGAATACCAGAGAGACGTTCTTGTTAACGAGGACAAGAAACTTCTAAGGTCGCTTGCTGTCTGCATCACCTGCCTGTCTTCAGCACTGGGCCAACTGTCTGAGTGCAGCTGCACCTGACGGCCAAGTTCCCTGCGCTATCGTTTCACCTCTCTAAACCTCAGTGTTCTCATTGGTAAAATGGGAGTGAAACCTCCCCACAGGTTTCTGAAAAGATTACATGAGCTAATACTGATGGTTCCCACGATGCTGTCACCCTTGAGTATGTAGTCACCTATCAAGATCTAGGGGGAGTGGGTTCTAGGACCCCACACCCTGTGGATGCAAAAACATGCAGATATTTAAGTCCTTTATATACAATGAGGCAGCATTTGCATATAACCCATGCACATACTTCTGTGTACTCGAAATGATCTCAATTTACTTACAATGTTTCACAATGTAAATGTTGTATAAATAGTCACTATACTCATCTTGCCTAAGGAATAATAACAAGAAAAAAATGTTTGTACTGGTGCAGTACAGACACAATTTTTTTTTTGGGGGGGGGTGGGGTTTCAAGGTAGGGTTTCACTCTAGCCCAGACTGACCTGGAATTCACTATGGAGTCTCAGGGTGGTCTCAAACTCACTATGATCCTCTACTCTGTCTCTCAAGTGCTGGGATTAGAGGTGTGCGCCACCACACCCAGCTTTCAGACACAATTTTTAAACCTTTTTTTTTTTGTATTGTCATTTCTCGGATTGGATTCCACATGTACAAATCATCTCCTAGAGCTGGGAATGATCTCTTCCTAATGATGCCTACTGGACAATCATGGTGGTTTGAATAAAATGTTCCACATATAGGCTCATGTGTTTTGAATACTTGGTTCCAAGCTGATAGCAATTTGGGAGAGTTGTGAAGTCTTTAGGAGGTAGAGCCCTGCTGGAGGAGGTGTGTCACTGGTGGGCAGACTTGAAGTTTATTAGTCTAGTCTTCTGGTGTTCAGAGCTAGCTCACTCTGGCTGCTTTCTTCCAGCTGATATGACAAGATATGATGCCCAGTTGCCTGTTCTGCCATGCTTTCTCTGCCAAGATGAAACTTCCCCTTGAAATGACCAGCCCTTTCCTTCCATATGCTACTTGAGCTTAGGTGTTTTTTTTTGTTGTTGTTGTTGTTGTTGTCTGTTTTTTCCCAGCCACAAGAAGGTGACTATTGCAATTCTAGCTCTAATATTATGATTTTAGATTGATCATTCTGGCAGCTACCAGAAGAGAAAAATAAAATTGCTTCATTCTTTCACATTGCCTATTATTTAAAACAACATTGCTGAGTGTAAAAGACGGGAGGAAGCCTCCCCATGTGTTACTAGTACTACCAGCTGCTACGGTGTTGAGGAGAGCGAGGCAGTGGGAACAAAGCAGGAGGAAGAAGTGTGCTGAGAAAGAAAGGCAGGGAAGACTCTGATCTGATGTTCAGGTTTTTTTTTTTTTAATCTCACTTGTATAAAAATATTTGAAGTAATTCCCATAAAATGTTGACAATATGAGGTTTATGCAAGTTATGCCAAATGAATTATTGATTGTCACAGTGCTAATGTATTTTTTAATGGGAAGACCATCCCCAGTGGCCTGACCATGCTAACAATAGATGTAATGTATATATATCCTGCTAATCTTGTATATGTTCACACATGCTTACAGGTGGTTTTTTAATTTTGATTTTTTATTTGTTCATCTGAGAGGGAGAAAGAGGCAGAGAGAGAAAGAGAGAATGGGTGTGCCAGGGTCTCTAGCCACTGCAAACAAACTCCAGATACATGTGCCACCTTGTGCTTTCTGGCTTTATGTGGGTCCTGGAGAATTGAACCTGGGTCCTTTGGCTTTGCAGGCAAGCACCTTAACCACTAAGCCATCCCTCCAGCCCTCACAGCTGTTTTTAAGAGTGTACTGTACGTCCATTTCCACGTAGGATATGCAAGGAAGGCAGGGTGACACCCTTAGGCATACTTTATTGGACAGCTTGTTGAACCTACAGAAATGACACTGTTCCCCTTAATAGCAGACTGGCATTTACAGCCTCAAGTCCAGTCAGCTTTGGGGATATACTTGCTGTTTTGTTTGTGTTTTTAGGTAAGGTATCACTATATTTTAATCATTGTTGTTCTGACCAGCTTGGTCCTGGAACTTGCGACCTGCCTTCAAAACATCCCGCCCTCCTGCTTTAGCTCTTCAGTCATGGATTCATCAACTCATTACATGGATACTCATTGGTCACCTCTATGAATCAGATCCAAACAAACTGGATGAATCGGGCCAGATGTGGCTATCTTCCTATGCATTGTCCCCATATCAACCAGTTTCCCATAATTGCAACAAAATGCCTGTGAAAATTAAAACTTGAAAAGGGGGCTGGAGAGATGGCTTAGCAGTTAAGGCGCTTGCCTGAGAAGCCTAAAGACCCATGTTCAACCCCCCCCCTGATCCCACATAAACCAGACACACAAGATGACACATGCGCAAGTGGCATAGGTGCCCAAGGTGGCAACATGTCTGGAGTTCAATGACAGTGGCTGAGTCCCTAGCATGCCAACTCACTCATTCTCTCTCTCTCTCTCTCTCTCTCTCATGAAAAAAGACTAGTCTGTTGGACTTGCCTAAAAAAGAAAAAAAAAAACAAGCTGGAAAGGTTTATTTTGGCCCACAGGTTTTAGTCCATGGTCACTTGGCCCTGTGCCTTTGTCACAGACCATCATGGTGGGAGCATGTGGTAGGAGGAGCCTGTTCAACTAGGGAGCAGAGAGAGAACGGGCCAGAGTTCCAATAGCCCCTTCCAGGAATGCCCCCAGTAAGCCACACCTCCTAAAGCTCCACCCCCTCCCAACAGTGCCATAGGCTATGGATCAAACCTTTAACACGTACGTCTTGAAGGGGCTTTCAAAATCCCTTTCCTGAAACTTTGCTTTCCACAAATTCCATTACCCATGATCAACTGCAGCTGAAAATATCAAGTGGAAAATTCCAGATATAAACAACTCATAAGTTTTGAGTTGCTTGCCATGGTAAATGATGTAATGACAGCAAGTATCATCACTCTCTCTCTCTCTCTCTCTGGCCTGCCTGGGATGTGGATCCATCAGTCCAGCTGATCCACAATGTAGATAGTATTTGCCCACTACTCACCTTGTCCCTGTGTCCCTTACCATGTTACCATCCCAGTATCCCCGGGGCTGGTGCTCAACACGGTTTCAGGCATCCATTAACAGTCTTGTATGGACCCACAGGGTAAGGGGAGATTTCTGTAACTTTTGAGCTGGTGGCGGAGTGGGAGGAGGCAGGTAAGCGGCCCATGAGGTGATGTGAATATACAGAAAGAACCAGTAAGCCTAAATGAAAGTGGTGATCACACAGGAGGCCAGTAGAGAGATGGTCAGATTGGTTCTTTCCAGTACACCCTAGTAGTCATTGGAACAGGGTAGTGTGAATGTTCAGCCCCATAGACTCAGGTGTTTTCTTTAATTGAGCTTGGAACTTCAGGCCCTAGCAGGCAGATCTCTGCTAGAGGCTGCACGTCACTGGGGAGCAGATCCTGGAGTCTAGTTCTAAGGCGTGTTGTGGGAGTGGATCAGATTTCTGGTCTCAAGGTGTGTGCCGAGCAGTCTGAGCTCTTGCTGTTCATGTTTGAACTGGATGTTGGTGATGTCTCTCTGCTTGGATCTATGGAGGGGAGCCAGTGTCTTCTGCTGTTGAGAGTGTTCCCCTGGACTGCGATTAACCCCACTTCTCCTCTAAGCTGGGTTTGGTTGGATGTTTGTCTCAGCAACATGGAAATGACTGCAGAAGCCTCTACCTCATCTGCCCTGTGGTGAGCACACATGGTGCTCCCCACTCAGTGAAGAGACTGGCTGAGACATCCCCCAGCCAAGTGAGCTGAAAGGAGACAATTACTGGGACAGTAATCAAGAGAGGCCTGACCTGATGTTCATGAAAAGCCTCTAGAAATGGCTGGGGTGATAGCTCTGGTGGTGATATGCAAGCATGAAGGCCTGAGATCAACCCCCAGAACCCACATAAAAAATGTTGTGTGTGGTCATGTGGGTCTGTGATCACAGCACTGGGGCGGTAGATACAGGAGGATCCCTGGGCCTGGCTGTCCAGGTAGTCTAGCCCAGTTGACAAGTTCCAGACCACTGACAGATCCTGTCTAGAAAGAAAAAAAGTAGAATGAGCTTGAGAAATGACACTCAAGGTTGTCCTGTAGCAGGCCTGCACACCCTAACCACATGTACATTTGCACACACATGTGCATATACACACACAAGATGTTTATAGAAGCCAAGTGTGATAATGTACTCATGCAATCCCAGTACTTGGAGGTAGAGGCAAGAGGATCAAGAATTCAAGGTCACCTCAGCTACATAGAAAGTTTAATATTATGAAACCATGTATCAAAAAGATGGGGGGCGGAGATGTGGCTCAACAGTTAAGGTGCTTGCCTACAATGCCCAAGGACCCAGGTTTGACTCCCCAGTACCCACATAAAGCCGGATGCACAGGGTTGCATGTGTCTGGAGTCTGTTTGCAGTGACTAGAAGCTGTGGTGTGCCCATTCTCTCTTTCTCCCTCTCTCTCTCTCTCAAATAAATAAATAAAATATTTAAGCCAGATGTGGTGGCACATGCCTTTAATCCCAGCATTCAGGCAGCAAAGGTGGGAGAATCACTATGAGTTTGAGGCCACCGTGAGAGTACATAGTGAATTCCAGGTCTGCCTGGGATAGAGCAAGACCCTACCTTACACACACACAAAAGAAAGCTTTCAGAACGTCAGATGTTCACATCCTCAAACCTAGTAACGTTTTCTGTTGTGCTAGTTGTCCTACAGTAACTACCCGCTGTGCCTCACTCCAGCACTAAGCAGCAAGTTCTCCCCGTCACCCTGGGAGGGGGGTTTTCTAACCCACACTCTAGAGAAGAGAAGCTGTGAGAGAGGTATGACTTGCCCAGGGTCACCCAGCTACAGAAAGGCCTGGCTAGGACATGGGCCAAGGTCGTCTGATCCACAGACCTAGATCCCTCTACTAACCATTGCCAACTGTCCCAATTTCTAGGAACCTAGCCTAAGAAGATATTCTCAAACTTGGAAACAGCTCTATTATATGTAAAATTGTCCATTCAGAACTATTATTAGACAAATGGACCCAACGTGACCCTGACTGGACCCTTTAACAAACATCTTTCAGATGAACAATAAAATAAATGATGGAGCCTCTATTTTTTATAGTTTTAATGCACTTGTTTATTTGAGAGAGAGGTGGAAAAGCAGATAGAGAATGGGTGCACCGGGACCTCTAACCATTGCAGACGAATTCACGACACGCATGCCACCTTGTGCATCTGGCTTATATGGGTACTGAGGAATCAAACCTGGGTCCTTAGGCTTCACAGGCAAGCGCCTTAACTGCTAAGCCATCTCTCCAGCCCATGGAGCATCCATTTTGATGTATTAGATACCCTTTACCAAGCTCATTCAAAGCACTGTTGTGATAGTATAGAGGAGAGTGGAGTACGCAAATGTATCTCTTATATGATCTCAATTCTGTTCAAATGCAGTTCATGTCAACAACCCCTTTGTAGGCCACAGCAGTCTGCAGCCACTACTAGCCAGCTCCTGGAGGGTTCAACAGTAGGCCCAGCAGGACCAGGCCTGGCAGTTTGTCAAAAGGCTACAAATCCAGGGCTGGAGAGATGGCTTAGCGGTTAAGCGCTTGCCTGTGAAACCTGAGGACCCCTGTTGGAGGCTCGATTCCCCAGGACCCACGTTAGCCAGATGCACAAGGGAGCGCATGTGTCTGGAGTTTGTTTGCAGTGGCTGGAGGCCCTGGCACGCCCATTCTCTCTCTCTCTCTCTGTCTGCCTCTTTCTCTCTCTGTTTGTCCCTCTCAAATAAATAAATAAAAATAAACAAAAAGGCTACAAATCCAGTTCCCTAATATTTTAAGTAGGTCTTTTATTCCCAAGCTTCAGGTATCTTGAAGAACAAGCCAGTTGCCTGCTAAGACATCTGGTCTACCCCTATAATCTGCAGCTCCCAGTCTCAATAAACTCAAAACCTATAACTACAGCCAGACCACCTGATAAGTCAGGTGGTAACAAAAGAAACCCAAAGATTGCCTGGAACAGAGGTGGCACATCAAAAGTCACCAGATGAAACCTGAACCAAAGTACTACACAGTGGTTAGAGATTAGGGGTTAGAGGCCCCCTGGGTCTGATCAAAAGTATTCAGAGTTGAAAATATGAATACGCTACATAGCATTCTGTTTTATTTCATAAACTTTTGGTGTTAAAAATAAAACATGTAACAAGGATCTATTTTGCTCTGACATTGTTGAATGGGCTGTATTCTCATGTTCCTCCTATAGGGAGCAAAATGTTTTATGAAAGACTGGTCTGAGCAAGAATCAAGTATTTTAGTTTCTCATTCTTGAGATTTTAATCTCCATTAGCCACCACTTTTTTTGCATGTATAGGTATGTGATGCACATGTGTGTATGTGTGTTCATATGTGTGTGGGTACATATGTGCATGTGTGTGGAGACTATAGGTAGACATTGGATGTCTACCTCAGTCACTTGCCACCTTATATTTTTTTGAAAGTCTGTCACTGTATCTGGAAATGACTGACTGAACTAGATTGGTTGCCCAGTAAGCCCCAAATATTCTCCTGTCTCTGTTTCCCCAGATCTGAGATTACAGGCTTGTACCACATGTCTGGCATTTATCTAGATGTTGGAGATCTGCACTCGGGTCCTCATGTTATGTAGTAAGCATTTTACCAATTGAACTATCTCACCAACCCCTATTAACCATCACTTTTTTTTTTTTTTTTTTGAGGTAGGGTCTCGCTCTAGCCCAGGCTGATCTGGAATTCACTATATAGCCTCAGACTGGCCTGGAACTCACAGTGATCCTCCTACTTCTGTCTCCCAAGTGTTGGGATTAAAGGCGTGTGCCACCACAACTGGCAGAGACAGAATAGTGCACCAGGGCTATAGCCACTGCAAACAAACTCCAGACGTATGTGCCACCTTGTGCATCTGGCTTTATGTGGGTACTGGGAATCAAGGTCCTTAGGCTTTGCAGGCAAGTGCCTTAAACACCGAGCAATATCTCCAGTCCGTCACTTTTTTATAGAAGCTTTTCCTTCCAAACATATAGACTATCTAATGTGCACCCTGGATCTGTTGTCAGAGAAATTCTAGCCAAACAGAGAACTAATTATAGATCAATGTTTACTATTACTCCAATCAAAGGAACAGATCCAGCTAAGCAGTTGACATTTATAACAAAGAAAATCTAACAACATTTTATTCCCCCCACCCTACCAGCTGCATCATTCAGTTATCCAACCAGCAAGCAAAGGTAAATATTGGGTCCCTAAGGGGAAAGTCTATGAATGCTGGGGGGTACAAATTACATCAGAAGAGAGGAGTTTCCAAAACATTCTCCCATACTGGACTTCCAGGGATCCAGATCAGGAAAAAGCATTGCGAAACACGTGACTGCTTTCTGAAATATGTGTGAGTTTCTTTTTTGGGGGGGGGGGGCATTTGAGCTAACACTGAGCTGGTGGGTCAGAGCTGAGACCAAGCTGGTTACCAGCAGAAGCCTGAGCACCATTCCACCCTCCTTCACCAACTGGCCCTCTGAAGTGGATGATGAGAGCAGGCTGACAAGGGCTGGCTTAAGGTGCCCACATTCTAGTCCATCTTTGAAGGGACAGAGTGGAAGGATAACCATAGAGAATTCTCCCACATGCTAGGTCAAGGACAGCTATTAGACTGGAGCAATTTCTAACCTACAGCCTGTACATCAAACTTAAGGGGCCGGGCGTGGTGGTGCACGCCTTTAATCCCAGCACTCAGGAGGCAGAGGTAGGAGGATCGCAGTGAGTTTGAGGCCAGTCTGAGAATACATAGTGAATTTCCAAGTCAGCCTGGGCTAGAGTGAGACCTTACCTTGAAAAACCAAAATCAAAACCAAAACCAAAAAAAAAAAAAAAAAACTTAAGGGTTCCTTGAACTTGGATGAGAAAAAAAAAAAAGATGATTTTACTTGTCACTTACCTCACATTAAAGTGAAGCATGCTCTTCTGTTATGAACGCAAGCAACAAACCTCAACAGGATTAGCCGTACCTGTGACTGGCACCAGCTACAACCACAGATATTCTCAGGTCACATTTCATGCGTGGCAGAAGCCTTAAAATAACATTTATGTGGGTCATTACATCCCAGCCACAGTAGCTATTAGGCAGCCTCTGGGCAGCATTATTTAATGCTTTAATAAAGAAACATACATATTGCTATATTGCTACATATCGTGCTATCATTAATTTAGCTTTCCCCCACGACCTCTAAGACATAAAAAGCATCCCCTGAACAAGGAGAAAGAAATGTAATCTTGGGCTACAGAGATGGCTTAGCTGTTAAGGTGCTTGGCTATAAAGCCTAAGGACCCAAGTTTGATTCTCCAATACTCACATAAGTCAGATGCACAAGGTGGGAGCATGAGCCTGGAGTTCATGCGTAGAGACTAGAGGCCCTGGTGCGCCCATTCTCTCCCTCTTTATTCCTCAATCTCTCTCTCTCTCTCTCTCTCTCTCTCTCTCTCTTTCTCTCTCTCTCTGTCTTTCTCTCTCTCTAGAAGATGGAGATATTGGGCTCTGATGATCCTACACCACTGGAAACAAGTGGGCACATTAGTCCTTGCCTGGATACAAGCAGATCTGGATTTAGAAAAGCAGTGCTATCAGCTGGGAGAGAATGATCGGGAGGATCACGTGTCAGAGGCAGGAAGACCCAGCACTTCAAGGGTGGAAAGTGTATTCATCCATTTTCCTTAGATCAGGCTCCAATAACAAACAGCCCAAGCCTCTAATGGCTTGCAACAGAAAAACTTTATTTCTTACCCTTGGAATGTTAGCTACAGATTGAGCCTGGTTTCGTAGCTCTATTCAAGATGCTTACTAGATTCCAGGATCCCAGATGGGGATGAGCTCTTATGTTGGTCTGGTGGGAGAAAGTAACAGAACAGTATCTGAACCCCACAACAATTCTTAAAGCTTCTACCAAATGGTGGCCCTGTCAGGTCTGCGCGCATTCCATTGACCAAAGAAAGCCCAGGGCCAAGTTTAACCTCAGTGAGAAATGCTGAAAGTCATGTGGCAATGGGCAGGGATCCTTAATCCTTTTACAAGAAGGGGAGTGACTAACCAGGAACAATTGGAGCCACTGCCAAGACCATAGAGATAATTTAATTCAAGCAGCTCATTGGACGGATGGGGAAACTGAGACCCAGGCTAGTTAAGTAACTTCCCCACAATCACACAAGTCACTGACAGCAGAGCAAGGGTGAGAACCTGCGTATCTCTTGCCTCCCAGTCCAGCATTCTTTCCTAAGCCCTGGGCTGCTCCTTTAAGGTCCCACTTGGGCAAGGAAAGCAAGATGGCTCTTGGCTGCCTTCTGTTTGCTCTCTAACCACTCCAAAGGGGACGTTTCCCAGCACCAAGAGCTGGAATAGTCAGGACAAAAGAGAAACTTCTCCAGCATCCTCGTTTGAGCTGGTTTCTCAGAAGACACCCAGTCAGAACAGCAAGTTGGTCCAGGGCGATTGCACAGAGCCTTGGAAACCAGTGCAGGCAGTTACAGCAGCACAGCATGCGAGGACTTAGAGATTTAGTTGTGGAATTGGGGAGTTTGGGACTCCTTTTATTCTGATTTTTCTTTACTAGCTTCAAATCTAGCAAAGGAGAAGAAAGGGTAATGTTATTGAAGATCAAGAAAGTCAGATCCAGTAAATTTTACATGAGTGTAATCTTGTGTTTTCAATGTTTCTTAAGTGAGTGATCATGGTGCCGTCACAGTACTTAGGAGGCAGAAGCAGGACAATCAGAAGTTCAAGGCCAGCTTCTACCCCACAGCAATTTCAAGGCCAGCCTGGGCTACACAAGCCCCTGTCTCAAAACAAAATCAGAGGTTAGAAAGATGGCTCAGTGGGTAAGAGTACTTTCTATGACAGCATGAGGGACCGAGTTCAATTCTCAGCACCTGTGAAGAAAGCTGGGCATGGCCAGGCATGCCCGTAACCCCAGTCCTGTGGGAAGCACAGACAGGAGAATCGCTGGGGCTCACTGGTCAGCCAGTCTGACAAATATGAAAACCAGGAACACTGGATTCAGAGAGAGATTCTGCCTTAAGTAAACAATGCAGAAGAGTGATGAAGTTACACAACATTCTCCCCAGGCATAGGGCATGTGCGTCTACATACACGTGGACACGCTGCAAACACACCACAATCAGACAACATACCACACAACTATAAGCACATACACACCAAAATCTAAAAATAAATTCAAGCTGGCCTGACCACCTGTGCCGCCCCGACTAGGGACACCCAAGATGGTTGCACTCTTCAGCCCTGGGCACTGAGTAGGCCACCAGGGTCCAGATGGCAGAGACCCAAGACCCATCAGTATGACAAGAAAAGAAAACTGACTACCGTGACACAAGTCATCTCTATCACATCTGCCAGGGTCCGGGAAACATCACAGAAGACGTGGAGGTTTAAAAACGAGAGCTGGTCTCACGAGTAGCCAGAGAACCTCCTCCAGGGTGACGGCAGTAGACACCGAGGAGACTCAAAACGCATCAAAGCAGAAAAGCAAAGGCTGCTGGAAGCTCAGCACTAAAGGCGGCGGCGTGGGGCTGGGGAGATGGCTCAGCAGTTAAAGGAGCTATCTTGCAAAGTCTACCAATCCAGGTTCAATTCTCCAGTACACGTGTAAAATATGCCAAGTGGCATGTGCACCTGGAGTTCATTTGCAGCAGCAAATAGCCTTGGAACTCTGTCTCTCTCTCCTCTCTCTAAAGTAAAAGAGACTTATAACATGCCCACCAAGGCTCCACTTCTGAGCCTTGCCTTTGCCTCTGTTACTAGCACAAGTGAACTTCACCTTGTGCATCTGGCTTACATGAGTACTGGGAAATTGAACCCGAGTCTTTGGGCTTTGTAGGCAAGCACCTTGACCACTAAAATATCTCTCCAGCCCACTGTTTTCTTCCTGAGTCATCAGTAGTTTTCTGATTATATCCCTTGACCAAATTTCTGCATTGACTTGTACCCTCAAGATAGTGCTATGTGTGGGATGGAGAGATGTTCAGTGGTTGCCTACAAAGCCTAAAAACCTGGGTTCGATTCCACAGTGCCCACATAAAGGCAGATGCACAGTGGCGCATGCATCTGGAGTTCGTTTGCAGCTGCTGGAGGCCGTGGCATGACCATTCTCTCTCTCTCTCTCTTTCTGTCTCTCCTTGAAAATAAGTAAATAAAAATATTTTGAAAGTACAGTATTGTGTGGTTGGTATTGTTATCCTATCATGCAAATGAAGAAAATCAGGCTCAGACAGGAAAGTGATCAACCTGGCTACTTGGTTACGCAGCCAGCGGTATTGGGAATCACGTGCTGCACTCCTCAGCCACGGATTCTGAAACTGCTTCATTCACAAACCTTGTGGAGCACCTATCATTGACGGAGCCCTGTGCAGAACTGGAAATAAAAGATGAACGACACGCAGCCCTCATACAGCTTACTCAGGATTCATGGGACATGTGTGGTCTTAGCTCCCACCGTGTGCCTGGGCCATAACGATTCATTTAATCTGCTAGCAAATGCATTCAAACTCACGTGTGACGGATGGTTCTGTTGATGAAGTCCTACGATGGACTTCTATCACTTGCCTTATACTGGATTTGGAATAAACTTCCCCAGTTCCACTGTCTATGGGTTGAATGTTCCTCTTATGTAACAGCTCATGGAAAACAGAGACTTTTGGGGAGTTATGATACACTCATCTTTGCTTGTTGCTTTGTGGCTATACATAAATGTACCAAAGTGGTGCCTGGGGCCAGGATCAACTTCCTTTCTGGGCCAAGAAGCCAGACAAAGTGCTTACAACTCAGTAATGAGAGGATACAGGGAAAAGAGTCTGAGATAGTGCTGGAAAAGCCTAGAGATGGCTCTGCAGTCAATTACTGATGGTGAGTAAAAATTAGGTCAACTCCCTGACAGCAAGGCCCAAGAGAGGCAGCAAAATACCACAGAACCCCCACTCTTGGTGGCCTTAAGGATGAACATCTAAAAATAGACACACAATACCACTTGGATCTGCTGGAGGTTTCACAGCTGCTGGCCCAGCACAAACTGTTTGGCTTTGGCCAAGTCAAGATGCAATGAAAACCAGCCAGGAAGCTGAGCGAGACCGAGGTCAACAATCCCCAGGACACCAGCCACTCCTCCTTCCCTAAGGCCTTGACCACAGAAGCACAGAGACCCACTGCCCCAAGTCCTTGTTTGACTTGCCCTGAAGGCTACAGAAAAGTTTCCTCCACACACCAGCACCTTCCCAAGATGCTTTATTTCAGGACTTTTGGATGATTAGTGAGCAATGTTCATGACTCCAATATGCGATGAAACGCTGCAAACATGGGATGTGGGTGGGACTGGAAAAGAAAACATTTCAAAGAGAAAATAATGACAAACACATGAGAGTGGGAAAGAGCATGGCCTGGGCTAGAAATGTGTAAGAAAATAAAAGCAAGAGGCAGAAAACGATCCGACATTCCACTTGGGAGTTTAAAACCAGTTTTTAAAGTTGACAGATCTACCCTGATGGCAAACATCTATTTTCTTTATGATTCATGAGATGTTCTTGCCTGGGCCCATATCACATGCTGGAAGCTATTCTGAACCTGTCTATGTATCAACTCACCTCATCCTGTCACTCATCCCAGAGGATGGGGCTCATATGACCCCCATCTTCTTCAGATAAGGAAGGGATGGAGGCCCTTCAAGCTTGGGTGGAACTTAGCAATGACTCAATCAGTGATTCTTAGCCTGGCTTGTTGTCACGGTTAACTTGGTCAGCTTGATTGGATCGTGTGGTCCCTAGGGGAGTTAATCAAAAGCACTTATGGCTGTGTCTTTGGGGTCACTTCCAGAGCCTACTGGCCCATAGGACAACAGCTCAGGGAGGAAGAACAGATGTGAATGTGGGTGGCACCACCCAGCAGGCTGCGAGCCCAGACAGCAGAAGCAGGAGAGGACCCACAAGGGCAGGCTTTCAGCTCACTGTGCTTCCCAGCCATCTCCTACGAGCAGAGTAGCTTTACTTCACACTCTCCTACCATCGTGATGTCCCTACCTCAAAGAAAGAAGAAAGAAAGAGAGAGAGAGAGAGAAAGAAAGAAAGAAAGAAAGAAAGGTAAAGAAGGAAAGAAGGAAGGAAGGAAAGAAAAAGTGAATAACATGCCTGGCATGGTAGAGCACACCTTTAGTCTCAGCACTCTGGAGGCAGAGGGAGGAGGATCGCTGTGAGTTCTAAGCCAGCCTGAGACTACATAGTAAATTGCAGGTCAGCTTAGGCTAGAGCGAGACCTTACCTCAAAATCCCCCCAAAAGGGGGGGGCGACTGACATGCTTGTATATTAGATTTATCTAGGAAACTCTAAAATCTACAGATTCTGGGACCTATTATTGATACCTTGGGCAATAATTTGTGTCCACAAAGCTCCCTGAATGATTCTCATATGTAGCCTTGTTTGAACTCCATTTATCAATCTGACATCTTCATTTTTAATTTTATTTATTTGAGGAGAGAGAGAGAGAAAGAATGGGTGCACCAGGGCCTCTAACCACTACAAACAAACTCCAGACGCATGTGCCACCTTATGCATCTGGCTTATGTGGGTCCTGGGGAATCAAACCTGGGTCCTTTGGCTTTGCAGGCAAGTGCCTTAACTGCTAAGCCATCTCTGCAGCCCTGACCTCTTAATTTTTAAGACCCAAACCTTAAAGCCCAGAAAGTTCCAGTGACATGCTCAAGTAGCAGCCCACTGGCACCAGAGCCAAGACTGGAGCCCAGAGCTTATAGTGAGGTGCCCTCACCAGCACGCCATACATCTCTCACTGGAATCCTAAATGGGGCTCTGGTTTCTTCATCTCACTTACACAAGACTTGACATCACACCCATCTCTCACTGGAACCCTCCAACCCAATTCAGTGCAAAGATCAAAAAGTTACTAGGAGTTATATACTGTGCTTGGTGCTAGGAGTGCCATGGTGAACAAGATTAAACTGGTTTCTTTCCTCAGAGAATTCACAGCCCAGCAGCAAAGAAGAACATTTTTTAAATACTTTTATTTTTATTTATTTATTTGAGAGAGAGAAAGAAGCACACAAAAAGAGAAAGAGAGAGAGAATGAGTATGGGAGGGCCTCCAGCCACTGCAAAGAAACTCCAGACTCATGTACCGCCTTGTGCATCTGGCTTATATGGGTCTTGGAGTATCGAATCTGGGTCCTTTGGCTTTGCAGGCAAACACTTTAACCACTAAGCCATCTCTCCAGCCCAAGAAGAACATTTTGAAGACATGATACCAGCTTACTAAATGAACTGGAATCAACTAAAGGGATCTCATTTCCTCATCACTTCTCCTCAGACCTGCTCTAGCTTTCTGTTTCCCTGGACATCTTAGACAACTTAGATGGATCCTGTAGCTGGTCTTATCATGTTTTAGATAATTCTTAAAGCCTCATTCATTGTAATGCCAAAGCTCCAGACTCTCCCCACCTCTCTCTCTCTCTCTCATCTCTCTCAGTTTGTGTATTGTGTTAAGGATAAAAACCCAAACCAGGGTCTTGCACATGCTATGCATCCTCACTAGGCCTTGGTTCTGTAATACAAGTTTTCCTTATGTAGCCCAGACTGGACTAGAATCCATGGTCCTCCTGCCGCCACCTCCCACATTCTGACATTACCACCACACCTGGCAAAAGTCCTCATGAGCTGTAGTGGAGAAGGGGACAGGGTGGGCTTCTGAGTTTTGCTCTCCTCCACTCACTGTGTTTCTGTAGGCTCCTCTAGGGCCAGGGCTAGGGACCCAGAGAACAGGAAGAAGAGAATAAGGAAGGTGTGAGGATCTCACGGAACCAGGATGCTCTATGCTGTTTGGATGGCCTCCGTTGCACCAGTTGTGTAAGTACTGGTTCTTTCTCCCACTGAGACAGACCAGGAGGGCAGAAACTTCCTTAAATGTATCTGGCTGGCAGTTTAGCATTATTAGAAAAAGTTCCCTAAGCTGGAGAGATGGCTCAGCGCTTAAGGTGCTTGCCTGCAAAGCCTAAGGACCCGGGTTTGATCTATATTACCCATGTAAAGTCAAAGGCACAAAAAGTTCCATTAAAAAAAGAATGCTAATTCCACAACAGATTTTTGTAGTAAGTACCCCTTGTAATATTTTTCCCCTTTAAACCACGAGTTGTAAAGGAAGAACAATTCACCTGCTTGATTGACAGCAGTCAGACCCTTCTCCATACATGGCCAACGTTGCAATTGGGTAACTGCCGAAGGCTGGGAAGAGGCTTGATCAAGGATGCTACTTTGGCCTGCTTCTTTCTTGAGCCTGGCCAGAATAGGAACAATATTGTTGCTGCATCTGAAGGTCCATTCTGGTGGCAACAATCTCACCTTCAGCCCCAACAGATGCTGAGTATATCTAGCTTTCCTTTGCAGTGGCAAGAAGCCCTGCCAGGTACACACAAACACACACACACTCAAAAAAAAAAAAAGCCTAATGGCTCTCAACACAATTTCAGACACCTTCTTCCGCATCCCATATTAAGAGACTTCATCAAACAGTAATGTAGTTTCTTACAGCTGAACGCTGAATCCCTAAGCTGACTCTTGCTTTCCAGTAGTACCTAAGAAAGCTTAAGGCCACAAGCATCTTCAGTCTTCTCCTTTAGGCTCTCCAGGAACGAGTTGTGCACTGACTACTCTCTAAGCTATCTTTAAGTCCAGGCATTTTTCTAAATGGTTCTCAGAGGATTTGCTCATCTGGGTTAGACAAAGAGAAGAGAAATCCACTACCAAGGGGATAAAAAAGAACATACATGCTGGGCGTGGTGGTGCACACCTTTAATCCCAGCACTTGGGAGGCAGGGGTAGGTGGATCGCCATGAGTTCAGGGCCACCCTGAGACTCCATAGTGAATTCCAGGTCAGCCTGGGCTAGAGTGAGACCCTACCTCAAAAAAAAAAAAAACAAAAGAAACCCAAAACAATAAACAAATAAAAATAAAAGAACACACACATGTGCACACGTATAACACACACACACACAGACACACACACACGACTGGAGCAAGTACCTAAGCAGAACCACTCACTCTCTGATCTCCCCCACTTGGTCCCCTGACTTCCCATATAGGTCTTCCATGCAGAAGATGAAGTAAGAATTAAAAATAAAAATAAAAACCAATTTCACCATTTCTAAGCATATTTGTAATTTCAGCCTTTAGGAGGCTAAGGCAGAAGGATCTCAAGTTCAAAGATAGCCTGGGTTACAAAAGCTAGACTCTGTCTCAAAAAACAGCCCCAAGGCTAGAAGGATGGCTTAGTGGTTAAGGTGCTTGCCTGAAAAACCAAAGGACCCAGGTTAGATTCTCCAGTACCCATACAAGCCAGATGCACAAGGTGGTGCACACGTCTGGAGTTTGTTTGCAAAGGCTGAAGGCCTTGGCGTGCCCATTCTCTCTCTCTCTCCCTCTCTCTCACTCTCTTTTTCTCTCTCCTTTCTCTATCTCAAATAAATAACTTTTTATATATCTTCAGGGTAGGAGCTTAAGGTGTTAGGTGTGGCTCTTAAGACTCTCGGAGTATCTACAAAGGTGTTCCTACGGGTTGGGTTTGCCTGCTATGGGAGTATTCAAGTAGGCTGAGTGGAACAAAATACAGATAGATTCTAAAATTTAACTAAACAATGTACACATTCAATGAAAAACAGTACCGAGTGTTTATGCAAGAGTAGGTGTTATAACAACCAGATCCTCTATCAACAAAGAGGTTAAGATTTCTGGTCTGCTGAGGGCTCCAAGTCAGCTTGTGACCAAGTGAGACCCTTCCCTGGTGCAATCCCAGTTACCTTTTGGATGATGTTGGTCTCAGTTATACTGCGCTCTGCTTGCGTCCCTCTTTGGTGCCCTGTGGGTTCAAGTAGGCTGGCTGGATCGCTGGACCGCTGTTCCGTTTTCTGGAGCTGGGCACTGGCTTTTCCTGTGGGGCAAGCTAAGCCTGGCAGCTGTGGCCCCACAGTGCTGGCACCGCCACTGCTGGAGCTGCCGCTGCTGCTGCTGGATCCGCTGCTGCTGGTGCCGGAGCCGGCGCTGCCAATGCCGGAGCCAAAGCCGCCGCTGCCAGAGCTGCTTGGGCCTGCCCGTGTGGGCTCTGGATGCTCTGGATCTCTCCTACTTCTCTGCTGCTGTTTTAATTTCTTATACACCTCACGTTTTAGTAAAAGAGTGTATTTTGCTGGGTATTCTTTGGCTTTTTCTCCCGTAGGCTGCTTTGGTGTGGTTCCTAAGCCACCATCTTAACCGCAAATAATAATTTTTTAAAGGCCCCCAAACAAACCAACAGAAACAACAAAGAAAGCAATAAGTATAATTCCAACATTAATTTTTTTCTCTCCCCTTAGATCCTTTAATTGGCTTCTTTTAAAAAAGAAATGTTTTATTTATTTATTTATTTATTTGCAAGCATAGAGAAAGAAAATGGGCTCACCAGAGCCTCTGGCACTGCAAATGAACTCCAGATACATGGACCACTTTGAGCCAGGGCAAGCAAAGCAAGCTCCTCTAACCAGTGAGCCATCTCTCCGGCCCTCCCTGGCCCTTTCCAATCCCTCTTTATTTTTCTTCAGCCACCTCTCCTCCCACACCTCCTTGTCACACAAGACTCTCCCTTCTTCATGAGCACTGGAATATGTCTGCACTCTAACAGCCCATATTATTAAAAAGGACCCAGGTGCCTCCACTCCTGCTCCCAGGCGAGGCCCGCAGGTGTGTCCCATTAACACCTGCCCCAGGCCTCCTTTCTCCTTTGCACCTGCTGTAGCCCAGCCCCACCCAGCTCCTGATCTGGCCAGGCATGAGCCCGGGCTGCCTTTTCCAGGTGTGCCCCTGCCTGGCCCTCTAGCTGCCAGGAACATTGCTCCTGGTGGCTGGCAAGAGCTCCCCATATGGTACAATGTTTATGGAACATTTCCTCTGAAAAAAAAAATTCCAGAGTCTAGCAGTTGGAAACCATGGGGAGGAATCCGGGGGCGGGGGGGAAGGCCAATTTCTTTTGTGCTTTTTCCAAGAGGCAAATTGCACTGTGTATGGGGTGGAGGGGGAGAAAGCCCCAAGAAACCAATATCCACACAGGATAATTACAGAGGAAGGAGCTAAGCGCTGTCAGCAATGGCTGGAAGAGGGCATTGTTTTTCTTAGTACTCTTCACATTGGAGGCAAAATAGCCACAGTGATGCTACATTCTTGTAGAGGAGCTGGGTTTGTTTGGTTTAATTTTATTTTTTTTTTCTTTTCTGCTTTGGTTCTTTCTGACTAAGGGTAAAAAGCATGTGACGCATTTGTTGGAAGGATCATAAATTCCTTGACCTTCTCCAGGCTCTGGGTCTCCAAGGGAAGCTGGGATTCTCAACTTCTGTGACACCTGACTCTGGTCTAATGAAAAGTTCAGGGCCCCTTGACCCCTGGGTCATGAAGCCCTGTGTTTACACTACTGTCAGCTGCAGCGTGGCCTGCCTGTCCACCTGTCAAGTCACTCACCTTAAACGCTAGTGGCCGCCATGAGGCAGAGGCGATGGAGGTGAACCGCCTAGAGGGGACAGACTTTGAACAGTTTTAACTATTATCAGTTGCCTTTGGCTGCTGTAATTAATCACCACCTACTTTATGCCTTAAAATGACACAAAATTGTCTTCTTGTAGATCTGAAAGCCAAAGTTGGGATCTGGTCTCTGGGAGAAAGTCAGGGTATGGGCGGGGCTTCCGGAGGCTGGCGGTGGATGGGGAGATCTGCTTTTCTTGCTTTTTCTAGCTAACACAGGCCACCCAAGTTCCTTGCCTTGTGGCCCCTTTAAGGCTGGCAGAGAAGCATCTTCAGTCCTATTCAGCACCCCTGGGACACCTTCATCTCCCTTTCTGACTTTTTCTTTATTGAGAGAAAGAGAGAGAGAGAGAGAGAGAGAGAGAGAGAGAGACAAAAGGAGAGAGAGAACTGGCACTCCAGGGCCTCAGCCACTACAATCAAATGCTAGATGCTTGCGCCACCTAGTGGGCATGTGCGACCTTGCACTTGCTTCACCTTTGGGCATCTGGTTAAGGTGGGATCTGGAGAGTAGAATATGGGTCCTTAGGCTTCACAGGCAAACGACTTAACCGCTGAGCCATCTCTCCAGCTCCCTTTCTCACTCTTTTAAGGGCCTTGGGCCTACCTGGTGGCCCAGCAAATCTGCTCGTCTCAAGATCATATAACTCCATTACTCTTCCCAGTCCTCAGGCCATGGAAAGTAATTTCTTCCTAGGCTTTGGGAATTAGGATGTCCCAGAACAGTATGCAGAGGGGACAATGTCCTCTCAGGAAGGGGGCAATGGTCAGCCTACCTCCAGCCTCTTTGAAAGATACTTTTTAGTAGTATGGTGAGACTCTGTGTCCTGTCACTGTGTCAAATACCTGATAACAACTTAAGAAAGAAAGGATGTCTTTTAAAGGGAGGAAGAGTTTATTTTGGTTTGTGGTTTGGGGCTTATAGTCCCTCATGGGGAAGGCATGTCAGTGGGAGTGGAAGAGAGGCTGGTCACAAAGTGCCCGCAGCCAAGAAGCAGGGAGATCAGTGAGTGCTGGGGCTCAGCTTTCGTTGTCCTTTTTATTCAGCCCAGGACCCCAGCCCGTGGGTGGTGCCACCCATCTTCATGATGATCCTTCTGGAAACTCCTTCGCAGACAGACCTACAGATATAACTCTTAGGTAATTCTAGAATCCACGCAAGTTGCCAGTGTAAATTAAGCACCACACTGTCCTAATACATTCAATTATTTGCTAATTGTTAGAAGTATATTGCTTATACACTTGTCCTTGCCTCTTCTTGAAGTAACCTTTCCCCAATTTTCCAAGTCTTGTACATTCTGAAGATACAGCTTAAAGCCTCTTTCTTTTTTTAATTTTTTATTTATTCATTTATTTGAGAGAGAAGCAGAGAGAGGGAGAGGGAGAGAGAGAATGAGCACACCAAAGCCTCCAGCGGCTGCATACAAACTCCAAACACATGCGCTTCCTTGTGCATCTAACTTACATGGGTCCTGGAGAAGCAAACCCGGGTCCTTTTGGCTTTGCAATTGCCTTAAAAGCTTAACCATCTCTCCAGCCCTAAAGCTTCTTTCTGTTAGGGAATGTAACAGGGCATTAGAGGTTCAGGAAAGTCCTTGAATCTTAAACCCTAGGTCTGTGTCTACTTTTAATCAAGGAATTGAATTTAAAAAGGACAGAGAAGGATAACTACTAAAATTATTATATTTATTGAGGGAAGTACGGAGCCAAGGAAAGGCACCCATGTGGCTAGAGATCCCACGTGGAGGACCTGGGGAAACCATGGAAAGAAAAGAGAGGGGGCAAATAGTTCAAAGAGCTTCTGTCCTGTGGGGATCTGGAGTGGGTAAAGAGCCTATGTGGAAAGTAAGGGCTGGGGGGCTCTGAGGAGCTCCCCAGCAGCTGGAAGATCAGGAGAGGTCAGACAGCAGAGAGACCTTGTTCTCCCCTCACAAACGTATTTATAACTTCACGGTGGTGGGCCCTGTCTTCCAGCTCAGCTCATGGAGGGACAGCTGATTGCTTAGGGCCAGGGGCTGTCTCAGGAAGAGGCTAGCCATGACACCAAGTTCTGGGGGCTGAACTTGACCAACCACAAGGTTTAAATCCTAGGAAAGACTTCCCTCCCAGGATGGGCCCAAGTTGTTGGTGGAAAAACAGGTTTAGGGAACCAGGCAAGAGATAAGAAGTCAGATCATCATTTGCTCTCTAGCAAGCACAGACCGTCCTGTCTTTTTACTCTCAGGGGTCACCCTAACTGCCTGAAAGATCTACCTGACTCCCTCTCAGGAGGAAGGATTTATTTTGTCTCCCAGTTTCAGAAGTTTCAATCCTTTATGCAGGGAGGGCAGGATAGAGCAGTTCACGTCATGGCAGCCAGGAAGCAGGGAGAGAGAGAAAGAGAGACACAGGGAGAGAGAGAGAAAGAAGAAGAGGAAAAAAAGGAGGAGGAAGAAAAGGAGGAGGAGGAGGAGGAGGAAGAGATGGCCTGCTCTGGGGGAGGCTCTTTTCCTTTTCTTCTTGATTCATCTAGGCCCCCAACCTATGGGATGGATGGTGCTGCTCTCATTCAGAGCAGGTCTTCCCCTCACCTAAATTTTTCTCACAATCACGCTTTTACTAATCTCCTAGGCTAATCCAACCAAGTTGACAGTCAAGATTAACCATCTTGGGCCCCAGGACAGAGGAAAGAGGGAATGGGCTTTAGCTGGAAAAGGCAGTGCTGAGATGGGATTTGGATTCTGGTTTAGGAACCTGTCTCTTTCTGCTGTGCTGGGATTTGTGGGTGTGCTTTGGGGGGGGGGGTTCTGGGATTCTTGTAATGCAAATCATAGCTTTGTATAGAGGAAGCCATGAGATGGCCCAAGCCCACAGGGTGGTGGGAGGACTGACTAAAACATTATAGACTTCATTCACCTCATGCAAAAACAATTAGAGAGCCAGGTGTGGTGGCGCACGCCTTTAATCCCAGCACTCAGGAAGCAGAGGTAGGAGGATCGCCATGAGTTCGAGGCCACCCTGAGACTACACAGTGAATTCCAGGTCAGCCTGAGCTAGAGTGAGACCCTACCTTGAAAAAACAAACAAACAAAAATGATTACAGGATTCATGAAACAAGTCCCGGATCTCTATGCAGTAGGGAGGATGGCTCACCCAACCTACAACTCAAAAGGCCTCGGTAAAGGAGAGTGAATCATTTGCTCACACCACCTCATTCATAGGTTGCACAATCAGGTCTGTCTGATTCCAGAGCCCATGTTCTTAATGACTATAGTACAAGGGGAAAACTCAGAGAAAACATTTCTGGTGGTAGAAAACTTCGCTGCTTTTCCTGATTTTCCTACAAGGCTGAGTTAACTTAGTTCTCAGAAGATAGAATGGAAACAAATGTACAGAGATATTCTAGACCCAGAAAGATTGGATAACTTACATCACGTCACATAGGCAGCATCGAGGTCAAAGATAGATGCCTGAAGCAAGCCAGACCCTTGCATGAAGGGTCACAACTGTAAAAGAAGCTAGGAGAAATGTCCTCTCCCCCTACAGAGGACAGAGGGGTCATGCCAATTGAAGGGCAAGAGGGTACAGTCTAGGACCCTTGCCCGTGACCTCAGGCCTTCGATGGTGACCTTGGCCCTGCTTTCCACCGGCTCTTTCTGTTATGGGAACTCCAAATTCCTTTCAACCTCAGGATCTTTGAAATTCTTACACCTTCTACCTACAGCATACCACCTCCCTTCTCCTTCTCTTCTGGAATTTTGTAGTTTATTTTTAAATAAATATTTTTATTTATTCAAAAACACGTGTACATTGTACTTTGATCATCACCCCTTCACACCACCCTCCTTTCTCTCTTCACCATCATCCCTCTTCCACTGAGACCCCTATTCTTTCCAACTTGTCCCTCTTTTATTTTTATGTCTTTTATTTATTTGTTCGTTTCTTGATTTGCTCTCCTCTGTCACCTATGACAATATGCTCATGGGCTCACTATCACGCAGGTCTTATGCTGGAAACAACATCCACTGTGAGGTTACGAGCGCAGTGACCACTCTGTGTCTGGAAGACCGCATTCCACAGCACCCCTCCCCCCAGCTCTTACACTCCTCTTTTGTTGTTGTTGGTGGTGGTGACTTGTTTGTTTTGTTTTTGTTGTTTATTTTTTGTTTTTCGAGGTAGGGTCTCACTCTAGCCCAGGCTGACCTGGAATTCACTATGTAGTCTCAGGGTGGCCTCCAACTCACAGTGATCCTCCTACCTCTGCCTCCCAAGTGCTGGGGTTAAAGGCGTGTGCCACCACGCCCGGCTTGGCTCTTGCATTCTTTCCATCACCTCTTCCACAATGGTCCCTAAGCGTCCGAGGGTGTGTGACAGAGAGACGGCTCTCAGTACTGAACACTCCACAGTCACCTCGCAGCACTTTGATGAGTTTTCCCAGTGGTCGCTGTCTCCCGAAGAGAAGGCTCGCGAACCAAAAGTTAGAGCAGCACTCAAACACAGGCACAAACAGAAATATTTAGAAGGTAATTTCTGCCCTGCTTCTTGCATGGCTGATAATCTTTTGTCCTTTAGGCCAGCCAGGCCCCTGTGTCACCTCAGAAGGCCCTCCCTCATCCTGCCATCGAACCAGAATCAACCCAGGACTGCCCACCTGTAACCACCACTCTGACACTGTTGCTTTTGGTTTGCTTGAATGTACTATTTGCTTTTCGTACCCATTTACTGTTTTATTTTTGATCTCTGCCCCAAGACGCAAATCATTTTCACTGAGCACAGGATGGCCTGTCTGATGACTAAGGGCTGTGTATTCCAGTGCTAAGGGCACCCCATGTGTGACTAGGTGCACAAAGAGCCCCTAGGAAAGGGGCGAGCGTGGGGCTTTGAGAGAACAGGGCCGGTGGGGTGCTCAGCTATGGGGTGTGGCTGCAGTAATAGTGTGGAGACGCAGAGTGGAGGAGATGCATCGTCAAGAAAGGCAGGGCCAGTTAACGTGGGGTCTAGGGAGCCCACCTAGAGAATGCGGAGGAAGCCCCTGTGGGATGGGGAGCAGGGGTGTGGGACCGACATACGGTCATGTTCTACAGATCTGTTGGCTGAGTGTGAAGGGTGATTTGGCCCTCACTGGGGTGTAACTCGGTTGGTACAATGTCTGCCTGGCACACGCAAAGCCATGAGTTCAACCCCATCACTGCACAGAGCAGGTGTGGTGGTGCACGCCTGTGATCCTAGAGCTTGGGAGGTAGGAGTAAAAAGACGGGAAGAAGTTCAAGGTCATTCTTGGTTACAGAGCGAGTTCCTGGGCAGCCCAGGATCCGTGAGACCCTGTCTCACAAACAAAACAGCAGCAACGCCAACCAAAACTTCAATGCACTAGACCAGGGCACGGCTGGGGGCATGGTAAGCGGACTAAGGGTATTGCACAGTCCAGACAAAGGGCTGACAGCCGGAATAATTTGCTCTGCCTGACTTAGGTGACCCTGTAACTTGATGCTTTTCTGTTGTTTTGTTTTGTTTGATTTGTTGAGACCAAGTCTCATACTGCTGCTGCCTGAGCTGCCCTTGAACTCACTCTAGATGGCCCAAACTTGTAACATATACTCAATAATCGTGTGCATTTCTTCTGTAGCCCGCTAGCCTCATTCCCTTTATAACAGTGCCTTCCCCATCCCGTCATCCCCTAAGGCTCTCCTGGCAGGGACAGGCCTGATGTGCCTGACTTTCAGCCAGTAGCCCAGGATAGGGGCAAGACAAACACGGCAGCTGCTTGACATGCCCAGGGCTGGAAAGCTCAGAGGCATACTCGGCGCCGTCTCTGAGACACCATGGAACGGAGTCATTTTCCACAAGAGTGACCTGGTCATTGAAGAGCCTCTCCAGTGGCTTCTTCCCTTGTTCTGGCTTTCTCCAGTCCTTTCTCAGTGTTTCTGTGATCAACTCTCAGCTAAACCACTCCCACTCAAATCCTTGTCTCAAGGTCTGTTTCTGGGGGATTGCAGCCTAAGACACTATCTTAGGCATATGAACCGGAACCTGCATACCGGGTGGCTCGCAAATGACAGAAATTTCTTTCTCAGTTTTGGAGGTTAGGAAGTCCACACACGATGTATCCATACGAAACATGTTGTTAATAATAATAAACATTTTAAGAAAGGAAGTCCAAGATCAAGGAAGCAGCAGATTCAGGGTCTGGTGAGAGGCCTCTTGCTGGTTTGTAAACCGAAGCTGCTTGCCATGTCCTCGCATGGTAGAAAGGGTGTTGGGACTCCCTTAGCACCATACTTCATCTGATATGATCACTTCCCAAAGTTCCCGCTTCCTGATGCCATCACCTCGGGGATTAGGATTTTGACATTCAGTTCTTAGCAGACGCCATTCCTCAAATACACCATACACATTCCTGCTTTCAAGGATTTGTGGCAGCTGTCTGTGGCTTGTTTTTCCTAAGGTTTCCAAAAGTTTCACTCTTTTTCCTCTCAAATCTCTACGATGTAGCCCTTTGATTATTGGTCAGGCTGGGTTAGGTCATGCAGAGGTAACAACCAAGCCCATGATTTCAGTGGCATTAAAAAAAGCAAGATTTATTTGTCTTCATGCTACACGCCCACTGGAGTCAGCAGAGCTGCTCTATTCCTGTCACTTGGGACCAAGGTTGATGGAGGCTCCGTTACATTATAGGTAGCATGATCGCCAAAACATGACTGGGGTCCATGTCACTTCTAAGTGTATGTCACAGGCCAGAGCAAGCCAATGGTTGTACCTTACAGGCAGCCCAAAAGAGCAGAAGAGAGCAAAACATACGTAGTCAGCCATCGTGTGAAGTCTTCCACATCTCAGGCTCTGACACCCTGGTTGAAGTGGAACAGTCAAATTCTGTCATGCTCTTAGGGTTGCTACAAAGGTTTGCTCACTTGGAGAACATGTGTTGAGCTGAGTGTTTAGGGGTTTGTTCACTTTACCTTATGTGCACAATGATTTGATGAACTTGAAAAACTGAGTCGGGGCTAGAGAGATGGCTTAGCAGTTAAGGCATTTGCCTTCAAAGCCAAAGAACCCAGGTTCAATTCCCCAGGACCCATGTAAGCCAGATGCACAAGGCAACGCATGTGTCTGGAGTTCGTTTGCAGCAGATGAAGGCCCTGGTGTGCCCATTCTTTCTCTCTAATAAAGAAAATATAAATTAAAAAAACTGAGCCAGGCATGGTAGCACATACCTTTAATCCCACCAATTGGGAGGCAGAGGCAGGAGGATTACTGTGAAAGTTCAAAGCCACCTTGGAACTACAGAGTGAGTTCCATGTCAGCCTGGGCTAGAGTGGGACCCTACCTCAAAAAAGAAAAACAAAAAAAAGCTGAACTTCTGGGGTTAGGGAGCTGGCTTAGTGGGCAAGCCTAAGGACCTGGGTTTTGGATCCCAGTACCCACATAAAATGCCAGGCATGGTGGCAAGCACTATAATCTCACTTCTGGGAAGGGGGAGATCCTAGGTGGGTCTCTAGGGCTTGCATAATAGCTAGCCTAGCTGAATCAGTGAGCTCTGGGTTTAGTGACAGACCTGATCACAAAAATACAGTGGAGCCAGGCGTAGTGGCACACGCCTTTAATCCCAGCACTTAGGAGGCAGAGGTAGGAGGATTGCCGTGAATTTGAGACCACCTGACACTGCATAGTGAATTCCAGGTCAGCCTGAACTAGAATGAGACCCTACCTCAAAAAATAAAAATAAAAAAAAGACAGTGGAGCCGGGTGTGGTGGTGCATGACTTTAATCCCAGCACTCGAGAAACAGAGGTAGGAGGATCGCTATGAGTTTGAGGCCACCCTGAGAATACATAGTAAATTCCGAGACCCTACTCTGAAAAACCAAAAAAATAAATAAATAAGTTTTTTTTAATACAGTGGAGAATGAGTGAAGAAGACATCTCACCTTCATATGCAACACACACACACATATCACATCACATCACACATCACATCACACCACATCACACCACA
Source organism: Dipus sagitta (assembly GCA_036346955.1). Lineage (NCBI taxonomy): Eukaryota > Metazoa > Chordata > Mammalia > Rodentia > Dipodidae > Dipus > Dipus sagitta. The sequence goes on along the minus strand of CM070777.1, from coordinate 18,540,581 downwards.
CCACCCCACACAACATCACATCACACCACACCACACCATATCCCATCACACCACACCATATCCCATCATACCACACCACATCACATCACACCATACCACACCACATCACATCTCATCACACCACATCACATCACATCACATCAAATCACACCACACCACATCAAATCACACCACATCCACACATACAAAACTTGCACTCCTGTATTTGTTCTTTTCTCATTCATAGCTCTGTGTAGCATTCACAAGCACAAATTGTGCTACTTTATCTTGTCTTTTTCATTGGAATGGAAGCTTTCAGGAGGAGACATTTACAATCCACCCCCCCCCCATTTTGCCTTGTCTTTGTCTTTGCTTTCATTTTTTTTAAAAAAAAATGCTTTTCCACCTGGAGAGATGGCTCAGCAGTTAAGGCACTTGCCCACAAATCCTAAGGACTCCAGTTTGATTCCCCAGGATCCACATAAAGCCAGATGCACAAAGTGGCACATGTGTCTGGAGTTTGTTTGCAGTGGCTAGGGGCTCTGGCATGCCCATTCTCTCTCTTTCTATCTCTCTATCTCTCTGTCAAATAAATAAATAAAAATTTTAAAAGTGCAATTTCATCATGTATATTCATTGTACATGGTACTGTGCTTTTGTCTCCTCTGCTTTTTCTTTCTTTCCTTCCCTCCTTTTCTTCCTGAGACATGTCTCACTAGGTAGCCCAGACTAGCCTCCAACTTGCAAGCTTTTTGCCTCTCCTCCTGAGTGCTAGGATTACAGACACCTGGCCCCATTTAGTCTTTCCCTGCTGTTTGAAAGAGTCCGGCATGCAGTAGGCATCCAATAAATAGAGATGAAATAAGTCAGTGTTGGCACCAGATGTGATATTCAAAATACTTCATAGCTAGAAGAATAGGCATGCTCCAGGTGGGGCAGCTGTTCACCGGAAATGACTGGTACAGCCTTACTGGGTATCCTGAATGAGTCTTAGCCCTGCCTGGGACAATCAACTTAGCAGTTGAAAATCTCTTGCTCTGCTTAGCAGCATATTGAACACATTCTGGGAACAGGCATCGCCAAAGCTAATGTCAGTTAGCGTAGCTATGATTTGCAGGAGAAAAGGAGAGCTCACACCTCCCGAGTATTTTATCGTGTGCCAGGTGCTGAGCAAGACCTTTTACAGCTATTATTCAACTTAACTCCATGGCCTATGTTGTTTTATTTCAAAATAAACCCAAATTGCATCGTCCAACACTCTAGTTCCCCCAGGCCGCTCCTTTCTGCTCCACGCGCCCACTTTAACAGCACACCTGGTGGGTGAAAAGGCGCTCTTGGGGCCTCAATGGATGATTCAAACCAGGCTTGGAAAAGTGGGCTGCCGTGTGGACCCTCTGGGACAAGACCTCCAGCAAAGCCAGAAGCGGCAGTGCCAATAATGCCAAACGGGGCTCCCTTTTCTATGTGTGCCCACACCTCATCTTTCCCTGTCACATGCGACACCTAGAAGGCGCATAATGGCTTGAAAAGGTGTGATTCTTGCAACCCGTTATTATTGTCCTATTGAGAATGTTAGGTTTGCTTTTCATGAAACTGGGCCTGTTTCAAGACCAGGTTCCTGAGTCCGGCTTAGAAAATAACTTCAGCATGAGCCTCAGAGACTTCATGCTCAGTTCTTCATTCTCTCACTGGGTTTCTCCTACTTAGGGGAGTTAGACCAGGAACTTTCCAAGGTTTGTATTCAATTATTCTTCTTAAAGGTGGTTGTTAGTGGTGGTGGCTCCAGGAAAGAACAGGGTTCCGAATCAGGAAGTTATAGCTCAGGTCTGAGGGAGATGGTGTTGTGTCTATCGTCCAGTCTGTCATCCTGGGGCTTTGGGGCTGGATGTGACTGTATTACATCTTTTGTTCAGTCAATCAGCAAATTTTTGGACATCCTACCATTTACTAGGGGCTGGGGATGCAGCAGTAAACATGGAGAGATGTCTTGTCTATTCCATTACTCATTCAACTATTGTCTACTGCATAAGGCTAGAGCCAGTGATGTGTATGGAGAAAGAAGAGCCTAATTAGGCTCTGTGTGTGTGTGTGTATGTGTGTGTGTGTGTGTGTGTGTGTGTGTGTGTGTGTGTGTTTGCCTTGTAATTTAGTTGTTAGGAACATGACCTTGGGAGTGGGGCGGGGAGTGGACTCTAGTAACATGACCTTGAATAAGTTAACTCTGTTTGTGTTTGTGAAATGGTGACCCTAGAAGTCGTTATCTAGAAAACTTATTTATTTGCTTGTATGTATATCTTGCCAGTGAAAAGTAACACCAGATGCATGCACTACTTTTTGCACCTGGCTTTATGTGCATGCTGGGCAATTAAACCCAGGCTGGTGGGCTTTGCAAGCAAGTGTGCTTAACTGCTGAGCCATCTCCCTAGCACATTACTGTAATCAACAGCTCCACACTGCTGAGATTAACCTCCAAACCAGACACAGTTTATGGTAGGAATGGGATGTATTGCAAGCTTACAGATCCAGGGGAAGTTCCATAATGGCAAAAAAGAGAAAACCCACCACCAAAAGCAAGAGCAAAACCCAAACCGGCAGCTAAACATCAGGGAACCCAGGCGAAACTCAGACTGCTCTCTACATACTTTAGGCTGAAATACCAGATCCACCTCCAAACACACCATAAGGCTAGACCCTAAGATCTGCCCACAGTGACACCCCCTCCAGCCAGGCAGCTGGAGATCCAAATTACAGCTTTAACAAAACATTTGAGTCTATCAGGGAACATAAATTCAAACTACCACAACCTCTGCCCCCCCCTTTTTTAAAAAGTTTGTTTATTCGCTACTCTCACTTTGGGTAGAGAATCTTCTCTTTTCAGATGGCAGTGACCTTGGGATGACTCAGAAGGTATCATAGTGCTGGAAAGAAGTGACTGGAGTACTGAGTAACATCTCGATCACACCTTCCAAGGCTCAGGGTCTAACGCGGAAGAGGTGGCGGAAAGAATGTAAGAGCCAAAGGAAGGGTAGGACTCTTTACAACATCCTCCCTCCAGACATAAAATGGCCTGGATATCCACGACCCCACAGTGCCTGATACTACCTACACAAGACCATCATAAGAGGAGGAAAAGATCATGACATCAAAATGAAAGAGAGACTGATTGAGATGGGGAGGGGATATGATGGGGAATGCAATTTCAAAGGGGAAAGTGGGGGGAGGGAGGGCAGCACCATGGGATATTTTTTAGAATCATGGAAAATGTTAATAAAAATTAAGAAAAAAGTTTGTTTATTTTTTTGTTTTGTTAATATTTTATTTATTTATTTGAGAGAGAGAGAGAGAGAGAGAGAGAGAGAGAGAGAGGAGGAAGAGGCAGATAGAAAGAGAGAATGGGCACACCAGGGCCTCTAGCCACTGCAAACAAACTCCAGATGCATGTGCCCCACACATAGGAATTCACATGCACGCGCACACACATACACATACAAAAACAAACAAAAACCTTTCCCAAAGCTGAGTGACTAAAGCAACATTGTGTGGTACCTTACAGAGTTGCATTCAGGAATTCTCTGCTCGGTGATTCTGCGGCTGCACATGGTGTTCACTGGAATGGCTTGGTGGCGTTTATCTGATAGCTAGTGTGATCTGGAGCCCCCCAAGAGACCAAAGAAGCAGCCACAAGCCCAAGCCCATAACCGGCACGTGTTACTTCTGCTGTCACTATTTGCCAAAAGAGTCACAGGCCAGCTTGAATTCAGGGGAGGTGAAAAGCATCCTCACCTCCCAGAGGGTGGAGCGTCAGAGACTTGTCATCTTTAATTCGTCATGCCAGCTTAGAGTCTTCGCTCCCTTAACATGGCTCATTTCCTGTGTCTCTGCTCCATTGTGCAAATAGACTTCTGCCAGGCAAACCCCATCAATACGTTAGACAAACCACATGTTTCAAAACGTTAGGTTGATTATAATACAAACGCCCCTTTACATTGACAGGACTGTACAAAGACCAGATGTGACAATGCACAGTAAGTCCCCAGCATAGTGGCATGTGCTCAGAAAAGGCGATTCCGTTCTCACTCCTTTTTCATAAAACTATAGAAAATGCACCAAGAATTCAGAATCTTTTTCACAGCTTGACTGATATATAAAGAGCTAATGTCCAAAGTAGACAGCTTCGTAGATTCTGACATATGGATAGTTCATGATGCCTCTCACAGTGACATAATAATGGTCATTTCTATCATTCCCCAAGTGTTCTATGCTTTGGGGATCTTTTTTGTCCCTTCACATTCCCCCTCCTCTCTTGGTTTATCAGCTATATCACTCTTCATTTTGTGAATTTAGTAGATCTTCAGGGTTTATAAGAAACACCTCTAACACACAGCCTACCTCCAAGTACATAATGCTACTTTACATATAAGAGTCTCACAGCTGAACCCTTCCATTTCACCCTTCTTGCCTTTTGTGCTATTGTCGTCAGACATTTGACTTCTACATGCTATGAACGCCACAGTACACTGTGGTTTTAAGCAAGGGTGTGATATAATTAGATTTTCCTTGTTAAAACATCCCTGTGGCGTCTCTGTGAATGTCATCCAGCAGGAGGAGACGTGTTTAAAGGATTCTAGGCAAGAGAGGATGGTGGCTGGGATAGACTTGTGGTTGTGGAGACCAGGGGCTGTTCTCAGAGAGGCCTTGTCAACAAGATTTGATCAAATGAGGGGGAGGGAAGCTTAAGAACTCAGCTTCTGACAGGAGAAACTGGTAGATGGAAAAGCTGTTTACTCCCATAAGGTTCGCTCGAGGTTTCAGTGGAAGGAATGATGAGCTCGTGTGGAGTATGACAAACTTCATGAGCGTGTACCATGCATAGGTCTCGGTTGCAATCTGTACCAAACAGCCAGGAAAATCACTGAGAGCAAGAAGGATGGTCAGGTCCAAATCCTGAGGTCTGGTGACAAAAGGACTGTGTAGATTTCAAGGGGGTGTGGCCCAGAGGAAGAAAACTAGAAGCAGGAAAGGCATGAAGACCAGGAAGGGAGGAGCACTTGGAGAGAGAGAGTTAATGGGTTGAGTTTGATGAGGGCAGGAAGGTCTTGGATTTTTGAAACCACCAGTTTGGAAGGAACCATCTGGATAGAAAAGGGGAGAGCTGAGAATACAGGGGGCTGGCAAATAACCATGAGGAGACAGGCACAGATAAGCCTTCAAGAAATCTGTGCCAGGGGCTAGAGAGATGGTTTAGTGGTAAAGTGCTTGCCTGTAAAGCCTAAGAACCCTGGTTCGAGGCTCAATTCCCCAGTACCCATGTTAGCCAGGTGCACAAGGTGGCACCTGTATCTGGAGTTCGTTTGCAGTGGCTGGAGGCCCTGGTGCACTCATTCTCTCTCTTTCTCTCACTCTTTCTCTCCCTGTCTGACGCCCTCAAATAAATAAATGAATAAGCAAATAAAGAATGTTTTCAAATTAAAAAAAAGAAAAGAAAAGAAATCTGCGCTGGGCGTGGCAGTGGCGCATGCCTTTAGTCTCAGCACTTGGGAGTCAAAGGTAAGAGGCTCGCCATGAGTTCAAGGCCACCCTGAGACTACATAGTGAATTCCAGATCAGCGTGGGCTAGAGCAAGATCCTACCTCGAAAAACCAGAAAGAAAACAATGAAAGAAAGTAAGGAAGTAAAGAAGGAGAGAGGAAGGAAGGAAGGAAGGAAGGAAGGAAGGAACGAACGAAGGAACGAAGGAATGCAAGGGAAGGGAAGGAATTTTCCTGGTCAGTAGAGATAAGAGATGGGATAGACACTAACAGAGGGTTTCTTTCCTTTCTTTCATATCCCAGAATAGGAGAGAGATATATGTGTTTGAGATGGGGGTGGGTAGGGCCAAGAGGAGGAGGGAGAAGAGGAAGCAGGATGTCCCAGGTGGTTGAGGTCATCCATGGAACGGTGTTAGGAGCCCTCAGCTACACATTCAAGCGTGATAGGTAGCGATTCCGAACAGTGCTGCTGAAATGTCCAGATCTACGTGGACTGGTGGCCTGTGACTGAGACACCAGTACTCAAAGGGAAAGACGGGAGAATCACAGTGAGTTCCAGGCCAGCTAGGGCCACATACAGACCCTGTCTTAACACAAACAACAGAGCAGGTCAATAAAACAAAATAACAGTAAATGTCCAGATCTTTACTTCTAACTAGCTAAGTGACCTGGTCAAGTTACAGAAGTCTCCTGAGGGGCTGCAGCTATTGCTTAATGGTTAAGGCACTTGCCTGCGAAGCCTAAGGACCCAGGTTCTATTCTCCAGGCCCCACATAAGCCAGACGCACAAGGTGGCACATGTGTTTGGAGTTCATTTGCAGTGGCTGGAGGCACTGGCACGCCCATTCTCTCTTTCTCTCTCTCCCTCTCTCTTTCTCTTTCTCTTTCTCTCTCTCTCCCTCCCTCTCTGTCTCAAATAAAAATAACTTAAAAAAATTTCAAAAGAAGAAGTCTCCTGAGCCTTGATTTCCTCAGCTACAAATGGGACTAATAATGGAACTCATTGCACAACTGCTGTAAGAAATAAATGGGAGCCGGGCGTGGTGGCGCACGCCTTTAATCCCAACACTCGGGAGGCAGAGGTAGGGGGTTTGCCGTGAGTTCAAGGCCACCCTGAAACTCCATAGTGAATTCCAGGTCAGCCTGGGCTAGAATGATAGAGTGAGACCCTACCTCGAAAAACCAAAAAAAGAAAAGAAAAAAATAATGAGTTGGGGTTAGGCATTGTTAGTAGCAGCCCTTCCAAAACCACGTAGTAAGTCCTCACTGTTGACTTGTTTCAGACAGGCGGGCAAATGCAGCACACAATTCTACCTCAGTGGAAACAGGAGAGAGCATATGCTTTCGATGCATTTCTCGGGGAATTTCTTTTTCTTGGCACACATTCATCTGTGTAACAGAGCCAAGCATATTTACATACAATAAATCTTTATTATGTACCTAATAATGCTCTTAAGTGCTTTATAGATTTGATCCTCAAAAATACTCAGTGAGAGCTAGAGAGATGGCTTAATGGTTGAGGCACTTGCTGGCAAAGCCAAAGGATCCAGGTTCGATTCCCTAGGACCCACATAGAGCCAGATGCACAGGGTAGCACATGTTGTTTGCAGTGGCTGGAGGCCCTGGTGTGCCCAATGTTCTCTCTCTCTCTCTTTCCCTCTCAAATAAATAAATAAATAAAAATTTTAAAAAGTGCTCAGTGAGGGAGGTACTGTTCAGATCATCCCCATTTTATGGATGATGAATGGAGGCAAGAAAAAGTTGAGGTAACTTTTCCCAAATCACATATGCCCAGGTTGTTGCAGGCCCACAGCCTGTGCTTCTGGCCATTAGAGTATCTCCATAGGCTTCAAGAATAAATCCAAAATAATAACAGGATGAGAGGTAACAGGGCCAATGGGTCTGGGAGTGTGCTGGCTTTGTGGTGTTTGGGTGAATCTGGTAGCATTAGGGAAGCAGAGGTAGGAGGATCACCATGAGTTCAAGGCCACCCTGAGATTACAGAGTGAATTCCAAATTCTAGGTCTGCCTGGGCTAGAGTGAGACCCTACCTTCAAAAATAAAAAATTTAAAAACCAGAAAAAAAAGAAAAATGACGATTCAGACATCTAGGACCACAAGTAATGCCCGTTTGGCTCGTTTTAGTGTGCGCAGATGTGGAGGCCAGAGGACCACTTCAGGTGTCATCCACAAGAATGCTGTCCATCTCTTTTTGAGACAGGGTCTCTCGTTGGCCTGGACCTTACCGATTACGCTTACCTGGCTGATCAGAGAGCCTCAGGAATCCTCTTACCTCTACCTCCCCAGCACTAAGATTCCAGGGACACGCCAGCATGCACAGCATTTCCACGTGGGGACCAGAGATTGAACTCGGGTCCTTATGCTTGGGGAGCAAACACTTGACTGACGCAGCTATTTCCCAGCCACCCCCCTCCACTCTCCCCATCCTCCCACCCCTAACTTGACGCTTAATGATTTGCAAAACCTTTAAAGCCCTTTTAGGACACTGGCCCTGACTTCCAGGCACCCACTGAAGTAACTCCGATGGCAAAAGACCCTGCCCCAAGTCAGCAAGGAAACTAGGACTCCCTGGAGCTTCGTAAGCACCAGGAGCTTACGAAGCTCGGCTGGTTGCCTTGACTGAGCGGGAAAGGACTTCAGGACTGACATCACTTTTCCTCCCTGCCAAGGGACACCCCAAGCCACCACAGGCTCTGTGTCAAGCCACTTCTGGAAGGAATTTCCATCACAGAAAGGAAATTGGAGCTACTATTACAAAATGCAGAGACTGGAAGGGGGGACACCACTGTGTGCTGTTTGTAAGTTTAAATGCTCCCTTGAGACTAAGCATTGACTTCAAGAATGGCTGGTGCTATGCTCTAGTGCTGGGCTGGAAACCACTTGAGGTGGTGTGATAAGCCGCCCAACCTGAACATATGACCCTAAGAGAGACATTTTAAGGCTCCCCCCTCCCCTCTGCCGGCTTTCCTTCAAGATATTTGAGCCCCCACACAGACATTTCCCAACCACCCCTGGCCCAGCCCCTGCCCTTGCTTCTGGTTGGTTGCTTTATATAAGCCACTGAGTTCTTAGCTAATTAGTGTCAATTTGGGGTTATAGAATGGCAGAGCTAGAAGGTGTCATGTGGGGTGGCGGGGAGAGAACTGGGCCAAACTGCATGTTTTGCCACTGTCTGCTCTTGAACCTTTGATGCTGGCCACCACATCCAGCCCTGTCCCCTGCACTACACTGCCCTCTCCTGGCAGTGGCGGGAAATGGCCTCTAGGAGGCATTTGATTTTCAGGAGTGTTGTGACACGTTCTAGCATCAACTTTCTCAGGGGCCCTAAGGGCTGTCTGTACACTATGACTCTTCGGCAAATTCTGTCTTCGGCACCTCTTCTCTTACCCCCAGCTCCTGTCTATGAAGGACGGGAGGAAGGCAGGCATTGCAGAAGCAGGTTAGGAAGAGCACGGAGCTGGGGTTAGGTTGAGGAGAGGGACCGCCGCGGGCCTTAGCTCTTGGCTAGAAGTCCCTCTGTTCTTGGCAGGAGAAACCACATTGCACGAGGGGAAAAGCCCAAGACCTTTGATGTGCAAAGCTGTGACATCACGGGCCTTCAAGGAGATCCACAAAGAGCTCATAGTTTCCAGTTCTCAGGGTAACAGTCTCCATGTACTCATCTTAGACACGGCAAGGAGCAGAACCCGAGTGCCCTGAGGGACACAAATGGATTCTGAAGCTGCTGAGCATGAGGAGCAGGAACTGTGCGCATCTAGAACTGGTGTGCAGACTCAAAATTTGAACACACATTTTGCTTGGGCTATGATGGATGGGTAACTTACAAGCCTTGCACTTCCAACTCCTATGACTCATGTCATAGTCAATTTAATTTAATTTTTAAATTATTATTATTATTACTATTTTTGACAACTTCCATAATTATAAACAATATCCCATGGTAATTCCCTCCCTCCCCCCACTTTCCCGTTTGAAACTCCATTCCCCATCATATCCCCTCCCCCTCTCAATCAGTCTCTCTTTTATTTTGATGTCATGATCTTTTTCTCCTATTATGATGGTCTTGTGTAGGTAGTGCCAAGCACTGTGAGGTCATGGATATCCAGGCCATTTTGTGTCTGGAGAAGCACGTTGTAAGGAGTCCTACCCTTCCTTTGGCTCTTACATTCTTTTGCAAGGAGAGAGAGAGTATGGGCATGCCAAGGCCTCTAGCCACTGCAGATGAACTCCAGACACATGTGCCTCTTTGTGCATCTGGCTTTATGTGGGTACCGGGGACTCAAATCCATGCCATTAGGCTTTATAGGCAAGTGCTTTAACCTCTGAGCAATCTCTCCAGGCCAATTTTTAAGTAATATTTATCACTTTCCTGTGTCCTGGGCACTGTCCTAAGTGCTAGAATTGTAGTTACTATTTTAATACTTACAACAACCCCATGAAGTAGGTGTAACCATAGGCATCACCTCCACTCATAAGTGGCAAAGTGAGGCATGGCACACTTAAGTAGCTTTCCTAATGGCAGACAGATGGACAGAGTTATGGCTGAATTTTTCTACTTTTTAGCTTTATTTTGACAACTTCCATAAATATAGACAATGTACCATTGTACTAACACTTTCCTTTTCCCCTTTCAATCCCTCCTCCCGTGAATCCCTTTTTCTTTCTAACTACTCTCTCTCTTCATTCTGATGTCATCATTTTTCCCTCCTATTATGAAGGTCTTAGGTAGGTAGCATCAGCCACTGTGAGGTCATAACTAGCAAGGCCACTTTGCATCTGGATGATAGCATTTTAAACAGTCCTCCCCTTCCTTTGGCTCGTACATTCTTTCTACCACCTCTTCCATAGTGAGCCTTGGGGGATGAGATAGAGATGTCCCACTGCACTGTCATTTCTTCTTAGCAAGTTTTGAGTCATCTCAGTGGTCACCATCATCTGAAAAGAGAAGCTTCTCTAACCAAAAGCGAAAGCAGCATTGACATGTGGGCCTAGGTGGGCATAATATAACCAGACAGTAGTTTCCCTTCTAGGGTTTATGACCTCCTCATTGCTGAAATTTAGTCAGCTACTCTGGCTCCAGAATCCAACTCTGAGTGTGTGTGTATGTGTGTATGTGTGTGTGCGCAGGCCAGAGGTTGGCATTGGGTGTCTTCCTCCATTGCTCTCCCCTTTATTTACTGAGACAGGGTCTCTCAGTTAAACCTGGAGCTTACTGACTTGGCTAATGTAACCAGTCAGCTTGCCCCACTGTCTCTGTCTCCACATCCAAGTGCTGGGATTACAAATTAGCCACCATGCCCACTGTGGTGATTTGATTCAGGTGTCCCCCGTAAACTTAGGTGTTCTGAATGCTTGGTGCCCAGCTGATGGCAACTGGAAATTAAAGCCTCCTGGAGGTGGTGTATTGTTGGGGGCGGGCTTATGGGTGTTATAGCCAGTTTCCCCATGCCAGTGTTTGGCACACTCTTCTGTTCCTGTTGTCCATCTTATGTTGGCCAGGGGGTAATGTCCACCCTCTGATCGTGCCATCATTTTCTCTGCCATCATGGAGCTTCCCCCTCAAGCCTATAAGCCAAAATAAACCTCTTTTTCCCACAAGCTGCTCTTGGTTGGGTGATTTCTACCAGCAATGCGAACCTGACTGCAACACCCACCCAGCATTTACATGGGCGCTAGGAGTCCAAACACTGGTCCTCACAATTGTGTGGCAAGCACTTTACCCATTGAGCCATCTCTCTTCAGCCCCCACTCCCCGCAACCTCTTGACAAACAGAATTATATACATAATGAGCAGATACACAGGCTGGTATCCTGGGCTTATCGAGAAGTTGCTTTTATCATGATGTAGAGGGAAATGCACTTTAGTGGACCGACAATAAGCGTTAGAGATAGAGCTGAGTCTAAGTCCCGCTTCTACCATGTTAGGTGGTCCCAGGGGGTAAAAAATGATTAAACCTTGCTTAGTCACAACAGTGGATCAGCAAACCAGAGACCACCCGTCTCACTAGGACTGTGTGAAACAATGTGTCCAACCTAGAGTGTGACACTTACGGGTGGCTATGACTTAAGTGAATGACTAAAGTGTCCAAGACTGAGCTTACCTGACTTAAGTCACTGCCCGCCCCTTCTGGACTAGCCACATATGAGGAAAAGAAAGGTCCTTGGGACTAAACTTTTTTCTTCTCTTTGTTGAGAGGTTTTTGTTTAATTTATTTTATTTATTTTGCGAGAGAGAAAGAAAGAAAGAGGCAGATACAGAGAGAGTATGGGTGTGCCAGGGCCTTCAGCCACTGTATACGAACTCTAGATGCATGCACCGCCCTTGTGCATCTGGCTTGCATGGGTCCTGAGGAATCGAACCTGGGTCCTTTGGCTTAACAGGAAAATGCCTTAACCGCTAAGCCATCTCTCCAGCCCTTTTGAGAGTTTTAATACATGCACGTACTGTAATTTGATCACAGTCCCCTCCCATTACACGTTTTAGGCCCCCCTACTCCATCTCCCTTCCAGTGAAGCCCCTCCTCTTTCCATGTAGTCCCTCCTTCTAGTTTGACGTCTCACTCACTCATCCTCCCCTCCCCCACTCCATCATCTGTGTCAAAGGGGCTCTACATTGCGCAGATCTTAAGCAGGCAGCGACCTCCACTGTGAGGACCGGAGGATAGTGTCCTAAAGTATTCCTTCCCACCCTCTGGTTCTTACCTTCTTTACATCCTCTCTTCCATAATGTTCTCTGAGCCTTGGCGGGTGTGATAGAGATGTCACTTGTAGCAACGAACTCTCGAGAGCCTCTTGGTTTCAGCACTTTGATGAATTTTGAGTCTCCCCAGTACCCACAGCCATCTCTAAAACGGTGCTTCTCTGGCAAGCAGCAAGAACAGCACCAGTATTCACCTCCTCCACAGTGGTCTTGAGCCCTGGCAGGTAAGAGAACCCCCCTCTCCCCTCCCCCCCCCCCCAGTGCGAAGCATCAAGAGTCCTTAGGACTAAGCATCTAACAAAAGATTCATTATCTAAGTTTTCAAAGGGGGCTAACTTGGGAGAAGATACATGCGTTATAAAAGTGTTGATGTGACAGAAACACGCACTTTAGGTCTTTGAGAGTGGGCAGTAACTGGATGTATACTCTTTTTGAAACAAAGCTGAAAATGAAGATACCGTTCCTATGATCCCTATGTTAGCACACTAGATGGCGTTATATTCTCACTTCATTTGCACTCGAGGTTCCAACAGTCACCAGTCTGACTAATGCTGGGCTATTCAAAGGGCTTGAGCTTCATTTGGTCGTGTGTGTGTGTGTGTGTGTGTGTGTGTGTGTGGCTAGTGTATCAGGCATCCCAACCAACTCTCCCCACTTCCCAATAAGTGTACCCACTGTGGGCCAGCCAGAGACATCCTTGGTTCAGACAGATGCTGTCTTACCCTCTAGCAGTATGTCCACACTCTACCCCCAGGAAGCTCCAGGAGATTCAGGGCAGATGACAAAGTCAGGGAGCCCTGGGGCTGGGAGAAAACATGACATCACTCTATTTTCCTTCACTGTACAGAGAGGAAGATTGATGGAGGCCAAGAGAGAGAGTTATCTAACGCAGCAGAGACCAGAATTAGAGCCAAAGTCCTCACCCCAGCTTCTGCCTCGCTGTCCTCACAGTCCTCACTCGGGAATCCCCCAGGAGCACCAAGCAGGATCATACGGGCAAATGGGCTTTAAGGGACCCAGATGTTTCTAAGGGTGACTCCTTGAGACCGCATGTCTTAACACCAGGAAGCTATACCGGATGGGCAATTCACATTTCAACAGAACATTACCAGGTATTTGAACACTGATAGATGCAGTTTCCCCACAGGCCCATTGCCCAACAGGTGTTACTTGTGGGTGTCAGGGACCAACAGGCTTGGTTTGCATGCCTCACCAAGGCCAAGTTTCTCAGCTGCTCTGATCTTCTGTTTGCTTCTGGGTATTTCAGATCTTTGCTTAGTCTAGGGAGGAGCCAAAACTATACGAGAGCAGAGGAGGCAGCACACCCAGTCTCCTGAGCCAGCTGGTTTGGGAGTTTGAACAACTTCCTCTCTAAGGCTCACTTGCCCTGTCTTGAAAACAAGGGAGTTAGATCCGAACCTCTGTCAGCATTAGCTTTAGAAGGCCAGATTTGTGCACTGTTTGGTAGCTAAGCAGGCATTAGGCTTGGAGGCCATTGAGAACGGACCCCCTCCCTCGCATTCAGTTTTGGATGCCACGTCCTCTTTCTCTTGTACAAGGAAAATGATGGAGGCATCAGAGCTTTGTGGCAGGAAAGCTGCCTTCTCCTGGTCAAAAGAATAGAATTTTTTAATGCCAGCACTTGGGAGGCAGAGGCGGAAGAATTGCTGTGAGTTTGAGGCCACTCTGAGACTACATAATAAATTCCAGCTTAGTCTGGGCTAAAGTGAAACCCTACCTTGAAAAACCAAAATAATTAAAAAAAAAAAAAGAAGAATAGAATTTGAATTTTACCTCTGACCCTGGGTGGAGACAGGACATAGGATTATTATGATCCCTTCCTTTAAGAGTTAATCCAAAAAAGAAAGAAAGAAAGAAAGAAAAGAGAAGAATTAGTCCAAATAAACCTATAGACGTGGCCAAAAGACCATGTCTTACCTAAGGACATGCTAAGGAGTGGGAGGAATATTTATCTCCTTAATGAGTGAATGTACTTAAGCCCCTCCCTGGATGCAGCTGCTTATAGATCTCCACTGCTAAGCCCTGCTTGCTCCCTTCTCTAAGTTCTCTCTGTCTCTTCTTCAGATCCTGGTCAAAAGCCTAAGCAAGTTTGCCCAGACACTCTGGGTTTTCCTACTACTTCTCTGAAGACCCCTTGCTTGACATATTCCATTGCTAACCCCGCCCATTTTCTGGACCCTAACTCAAAAGGCAAGGCTTGTTATTATCCACCTCCCTTCTCCTATCAGCTGCTGAGGTTTACAGATTGCCTACCCGGTTGTTTTTTCCTCTCAAACACTAATAAAATTCTCCTTGAGCTGCCTCTGAGTCTGTTTCTAAATTCTTACTAATGAGACTAAGAACCTACAAATGGGAACCCAGATTCCTCTAGAACACACTGGCTCTGTAACCATCAATATTATGCAAAATCATTCATTGTTAAATACAGCACCTCATGGGAGTGCCATACATACATATATGTATGTATTTATATAGGTCATAATTTGTTTTCTGAGCTATACTGTTTTAATCATTCCAAGTGTGAGTTTTTGCTATGTGTTTCCCCTTAATAGTGGGGAGGGAAGTGGGGCTGTAGCTTAGTTGATGGGTTTATTCCAAGGTGGGGTTATTTTTAGGTTATTATGAATGAGGTTATTATGAATTTCTTTCTCTGTATGTTTGTCACTGGTATTTAAGAAAGCTACTGATTCTCCTCATATGTTAATCTTGTATCCTGCTCTTCTGCTAAGAGTGTTTATCAGCTCTGGGAGTTTTCTCCTGGAACCTTTAGGGTCCCATATGTACAGAATGACATCGTACACAAACCAGGGTACTTCAACTTCATCCTCTCCTATTTGTGTCCCTTCCGATTCCTGTGTCTTTCCTTATTGCTCTAGCTAAGCCTTCAGGTAATAGTGTTGAGTAGGAATGGAGAGAGTGTATACCCTTGTCTTGCTTCTGATCTCGGTGGGAATGTTTCAAGTTGTTCTTCACTTAGCATGATGCTGGCTATAGGTCTGTCGCATATGGCCTTTATTGTGCTGAGGTATCTCTAGCTTCTAGAGGACTTTTATCATGAAGGATTGTTGGAGTTTGTCAACGACCTTTTCTGCATCAATGAGATGATCAAGTGATTTCTGTCCTTGAGTCTGTTTATGTGATGAATTCCATTTATTGATTTACATATGCTGAACCATCCCTGCATCTGTGGAATGAAGCCTACTTGATCATGGGATATGATCCTCTTGATGCATTCTTGAAGTTGGGTTGCATGTATTTCATTGAGAATTTCTACATCTCTATTCATCAGGAATATTGATCTTTATCTAGGATGGTATCAGAGTAACAGTGACCTCATCGAAACAGTTTGGAAGTTTGGCATGTCTTTCTGTTTTACAGAGTAGTTGAAGAGCATTGGTTTTAGTTCTTTAAAGAGCTGATAAAATTCTGCTGTGAATCCAGCTGGATCTGTACTTTTTCTTTTTAAGTTGGGAGATCTTGGATTACTGCTTCAATTTCATTACTCATTGTAGATCTGTTTAAATTATTAATCTCACCATGGTTTAACTTGTTACCTGACATGTTAGTAGGTGCCTTGTTCATCCATGTTGACTTACGGGACATGGATTTATTTATTTTTATTATGGATTTGGAGTTGCCAGGCTTTAAGGCATTTCTTTTTTAACAAAAAATTATTTTTATTTATTTATTTATTAACAGAAAAAGAGGGAGGGAGAGAGAGAGAATGGGCATGCCAGGGCCTCCAGCCACTACAAATGAACTCCAGATGAGTGCACCCCCTGAGCATCTGGCTAACATGGGTTCTGGAGAATCAAACCTGGGTCCTTTGGCTTTGCAGGCAAATGTCTTAACCACTAAGCCATCCCTCCAGCCCACTTTAAGGCATTTCTAATTTTTTTTCATCATGTCAGCACTGCTATGCTTGCTCTTGACACAGCTTCATGAAGCCTTGATACCTGTGGTAGTTCATACGGTGCTGTTAGGATGCAGTGTGAAGAAGGTTACCTGAGGCCCAGTGAGCACAGGTCGCCAGAGGTGTGAACTGTCATCGGAAGCCTGTCTCTCACCATCCCTCGGTTCTGCTTTCTGCTATGCCGTCTTCATTCTCAGAGTTCTCTGCACATGGGCTGGTGTGGTGGTTTGAATCAGACATCCTCCCTCCCCATAGACTCATGTGTTCTGAATGTTTTGCCCCCTGCTGGTGGCAATTTGGGAGGTGGAGCCTTGCTGGAGGAGGTGTGTTTTAGAGAGCAGGTTTAGGGGTGTTATAGCCAGCTCCCCCTGGCCAGAGCTCAGCTCGCTCTCCTGCTGCTGTTGTCCTCCTGCTGCGGCAGAGGCGACGTCCAGCCTCTGCTCGTGCCATGCTTTTCCCGCCATCATGGAGCGTCCCCTCGAGACTCTAAGACAAAATAAAACATTTGTCCCATGAGCTGCTTTTGCTCAGGTGCCTTGTCCCAGCAACAAGAAGACAGCTACAGTAGCTGGCTCTTAGCAGCGCTGAGCTTATATTTCCAGTGGCCAAAATGCACTCCTTCCAGAAAAGTTCCAGCAACAGTCAAAGGAACCAGATGATAGCTTTACTCATCCTGAACAAGTCAGACTAGATCTCTCATTATCCCAACCCGGGTCACACACTCATCCCAGCCACTTTCATCAGAGCCAAACGACTGAGCCGTGGGGAGGGATAACTTCCCAAAGACGTTGTCCCCAAATGAAGGAGGGCTGGAAGCTGAGCAGGCAGTGTCAGGTGTCCAGTATCCCCCCCCCCCCGTCCCTTCTGTGCACCTTCACTGCTGTGCATGTCAGTGTGCTTGTGGTTACGGTGTCATGTCATGTCTGTGTCCCCTGTCTTCCTGGGACCCTCTCAAAGAAAGGAGACTTGACCTTCCCGGTGTCAGCCCAGAACAAATGCAGTCAGCACCCTGGACCTAATGAACAGCATCTTGTGGCCTCAATCATTCAACTAACAACCTGAGGAGGGGGAAGGGCAGCTCAACTCAACCCATTGTCTCTATGGCTTAAGCTCCTCCCACTGTGAGCCCAGCCTAAGAGGAAGAAATTTCTACCCCACATTCTCTGTGACTCTCTGACTAGCAGGATAAATGCATTGCCCAGGTCAGAAGTCGGTATGTGCACAAATATCTTCTATTTGTTGAACACCTACTAAGTGTCACACTTTTTTGTTAAAATATGTGATAGGAGCAAGACTCCAGATAGGAATGTTTGTGGCCTTCTATACATAAATGAAAGACAATGATACACTTCAATAGGGTGAATTTTACGGTATGGAGATGATATCACAATAAAGTAATTATTTTCTTTTCAATAGGAATGCGGTTTTCGCATCATTTGACTCCATTTATATGAAATTCAATTATGACAAAAGCGAGTACAACAGTAGTTACCTTGGCCAAGGGGCTGAGGGAGCGTCTGTGATAAAGGAAAAGTCACCTGCTTTATCTGGTGACGAGCACAGGGGTGGCCACCGGTGGAAAGTCACTCCACTGTACACTTCAGATACGTGCGCTTAAGGCACGAAGGCTACGCTTTGATATACAGTACATCCCCAAAGCACTGGGCCTTTAAAAAATTATTTATTTATTTATTTGAGAGAGAGAGAAAGAGGCAGAGAGAGAAGGAATAGGCACTCCAGGGCCTCAAGCCATTGCAAACAAACTCTAGATGCATGCGTCACCTTGTGCATCTGGCTTACATGGGTCCTGGGGAATCAAACCTGGGTCCTTAGGCTTCGCAGGCAAGGGCCTTAACAACTAAACCATCTCTCCAGCCCTGCACTGCACCTTTGTGACCAAAAGGAATTCATTCCAGAGGAATACAGGATGCAATTTTTTGGGGGGGGGGATGAGAGACAGAGAATTGGTACAACCGGTGTTTCCAGCCACTGCAATCAAACTCCAGACATGTGTGCCACCTTGTGCATTAGGTTTATGTGGGATCTGGAGAGCCGAACATGGTTCCGTGGTTTCACAGGCAAGCACCTTAACTGCTAAGCCATCTCTCCAACCCCAGACTTTTGAACTTGGACAAGTGTGAGGTTCTAAATTCGTTTCTACCACTTACTATACAACAAGGAAGCACTTCAGACAAGTTACTGAATCACTTCATGCCTTGGTTTCTCCATCTGTAAAGCAGGTGAGATAATAGTACCTATGTTTACCCGTGTGGTAAAGCCTTCAGACCAGAATGTGCACACTCAGGCCTCAGTAAGTGTTCTGGTTTTCTTCACTTGTATGTGTGTATGTGTATGTGTGTGTATTGTATGTGTGTATTGTGTATGTTGTGTGTGTTGTATGTGTATATGTGTATGTTGTGTTTGTATGTGTGTGTGTATTGTGTGTGTGTATTGTGTATGTTGTGTGTGTTGTATGTGTGTATGTGTATGTTGTGTGTGTATGTGTGTGTATTGTGTGTGTGTGTGTGCTACACACATGTATGTGCCCTTTCAGTGCCCCATGTGTTCTCCTGAGGCGGAGCTCACTCACCTGCGGTGGCAAGACCAGAACACCCAGTGTCCACTCCATCACTCTTCCCTCATTCTTATTTTGAGCTTACTAAAACCAGCGCTTCGCTGTTTTTGTTTTTGTTTTTGTTTTTCCCAAGACTGGGTAATTCCCTGGCCTTTGCTCCCTTTGAGGGACTGGAGGGACAGGCACAGTGACATGGGAGATTTGAACTCAGGTGGGCGCAGCACCCCCTCAGGCCCTCATGCTTGCACAAGAGCCATCTCTCCAGCCCAGTGTTAGTTTTTCCCGTTACTCCTCCTGAGATCCAAGCACGGTGATGCCCCTGTGGCAGTAAAGTGGTTAAAGACACAGGCTGAACCGCATGTCGGGATACCACTCGGCAGAAGACAGACACTCAAGCAGTCATAACATAGAGGGAAGAGGATTTCTGACCTGCAGCATGCAGTGTGGGACCCTAGGCGGAGCTTCCAATCAGCCCAAGGGCCAGTTTCGGGGACGGGGAGTAGAAGGGTGAGATAGGCACAAGGGTGCTGAAGGATCACAACAGGAAGTGCCAAGGAGAAGCTCCAAGCAGAGGTCACAGGAGAGCTGGACGATGGCAGAGAGGTCGTGACTGAAAAGCTGTCTCCCGCCCTCACTCAGAGTCTGGCCGCCCAGAAGCCAGAGGCAGTCACGGAAGGACTCAGTAACCAAGGAACACACACTGAGTCGCACTTGGGCAGGGTCATGCTGGTCACCTGGGGAGGAATCTCCAGGAGGCTGTGCCTGTCCCTGAAACACACACCGCGATATCTTCATTGCTGGTGCCCTGTTTATTGCATGTCTCACAGTGGACTGAGAACATAGCGAAGGCAGGAACCCTGTCTGTCTTGCTGTCTGTCTCCTTATTGCCCAGCAGGGTAGAGCTCCCTGAGTGTCACGAGCCATGAGCCATGTTTCTGGAACTCATTTGACCTTGACCAACAACAAGTGCAGTGAAGGGCGGCTGCTGCAACTCAGCCCACGTGCTGGGGAGTGGAGAGAAGGCTGGGACAAGTGGGTGGCCGTGACTGCACTCAGCCCAAGGATGTGGAGAGAGGAGGGAAGAAGCATACAGGCAGGTGACCCCTGAGCCTTTAGCTTCAGCAAGGAGGGGATAAGTGATTTCACTTCCTTGGGAGATGAGGACTCGGCTCTGACACCAAGCGAGACGGCTGGAAAAGGGTTATCCTGATACAAGTAGAAAAACAGCCGTATCTCGGAAATCTGCTTTGACATAGAGATCTGGGAATTGATACTATGCAGCTGGTAAATTACACAGATGCAATATGCAAGAAAAAGTCTAAGATATTGAGTCTATCATTACTATCTTTATATTGAAATAAAAGTCATCATAGGGGCTGGAGAGATGGCTTAGCGGTTAAGTGCTTGCCTGTGAAGCCTAAGGACCCTGGTTCGAGGCTTGATTCCCCAGGACCCACGTAAGCCAGATGTACAAGGTGGCACATGCATCTGGAATTCATTTGCAGTGGCTGGAGGCCCTGGTGTGCCCATTCTCTATCTCTCTCTCTCTCTGTCTCTCTCTCTCTCTCTGTCTGTTGCTCCCAAATAAATAAAAATAAACAACAAAAAATTTTAAGACTATATATATATATATATATATATATATATATATATATATTATAACATTTTTATTTGTTTGTGTATGAGAAAGAGGCAGAGAGAGAATATGGGCATGCCTGGGCTTCTTGCCACTGCAAATAAACTCCAGACACATGTGTCACATTGTACATCTGGCTTTATGTGGACACTGGGGAATTAAACCTGGCCCAACAGGTTTTGCAAGCAGGCACCTTTAACCACTGAGTCATCTACCCAGTCCCTCATTTAATATATTCATTCATCATGATCCTTACAAAAAGAAATCGAGGGGATAGAAAGATGGCTCAGTGGTTAAACCTCATACTCAACCCCCAGCTAGTAGAACATTTGGGAGGTCGAGCCTTGCTGGAGGAGGTATGTCACTGCGAGCGCTTATTGGCCCAGCCCCACTGGGTGTTCAGGAGCTCAAGCTTGCTGCTTCCTTCCTGCCGATGTGACAAGATGTGATGTCCAGCCTTCTACTTGCGCCATGTTGTCCCTGCCATGATGCAACTTCCCCTCAAAACTGCAAACACTCAGCCATCTCTCTGCCTTTTAATACACCTGGCCATTTCAAATAAGTCAAGGACCACTTGCAGCTGACTTGTAGCCCTATTCATCTTTTAGGACTAAGCTCAAGGTTCCTCATGTCCTTATGTAGCCTTTAAAACAATTATACACATAATTACTGAGTGCACAAGGGCGGATGACTTCAAAGCTATTTTAACTACTGCTAAGAGCCAGGCGTGATGGCGCACGCCTTTGGTCCCAGCACTGGGGAGGCAGAGGTAGGAGGATCACCATGAGTTTGAGGCCACCCTGAGACTCCATAGTGAATTCCAGGTCAGCCTGAGCTAGAGTGAGACTCTACCTCGAAAAACAAAAAACAAACAACAACAAAAAGCTATTTAACCACTGCTAAAGCATGGGTATTCACCCACCAGACCAAGTGCTGGTCCTGGCTGGGACTGGAGAAGTCTCGAGGCCCCTGCTGTGCTCCAGCACTCACCTGTCATTTGCTGCACTACTTAGTCAAGAAGTTCAGAGGAGAGACAGACAGAACCCCAGGACAGCAGTTACATGCTGAACAGCCTACAAAGTGTTTCAATCCTGCATTTACATTTCTTTTTCTGGCCGGGCGTGGTGGCGCACGCCTTTAATCCCAGCACTCGGGAGGCAGAGGTAGGAGGATCGCCGTGAGTTCGAGGCCACCCTGAGACTCCATAGTGAATTCCAGGTCAGCCTGGGCTAGAGTGAAACCCTACCTCAAAAAACAAAAACAAAAACAAAAAAACAAAAACAAAAACAAAAAAACATTTCTTTTTCTGTTTACGACAGGGTCTCATTCTGTAGCCCAGGATGTCTTGTAGCTTGTGATCCTCCCACCTCAGCCTCCAAAGTGCTGGGTTACAGGCACGTGCCCAGCTCGGTTCAGTCTTCTAACTTCTGCTATGGTTACCCATGCCTGAGTCCTGGAGTCCCTACTGCATGCCAGATCCTGTGCTGCACCTCTCCGCCTACTTCCCCATTCAACCATCACGGCTGTCCTGCAAGACGTCATTCCTACCGTTCCCACCTTCACCACCGTCACCACCACCGGTATCTCCGTCACCACCTATTTGTTATCGCACCGCCATCGCCAGCATCAGCTCCTTCACCCTACCATCACCACCACCATTCCCGGTGGCTTGCCCGTTGTCACATGGAGGACAGCCTCCCTACCAGCATGCTGACGGTCCTGCCTAGGCTTCCCCACAGCCTCGTACCCATGTACATCTTGGTGTTTTATGCCTATTTGTTATTCAAAGAAAACAACTTGATTATTTCCCGAAGGTTCCTATCCCATCCTTCCTATGCAAAGCCATTCTAACCACCTCCATCCAACCCTGGCAGAACTCACTACCACTTTCCACACCCACCCGTTGTTTCTGGCCACAGCACCTTTGTGTGCTTCATGACACTTACCAATGTATGGGAACTGCCCCAACTCGGCTGCCGGACCTGAGGTCAGGAATATGACATATGTACCTTTAATTCACTAATTCTTATAGAAAAATGTCTGTTCTACAGACCCAATAGATGTTGACTGAATGTGGAGACACATACAAGACCGAATGCTAATTGCTGCTTGGAGTCAGAGCTATTTCTGACTGCCTCACTGTCTGGAATATGTAAATTCATAATACGTGTCATTTATTTTCAGCATTTCAATCTGCATTGTTTGGCACTTGCATGTTTTCTACCCTAATATGAAATGGAAATCTTTTAATTTTTTTAATATTTTATTTTATTTAACAGGGAGAGAGAGAGAATGGGCGCACGAGGCCCTCCAGCCACTGCAAACTCCAAACACGTGCACCCCCTGGTGCATCTGGCTAACGTGGGTCCTGGGGAATCGAACCTGGGTCCCCTGGTTTTGAGGCAAACGCCTTAACTGCTAAGCCATCCCTCCAGCCCTGAAGTGGGAATCTTTAAACCACTCACCACAGGCTGAGATTAGGAGCCATCACAGCCACAGCAGGAGGAACACTACGAACAGGCTCAATGCAGCCAACTGCCGCAGAAAGGGCCAGGAGACTTGTCTCCCTGCTCAGCGGAGCTGAAGCTTTCAGCATCTCCCAAAGACGGCAGAGTGCTCACTGAAGCACACAGACCAGCTCCGACTTAAAAATAAAAACACTTTGAAATAAAAATTTAAAACCACTTTGCAATATAAGGAAAAGCAAATTAAAGAGCTTGACCTGACTTACAAACGGAAAACCCCCCGCTCCAAGAGTTACGGAGCCCTCAGCACCAGGGTGAAGGAGACAGACACTGAGGTCACTCAACACCTACCAAAGCAGAGAGATCCACAGGCTCCTGAGAGCCCATCACTGGAGTAGACTTAAAAGGCACCCAACACGGCTCAGGGAATTTTGCTGAAGAGGGGGCGGAAAGATTGTTAGAGCCACAAGTTGGGACATCATGCCTCTCCCCAACAACTGACTGCTGCTCCCACAACACAGGACCCACAATGCCCACGGGAATAACCTGCGGCCCCAGTGAGGAAGGCCCCTCCGGAGAAGGGTCAGGGATGAAGGAAAGAATGGTACCAACATGTGATGCTTCCATACTAAGTATGTCCGTAACTAATGATAATTAATAATAATAATAATAATAATAATAATAAGCAGGGAGCCCTGAGAATGCTGCCTTGGGAACCCAGAGTCCGGAGAAAGGCTTGCCAGCAGAAAGGGGAGCGTACACTGCATGTGCACCCCGCCCTCTGGGTTCTGAAGCAGGCCCACGCGCTTGCAAGGCCTCAGTGGATGGTGGGAGGCGGCTGTCACACTAACAGGAACTGCGTTCATTCATATCCCATCCCCGTAACCTCCTACCAGCTATGCAGCCCGATTCTCAGCCTGCTGCCCCTTTCTGGACTGGGGAATGGTGCTGGGGAGGCCAGCCGGCTGACACAGTGCTCAGCACAGAGTCGCACACAGTTGCACAATCAACAGAACCTCTTCTGGCCCAGTGGTGATGGACAAGAGCCCGGGGAAGTGCAGGTATACGCACTAAAATCTAAGACGGTCCCAGGTGGTTCTCCACCCTGTCTGCACATTACAATCAGCTAGGAGGCCTTTCAAATATCGCTGCCAGCCTCTTTATAGCTGCTCCCCTGAGTCCCTGGGGAAGATTCTAACAGGTAAGTTAGCATCCATACAGTGATAGAAGCAAGCAATGACCTAGGAACACACTTGCTAACAAACGGTCCAGCAAAAGCATGCCGTACGCCCACCATGGCTTAAGAATGTGGCCATCTTGGTTTGAGAATTAAAAATAAAAACTAGTTTTAAAGTTAAAACCTTATCAACTTCCTAATCTTCAATAATTCGTGCTGATTTTAAAAAATACCTCTGAATTGCTAAATTCTCAGAAAGCACACACCCTAGAAAAGTCATAACAAAGCTCAAGTGTTTATTAAGAATTAAAAATACTGTAAATAAGCCGTACAGTCCATTTCACAGTAAACTAAAACTTTTTTCTTTTTCTTTCTTTTTTTTTTTCATTTTCTTTCTTTTTTTTTTTTTTTTTGTTTTGTTTTTGGAAGGGCAAGACAGCCATTAAAGAACAATACAGCTCAAAGGGCCGGGGTACAGCGAACAATTACAGAAAAGCAGTGCACACGATCCTCACGGACAGATGGAGCTAGCCGACAACAGACCTCTTCAGGGTCACCGTGTAAAAAAGACTTGGCCTACATTCCCCAGGGGGACACCCCATTCTTTTATAGACAGTACAACTCAAAACACTTTTTTTTTTTTTTCCAAAGAGCCCAAAGGTTCTCCTGTCTGGGATTTTTAACTTCTGCACTATTTTGTGACCCCCATCAAGGGGTTGGTACAGTTAGACCACCAGGGACAAAATGACCCTGAGCCTCTGGGTGTTGTATTTTCCCATTCAGAACTGCCTGGATTCTTTGCATAGTTACTGGTGAGATCACTAGATGATTCCAGAGGGGAAAAGACACCCATACCTCTGGAGGGCACCCTCAAGTCCTTTCAAAAGATGGGGGCTTCCCCCCTCCCCACCCAGAGCCGACATCTATGAGCCTGAGCCAGTTCTAAGTGGAAGACAACAAGGAACGTCTCATAAAAACTTCAGCCAAGAATATAAAAAAAGTAAAATTGATTTTCCTTAAAGGCAACTAGAAACAAAAGTACCCTCCATTGTTTTAACCTTGAGATCTGTCAGCCAGACAGGATTTTTTTTTTTTTTTCCGAGGTTAATCTGCTTCTGTTAATCCTCAACTGAAGCCTCCCATTTTTCTGACAATAAACACATCCTTTGTAAAAGCTGCCTGTTACCCCAGGGGCTGGGCCTTCTCACCTAGCAGCAGAAGCAGAGAACTTAAGGAACCAAAGGTGTCTGGTGATAACTGCAAATAAGTTAAGTGGGCACAGAACACAATGCTTTGGTGTTCAGGCAGTGTCTACTGCTTTTCACAGGGGGGACAAGAAACTGTGGGGGGGGGGCACGTGGGAGGAAACGACACTTTTTTCTTTTTTTTTTCTTTTTGGTCATAATAAATTGGACTATAAATTCTCTCCCTGCACACACGTTTAGATCTTCTCGTGAATCTTTTCCACTTTCACAAACAACCTATCCAGGTCATTTCTCAGGTCGTCCAGTAAGCCCTTGGCCGATTCCAGGTTGTTCTCGTTGGTTTCGATTTTGACCGAGTAGGCCACCAAACTGTCCACAGCAGTCCTGAGCATTTTCAAGTCCGACTCCACTTGGCTCACTGAGGATTTCAGGTTGTCCAGAGAAGAGAGTCTGTCCAGCAAGTCCTGGGGGGGCAGGCGCGCGGCCTGGCCGTGGTCCTGGCTGAGCAGCACGTGCACCTGCTCCCGCAGGGCCTCCACGGTGCCAGGGAGCTCCGCCGTGCTCCGCCTCAGCTCCTTCAAGTCGCTGGACAGGGTCAGCTGGGCCTCCCCCAGGCTCCTCACGGCGCCGGCCAGCTCAGACGAGGAGCCCGGGCCGCCCAGCTGCTCCTGCAGCCCGGCCAGGCGCTGCTCGTGCTCCCGGCTCTTGGACAGGAGCGACTCCAGGCTCTTGGCGTGGTGCGCGGACTCGGCCTGCACGGAGTGGACTCCGTCCTCCACGTTGCGGAGCCTGGAGTCCAGGCCCTGGCTCTGTCTGTGCAGCGCGTCTAAGGCACTAGAGTCTCTGAAGACACCGGCTTCCTCCTCCGGCACGTGGGCCTCAGCCTTCAGCCGGCTCAGCTCTTCCTCCAGCCTCCGGATGGCCTCCGGGATGTGGGAGGATGACTCCTCAGACCTTAGCAGCTTCTCCGTGAGGTCCTGCAGGGCCAGGCGCTCCCTGTCGGCCGCCTCCTTGAAGGCCTGCTGCTCCTGCTTGAGGCTCACGAGCTCCCGGACCTCGGTGTAGACGTCGGACTCCATGGTCTGCAGGGAGCTCCGCAGGGCCTCGATTTCCCTCTCCCTGGACCCCACAGAGCCCTGCATCTCCTTCACAGCTGCCTCAAGGGCTTTCAGGTCCTGCTTGAGCCCCTCAGATTCTTCCAGGGAAGCAACCTTTGCCTTAACGTCGTTGATTTCCTTCTGGCTCCGCTTCTGGACGTCGGTGAAGATGGCGATGTTGTCATTGATGGACTTGGTGAGCTCCGTCAGCCGCTCCTCCACCGTGTTCTCCAGGGACGTGAAGTCCCGCTCGCGCGCATCCTTCACCACGTGGATCCCGTCCGACAGGTCTTTGAGGATCTCATTCTGGAGCTTCTGCAGAACTTCGCTGATCCGGTTGATCTCGCTCTCAGCTTGCTTCACGGCTTTCTCGGTGAGGTCTTGTTTGTGTTGGGAGCTTCTCAGGATGGACTCGAAGGTCCCACACGTAGCTTGCAGAGACTGCACCTGCAACCAGGATCCAGAGGTTAGCTGCAGAGAACAGTCGGGGTGTGTTCACAGCCACTTCCCGATCCCTCCTTTTCCATCTTTCCTTGAAGGACTCTCCTTCCACAAGTAGTTTGTATAGAAGATGTGGGAACCATCCCAAGTGCCCCGTCCAACTGCTCTAGCATTGCGTATTACCCTGGCTGATCAGTCAGCATGTTCCATCCACCTCCCCCGACACTTACCACTCAGAGCCAAAATGACTAACCCGGGCATGGGCACGCAGTGCAGCAGATAGTCCAAGGAGGCAATCCCAGGACTTATGCTAACATCTTAAAATGAGGCACCCTGGAGCTGCTCAGACAAGCTCATGAGTCATCAATGCCCCTCCAGGATTCAAGCGAGGGAAGCAGAGCTGAGGGATGTGAGATCAGGTTCTCAGGCAGAACTGAACCCTGGCTGCAGCTATTCCTGAAGGAATGTACTCTTTAAAAAAAAAATGGAGGGGAGGGGCCTGCAGAGATGGCTTAGTGGTTAAGGCACTTGCCTGCCTAAGGACCTAGCTTCCCCATAAGCCTGATGCACAAGGTGGCACATGCATCTGGAGTTCGTCTGCAGTGGCTGGAGGCCCTGGCACACCCATTCTCTCTTTCTCTGTCTGTCTCTCTGCCTTTTTCTCTCTCTCTCTCTCTCTCTCTCTCTCCCACTCAAGTAAATAAATATATTTTTAATTTATTCATCTGCATGCACACATATGTGTGTGTGTGCATGCAATCATGCATAGGGCCTTTTGCCAGTGCAAATGGAATGCCAGGTACTTGTGCCACTTTTTCCATCCAACTTCATGTGAATGGCTGGGGAATTGAACCTAGGCCGTCAGACTTTGCAGGCGCGCATCTTTAACCACTGAGCCACCTCTCAGCCCCATCTACTCTTAAACTTTTCAGTTTGAGCCAACCAGCATTCCCGCCCCCCCTCTCCTTCCCCCACTTCGGGCTGGCTTTCTAGCTCTTGAACCTGAGCCTCACACTCACACATTGTCAGAAGCTAAGGCACATGAACAGACTAGGTGCAGAGCGAAGAGACAAGACTGGGTCTGCTTGCCATTTCTAGCTGTGTGGCCATGAACAAGTCATTGTTCTCCCTAGACTTCAATAGCCTCCTCTGAAAAGGCAAGCCGTATGTCAGACAATCTCTTAGCTCTTAAGTGCTCTCTGGCTTGTGAAAACATGGTGACTTTCTTTGCTGTCACACATTCACTCCTTTTAAAAAATATTTTTATTTACTTGAGAGAGGAGGAGTATGGGTGTGCTGGGGCCTCTTGCCATTGCAAACAAACTTTAGACATATGCGCCACTTTGTGCAACTGGCTTTACATGGGTGTGAGGGATTTGAACCCTGGCCATCAGGTGTTGCAAGCAAGTGCCTTTAACTGTTGAGCCACCTCTCCAGCTCTTAGTAACTTCTATGTCTGACCTGGGAGATTTCCAAAGGAGGTGGCTTAACAGTTTAACATACTGAGAGGATACACAAGTTATCCTGGTGATCATAACATGCCACATATAATACTAAATATTTTTTTTTAAAGGGTGGACTGGAGAGATGGCTTAGGGGATAAGGCGTTTGCCTACAAAGCCAAAGGACCCAGGTTCAATTCCTCAGGACCCATGTTAGCCAGATGTACAAGGGGGCACATGCGTCTGGAGTTCGTTTGCAGTGGCTGGAGGCCCTGGCATGCCCATTCTCTCTCTCTCTCTCCCTCCCCCCCCCTCTCTCTTCCTCTTTCTCTGTTAAATAAATAAAGTCAAATTGTCCAGCTACATGGTTCTGACTTCCTCTATCCGCAGATCTAATCACCAATTGCTGTTGCCATGAGGGTGCCCAGCCAAGTCTACTGTGTGGCCATTTCTGCAGGAACAATGGCCCTCAACCAACATTCAACAACTGAGTACACTTCAAAAAGGAAAGACAGGAAATAGTACAGATAAAAAGAAATTAACAGACTTTTCAATCAAATACCTTACAGAGATTCTAATCAAACTCCAGCTTGGGCAGAGGAGGGGCGATCTGGGTGATGTCTTATCTCAGAATATCCCTGATGCCTCAGGTTGTATTTGGGGTAGCAGGGAAGTCGTCTACTTTCCTGGAGTCCCAGAGAACCCTATTCTCATCTTCAGATCAGATGGATGGAGATAGAAGGGTGTTAGATAATATTCAAAAATCACTGTTGGGCTGGAGAAATGGCTTAGTGGTTAAGCAGTTTGCCTGAAAAGCCTAAGAACCCAGGTTTGGATTCCCCAGTACCCATATAAAGCCAGATGCACAAAGTAGCACATACATCTGGAGTTAGTTTGCAGTGACTGGAGGCCATGGCATGCCCATTCTGTCTATCTTCTCTCTTTCTTTCTTTCCCTCTCTCTCTCTCTCCCTCTCTCTCTCTCTCTCTCTCTGCTTGCAAATAAATAAAATAAGAAAGCCAAGTGTGGTGGCACACACCTTTAATCCAAGCACTCAGGATGAGGTAGGAGAATCACTGTGACTTTGAGGTCAGCCTAAGTGAATTCCAGGTTAGCCTGGGCTACAGCAAGACTCTACCTCAAGAAAAGGGAGAGAGGGAGGGAGGGGGAAGGGAAGAAAGGAAGAAGGGAGGGAGGAAGAAAGGAAGAAGAAAAGGAAGGAAAGGAGGAGGAAAGAAATGAGAGAGGGAGAAAGGAATTCCCTAGTTAGAAATAAATCCAGAAATACTTTGAACTAACATGTCAGTCAGGGGTTTCTTTTAAAATAACCTCCTGGCTCCATGTGTCCTGAGTCTGCCAGGGCATCAGGGCTCTTCTGAGGGCCTGAGCTGAGCCGTTAACCTGTTCCGAAGCCCTGCATCCACGTGCACCAGATGACTCTACTGCGGTAACGCGGGCAGTCTTCCGCCTATGTTACATCCAGCCACACAGCCAACACCAAGAGCAACTGGAGCACAAAGGGGCCAGGCAGGCATCCAACAGACAGCAGGACGGTGAGCAGTCAAGTGGTCTATCTTTAACCAGAAAGCAGGGACAGGAGGAAACAAGAATGGCAAAATACTGATGATTATTCAAACTGGGGCCCATCATATAGTTTGTTTTTATTTGAACACTTAATACCAGGAGGAGTTAAAAAAAAAAAAAAGCAACACAACATAGGCCCTGGAGCCAGACTATGGAGACAAATCCTGGGTTAACCCTTTGCTGTGGTTTCATCTTGGCCAAATTACATAGCTTGTCTTGGTTTCCTCAGCTACATGAGGGGAACAAAAATAGTACTTGACTCACAGGATTGCCACCATGAGGATTCTATGAATGCCTGTATGTTAAGTGCTTACGTGTGCCTGACATACACGGCAGCTACTGTCTTCATTGTTTAGCTTAATGCAGGAGGACCTGGGAAGCCCAGGGATCCCCAGCAGCATCCTCAACCCCAATGCCAAAGAAGAGGAGGAGAAGCTGAAATCACACAGGGTGTGAACAGGGCCCTGGGGACCAGTTCAGCCACAGCAACGACTGCTCTGTGACACGAAATCACACTTGCCTTCCAGGTCCAGCTTCCTCATCTGGGAGCAAAAGGGTCTTCAAAGTCCCTTCTATCTCCATCCATCTGATCTGAAGATGAGAATAGGGTTCTCTGGGACTCCAGGAAAGTAGACGACTTCCCTGCTACCCCAAATACAACCTGAGGCATCAGGGATATTCTGAGAAGGCCCAGGAGAGAGGTGATCTCTCAAACTAGGTGAGTAAATCACAATCCTTTCCTGTTCTAAGCATGGCTCCCAAAATAGAAGTGAGGGGGGCAGCGGGCACAGTACCTGCAGCATGGCAAACGGCATCCAGGGATTTTTTTTTTTTTTTTTTGGTTTTTTGAGGTAGGGTCTCACTCTAGCCCAGGCTGACCTGGAATTCACTATGTAGTCTCAGGGTGGCCTCGAACTCATGGCAATCCTCCTACCTCTACTTCCCAAGTGCTGGGATTAAAGGCGTGCGCCACCACGCCCGGCCAGGCCAGGGTTTTCTTAATGGAGTGAAGCATGACAGAGTTCAGAGCAAAGCCTGATGAAGACTGGGCTATCCCATCTCCCACCTACATCAGAAACTGTGGATAATGCCATGCCTACCAACCCGCCAACACCACGTTAAAAGGAACCTGATGGGCCCCTACTGCAAGTGTTGTGAGTTGTTCATCTTTGTGTGTGAAGAGCTCGTGATAATCAATACAGGGCTGAGGGGGACTGGAGGGATGGCTTAGCGGTTAAGGTGCTTGCCTGCTAAGCCTGAGGACTCAGGTTCAATTCCCCAGATCCCACATAAGCCAGACGTACAAGGTGGTGCATAACGTCTGGAGTTCGTTTGCAGTGGCTAGAGACTCTGGCAAGCCCATTCTCTCTCTCTCTCTAATAAATAAATGCAAATTTTAAAAAAGATATGGGGCTGAGGAGATGGCTTCATAGATAAAGCATTTACCTCTCAAGCATGATAACCTTAGTCCAGTACCCAGATAAAAATGCCAGGAGTGGGGCTGGAGGGATGGCTTAGCTGTTAAGGTGCTTGCCTGCAAAGCCAGAGGACCCAGGTTTAATGACCCGGGACCCACATTAGCCAGATGCACAAGGGGGCACACGAGTCTGGAGTTCGTATGCAGTGGCTGGAAGCCCTGGTGTGCCCATTCTCACTCTTGCTCTCTCCCTCTCCCTTTCTCTCTGACCCTAATAAATAAATATTTTTTTTGAAAAAAATGCCAGGAGTAGTGGCATGCACCTGTAATCCCAGCACTTGGGCAGTGGAGACAAGAGGATTCCTCGGGCCGTCTGGACAGACAGTCTAAAACCTGAAAGACCCTGTCTCAAAAAAATAAAATAAAAAATAACTAAATAAAAGGTGGACAGTGTTCCCAAGGGTGGTGCTAGAGGTTGTCGTCTGGCCTACACACACACACACACCTGCACAAACCTATGTACCTCCATACACATATGCAACCACACACACATGTACATACACATATGGATAAAAAAGGAAATCATTATCAATATGCACTAGACACCAGCAGATGTGGGACGCCCACTATGTGTGTGTGTGTGGGGGGGGGGTTCTGAGTAAGATACCAGAGATAAAATAATGGCTAGGACAAGTTCCCTCCCTTGACAAGCCTTGTTGGGGCACAGGCAGATGGACTGTTAGCAATGGCTGACATTCAAAGGGGTGCTTACTGAACACCAACCACTA
This sequence comes from Dipus sagitta, assembly GCA_036346955.1. Lineage (NCBI taxonomy): Eukaryota > Metazoa > Chordata > Mammalia > Rodentia > Dipodidae > Dipus > Dipus sagitta. The sequence goes on along the minus strand of CM070777.1, from coordinate 18,508,592 downwards.
CGTACAGTACAAATGGTAAGGATGAGCATCGAAATCCCAGAACGTTTGATTTGATTTCAGGACCCGAGCTCTTAACCCATGCTGTGCCCAGGCACAAGCACATTCAGTGCCTTGCATGCCCAAAACAGAGGTTGCCACCACTTACAGCACTGACTCCTTGTCCAGAGAACTGAGGGGGCGGGGACAGAACCAGGGGACTCATTACTCTACAAATTCCTTCTCTCATTAAACTGTCCCTGCAGGCCTAAGCTTCTCCTGCAATTGTTTGTGCCACCCTGGTTTAGCCAGGGCGACGTGGGCTCTTCTGAGGGTCTACAACTAAAGTGCCAACATGCCCCAGAGCCCTGCGCCCATGTGGTCATGTGTTATGAACCATTCGCAGAGGGAAACACACCACAGATACGACTCATCCCTTGATTACAGTATTAAACATTAACAAAGATGGTCACCATTTCACTCTGTAGCCAGGTTGGCCTTGAACTCTTGATCCTCCTGCTTCAGCCTCCCAGGTAATTAGGATTACAGGCCTAGGCCACCAGCCCTGGCTAAAGATAAGAGAATGACCATTAGCACTACCTATATGACCACAGGGAAATGCTTAGCGTGTCTCTCTCTCTCTGTCTTGATTTTCTGAGACAGGGTCTCATGGCAGCCAGGCTAGCCTCAAACTCACTATGTAGCTGAGGATGACCTCGAATTTCTGATCCTCCTGCCTTCATGCTGAGATTACAGGGGTGCACCACCATGCCTGGTTTATGCTGGGGATGGAGCCCAGGGTAGCTTCATGCATGCTAAGTAAACACTCTACCAACTGAGCAACATCCCAGGCAACAGTCGGCAGATTCTTCAAAATCTTGAGGGTGCCCTTCCTCTCAGTGGGAGGACAGGAGACTGAAGCCCTGACACGGGGCACGACACGCAATGCCTTTCACCTGCTCTCAGCTTCCCTTCTCACTGTTTCCTGAATGTCACTCTGCCACAAGAAGGGGCAGTAGCCATCTGTTGTCCTTCAAACATGCTCGAGCGTGTCCCCCTGCCTGTGTGCTCTTCACATTCCCTCTCCCAACATTTCTGATCACCCACTAAATGGACGGCCCTGTCCCAGGGGCCTAGATACAGACTCAGGCAAACTCCTAAAGCGCACTACCTCCTCCTCCCGGACCTGCTCTGGAGTTAACTTCTGACCGAGGCCGTTTCACAGGTGTCGCTTGTGTCTTTCACTCCTCCATGCCCTCGGCACACCCACAGAGCCATCCAACTATCAGACTTCAATACGTATCATGATTGATTAGCAAGTGGGTGGATGAAAGACAGGAAACAAGGGCTAGTTATTAGACTCGGGCAGGGTGTCTATTTTTTTTTTAAAGGCTGGTTCAACATTCAGGATAGGCAAAGCAGCACTGCCTACACCATTCCCTTAGAAAAGTCACCTCCCTTGGCCTGCAGTGCCTCCCAGGCTGACTCATTCCAGTCGCTCTAGCAATCTTAAAGAGGAAATTCCTGGTCCTGCACACTCAACAGAAGTGGAGACTTGGCAGGGGCAAGCAGCATGCTGGGAAAAGGAGGCAGTGATTCCGGGCTCAGAAGTGGCGGGAGTTTTTGTTTCAGTCCTGCAGCTAAGTTTCATTGAGCAATGACGTGGACAGTGGGGAAATGTGATGGAAGGGCGGGCCCTTGGTCCGCCAAACTCACAGGAGAGACGCTAAGCAATTTGGGTCCAGCCATCCCTGGAATAGGACCCTGAGGATCCTTCACTGGCCCACACTTTTCTCACACAATCTGCCACTCACTAGCGGGAGCCATTGTCAATTCATTTGCTCTCTCGAAGCCTCAATTTTAGAGTCTGGAAAATGGGTGCTCCCTCGTTCCCCGGGGTTGCTGTAGGAGAAAATTACGTGAGTAAGCCCTCCACACACCCCATGAATGTGTGTCTACGAGTACTACACTCCAGTATGACCTAATATTCCGGGCTTGGCCATTCCTCTAAAGCTGCAGTAGGCTACTTCAAAGGCCCCCATGGGTACACTGGTCTAGCTAGGGACAAGGAGCCTAAAGATAGACGGTATTTCATCTGAACTTAGCAAATGACTAAGAACGCTAGCTAACCCCCCTCCCAACACACACACCCCTGCCCCCACACTGGGTCTATTAAAAACTGCTCGGATGAATCTCGCTGGCAGAGCCGAGGTGCGGCCTTGACCGAGGCTTCCAGGATGCGCTGGCTTCCTTTCCAACCTCCTTTTTAAACAACTCTGCCCATTCAGCGGTTCCTCATGCAAAAATAAAAAGAGAGAGAGAGAGAGAGGGAGAATGGCTCCACAGAGCCTACGGGGCTTCCTTACAGGTCACCGCTAATGTCCTGTGACAGGCCCTTGGCCTACCCTCCCTCCGGTGGCCTGGCCATCCTCACAGTTGTCCATCCCTGGGTCTCATTCCTCTACCATTAGCAAAGTGGGTGGGTGGGGGGAGTCTGGGACCGCTTTGGGAACTAGGGGACCGGATGGAGAGTATGGGAGCCAGGGTCGCTGAGAACGTGTGGCCCTCTCCGGCTAAGACTGGGGGTGAGGGGTGGCCTGGGCAGGAAGGACGGGAGGCCTGGGCAGGATGGACACCGGGAGTTGTGGGGGGGAGGCGAATCCCCAGAGGAACCGCAGCCGGTTGGAGTGTATGTATGGGGGGGGGTGGAAGATCGGATATCCGGGGAAGGGGGCCGGGTAACCCACCTTCTGCTCGACGCCCTGCAAGCTGTGACCCAGCTCCTCCCTCTGCCTGGAGAAGTCCTGGTGTCCACGCCGGATCTGCTGGACCTCTTCCAGGACGTGGTGGACGCACCATCCCGAGAAGACGGCCGCCGTCACCAAGGCGAGGTAGAAGAGCAAGTTGAGCGCCCGGCCGAGCTTCCGCGAGCAGGACGCGGACGACGAGGCCGCGGCGGCGCCGGCCGAGGACCTGCCTCCGCCGCGGTGGCCGCCCTTGCCGTGCGCCGGGTGCTGCTGCTGCTGGATGCGGCTGCGGCTGCGGCGCGGGCGGCGGAGGCTGCGGCTGCTGCGGCGGCTGCGGCGCGGGCGGCGGCGGCGGCTTCTTGGCCACGTCATCCGCGCCGCCCGACGGGTGGGCGCCCTTGTCCGAGGGGTTCGCGGCGCCGTGGCCGCCTTTGGAGCCCCTTTGTTTGGCCGAGGGCATGGCGGCGGCGGCGGGAGCCCGCGGAGCTGGCGACGAACGGCGACACGAGCAGGGGCGCGCGCGCGCGTGGCCCGGGACCCTCGCTCGGGGCTCCGGCGGGGAGGCGCGCGGGCGTCGGAGCGGCCGGGAGCGCGGGCGCCCGCGATGGAGGCCTGGCCCAGGAGGAGGAGGAGGAGGAAGGACGAGGAAGGAGGAGGGGGCCTGCCTCCGTTGCCGCCGCCGCCACGGCGCCGACCCCGCCTCCCGGGATGGGAAGGCCGAGCCCCGAGCGCCTGCCACGCACGCCGGCCGGCGGCCCCTCCTCCCCGTCCTCCTCCTCCCCGTCCTCCTCTCCGTCCTCCTCCTCCTCCCGCCGCCGCCACGACCCCGCCGCGGAGGGAGGGACGCTGGGAGGGCGGCGGCCGCGGGCTCCGATCGCGCAGACCCACCTAGCCCAGCGACCCCTGCCCGAGCCGCGTCGAAGGAGTCCCGGGGATGGGGGGTGGGTGGGCCGGGGTCACCCTGCGCTGTGGTCCTCGCACGGGCCGCCTTCCTCCCCCGGCGTGGGAGGGAGTGAACAGGGCGCCCACCACCCCCCCACCACCACCACCCACCCAACCTCTGCTCTCCTTCCCCGAGCCAAGGGATTCCCCCCCACACCCCAGCGCTGTTCTGCCAGCCCTCTGGCGGGGGGTGGGGGGCCAGGGAGGGTTAGGCCTGGTCTCCTGGACTGGATTTGAAGGCAGAGACACCCCAAGGGCTAACTACAAACCAGTTGCTTTGGGAAAAAAAGAGTTAAAAGGGTCCTTGGATTGGGATGGGGTGCCTTTTGGTGACTGTGACCAACTCTTTTTTCTTTACAGAAGCCTTTTTGACTGTTTTATTTGGAGTCGGGGGGGGGGGGCACACCACAAACTCTGACCAAAGTCCCTACTCATGGCAGACTCTGGGTTTGCTATCCACAAGCCATCAGCAGAATGACACAGAGACAGAGGTCAGGGTGGCCATCCTTAACATTTGTAGGAAGAAATATAACGCCAGGCTTACCAACTTAGGTACGTTCTTAAAACCTCACAAAAAAAGCCGGGCGTGGTGGCGCACGCCTTTAATCCCAGCACTCGGGAGGCAGAGGTAGGAGGATCGCCTGAGTTCGAGGCCACCCTGAGACTCCATAGTGAATTCCAGGTCAGCCTGGGCTAGAGTGAGACCCTACCTCGGGAAAAAAAAAAAAAAAAAAAACCTCACAAAAGCCCTGCAAGATAGGAATCTCGTTGTTCACTCATAGAAAGGAAACTGAGGCCAGGATCCCAACCCCAACTAAACGGCTCAAGGTCACACACAGCCATGATTTGAACCTGGATCTGCTGGTAGTCTGCTGGACATCATCACCTCCGAATGGGAAGGAAACAGGCCCAGGAAAGTTAAGCAACTTGCCCACTGTGGCTCAGGGACATTGGTTCTCTATTGTTTTCCCCCGTATCTGTTTGTGTGTGTGTCTGTTACTGCAGTAGGAATGCTATTTCTTCTGTCTGTTCCTTCCTCCCAATCTGCTTAAGGGGGGAAGGGGATAGCTTCCTGTCCCTAAATAAGCAAACTTCAAAACGTCACTACTTTCATGCTTTCCCTGTAACACCGCCTGGTAACTCTCATGGAACTTTAGTCACTGCAATGAGGCGTTATAAACTAGTTCACTAAAGCTTTGCTGAAGTCCTACTATGTGTCAGGCAGATGTCTGTAAGCTGCTATAGTCTGCCTTCCTTGAGAACAGAAAGCGATGGCTCACACCTCAACTTACAGGATGCTTTTTAGCACTCCAGTCTGAGTGGCTACTCAAGTGTCTGCTCTGAGTATCTGCGCTGCCCCGAGAGAAGTATACAGGAAGTTGTTAAGAAGGGCTAATATCTGAGAGTTGAGAATACACGTGTAGAACTTGGAAAGCGACCCTTGGGCTATACATAGAGAATGAACAATAGTTTTCAGAGTGGATTTGCGCAGGAGGAGAGCAAGGAGGCTATTCTGTGGTGGAAGTGGAATGAGCCCGGGACACCTGCTGTGACATGAAGGGCGCTTGCTCCATACAGCCATGATCTGGGAGGGGTGGGTTCAGATGACGGGGCGTCATAGAAGCCCGTCAACCAGGCAGAACAGTCACCATTAGCGCGGGAGGCCACAGTGAATTGCCTCAGATTCCAGATTAGAACTTGCTGTGATGTAATCATCTGCTCCAGCCGGAGGAATGTCCCCAACATCAGCCCAATACCAACCAAAGGCCAATACCAACCAAGGGCCTCAGCAGAAGCATCATGGTTCAACAGGACACGGGGTGGGTGACCGTTAGGTTTCAGACACAGAAAACCTCAACATTAGATGCTCGGGAGGTGCTTGTTTAAAAACTGTCCAACACCTAAATTCAAGGTATGTTTAAAATCTCTGGTGTTGTCAGGCATGGTGGCACACACCTTTAATCCCAGCATTCTGGAGGCCGAGGTAAGAAAGAGCACTATGAGTTTGATGCCAGCTTGAGACTACATAGGGAATTCCAGGTCAGCCTGTGCTACAGCGAGACCCTACCTAAAAAAAGTAAAAATAAAGAATCTCTGATGTTCTAGAGATCCCTCGGGGCAGAGGCACTGATACTACAGGGCAGCCTGTTGGGACCCAGGCAAGCTCTGACCTGGAAGTCAGAAACGGTGCTTTTTGAGCTGTGGCTTTGCCACCAAACTTGGTGACCTTAAGAAGTGTATTTAACCTCCTGTCTGGATTTCAGGGTCACCTTTCCTATAAAATGCATCTTTAAAGATCTGTTTTTATTATTATACTAATCTGTTTCATAGAAAAGATAGACATCTGATTGTTAGTGAAAAAATTCAATGATATTTTAATTTTTGTTTTTTTCGAGGTAGGGCTTCACTCTAACCCAGGCTGACCTGGAATTTACTAGGTAGCCTCAGGCTGGCCTTTGTTAGGTTGGGATAAAGGTGTTCATCTTTGCCTCAGAGTGGATAGCATGGTCTTGATCACTCCTGAACCTTACAGCCTTGAACTCACAGCGATCCTCCTACCTGGCTTATTTAAATTTTTTTTTTCCCCATGCAAGCCAGAGATGAAAATGAAAGGTTTCGCTGCTTTTGGCCTATGGAGCAATAAGAGGGTGTGAGAGAGGGACTGTCATTTTCAGTATTTCCCTCTCACCCTCTTCCTTTGGGAGTGAGTATAATGGTCAAGACCCGGGCTCTGGAATACACTGACTTGGGTTCACCTCCAGCCTCAGTACTGACTGCCCAGCCTGACCCCCGGGTCTCAGTGTCTTCGCGCGGCAGTGACTGCTTCACCGGTTGCTGTGAGCCTTGCACGAGGGACACCATACGGTGCTGGCTCCACCATTTGCAGAGCTCTGGGGGCCAGCAGAGCTTCATAGAGCTTCTGTGTCCACATTTCAACGATTCCCTTTCATCATTATTTCTCCGAGCTCCCCGTACCATATGTGGCTTACGGACCACAGGCTACGATGTGTTTAACTTTAAAAGGCAGGCAGTGTTTTCCTCTCAAGTAGGGCTTGCTCACCATGGCATCTGGTTACACCCAGGGGAGGAGGTTGGCGGGCAGTCATGTGGAAGCGGTTTGCTGGAGCTGGTACTTCTTGGAGATTTCCATTCTCCTGTCCCATTTCTGAATCCTCACAGCGTGCATTCGGGGAGTTTCCCCTTTCCTTTTCCTCCTTCGGCCCTTGCCCTCCTCTCCTGCCCTCTAGTGTGTAGGATGGTCAGGAATGTGCGTGGAACCGAGGAGGAGCCAGACACATCTCTTCCGGGCATCCAGATGCCTCCCAGACGCTCTCAGATTGCTGGGACTAAAGTATATGGTCCAGTTTTGAGAGCCTGAAGCCCTCTTAGTTTCCCACATTTCAGTGAGAGTGCCTGACTAAAAAGCCCCTAGCAATGGCAGTTTTCTCTCCCTTGTTCCAAGATGATAAATACCACCCCCCACTGAGGCCAAGCCATGAGCCCCACAAACTGAGTCCGGAGTGGGGGGCCCTTCTTCGTAATTTTCCTTTGGAGAACCAAGACCACCCCTTTCTCTTGATGCAAGTGTTGTTGGCTTTGCCTTTCAAGTCTATCCAGCATCTCCCACTTCCCCTGAGCTGCACCAGTGATGTGCTCACCAGCAGCTCACACACTTGGCTGAAATAGCCTCCAGCCTGGCCTCCCTGTTTAAGCACACGCTGCTCTATTATCCGTTTTCAGCCCAGAGCCAGCACGTCTCCATTAAAATAGAAGCCTCGCTGTGCTGCGCTTCTTTCCAAGACCCTCCGACGACGAGCTCGCTCCGAGGCACTTAAAAGCAAGAGACTTTTATAATGAATACTCCATCCCCATGTTTTGTCCCCTGCTGTCTCCCTGAGATCAGGCCCTCACTCTCTTATCAGTCTCCTCTTTGCCTGTCAAGCAGTGGAATAATAACAGGGTGAGGGAACAGGACTGTCATTTTCAGAGTTTGCCTCGCCCTCAATATGCCAAGCGTCTTCCTGCCTTGGTGCCCTTCCGATTTTGTTTGCTTGCTCCAAAGTTACCCCCATGATGGGATCCTTCGCTTTCTCAGTTCAACTGTCACCTTGACCGTCCCGTATCAAACACCAGCTGCACTCCCCTGAAACTGCCCCTCCTCACCTGCTCTATTTTCTCTCCAGCATGGCTTTTTCTTTGACAGCCAATGCTTGTGTGTTAGTTATTATCTGTCTCCTCTCAGAAAAGTTCCACGAGTGAGAATTTCATTTAGCACAGTCTTCTATTCCCCAGTGCCTAGAACGATGCCTTGCATATTGTAGGTGTTCAATAAATGTTATGAATAATGGGCCGGAGAGATAGCCTAGTGGTTAAGGCACTTGCCTGCAAAGCCAAAGGACTCAGGTTCAATTCCCCAGTAGCCATGTAAGCCAGATGCACAAGGTGATGCATGTGTCCGGAGTTCATTTGAAGTGACTGGAGTGCCCATTCTCTCTCTCTCTCTTTGTTTGCTTGTTTTTTGAGGTAGGGTCTCACTCTAGCCCAGGCTAACCTGGAATTCACTATGTAGTCTCAGGGTGGCCTTGAACTCACAGCGATCCTCTTACCTCTGCTATCCGAGTGCTGGGCTTAAAGGCAGGCGTGCACCACCACACCTGGCTCTCTCTCTCTCGCTTGCTCTCTCTCTCTCACTCTCTCCCTCCTTGTCTCTTTCAAATAAATAAAATAAATACTGTGAATATCACATTGCTAAAAACCCTCTGCCATCTCCCTGGTCATAATGTAGCCCATGATTAAATCCTTCTATCTAGGACCTTCCCTTTCATTAGACACCCACAAGGGAGGGAAGGAAGCCAGAGAGGGTTGTTCTCCTAGACTTCCCCTGTGGTGACAGGGCAGCTGGCAATGATGCTGATGGGGACAGTGATGGCGAGTGGGACATGGTGGTAGGACGGTGGTGATGGGTGACGATGATGGTGATACCAGCCAGGATGACTGCGACCATGAGAAGACGACCGATAACACTATTAGGCTGCAGTGCAAGCGAGCCTGACATGTGCCTCCATGATTTGACTTGATTTCCTATTTATTCGGAGAGAAAGAGAGAATGGGCATGCCAGGGCCCCTTGCCACTACACACAAACTCCAGATGCATAAGCCACTTTGTGCATCTGTCTTTACATGGGTACTGGGGAATTGAACCCTGGCCAGCAGATGCCTTTAACCACTTAGCCATCTCCCCACTCTATGATTTTTTTTTAAATTTATTTATTAGAGAGAGAGAGAGAATGGGTGAACCAGGGCCTCCAACCACTGTAAATGAACTCCAGACTCGTACGCCACCTTGTGCATCTGCCTTACGTGGGCCCCGGGGAATCAAGCCAAGGCCCTTTGGTTTTGCCGGCAAACGCCTTAACCACTAAGCCATCTCTCCAGACCCTTTGCCCCCACAGCGATCTGTAATACCCTCTTACTGCATGTCAGGCTCTATGGAAAGAGCTTTACCTGTATGACTTCCTCTGAGACTCAGTGAGTCTCTGTTGGTACCACAGCGCTACTGACCCAGCTTGAAGATTTCAGAGGACAGGCTACAACTGAGCCTGCAGCTCGGATGAAGCATACAAACATGGAGACAGGTAAGAGAAGGCCTAGTGTGCAAGCCACTAATCCAAAACCATTCCGCCTGTAGATCCTTCATTCGCATCAGGAATCTCAAACGGGAGGGAGGAGAAGGGCCTCATCTCTGTCTGCCGCTGGTAATCCACCTCCATCATGGCTCTTTGAGGGCTGTGGCTGACATCTTGTTCCTCAGGACTGTTGTAGACAGAAAAAGAAATTATGAGGAACGGTAAATGAGCATGACACTTCTATTATTTGTTAAATAATTTATTTGTGTGTATGTGTGTGTGCACCAAGGTCTCTTGACACCAGACACTTGCTCCATTTTCAGTATCTGGCTTTTACATGAGTACTGGGAAACTGAACCCAGGCCCATAAGTTTTGCAAGCGGTGCACCTTTAACCGCTGAGATGCCTCCCCACCCCATGACGCTTCTTTTAAATCTTTCATATCTGCCTCCTGCTACTTCCACACATTTCTCCCTCTACCCCTTCCTACTCTATGTTTAGGCAAACCAAGCTTCCCCTCAGTGCCCAGATCTGCCACCCTCTCAGGAACTCAGCTCCTTTTCCTGCCTCTATACCCAATCTGGATAAAGTGTCCCTTCCTGCTACACTTCCAGCCCCTGGGGCAGATCATAGCACTCCGCACAATGTACTGTAATTGCGTGTTTACTCACTGCCACTCACACTAAAACTTCCACGGCAGGGGCAGTGGTTGCGACCTGTTCCCTTTGTATCTGCAATGCAAGGTAGCCTTCCTGAATAATAGGAAGCACACAATACAGGATGCATGGAGGGATGGATGGATGGATGGATGGATGGATGGATGGATGGATGGATGAGTGGGTGAATGGGTAGGTGGATGAGTGGATAGATGGGTTGATGGGTGGGTGTGTGGATAGATGGTATATTAGTTTGCCCAAGCTTCCATAATAAAGCACCCCAGACTGGCTTGAACAGCAGATAATTTGTTTTCTCACAGTTCTGGAGGCCAGAAGTCGACTATCAAGGTGTCAGCTGGTTTGGTTTCTCCTGGGGCTTCTTCCTTCCGCTGGCAGATGGCCACTTTCTCACTGCAGTCCTTACCTGATCGCTGCTACTCTCTGCTGTCCCCGTCCTCTTTTAACAAGGACCAGCCCGGTTGGATTAGGGCTCATCCTCACAATCATTTTAGCGTAATCAGCCCTGGAGAAATGGCTCCATGGCTAAAGGCACTTGTTTGCAAAGTCTGATGGCCCGGGTTAGATTCCCCAGTATGCCCATGTACAGCCTGATGCACAGTGGCACATGCACCTGGATTTGTTTGCAGCAAGAATCTCTGGTGCACCCATTCTCATTCTCCCTCTTCCTCCCTCCTCCCTCTCTCTCTCTCCTCATAAATAAAAAAAAAAATTCAAAACAACTGTCTCCAGATACAGTCACATTATAAGGTATTAGAGATCGTCAACATATGAACGGGGTGATACAATTCAGCCCACAAGTGATGGATGGATGGATGGATGGATGGACGGATATAACAGTTCATGACCTGGAATGCTAGACATCCTGTGTTGCCAGGTTTCCCACACTTTAGGTGAACAGTTTAGTGGAAAGTGGGAACTATATTTAAATGCAATGATTTTGAGAGGCTCAGACAGCACATAAATATATGTTGCTAGTTTAACCACAAAGATAAGTAGAAGGGGCACATGGACATGATAGAATTCTAAGTTACTGAAGCAGAAAAGCAGCTATTGAAAAACCCCCATTCTCCAAACCTGGTTTTTATCTTTCTCTTGCCTTGCTCAGGATCTCCCATATCTCCTTGTTAGAATCAAATCACAATACCAGGATGGGTTGGGGGAATTTGGCCTCCTATCCACCCCAGGGTTCTATCAGTCTATCTGTCCCTGCCCTCTGGCCCTCTATTTTCTTCAGGGTCTTCCCCACAACCCTCCAACCTAGATATCATCCTGCCACCTTCTCTCAGAAAATCTAGTGTCTGACTGACCTTCTCCCCCAGTTAATTCTGCCATCCATCATTCAGCTTCCTCAGAATGAGGGAGGGTGGTAAGCAGAGGTCAGTGTGTGGTTCTGGTACGTATCTAACATCTTGTAAAAGTAATGTTACATGAATAGTTCACACGACCTGTGAAAAGTAATAAACATCAAGAAGGTGAGCCGGGGAGACGGCTCAGCTGGCAAAGTGCTCGCTGCACAAGCATGAGGACCCGAGTTCGACCCCTAACATAAACACAAAAACGCCAGGCGTGGTGGCGTGTGCTTCTAGTCTCAGTGCTGGGGAAGCAGCAACAGGACGGTTCTTAGGGCTTGCTGGCCAGCCAGACTAGCCTACTCAGTGAGATCCAGGCCAATGAAAGATCCTGTCTGCAACATGAAAGATGAATGACATTCCCAAGGCCAAGGGTTGTCTTCCGGCCTCCACATGCTCAGGCACACACATACATGTATGCCCACACGCATCAGAAAGGTTACTGTAAGTTACATGTGGGTTTCTCATTAAAGTGCGTCAACTAAGTTAGTGCAGACCTCTGTCATCCAGAGCCTACCTTGGTATCTTCAGCTACAGGAAAAGCCAAGATATGGCTGGAGAGATGGCTTGTTGGTTAAGGTGCTTACTTGCAAAGCCAAAGGACCCAGGTTCAATTCCCTAGGACCCATGTAAGCCAGATGCAAAAGGTGGCACATGTGTCTAGAGTTCATTTGCAGTGGCTAGAGGCCCTGGCATGCCCATTTCTCTCTCATTCTCTCTCTTTCTCAAGCAAATAAATACAAATAAAAATACTGGGCTGGAGAGATTGCTTAGCAGTTAAGGTGCTCGCCAGCAAAGCCAAAGGACCCAGGCTCGATTCCCCAGGACCCATGTAAGCCAGATGTACAAGGTGGCACATGCATCTGGAGTTTGTTTGCAGGCCTAGAGGCCCTGGCATGCCCCTCTCCCCTTTTCCTCTGTCTCTCTCTCTCTCTGTCTCTCTGTCTCTCTCTCTCAAATAAACAAATAAAATGAAATGTTAAAAAAATAAATATTTTTTTAAAGAAAGAAAAAGCCAACATAGCATCCACAAGCCAGGGCTCACAGTCCCCCCCAGCACCCCGTCCTAGGGTGGGGTGAGAGGTTCAGTGAAATGATATTCATACTTCCGGAGAATGTTGGCTGTGGTGCAGTGAGTTATTACTATTTTATCTCTGCCAGGACACGCTCCTCCTGGGGGCCTTGTATGCTGAGCTACTTTACAGCGTATCACTGGGAGGGGCGCAGCAGGGACACTAAGGAAGCATTTCTTTCATTCAGTTCAGGCTCTGAACAAACATGATTATCTGATCTGTGCAGGGGGCTATGGGAGGGAACAAAGCAGTCCAAAGTCCCCATCCCCTGGAGTCCTTGCAAGGGACACCAGACACCTCAGGCAAATCCAGTGTGGTAGGTGGAAGAGAGGGACCCGGATGGGGGTGGGGGCTCTAACGTCAGATTGGGTGGCCAGGAAAGCCTCACTGAGAAGGCAACCTCTGAGTACAAACCTTATGGGAGTGAGAGTTCCTGTCAAGGAAGCATCCAGAAGAAGAGCCTCTGGGCGGAGAAAGGAAAAAATGCAAAGGCCCGTGGCACATCCAGGAAACCAAAAGGAGGCCAGGACAGCTGGTACCGGTGAACAAGTCACACATCAAGTGTTTATGGAGTCCCTGCTGCTTATCAAATAAAAGACCTAGCAAACACAATGCCTGGCACAGAGTTCTCGGCATATATGGCTATTATTATCGGCTACCATCACCTTATCTCTCCCAGCACTGCCACCACCACCCCAGGCCCAGAGCAACTCCTGGCACCCAGTTAGAAGCCAGTAATTGAATCTCAGTGCCCTGTGTGGGCCACTGTCCCAAACCACTGCCACCTGGTCTCCCTTGAAGCTCAGTTCTGTCGGGGATGTCTTGTTTTCTTACGTGGGCCTTTTATTCTGAAGATCCTTGGTCTGATAGCAGAATGTACGTAAGTGCTGCCTGATCCCTCTCTGGGTTTCCCCACCTTCACAGAGGGAGTTTGGATTGTGACTTCTGACGGGTTCCCAGGGCCCCTTCCCTTCACAGTCCCGCTCAGCAGGCAGCTGTCTGAGTCCCAGTGATGCAGGATTTGGGGGCTCTTCAGGAGGAGTCTCCCAGAATTCATAAACCCCAAGTTTTGCGTTCTGTCATACCTTTAACAAAGAATTGATAAAGATAGACTCAAGAAGGGTTAATTCTGAATTATTAAGTTTATTGAAGGGAATCACAAATTGTGGGGTTTAGGAAACATGCTCTCATGTGGGAACACTGCATAGTTTATAAGGTTTTTTAAAGAGAAATTGAAGTTTTTTAAAATATATTTTATTTGTTTATTAGAGAGAGAGACTGGGTGCACCAGGGCCTCCAGCCACTGCAAAAAAGAACTCCAGACACATGCGCCCCCTGGTGCATCTGGCTTACATGGGTCCTGGGGAATCGAACCTGGGTCCTTTGGCTTTGGAGGCAAACACCTTAACCACTAAGCCATCCCTCCAGCCCCAGCATTACTATTTTAACTTAAGCCCTTCTTGGTTCAGTACACTCAACTAGGTCCTCTGCTCCTTGCTTCAAATGAGGGAAATGCCATCCATGCCGTGCTCCGTTTCCCTGATGTCCAGGAAAGGAGAAGCAGACAAGAGCTTCACCGGAGGGAGGCTTCCAGCCATCGCCTGTATCTCACACTTCACCATCACCCCGGGACTTTCAAGTCCCTCATCCTTAAGCCTGGGCTTTAATTTGATCTGTGCCAGGCAGGAGGGGGGCTCCTCTCCCGCTGTCCCAGTGTTATTTCACATCACTCTCATTCCTAAATGTACCCTCTCTGCATCAGGTCCCCCCCCACCCCGCACCATTTGGCTTCCTTCCCTCCCTCCATCCCTCTTCTCTGGAACCTAGCCAAGGTCTGTCCTCTAGGATGAATGAAGTCTTTCTTCCTCTCCACCCAACCGAAAAGCTTCTCTTTGAAGACGAGAGAAGGAGATTTACAGTAAGGAAGACAATCTCATTTAGAGGAAAAGAAAGCTGGGGCCCATTGTGTCTTAACCATTGAGCTAAGCGTCAGGACCACCTCCATCTGATTCCCTAGCTTCTTGGGTGGGTGACATCCAGGGAATCTTGACTAGCTGCTAACCTCAGCATAAGTATTTGGTGTCCAATTTCTAATACAAGGCAGCATGAAAAATCGGTTTTTAGTGATTACCGCAGAGGCCACATCCCAAGTACTTGTCAAACAGAAGAGGTACCAATAAATGTTTGTCCTGTCACTGAGCGGACATCGGTGCCCTGAAGTGAAGGCAGGTGGATCTTCAGAGAAGGAAGGATACCTCATTCTTCAGAAAGGAGACTCTTGGCTCTGCAAACAGAGTTAAATGACGAATTTTATAAGAGTGACTCAGACTGTGCTGTTTTCATAACAGCTGACCTGGGCTCACAGGCTAAGCTGCCCAGGGGCTGGGATTATCTTTGACTGAACTGCCCTACTGCAGAGCCAGATTTTGTCTTAGCCAGGAAGGAAGGGAGTTGTGATGAGAAGGCCTCCCTTCAGTTCTCTTAGGTAGATGTGTGTGTTCTCCTGAAAGGTACAACCTCTGCAAAGGTTTCTGAGACCTCTGGGACTAAAGGACAACTCAAATCTGTCTCTCTTGCTCATCTGGATGTGTTTTGGCATGTCTTCTCCGGAAATGCCTTGCATCTGTTCATCCTGCAGGCAGTGACCAGGCCGGGCTGACCTTGGCCAAAGGCTCAGTCAAGAGGAAAGGGAAGAATTCACACAGCTGTCACCCTTGATTTCCCATTCATCAGAATGCCTGGTAGGTAAATAGTATTATATCACATTTGTTTGTAGAGAAAGAAAGAAAGATAAATTGATAGAAAGATAGAAAGGAAGAAAGAAAGAGAAAGAAAGAAAGAAAGAAAGAAAGAAAGAAAGAAAGAAAGAAGGAAGGAAGGAAGGAAGGAAGGAAGGAAGGAAGGAAAGAAAGGAACCAGTAACCTGCTCAGAAACCTGCACTTATCCAAATTCAGATCTGGATTTCAAAGTGTGAGCAATGGGTCAGAAAGGAGGGCTCCTCTTCCACCATCTCAATGCTCTGTCTTGTAGTCCTAAATACCCCCTTCCCATGGAGGGTGGACTGCCTCTTGAACCTGTCACTAAGGTCAGCTTGGCCTTGACACCTCCCTCAACCTGGTGCCTACCTGTCTGACCAGCTTGTCCCCCATGATTTTTTATGCATCAGTAGTGTTCCAGGGATTTGTGGGGGAAATGTCAAGCCTGTTAATGAATATTTCTTAAAGGCACCCCAGATAACAGTTATCCTTAGTTAAGAATCACTAAAATACCAGCTACTTGGGAGGCTGCAACGAGACGGTAACAAGTTCAAAGCCAGCCTGGGCAACTTAAAAGACGTTGATTCACACATACAAAATAATGAAATAAATAACAAGAACCAATTTAAAAAGATTTAAGGAAATAGCCCAGTAGTAGAGCACTTGCCCTGCAAGAATGAGACCCTAGGTTCAATCCCCAGTACTTCAATAAAAAAAAATCACTAAAATCTATCTACCCTAGGGCCAGGGAGATGACTGTAGGAACAATGCTTCTTACACAAACATGAATTCAGTTTGAACTCAACTCCAGAATCCACATAAGAAGCTGGCCATGAATACACTTGCCTGTAACTCCAGTGCTTAGGAGGGAGGAAACAGGAGGATCACTGGAGCTCACTGGTCAGCCAGTCTAACTCAACAACAGTGCAAGTTCCAGGTTCAGTGAGAGACTCTGTGCCAAGGAAATAAGGCAGAAGAGTGATAGAGGGGGACACCTGATGTCCCCCTCTGGCCTCTGCTTGCATGAACACAGGGGCATGAACACCTGTACGTACCCATGTACATACCACATGTACACATATACCACTACAGAAACCTCCAAACTATGTACTCTTTGTTCCAGATAAACCTATCCCTCACCATTTCCCATACCAAACTTCCTAAGCTAAGCAACAGCAATTTGCCCTTCAATAAAACTCTTCCTCACTGCTCCATTGATAAGAAGCCTGTTGTCATCTGTGTGAACAGTGAAGAAGGGAAGACATTAGGAGGTATTACAGGTTTGGAAAAAAAATGCCAACATAGATGCTTAGCTCATTCTACACATGATAAATAACAAATGAATTAGATAATTGAATGCAAAAGTTTCATATCTAGGGAAATCAGAAAAAAAATAACATTTGTCATCTCTTCACGTTTTCCTGGGGAGACGGAATGTCTAAAACCTGGAAGAAAAAGATTTGGTAAAAAGGGAAAAGTGTATCAGATTTAACTACATAAAAGCACAAAACTACATTCATAAACAAATGTGAAAGCACCTTGGAAATATGTGCTCTTAATTTGAAAGCAGGTAGGAAAATATTTGTTGTAAATATGACAAAAATGAGTATGCTGTTATTTTAAAAGGAGCTCTGAAGATGGAAAATCGGTCTTGTTTATGATCTTATTTCCTGTGCCTAAGGATGCTTGGCCTATAATGTAGATGAGTAATCTCTGTTGAAGGAAGAAATTAAAAACAAACTTAAAACTCTAGATACAAATGAGCAAAGGACATGAACATAATTCACAAAAGAGAGAATATGATTATTTAGCACATAACTTATTATCAACCTACTTGTGATATTAAAAAATGGAGATACTTAAAATACCACTGAGTTATTGTTTTTATTTACAAAATAAGGCTGAGATTTAAAAGAAAACAACATAACAAAGATAAGAAACATCATGCTGGGACATCCAACACAAGACAGCCCCGTCCCACTGTCACTGATTCAGCCACTTTGGAGAGTTATAGACGTGGGACAAAGGATATGGTGGCATTACCATGGTTGCTGAAATGGGCATGTGTCCCCCAAAAGACTCATGTACTGAAAGCTCAGCTCCCTGATGGCGGCGCTGTTGAGAAGTGAAGGCTGTGCCCAACTCAAAGGATTAGAGTCACGATCTGAGAGCATTATTGGGAGGTGGTAGAAAGGAGAAGGTGGAGCCTGCTTGGAAGAAGTAGGTTACTGGGAACATACTCTTGAAGAGGACTCGTTGCTCCCAATCCATCCCTCTACCTTCCTGCTTCCTGACTCCTATAAGGTGAGCAGCCTCCTCCGCCACATGCTCCAGCCGCCGCAGTGTTCTGCATTGCCTCGGGCCTGAAAGCAGCACAGAGAGCCACCCTGGAGCAAAACCCTCTGAAACTGTGAGCCAAAGTAAACCTTTCTTCCATTAAGTCATTTTGATACCTCAAAACACTGGAATGGCATCAAAAGAGAGGAAATCTGATGAAAAATTGAAAAAGTAAGTGTATATTTTTTGAGTAGCTGCTCCTTCCTCCCCTGGAACTTCAGGGACCAACTGCCTGGGTCATGAAAGAGGAAGCCACAGGGGACACATCCTGACTCGTACCAGTCTTCTACTGTCCGTACTAAAGATAATATGACTGGGGTTTCCTCTACATACAAGTGTGTCCTGCTTACAATAAAGCCACACAGCTCCCTCCCCACTTTTGCAAGCTTGCTTGGTGCCAAAGTTTCCGTGTGTGCCCCTTAGTCATGAAGTTCTGAAAACTGTCTATAAAGCATAGGATGACCCAGACTCAGACTTTTGGAGGTATTTGTGGAGCACAAGAGTCCCTTCAGCCCATCATGGCATAATAATAATAATAAACTCTTAAGTTCTACAGTCCTCTTTGAATAGTGCTTGGCTTTCCCACTGACTGGAAACCGAATTTCTACAATAGTCTTTCACACTGTTCAAAGGCCTCTTTCGTCTGAGCAGCACCTCTCTCCCCTCTACCATCTGACAGACCCCAGTATCGTCAGGTGGGTCACGTACCTTCCAACCCCTGGGATTCTTCAAGCCGGCCCTGACATCTCTCTCATCTCTGGCTGTGACTCAGGTGGGGATGTAGCTCTGCTGGGTCACATCTCTTGAGTGTGGAGCGAGTGGACCCACAGATACAGTGGACTGGTTTTCAGACACAGACCCTCTGGCTTTGCTTTCTGAGCTCCCATCCTTGCGAAGGTCATTTTCTGCATCCTTTCTCTACCCACATGTTGGCACAATGAGGGAATTAACCAGTCCCTTGGCCTTGCAATGTCCTACAGTAGGTTTCCTCTTCCAAGAGCCAATGGCTAAATATTCAGGAATTGTGTAAACTGGTTGCCAAATGGTTGTCCCTGGTGGAAGTATCCAGCCCATGGAAATTTTAAAATGGTATAAGTTAGGTCTTTTACTTTTTTTTTCTTTTTTCCTTTTCCTTGGAGTGTCAGTTGTTGACATAAGCCAGTTGTTAGGCATTTTCCTTAAAAAGGAAATTTTTCCTTAAAAAGGAATCCAGGTTGGACTTCTGTCACTATCACTCCAGAGAATAGAGGGCCATGCAGGTGCAGACGGGGACGTTCACGTTCTCGGCTCTCCAGCTTACAAATGAAAATGGCCCCTCGAGAGGGCTAATCAAAATCTGAGAGGATATAAATAAATCATATGGAATCCTACTTTTTTGGACAATGGAACACTCAGGAGCCATAGATTGTTGCTAGAAAATTTTCAGTGCCAGGGATGGGATACCTTCCAGTGAGTTGTTGGCCAGGGAGGTACCTGATGCCCCCAAAACATTACAGGCCATTGCTGAGGCCCTTGGTTTCCCACCAGGAAAAGATGGTAAGACCCTATTGCTGAAGACTCCACATACTTGGGCTGCAAGGCCACTAAGAAATCCTGCTGGAACTGAGTTGAGAACCTCCTCCATGTAGACCAACTGACAGAAAGCTGAAAGAAGCCATTCTGTATGCAGTTCAATGAGAGAAAAAGAAATTACCAGTGAAGATACTCAACAGTGCACACTGCACGCCTTATATTTGGCCAGCCAGGCCAAATGAGCCAAAGGGTGCAATAGTGGCTCGTCTGTCATGGTGGAAACCAGCTGCCCTCTAATTAGACTGGAGGCCCACTCCACGGGAGGGAATACATCCCTGATACTGAAAACTTAAAACAGGGGGAGACATGAGCCCTAGGGGTATAATGTCTGCTGCTGTCTGGCTAAATGTATATGCTTATCAAACTGCCCAGTAAGCACTTCTCTTAATGTTCATAGCCTTATATTAATGCTACTCTCACTTTTGGTAGAGAATCTTCTCTTTTCAGATGGCAGTGACCTTGGGATGACTCAGAAGGCATCATGGTGCTGGATAGAAGTGACAGGAGTCCTCAGTACTGTAATATCTCTATCACACCTTCCAAGGCTCAGGGTCTAATGAGGAAGAGGTGGCAGAAAGAATGTGAGAGCCAAAGGAAGGGTAGGACTCCTTACAACATGCTCCCCCAGACACAAAATGGCCTGGATATCCATGACCTCACAGTGCCTGACACTACCTACATAAGACCATCATAAGAGGAGGAAAAGATCGTGACATCAAAATTAAAAGAGAGACTGATTGAGATTGGGAGGGGATATGATGGAGAATGGAGTTTCAAAGGGGAAAGTGGGGGGAGGGAGGGTATTACCATGGGATATTTTTTATAATCATGGAAGTTGTTAATAAAAATTTGAAAAAAATGTCCCCTTGAGCAGCCCACACAGAGGCAGACCTCAGGGGGGAATGTCAGGATAAGCTGGCCCCTCCATCCAAGCAGAATTCTCCCCAGTCCCAGCTACACACCCTGGGCTACCTTCTCCACATACTTCAGTTTTGGAGGGGCCTTTTTGCAGGGTAAGATGATGGTGCATTCATCTGCACTGGAAGTGACACTTGTGATGAATGGGATGCAGCCCCAGGGAGAACTTTCTGCAGAAAATGCATTTGCCTCTGAGCCCAGCCTGGAGTCCAGACAGAGGTCTAGAAGGATCACAGCCTGCGGGCCATGTGGAAGAAGAAGGACTAAAAGAAATGTCCAGGGCTGGAGAGATGGCTTGGCAGTTAAGGCGCTTGCCTACGGAGCCTAAGGACCCAGGTTCGGTTCTCCAGGTCCCACGTTAGCCAGAGGCCCATGGTGGTGGTGCATGCATCTGGAGTTTGTTTGTGGTGGCTAGAGGCCCTGGTGCACCCTTTCTCTTTCTCTCTAAATAAATAAATAAATAAATAAATAAATAAATAAATAAATAAATAAAAATCTTTTTTTTTTTAAAGTTCAGGCTTCTTCCAAGAGCCCATGCTCTTGGTCCACTCTTCTTTGGGGCAGGATTCAACAACTGGGCAGGAAAAGAGACACTGGCCCCATCTCCAGCTTTCTTTCTGCCCAGTGACCCTGCCCATTGACCAAAGAGAACCAGTGGGTGCTTGAGCTCTGCTTAATCCTATTCTTCCTCCTCCTCCTCTTGGAAAAGAAGCCAGGGGGTAAAGGGAATAGTGTGAACATGGGAGCCCCTCCTCGTGTGTCATCAGAATTACATGGGCAGCAAGCCTAGGGCCCTTAGAAATGTTCACACTGACTACATCACTGATATAATTCCTGGTAATTGGTTATAAAGAAATAACACAAAATAGAGTAAAAACAATTTGCACAGACCTGTTTATTACTGAGCTATTTCGAGTAAGAGAAAAACTGGAATCCATACACACATCTAACAATGTAAGAATGATTAAGTAACTGTAACATGTCTGTCAGCTTAGCTTCACACATCGCAGTCATTAAACATGTTGGAAGAGACTACAATGAGGTGGGAAAACACTGATATTAGCTAAGTGAAAACTTTGGATTTAAATTTTCTATTCAGAACGAGAAGCAATGCCCGGCCATGGTGGCGCACATCTTTAATCCCAGCACTCAGGAAGCAGAGGTAGGAGGACTGCTGTGAGTTCAAGGCCAGCCTATGATTACAGAGTGCATTCCAGGTCAGCCTGGCCTAGAGTGAGACCCTACCTTGTGTGGGGTGGGGAGAATGGGAAGCGATGCGAAAATAAAGGAAGGGAGCAAACTAAGGTGCCCACTGACCAAACACTGCAAGGACAGACTCCAAAATGTCCACTGTGGTAAAACTGTTATGGGCTTCACTTCGGTTTTTCTCACTGTTTCCCAAGTTGTGGTCCATAAACTTAAAAAAAAAAAAAAAAAAAAGTGGTTCTCATTTATCAGGCCTTTCTCTTGTGCATGGCTTAGGCTAAACCTTTTTCACAGGTTACCTCACTTAAACCTCCAGCAACCCTGAATGATGGATATTTTTGTCATTTCCAGTTGTCTAATGACACCGAGAGGCAGAGAGCTTAAGAACGTAGCTCAGAGTCACTCAACCGATGGGTGGAGAGCAGCCGAAATTTAAAGCCTGGCCTCTTTTGTGTTTCGAGCCTAAAGCCCCATATTCACCTCAACATTCCAACTAAGGAAAGAAATTAAATGAATAATTTATATCAAGCCATACATTATAAAGAATTGCATATTGAGGGGAAAAAAATCAACATCTTTGAAGTAATAGCTCACTCCTCAAGGCTGGCTCAAAGCTTAGCTCTTTCGTGAGAACTTCTGCCACCAACCCTGAACTCTTATGTTGGTGTCTCCCCCTGCCCTTACTGACTGTTTTGTTTTTCGAGGTAGTGTCTCACTCTAGCCCCGGCTGACCTGGAATTAACTATGTAGTCTCAGGGTGGCCTCGAAGTCATGGGATCCTCCTACCTCTGCCTCCTGAATGCTGGGATTAAAGGCATGCACCGCCATGCCAGGCCTCACTGACTTTTATGCTAACCTGTTCTGTCAACTTTCTTTCCTTGTTTGCGGGGTTTACACATGTACCTCAGAGATGATGCAGGCCGCTGCAATAAAGCAAGAATGATTGGCTTCTCAGTGTGTAGACAAGTCATGTTTAGACTATGCAGTGGTCTATCAAGTGTACAATACCATTGTGTCTGAAAATGTGTACACCTTAATCTAAACATACTTTATTGCTTAAAAAGAATGCTAACAATTGGGCTGGGGAGATAGCTCAGTTAGTAAAGTGCTTGTTGTTCAAACGTGAGGATCTGAGTTCAGACCCCCCAGCACCCAAATACAAGCTGAGGGGACTCCGTGGGACTCACTCCTAGGGATTCTAGCCAAACTGAGGAGCTCTACGTTCAGTGAGAGACCCTGTCTCAAAAACTAAAGTAGAGGGCTGGACAGATGCCTTAGCAATTAAGGCACTTGCCTGCAAAACCAAAGGACCCAGGTTCCATGCCCCAGGACCCACATAAGTCAGATGCACAAGGTGGCACATGTGTCTGGAGTTCATTTGCAGCGGCTAGAGGCCCTGGCGCACCCATTCTCTCCCTCTCTCTCTCTCTCTCTCTCTCTCTCTCTCTCTCTCGCTAGCTCTAACTCTATCTATCTCTCTCAAATAAATAAATAAATAAAAATACAAAAGAGAATTTTTAAAAATTAAGTGGAGAGAAATAAAGGGATGTCAGCCTTTGGCCTCCACAATGTGCACACAAACGTATATATACACACATGCATGCTATATCTCAATACACAAGCAAAAAAACAAAGAAGAAAGAAAATTTTTAAAATGCTAACAATCATCTGAGCCTTCCCCAAGTTGTAGTCTGTTTTGCTGGTTGGGATCTTGCCTCACTGGAGATGACTTCTGCCTTATCAGGGTGGTGGCCGCTGAATTGCCTCTGGCAATTTCTTAAAATAAGATGACAATGTACTTTTCTGCACCCGTTGGCTCTTCCTCCCATGAGAAATTTATCTTAGCGGGCTGTGTTGTTTGATGGCATTTCACCCATGGTAGGACTTAATTCAACACTGGGTGAGTCCTCTCAGACTCTTTAGCTGTGTTATGAAAGAAGCTTATGTGGTGTGCCAAGTCCTTTGTGGTCAGTCCCACCGTGTCCCCAGTAGCCGCCCTAGAAGCGCATTCCCCTCGTCTAACTATTTCCTAGCTCACCCACAGAGACACTCCCCCATCTGCTGAAGGCTGTACCGTGCGATTGAATGATCCCGTCACATCTTCAGGGTCCATTTCCTTCTTTCTTTCTTTTTTTTTTTTAAGATTTATTTATTTATTTATTAGAGACAGAGAGAGAGGGAGAAAAAGATAGAAAGAGAGAGAGAGAGAGAATGGGCACGTCAGGGTCTCCAGCCACTGTAAACAAACTCCAGACATATGCACCACCTTGTGCATCTGGCTTACGTGGGTCCTGGGGAATTGAACCTGGATCCTTAGGCTTCACAGGCATACGCCTCAACCGCTAAGCTATCTCTCCAGCCCTTCAGGGTCCATTTCTAATTCTTGTTCTCCCACATCTGTACTTACTTCCTTCACTGAAGTTATTTGTTTGCTTGTTGTATTTTTGAGATAGGGTCTCATAGGCTGGCCTTGAACTTACTATGTGGCCAAAGAGTTCCTGTTCCTCTTGCCTTCACCTCCCAAGTGCTAGAATTAAAGGCATGAGCCACCATACCCACCTTCACTGACGTCTTGATCCCCTCAAACTCAGCCATAAGGACTGGAAAGATCTTCCGAGTTCCTGGGTTTTGTTTGTTTGTTTTGATTTTTGTTTGTTTGGTTGGTTGGTTTTTGGTTTGATTCTCCGATATCCATGCAAAGTCAGATGTACAAAGTGGTACATGAGTCTAGAGTTCATTTGCAGTGTCTACAAGCCCTGGTGCACCCATTCTCTCTCTCTCTCCTTGTAAAAAATAAATTAAAAAAATTAAATACCTGAGTTTATGGTGGACATACATTCAAACCACCACACTTAAGGACCACCCACTAGCCCCAACTTCCTAGAGGTTCCACTACCTCCCAAAAGTGCTATCATAGGAACAAAGCCTTAACTTACGACTCTTTGATGGCCATTCCACATTCACACTATAACACTGTTTCTGTTACATTTAAATATATACATTTATTGTGAGTTTTCTATGTGCCAGATGGTAAAGATATAGAAAGCTGAAGAAAAAAAAAGAGACAATTTCTCAAGTACGTAATCTTTAAGTCCCTTAAAAATGAACAGCTTAAGTCTACGGGGGGGGGGGGGGTGATTCAATTGCTAAAGTTCTTGCCACACAAGCATGAAAACTTGAGTTTGGATCCCCAGCACCCACATAAATACCAGGCACGCTGGCGCATGCCTGTAATCCCAGCACTGGGGAGGCAGAAACAAGAGAACCTCTGGTGTTTGCTGGTTAGCCAGTCTAGCCAAATTGGTGAGTTCTCTAAAACATTAGGAGAATAAGCTGGGTGTGGTGGTGCATGCCTTTAATCCTAGCACTGCACTCAGGAGGCAGAGGTAGGAGGATCGCCTCAATTTCAAGGCCACCCTGAGACTACATAGTGAATTCCAGGTCAACCTGGGCTAGAGCGAGACCCTACATTGAGCAAATAAAAATAAAAAACTAAGCCGGGCATGGTGCCGCACGCCTTTAATCCCAGCACTCGGGAGGCAGAGATAGGAGGATTGCCATGAGATTGAGGCCACCCTGAGACTCCATAGTGAATTCCAGGTCAGCCTGGGCTAGAACAAGACCCTACCTCGAAAACCCAAAAAGTAAAAAAATTAAAAAATAAACTAAAATAAAAAGATTAGGAGAACAGTTGACAAAAGCACTCCACATCAACCTCTGGCCACACATGCCTAAAAGTACACATGTACCAGCATGCATACGTGTATGCACAAGCACACAAACATGCCTGCACACATGACACGCAACACAAAACAATACACAGCTTATGGAACAAGAACCCCCACCCTTACAAAGTCACTGGACAAAGGACCCTGGATTTCAAGGGGACGGAACAGCTTATAGATTTTGGACCCCTTAGAAATCCAAGGGCCTGCTGTGCAGAAGTCTGCAGCTGCTTTCTCAAGCCAGGTGTTCACTTGGTCTTCCTCACGACTTCCTTCCAAAAGCTTCTCTCAAGCTGCAGAGGTTCTGTCCGTGCATCCCATAATACACAGCATTTATTGACTGACACTAACCCAGTTGCCATCAATAGCCCCAATTTGCAAGCTGTAAGACATTAGTTCTGCACGAAACTGCCCCAGCCTTTAGGGTTCCAGGAGCCCCTGCAAGACCCCCTGATGGGTTGAGCAACAGGGGATACTGAGGGTTCTGCAAAGAAAGTCCGTGTGTGCTAAGTGCTCAGGAAGGTCCATTTCCAACCCGTTTCCTGTTCCTGTTTCTTTTTCTTACTTTCAACACCAAACGCAAACCAAAGCTCTTCCTTCAGCGTCCTTAAAAATATATGGGGGAGGAGGTGCTAATGTTGGTTATCAAAGTGCGGCGAGCCCCCCCGTCCAGCGGGAAAGAACAATCACCACACGAGAATCCTTCTTGATCACACTTTATTTGGAGAGCTCTTGGTTAACAGGAGAGCGGAAGGAGAAGGGCCCGGGGGCGGGATGTGCAGCTACTTTTATTGGGGGATGAGCAATAAGGCACCTACGGATTGGCTGCTCACCCACTTGTCACCGCCAGGCGCCACGGGATAGGCTCAGGACAGGTTGCGTCAAGCGCATGCGCGTACCTTGAATACGTTTGGCGCGAAAGCACTGTCGTAAAAGAACTGGACACCACGAGGTCAGCGCCATTTTTATAAAAGCGGATTACATGTGGTTTCGTGCAGTGCCAGCGACATCTAGTGGTGGGGACTAGATGTGGCTCCCTGCAGTTCCCCCTTTCTATTATAAAGCGCAGCAGGTGAAGGTAGAGGTTTGATCTCTGATAAACAAAAGGACATTGTGAAGACCCCAGGCCAGGTGGCCAGCCAGGCTGGTGCCTCACCCGTCCGGTACCTTTTCTCAGAGATGGGATGTCGGTACCAACCCATATGCAATCAAACATGCCCTCCATGAGGCTGCTAAGAGCATACCTCATGTGCAGTACTTTGTCTCGCAGCCTGAGCGCCAATGAATGTCGTGCTCCCAACACCAACCCTCTGCCTATCCTTGTGCAATGGGCACTTCAGGCCCTAAGGGTGCAAGGGCCAGGGGAAACTAGGTGCTCTTTAGGGCCGACAGCCAAATCTGGGGGGAGGATCCACACTCCAAAGCGGCCAGTGCTTGAGAAATAACTACCTTGTCCCGCCTGGTCTGGGCTTGCAGGCGACAAATCAACCAGAGGCACAGCGCACAGCCCCCAAGGCAGCAAACTGCAAACATCCCTACCCCTACCCACTCCTTGAAGAAGGAAAAGGCAGAAGAAAGCCAAGAGGTAAAACCCTCAGCCAGGCTAAGGTCCACTCGCGTGGAATTGATCATAACAATAGCTTGTCTTAGTTCTTCCAATTCCGCATCAAAATCTAGGGACCAATTCCCTGCCAAGTACAAGGACAGTTGCTTTGACAGATTTGCTGCCCTTGTAAAGTTTTCATATTGAACGCTAGTGATGCATAAGGCATTAAGTTTCCATTCACATCCCAGCTGAGCGATTTGCCAAAGAACATCAATTTGCTCCTGAACTAGGTCCACCCTTTGATTTAGGATCATAATGCCACCTTTGAGTTGGGAATTTAAATTTGATTGTGTGTCTAAGGCGGCAGCTGTGGAAGAAGCCAAGGTATTTAAGGTAGAGGCGGTTTGAACGGAAGAAGCCATGGCTACACCAGCGGCTGTAGCTGCGGCAGCAGCAGCCGCCACCGCAGCAATAACAGCGGCCGTAATTCCAAAATCTCTCTTATGCCTGAACAAAGACAATGTACTAGGAGCCTCTACAGGCACGGGGACCCAACGGGGGACCCTAAGTACCATGGCTCTGTGATAGAATGTTGCGTCCCAACATTGGGACAAATAACAAGAAGCATTAGAACAATTGCTGAAAGAAAAGTTACTAAGGACAAACATGAATGGTGGATGGACACACACCGGGGTGGGGGCATAAGAGGCATTTTTTCCTAGGTATTTTCCTATCCGGGTGACACCCCCGAGCACTCCCCCATATCTCCATTCAAGGAATTCGTTCAGGAATAGTAGCTCATGGACTACTCCAGACACATTATTACGGGCAACTGTCCCCCCCCGTAATAAAACAAAGGGTGTCATATCTGTGCAGCTACCATTAACCCCACACAGAACCCACTTTGAAAATGGGTTCATATTACTATCCTGTAGAAATGGTCCCTCCTTCCACGACAACTGTAAAGGAAAAAGCCCTTTCATATTCGGGGAATAAGTAAAGGTCCTTCCCACATCTGCCCAGCCCACAGTACTGGACTGGCATTCCGTCCATGGCCAAAGGTCCCCTTCATAAGTTCCCAAACAGTGAGGTGCCAGGCGTGGTTGAGGCAGAGTCACAGTACCTCTCTGGCCACGAAAAAAGGTACCATTGAGCCATATCACCTCTTCTGAGAAGGAGTAACTATAAACTTTGTGGAACGAACCCCGTAATGTAGATTCTGGGCCCCATCTCCTGTTCCCCCTAAACCAAGCAAATGCCTGCATCTCCAGTTGTATACAAGAGTCACGTTCACGGACGAGAGTAAAGCAGAGACTTCCACTTTCCTCGAAGTGTCGAGCCTCCCCCAGGGGGGCAAGGGTCAGGTCTTTAACAACCGTAGGGAGATTGAGACCTTGCTGAGTAGTGAAGAACCGAGGAAGGACTCTCGCCGTGTGGCGAACGGGCAGGGGCTTGGGGAAAACAGACAGGATGCCCCAGCGCAATTCTCCTCTACTAGTCTCCAGGCACATAAGGATCAGCATCCACAGGATCTTTGGCACTCGTACTTGGATGGCCATCCTCGTCCCCTGGACTCTCCTCTGGAGTTGATGTCAGCGTCTTGACTAGCCGGGCCGGGACCCAATGTGGCGATTCCTGGTCCTGTGGAAAAACACAAACAGCTCCCCTGGATCTTACCAAAGCAAGATCCGGTCCCTTCCATTTATTATCCAACACATCCTTCCACATGACCAGTTCCGGATGTGCTTGTACCCCCTGGTGGCAATGTCTGTCTGCTGCAGACCTATCATGAACATCCAAAACTAAAAAATTAAGGGTATAGAGTGCTAGAGAGACTCTCTCCTTGGGGGTTGCATTCTCCGCTATCCCCCTTCGTTGTTTAAAAAGGATAGCTTTTAAACTTTTATTTGCTCTCTCCACAATACCTTGGCCTTGTGGGTTGTAAGGTAGGCCAGTAGTGTGGGCAACCTGCATCTGGGCACAGAAGGCACGAAACCCAGAGGAAGCATAAGCAGGGCCATTGTCAGTCTTTAGGCGTCGCGGTTTTCCCCAAGACGCCCAGGCTTCCAAACAATGAGTTTTTACCTGAGTAACCTTTTCCCCTGCAAGAGGAGAAGCATGTATGATTCCTGAGCAAGTATCCACCGAGACATGCAGGTATTTAAGCTTGCCAAATTCCAAGACATGAGTAACATCCATCTGCCAAAGATCACCAGGTCTTAGGCCCCGTGGGTTCACACCCACATGTGGAGAAGGCAGGAAAGTGACACAGGATTGACAAGCCTTAACAATATCACGTGCCTCGGACCTAGAAATGGCAAAGGTCTTTCTTAAGGTGTTAGCAGGAACATGATACAGTCTATGGAACTCGGTGGCCATATCTTTAGGACTACTCATGGCTAACATAGTCATCCGCGTGGCTTTGTCTACCAAGTCATTTGCTTGAGATATAGGTCCTGGTAGCAAGGAGTGAGCACGAACATGAGTAACATAGAAAGGGGAGGAGCGTTGCCAAATGAGAGATTGAATTTGAGAAAGAATGTTTGAGACAGGACTAGCAGAACGAATAGAAGCAGCAATTTCCAGTCCAACAACTGCATTAGCCACATACTGTGAGTCTGTGAACAAATTAAAGGGACTACTAAAAGTCTGAAACACCTCCAAGACAATCATGCATTCCACAATTTGGGGAGAGTCAGGCCTATAGAACTTCACCACAGGTTCTGAGCCCTGAACTATATAAGCTCCGCGACCTGTTTTTGAACCATCAGTGAAAATGGCAGGGGCTGAGGGCAAAGGGCCCTTTGATGTGACCCGGGGAAAATAGACTAAATTTTTTTCCACGAAGGACAGAATGGGGCTTTTTGGGTAATGGTTATCTATAGGATTTGGAAAAGCACACATAAGAATGCTCCATTCATCAACCGTACCGGATAGAGTCTCTACTTGTTCCTTAGTATAAGGGATGATAAGCTTATCAGGCAACTTCGCAAAATGAGTTAGGCACAATTTTAAACCCAAACAAGCCTGTTGGGCAACCAACTGTGGGAAGTACTGCAGGGTACGTTTTTTTTTTTTTTTTTTTTTTTTTTTTTTTTTTTTTTTTTGCGAAGCAGCATAAGTGAATAGTCAGCAGTGGGTCCAAAGTCTTTGCAGGCCTGGACTAAATCTTTAAGTTCCGTATAGGGGATTGGCTCCCAGCCTCTTTGATTGGTAGTGGTATTCAAAAGAACCGGGAAAGCGGAGGCCAGGCGGGACCACGTCCGCGGCTTAACAAAATGGCTGCGATCCTCGGCTGGGACATAGGGGGGGGGAACATGAGGGCGTGGCAGAGCACTAGGCGGTGCTCGGTTTCGAATACCAACTTCCTCTTTTAAGGCACTCCTCCCCCTAACCGCGGGAGGGCAGACACGCCTGCCCACAAACTGAGCATCCTGAGCACAATGTAAAGCTGCCTCCTCTAAATCCTGTCCCTCTGTCCCACTGGAGTCCTCCTGATCAGAAGCAGAACTACTGCCGTAATCATCTCGTATACTTAGATGTCGCAGCGGCTGTAGGGAAGGATATAACCCCACAGCCCCCTGCTGCGGCGGGGCCCTAGGGAAGTCCTCACCCCTCCCGTGCATACAGCCGGAGCCCTCATTACTCTCTTCTAACGGGGGTGCCTTCTCCTCTACATGGCAGGGAACCTTTTCCTTGAAATGACTGGCCACATTGGGAACTCCTCCCGGGAACTGACTGGCCCTTTTTTCCTGTACTTCCTTATAAAATCTGGGTTTGCTATCCCCACTTGCATCAGATTCTGACAAACTATCCTGATGTTGTCTGAGCCGTCTCCGGCCCTCCTGAAGTGGGTCCGGGTGGCTTCCAGAACGTAAACAAGAATGTATCATCCTCCAGAAAGGGAGGGTACCTCGACCTAAGTGCCCCTCCTCCCTAGCCGCCTCAAGGTCTTTACCCAGCTTTTCCCATGAGGGCAATGAGAGATCTCCGGACGCTGCAAACCATGGAGCTGCAGCATCAATGTCTTTAACAATCATTTTAATAGTGGCATTAGAGACCTTTAGATCACGTTGTTTCAAAACTTCCTTTATAGGCTGAGTAAAATCAATGGGAGCATACCGGGCACTCGATGTATTCCCCATCACGAGCTGGAAGGCTGGAAATAAAACTAACAGCCAGCCCCACGCTATCTACTGAGGATTTATCTGACTCGAGGCTCCAAGGACCAGAGCCGCGTTGTCTACCGCGGGCTTAACCGGTCCAGGCAATCAACAGACTAGGCAGGATAGAAACGAACGCAAAACAATAGAAAGACCCAGACAAAACAAACCGAAAACAGCAAGAACAGCGAGGACCTCAGACACGGACATGACTGAGACACAGAAAAGAAAAGAAAAGAAAAAGAAAAAGAATGACTTACCGGTACCTTCCTCTCCGTGTGTCAAGTTCTGAATCCTCCTTTGGCCCCTCTCCTGGTGCCCACAAGGCTCCCAGCGTCCCGGGTACTTCGGCACCAGTTTGCGGCGAGCCCCCCCGTCCAGCGGGAAAGAACAATCACCACACGAGAATCCTTCTTGATCACACTTTATTTGGAGAGCTCTTGGTTAACAGGAGAGCGGAAGGAGAAGGGCCCGGGGGCGGGATGTGCAGCTACTTTTATTGGGGGATGAGCAATAAGGCACCTACGGATTGGCTGCTCACCCGCTTGTCACCGCCAGGCGCCACGGGATAGGCTCAGGACAGGTTGCGTCAAGCGCATGCGCGTACCTTGAATACGTTTGGCGCGAAAGCACTGTCGTAAAAGAACTGGACACCACGAGGTCAGCGCCATTTTTATAAAAGCGGATTACATGTGGTTTCGTGCAGTGCCAGCGACATCTAGTGGTGGGGACTAGATGTGGCTCCCTGCATCAAAGGATGTTGCCTGCTTTGACATGGGTTTCAACAGTTCCTTTACAAAATCCTGTGACTGAGCTGGGCGTGGTGGAGCACGCCTTTAATCCCAGCACTCGGGAGGCAGAGGTAGGAGGATCGCTGTGAGTTCGAGGCCACCCTGAGACTCTATAGTGAATTCCAGGCCAGCCTGGGCTAGAGTGAGACCCTACCTCGAAAAACCAAAAAAAAAAAAAAATCCTGTGACTGTGCTTTACTGAGCTTG
This sequence comes from Dipus sagitta, assembly GCA_036346955.1. Classification (NCBI taxonomy): domain Eukaryota; kingdom Metazoa; phylum Chordata; class Mammalia; order Rodentia; family Dipodidae; genus Dipus; species Dipus sagitta. The sequence continues at coordinate 18,476,979 of CM070777.1, read as the reverse complement.
ACCTGGAATTTTGATCCTGAAACTGCTTTATCATGAAGGCGCAAATGTTTACGGAGAATATGCTTCCTGCCAGCTATTTTCCTGACTGGTTAAATAGATGGAATTCAATCCTCAAAACGAAGCCAGCAAGATAGAGGATGTTGGGCCTGAGGAGATGGCTCAATGGTTAGGAGCATTTGTCACGTAAGCATAATGGCCTCCCAGGATGGAGTCCACCAAGTTCTACTCCCAGACCTCATAAAGAGCTGGGCATGGCCACACATGTCTGTGATCCCAGTCCATGGGGGCCTGGAGTCTAGAGAATCACTGGAGCTCACTGACGGTCAGCAGTTCAGGGTTGAAGGGAGATCCTGCCTCAAGGAAAGAAATACACATTCTTCTCTGGCCTCTGCACCCACCCACATGCAGCACATGCATCTACACCCACGTTCATATGCCACGTATCACACTCACCACCACATACATAGTCTACACACACACACACACACCTGTTAAAAAGATAGATGAGGGCTGGGGAAATGGCTTAGCAGTTAAGGTGTTTGCCTGTGAAGCCTAAGGACCCTGGTTCAATTCCCCAGGACCCACATAAGCCAGATGCACAGGGGGCGCATGTGTCTGGAGTTCATTTGCAGAGGCTGGAAGCCCTGGCGCACCCATTCTATCTTCCTCTCTGCCTCTCTCTCTCTCTTTCTCTCTCTCTCTCTCTCTCTCTCAAATAAATAAAGAAATAAAATAAAATATTTTAAAAAAGAAAAGATAGATGGGATGTCAGATTTCTGGAAAAAGAACATTAAAGCTCAGAGAGTCTGCCCAAGACCACACAGCTGGTAAGATAAAATTGGGAATTTAATGGCAGTTACTTTCAAATCTAAACTTATAAAATTTCTCAAATTCAATTACTTAGGAAAACAAAAATTTCACTGGTTTTGCAGTCATTATTAGTCATTTGAGACCAAGCACTAATGTCAAAAGTTTTATCTTTTGAGGACATTATTTGGCCCTGCCTTCACTTTTAAGTTTTAAGGTGCAAATTATCATTTCTGAGTTGAAATATTTTAATGTTTTATTACAAAAGAGATTATCATTGTAAAATTTCAACATGCTAATCAAGTATAAAGTGAAATATAAATGTCACAGCATGCATGCCTTTAATCTCAGCACTTGGGAGGCAGAGGTAGGAGGATTGCCACAAGTTCAAGGCCACCCTGAGACTACATAGTGAATTCTAGGTCAGCCTGAGCTAGAGTGAGACCCTACCTCGAAAAACCAAAAAAAAAAAAAAAAAAAAAGATGCATATCTTCAGCCATTAAAGTAATGAGTTTTCCATTAGGGACTGTGGAGAGAGATGACTTACTGGTTAAAGGTGCTTGCTTAAAAGTTTTCAGCTGAAAATAATAAAATAATAATAATAATGTAAAAAGTTTTCAACTAAAAGAGATAAACTGTAAGTCTAACCACACCAGATATTGGCAAAGATATTGTGTTGATTAATCTCAGCTATCCACTTGATCAGATCTAGACTCACCTAGAAGACAAGTCTCTGGGCATAGCTGAGAGAATTTCTAGACTAGGTTAGGTGGGGTAGAAGGACCTACCCATCCCATGGGCTGCAGATCCTGGACTGAATAAAAAGGATAAAACAAGCTGTGCAGTAGCATTTGTCTTTCTCTGCTTCCTGACTGTGGTGTGATGTGAACAACTGCTTCCTGCTCCTAAGACTGTACAATGAAATCAACCCTTCCTCCCTTAAGTTGCTTATGGCAGGTATTTCATACATTCTCTTTATACTCTGCTGGGGTGTGAGACACATAGTATAACAATTTTGGAAAACAGTTTGGCCATTTCTTTAAAGAAGTGAAAGAACAAAGACCATATATTCAATGGCTATAGAACCCAAGAGAAATTTTTCCTCCATCCATTGAAGGCTTTCTTGAATAAGCTGACAAAGATTAACTCAGAGAAAAGATGTATACACTTATTGAAGTTCAGAATAGCAAATGGGACTCACAGGAGTATGGCTATCCATTAGTCCAAAATGATTCAAAAGCCCACACAAAATGATTCAAAAGCATATCCCATTTCCCTAGGGAACGGAGGAAGGAATATAGAGTCCTGTGCATGGGGTAGTACAAGATTTTTCATGGTAACTCAATAGGATTAGAAACCATACAATGGCCCAACGCCAAGTCTATTTGACCCTTGGGACAATAGCACATAAATGATTCTTTAGGACCAAAATAGGGGACAATGGAGTGTGAACACTGCTGTGATATGAGTATGAACAATGGGAGCTCTGGGAAGGACCCGAGGAGGACTTGCTGTCTTCCTTGGGGGTCCAGGCGGCAGGCAGCTAGGGGAGCTGCAGGCTCCTCGCCTTGAGCCCAGAGGCCAGCCACATGGGAAGAGCAAAGGGATCCTGGCTCTTAGGGACGTCTCCGGCTCTCAGGAGGTCAGAGAACTGTTGTCTTTGGGGTACAGCTTTCTAAGCCTAAGCATGCTCCTAGCAGCTTTGTTTGTGATGGCCCCAAACTATCAACAATCCAAATGCCCATCTGCAAAAGATGGGTAAGCAAGCCATGATTGAACCATCGGCCAGAATTCTATCCATTAAGGAAAAGAAATTAACGACTGACATATTTAGTAAGTATTTGAATCTTAAATTAATGTTGATGAATGAAAGAAGTAGGGTCAAAAGTATTGCATCATTCACTGGTGACCTTTACTCCCAGCAACTCAGGAGCCTGAGGTAGGAGGATTACCATAAGTTCACTGGTCATCTTGAATCCCAGCCCTCAGGTCAAAAACACTGTACCATTCACTGGTCGTCTTGAATCCCAGAACTCAGGAGCCTGAGGTAGGAGGATAGCCACGAGGTTACTGGTCATCTTGAATCCCAGAACTCAGGAGCCTGAGGTAGGAGGATAGCCACGAGGTTACTGGTCATCTTGAATCCCAACACTCGGGAGCCTGAGGTAGGAGAATTGCCAGGAGGGAGGTCAAGGCCAGCCCGGGGGGATCAGCATGAGTTCTAGGTCAGCCTGGGGATGGAGCCTAGGGCCTCTGCATACAAAGCAAGTGCTCTACCACTGAGCTACAGCCTCGGCCCTATGTGATTCTATTTACATAAAATTTCAGAAAACACAAAGTTTCAGTGACACAAGCAGGCCAGTGGTTCCCTGGCGGTGAGAGGGATTACCAAAAAAAAAAAAAAAAAAAACTATATAGGGACCTTTTTGTTGTTGTTGTTTTTTGATTTTTTCACTATAGGGTCTCACTCTAGCCCAGGCTGACCTGGAATTCACTATGTAGTCTCAGGGTGGCCTCGAACTCATGACGACCCTCCTACCTCTGCCTCCCAAGTGCTGGGATTAAAGGTGTGCACCATCACGCCTGGCTATATAGGGAACTTTTGAGTATGATAGATATATATGTTCAATATCATGGTTGTGGTAATGGCTCCCCACATGTGTAAGTATGGCAAGACTTAATAAATTGTACACTTGAAATATATCCAGCTTTTTGTTAAACAAGTATACCTCAATAAACCTGCTCAACACACACACATTGCACAGACTGAATATTCCTGTCTCCCTCAACATTCATATGGTGAAATCCTACTCCCGACGTGGTGGTAGCAGGAAGTGGGGCCTTTAGCAGGTGGCTGGGTCATGAGGAAGAAACCCTCACTGCAATAGCGCCTCCTGCAGTTTGGATCTAGAATTGTCCCCAAAGACTCCTGTGTTGAAGGCTTGGTCCCAAGCTTGACACTATCAGAGGGTGACAGAAACTAAGAGGTGGGGGTCTAGTGAGAGGTCACCAGGTCACTGGGAACCTGCTCTTTGAGGGGACTGTGGGACCCAGCATATTCTCTCTCTCTCTCTCTTACTCTTGCTCTCACTCTCAGGCATGATCTGTTTACATATTTGTCTCTTGAGTCCTTTCTTACTGCTACACACTCCTACCACCAGGTGCCACCACAGGCTCTAAGCCATGGAACCAACCAGTGATAGGCTGAGTCCTCCAAAACTGCGCATCAGAATAAACCTTTCATCTTAATAGGTTATCTCTGGTATTTGTTATAGTGACAAGAAACGAATATAATGGCCTTAATGAAGAGGCCCAGAGAGACCCCATGGACAAAAGGGGTCTGCTTTAAAGGACAAAACAAAAAGGCATCCACTGTAAACCAGAAATCAGCTCTCACTGCACACCAAATCTGCTACTCCTGGATCTTGGACTTTCCAGCTTCGAGCACTGTGAGAAATAAATTTTTGTTGTTTAGAACCCACCCAATCTATGGCATGTTGTTACAATAGCCCAACAGACAAAGATAGACATGTCAGTAACTCCCAAATCCTCCCCATCAGACACTACCCTTATCAATTTTTTAGTCATCTTTCTAGCCGCTAAACAACAGGGGTCACAACATACATACTATCCGATGACTGGCTTTTCAACCTGGACATTAAAAAAATAATTTTATTTATTTGTGAGGGGAGCCATAGAATAGGAGCATTATGGCCTCTTGCCACTGCAAATGAACTCCAGATGTATGTGTCACTTTGTGAAGCTGGCTTTACATGGGTGCTGGGGATTTGAACCCAGGATGTCATGCTTTGCAAGCAAGCACCTTTAAGGGCTGAGCCATCTCTCCAGTCCCTGGATATTTTCTCATCTGTACTCGCACAATTCTGGCTACCTCATAACCCAGCGTGTATATGTCTTACTGATATTTACCTGATACTCTACTTGTAGTTTTTTGAAGGTGGCTTCCAACCTGTGTTGGAGAATTTAAAAAAAAAAAAAAAAAATTGCAGTCGGGAGTGGTGGCTCACGCCTGTAATCCCACCACTTGGGAGGCAGAGGTAGGAGGATCGCCATGACTTCAAGGCCACCTTGAGACTACATAGTGAATTGCAGGTCAGCCTGGGCTAGAGTGAGACCCTACCTTGAAAAACCGAAAGGAAAAAAAAAAAAAATCATTTCCTTTTTTTGCAGAGCCTGAGCAGCTTCTGGCTCATAGAAACAGCAGGCATCTGGGCTTTCTCCCACACTTCCTGGATACCTTGGTAACCAGCAACCAAGCTGCCCTGGAACACTTGCTCCACCTGGTGGTCACTATGAGGTACTGCCTAAGCATAGTATATTCCAATCCCAGCTGTGGTCACCTTGCCTCCTTTAGACCCTTCTCAAGTAGATCTTGCCTCTAGCTTGTCTGAGTGACCTGTCGAAACCAACCTTCCCCTCTCACTCTCCTAATGAAAGCTCATCATCCAAGTCAAAAGTGAGCCTTGGGCTGGAGAGATGGCTTAGTGGTTAAGGTGCTTGCCTGCAAAACCTAAGGACCCAGGTTCGATTCCTCAGAACCCACATAAGCCAGTTACAATGGTGGCACAGGTGTCTGGAGTTCATTTGCAGTGGCTGGAGGCCCTGGCTTGCCCATTCTCTCTCACTCGCTAATAAATAAATAAAAATAAAATATTTAAAAAATAAAAGAAGGGCTGAAGAGATGGTTTAGCAGTCAAGGCGCTTACCTGAGAAGCCAAAGGGGCCAGGTTTGATTCCCCAGGACCCACATAAACCAGATACACAAGGTGGCGTGTGCATCTGGAGTTCATCTGCAGTGGCTGGAGGCCCTGGTCCACCCATTCTCTCTATCTACCTCTTTCTCTCTCTATCTCTCTGTCAAATAAATAAACACTTTTTTTAAAAAAAACTGTGCTAAAGTTATAAAAAAGATAAACAAGACAGATAAATCTTTTTTTTTAAGTGAGCCCTTACCAGAGCATACAGAATGTCTACTGCTCCAACCTCATCTATTGATTCTGTAATCTTTGTACTCTAGAAATACATGACCAATTGTTCTCTACACACCCAGTGACACTTCCCAAGGCCATATCTTTGTATCTGATATTTTGCTTTCCTTGGAGTCTCACTGTACCCACTCCTATCCCACGTCTGCCTGATAAACTCTTTTTTTAAATTTTTGTTTATTTTTAAGTATTTATTTGAGAGCAACAGACAGAGAGAGAACAAGGCAGAGAGAGAGAGAGAGAATAGGCGCACCAGGGCCTCCAGCCACTGTGAACGAACTCCAGACGCATGCGCCCCCTGGTGCATCTGGCTAACGTGGGTCCTGGGGAATCAAGCCTCAAACTGGGGTCCTTAGGTTTCACAGGCAAGCACTTAACCACTAAGCCATCTCTCCGGCCCCTAATAAACTCTTAATTCAGCACTCACAACCCTACTTAAGAGTGCTTTCCTCTTGGCAGCCTTGTGTTTTCCACAAAGTTGCGTTTCTTCTTCCCATCGAGCCTAGTTTATATATCAAATGTCACAATATGGCATTTGCATGCAATGATTATGCCTATCTCTTGCACTAAGCTGCCTCCCTTTCTAAGCTTGAGAGCAGCGCTGACTTATGACTATTGCTTTCTCCCCAGTATCTTCCACAGTGCCAGAACACAGGAAAGAGACTTAACAAAGTACACACTGAGGCTGGAGAGATGGCTTAGCGGTCAAGATGCTTGTCTGCAAAGCCAAAGGACACAGGTTTTATTCCCCAGTACCCATGTAAACCCACATGCACAGGGTGGTGTTGCATGTGTCTAAAGTTTGTTTGCAGTGGCTAGAGGACTTCTTACCCACTTCCCTCTCTCTCTCTCTCTCTCTCTCTCTCTCTCTCTCGATAAATAAATTAATTTAATTAAATAAAAAAGAAAAGCCGGGCGTGGTGGCGCACGCCTTTAATCCCAGCACTCGGGAGGCAGAGGTAGGAGGAGCACCATGAGTTCGAGGCCACCCTGAGACTCCATAGTGAATTCCAGGTCAGCCTGGGCTAGAGTGAGACCCTACCTCGAAAAACCAAAAAAAAAAAAAAAAGCAAAAAATAAAATAAAATAAACAGGGGCTGGAGAGATGGCTTAGCAGTTAAGGCACTTGCCTGCGAAGCCTAAGGACTTATGTTCCATCTCTCTCCAGATCCCATGTAAGCCAGATGCACAAGGTCAACATGCCTACTAGGTGGTGCATGCATCTGGAGTTTGATTACAGTGACTGAGGCCCTGGTGCACCAATTCTCTATCTCTCTCTCTCAAATAAAAAATAAAGAAAACAGAAGAGAAATCCAGAGAAGGGGGAGGGGCTAGAAAGATGACTGAAGGATGAGGTTATAAGCCGTGACTCTGCCCAGATCTAGTTGAACCAATAACATCGAACTTCTCCAAAGAAGTAGTTGATAATTGGAAGATGTGTTAATCAACTTCCCATTACTACAATACTTGAGGCAATTAACTTATAAAGACAAAGGCTCTATTTTGATTCATAGCTTTGAAGGCTCCAGTTCAAAATCAAATGACCCCACTGCCTTAGGCTTCTGATGAGCTAACACATCATGGATGGGGGCATGTGGCAAAGCAAACTTCACATCACAAGCCAAGTAGCCAAAGAGAGGGAAGATGGCCTGGGGCCCTATGATTCCCTTTGAAGAAATAAGGACATCCAATGGCCTAAGAATATCCCGCTAACCCCACCACCTCTCAATAATAGCACACAAGGGAACTCATGAACTTTTAGGGACATTCAATATCTAAACTATAGCGAAAGGTGTGATGGTTAATGTTGATTGTCAACTTGACAGAATTTAGAAACATCTAGGAGGCAAACCTCTGGCATTTCCAGGCAGGCTTAACTAAGAAGAGAAAACCAAACCTGAATGTGGATGGCACTTTTAACGGGATGGTGTCTTGAACTGAATACACAAGAGAAAAAGAGTTGAGCACCAGCATTCGCCCCTCACTGATGACCCTCTGTGGAAGCCATGTGACCAGCCAGCCACCTCATACTCCACTACCATGCCTCTCCCTTACTCTCAGCTGGGAACCAAATTATAAACCCTCGCTTCCTTAAGTTGCTTTTTTAAAAAAAAAAAAGACTTATTTTTGTTTATTTTTATTTATTTGAGAGTGACAGACAGAGAGAGAAAGAGGGAGAGAATGGGCGCGCCAGGGCTTCCAACCACTGCAAACAAACTCCAGACACGTGCGCCCCCTTGTGCATCTGGCTAACGTGGATCCTGGGGAATCGAGCCTCGAACTGGGGTCCTCAGGCTTCACAGGCAAGCGCTTAACTGCTAAGCCATCTCTCCAGCCCCTTAAGTTGCTTTTGTCAGGTATTTTGTCACAGCAACAAGAACAGAAGGTTACCATGACAGAGATCATTAATTCTGATCCACGGCATCTGGAGTTTTAAGAACATTTCAATCTATTTAGCATTTGGAGATTACCAATTATAACTGCTCCAATCTAACTCAAACCAAATGGTTACCTGATAAACAAGTAAGATAGCAAAATGTTCAGAGGTGTATGCGTGTGCGTGTGAGTGTGTGGTGTAAGGGTGTGTGGGAGTAGTCCAAAGGTAGGTTAGACTCGGTTCTTGATTCCTGCCTTCCAGACACTACAGATCACAGATCCACGGGAGGAACAGCCATGAACAGATATAACGAGCTCACAGAGTGTGCTTTAAAACATCACTTAAGGTCACTTTCACACCTGGGATTTTATTGTTCTATTTGATCTTGTTCAACAAGTTCATGTTCAGGTCACCTAAGGAAAACTGAAGCAGAGATAAGGGTGAGTGCAGAGAGGAGCATAATCAGTTCTACATACGGAGTTCTGGAAGGTTATTATGCAGATCATGTCTGAGCTCAATCCTAAGTGATGAGTGGAGATTTGGCAGTTAAATGCGTGGGGGGGCAAAAAACCCACAAGAAAGGGGAAGTGTGGAGATGGTAAAGAGACTGTTCAGGTACAGTAACTAATATGAATGGGGTTGTAAGTAGCTTTAAAAGAGCACTGCAGGGCTGGAGAGATGGCTTAGCGGTTAAGGCGCATGCCTGTGACACCTAAGGACCCTGGTTCGAATCTCCAAGTCCCACGTTAACCAGATGCACAAGGGGACGCATGCGTCTGGAGTTCATTTGCAGTGGCTGGAGGCCCTGGGACGCCCACTCTTTCTCTCTCTCTCTCTCCCTCTCTCTGTTTCAAATAAATAAAGAAATATTAAAAAAAAAAAAAGAGCACCGCAAATTCCTTAACATTCTTCCCACAAAAACTGGCATCACACCTTTAATCCCAAAACTATGGAGGCAGAGGTAGGAGGATCGCTGTGAGTTCGAGGCCACTCTAAGACTACATCATGAATTCCAGATCAGCATGGGCCAGAGTGAAACCCTACCTTAAAAACAACAACAACAACAAAAAAATTGCTATCAAATTCTCCTCCCTCTGGATATGGATTCTGGTGACGAAGGGAGGAGATCTTGTAGGCTGTGGTGGAAACGGCAGAGTGACTGTCGACACAAGATTGGGACAGCGATGATGCACCCACCTGGCTTTCGTTCTCTGGAAATGCATGCTGGAAACCCACATGTGATAGCCCCACCTGCCCTGAACCCACTGGGCAGAGGCCACGCAGAGACAGAGATATGCTGTTTGCGTCCTTCCAGCATCCAGACAGAGAGGGGGACTGTTCCACAATTTTCACCTTCTTCCTTTCAGTCTCTGAGCTGAGGTCCTAGGCATTGTGGGGCGGACATAAGCCTTCCCTGCTGAGCCTCTTCAAGACAATCACTCACAAGGACCTCTGAGCACAATGAAAGGTTGTCTGATGCCACTAGTTTGTTTGTTCGTTTGTTTGCTTGCTTTTTAAGATTCTTGTTTGTATGTATGTGTGTGTCTGCATGTATGTATATGTGTCTGTGTATACACATATTCTTTGTGTGTGTGTGTGTGTGTGTGTGTGTGTGTGTGTGCAGATGCATGTGTGCCCTGGTGCACACGTGGAGGTCAGAAGACAACTTTTGGGTTGGTTCTTGCCATTCTGTCCCATTGTGAAGAAGAATAGGAGCAAGATAATTTTCTAAAATATATTCATATTTATTTATTTATTTGAGAACAAGGGTGTGCCAGGGCCTCCAGCCACTGTAAACAAACTCCACACGCATGCACCCCCTTGTGCATCTGGCTTATGGCCTGGAGAGGCGAACCAGGATTCTCTGGCTTTGCAGGCAAATGCCTCAACCGCTAAGCCATCTCTCCAGCCCCAAGATAATTTTTTTTTTTAATAGGCAGTCAGCCAGGGACATAAACCCAAGGAGATGCTACCTTACCTGCCCTGGCAGGACTAGAACCTACGTCTGATCCAGTCTCATCCAAGAAGGCTGAAAGCAATTCCTCAGCGAGTTTCCCGCTACTTCAGCTTAGCACCCCTGTGGGCTGGCTCACCTGAGTCTGATGATACGTCTCATCCTGACTGGGTGTGAGACCCATCTGCCTTCTTCTGGCCTCTAACTCTTCTTGTTCATGCTTTGCTAAGCTCCCCCCACTCCAAGCCAGGGTAGGAAGGAAGGGGAATTTTTTTTTTTTTTTTTGCTTGAGCATTTTTCTGCCTGCTTTTTACATGTGTTTTGTTCTTGGATATATATATATATATATATATATATATATATATATATATATATAGTTTTGTTACATGTATGATCTCCTTTAAGCTCCGAATCTTTTACTATCTCTTAATCCTCTCTGATTCCCTATGTCAGGGCGATCTTTTAGCTTGGGCTCTCTTGCCTCGCGCTCTCTCTCTCTCTCTCTCTCTTTCTCTCTCTCTCTCTTTGTGTGTGTGTGTGTGTGTGTGTGTGATCATTCCCTAGAAGCTTCTATTCCAGAGATGTGAGGAGAGATTTTCTTTTGGCTTGGGCCTTCCTGCTTGCTTTCCCTCTGGATCCTGACTCTCCCAAAAAATAAACCTTATAATTCATAATTTACTGATTTCTGAGTCTGTATTTCCAATTCTTTGTTAATTCAGATAAGGACTGAAAAGTTGGAGTCCCCTTACACCATGCTCCTCCAGACACAAAACAGCCTGGATATCCATGACCTCACAGTGTCTGACACTACCTACACAAGACCATCATAATAGGAGGAAAAGATGATGACATCAAAATAAAAGAGAGACTGATTGAGATGGGGAGAGGATATGATGGAGAATGGAGTTTCAAAGGGGAAAGTGGGAGGAGGGAGGGAATTACCATGGGATATTGTTTACAATCATGGAAGTTGTTAATTACAAAAAATAAAATGATCTGTTTCCAAAAAAAAGTTGGAGTTCATGGGCCTTGGATCTCTTGTATCTTTATGGAATTTACTCCCTTCCTGGACCCATTTGAGGCAGTTTCTGTCAATCTTGCTTTGCTGTTGTTGTTTTAGCTGCCCAAAGCTTCTGGGAAATTCTCCCATCCTGCTGTCAACATGGTAGGGTTAGAGGAGCCTGCCTTTTCACATGAAGTCTGGGGATCAAACTTGTGTCCCAGGCGTGGGCAGCAAGCCTATTTATTATCCACTGAGGCATCTCCCCAGCCATAATTTGTTATCCAACAATGGTAAGTAGGGAAAGTTATCTGAGAGATCAAGCAGAAAGAATCCATTGCTTTTCAGTCAATGTGGGCCTTGAGACCCATGTGAGAAGTTTGAGTTTTACTTGGGGACAACGTTTTTGTGTGTGTGTATGGTATGTGCATGCCACAGCACGCATGTAGAGGTCAGAGGATGGCCTCAGGGTGTTCATCCTCATCTCTTACCCTGTTTGAGACATGATCTCTCTAGTTTTGCTGCTGAAAATGTCAGACTAGCTGCACTGAGCATTGGAATTCTCCGGACTCGACCTCCCATTGTCAGAGGCACTTTGGGATTACAGACACATGTGCTGCTTGCACCCAGCTCCGCGTGTTCTGGGGATCCAAACACCAGCTGTCTGGCTTGCACATGAACCACCTTAACCACAGAGCCATCTCCTCAGACTGAATAGGACAAGTCGTGAGGAGGTCTTTTAAAATTGGTCTCCAGAGTTTTTGCAGGGATAACAACGTTGAAGTCTTCTTGTCACCAGACAAAGTCCCTGATCCGGGGAGTCTAGCAGCACATGCACTGGTCGCTGTGGCTCTCTCTTTTCACTTTCTTGGGAAGATCCAGAAGACATGAAAATAGCCACATGGAGGGTGGGAATACTTGAGATCTACCATTACATACAAAACCTTTGCTGCCAAATTTGAGCATGAGACCAAAGACTAGCCCTCTCTTTTTTTCTTTCATTTTCCATAGGATAAAGAAAAAAAGTAAATTGGTGTGGATTATGCAAAGAGAAATGAACAAAATCATATGCAACATTACTCCCCTTCTCTCTCCCTCTCTCTTAAATCCAGCCTTTCTTCCCTGCGCACACATGCTTATTATTTTTCTTAACCCCTGCACCCTCTGTCATGCTGTCCTATCCAGGACACTTGGAGTCTTTTTTTCTTCTGGTAAATTCATTCCCTAACACACAGCTTTGGGCCATCTCATTCATTCACTTACCAAATGTTGTTGAAGCACCAATTATTGCACCAGATGCCACATCAGGCAGTGGAGAGTCAAGGAGCAGACAGATGCATCCCCTCCAGGGACGAGCGGGAGGGACAGATGTAACCAGATACACAAGCAACACAGCAAAGATATCAATTTCATCTGCCATCCCAAATAAACAAGTGATGGTTACTCCTAACATCTGGAGGTGTCAAACTACATAGATAGACTCTCACATGAAGTGATCAAGAACCAATTTTGTACAACCAACATGGCTCAGAGAATTTTGTGGAAGAGCGGGGGGCAGAAAGATTGTTAGAGCTGCAAGTTGGGGCATCATGCCCAGAAGCACTGCCTCTCCCCAATAACTGACTGCTGCTCCCACAACTCTCATGCGGAAGGCCTGCGACCCCAACGAGGAGGGCCCACTTTGGGAAGGGGGTAGGGATGAAGGAAAGGATGATACCATTTCCATGCTAAATACGTCCATAATTAGTAAAAACTTTTTTTAAAAAAAAATCAGTTTTGACTACCTACACAAGACCATCATAAGAGGAGGAAAAGATCATGACATCAAAATAAAAAAGAGACTGATTGAGATGGGGAGGAGATATGATGGAGAATGGAATTTCAAAGGGGAAAGTGGGGGGAGGGATGGTATTACCATGGGATATTTTTTATAATCATGGAAGATGTTAATAAAAATTTGAAAAAAAAATCAGTTTTGGCCGGGTATGGTGGCACACACCTTTAATCCCAGCACTCGTGGGGCAGAGGTAGGAGGATTACCATGAGTTCGAAGCCACCCTAAGACTACATAGTGGATTCCAGGTCAGCCTGGGCTGGAGTAAGACCTTACCTCATAAAAACAAACAAACAAACAAACAAACAATATCAGTTTTGTACCCCAGTCACTCAGGAAGTAAGACCACTAATCAACCACTGGGATCTCAAGAAATTAACAAGTGCTGGGGAGGCGCACGCCTTTAATCCCAGCATTTGGGAGGCAGAGATAGGATTTCCTGTTGAAGTGGAGGCCATCCTGAGACCACATAGTGAATTCCAAGTCAGCCTGGGCAAGAGTGACACCCCACCTTGAAAAAAATAGAAAAAAAAAGAAAAGAAAAGAGATTAAAAAGTTTTTGAGGGGGGCTGGAGAGATGGCTTAGCAGTTAAGCGCTTGCCTGTGAAGCCTAAGGAACCCGGTTCGAGGCTCAATTCCCCAGGACCCACTTTAGGCAGATGCACAAGGGGGCGCACACCTCTGGAGTTCATCTGCAGTGGCTGGAAGGCCTGGCGTGCCCATTTTCTTTCTCTCTCTCTCTCTCTCTTTGTCTGTTGCTCTCAAATAAATAAATAAAACTGAACAAAAAAAATTAAAAGAAAAGGCTTTTGAGGGAGGGAGGGAAGGAGGGGATGAGAGAAGGTTTAATCAAAATTTAATAGGTTATTAATAAGCCATATGGAAACCTACTTCTTTGATAGCCAATTATATATATATATATATATATATATATATATATATATATATAATTTTAAAAAGAGAAAATTTGGGCAGAAGTATCCTGTGGAGGCCACTGATGATTCTAAAACATTACAAGCTATTGCCAAGGCTCTCAGTTTTCCACCAGAACTAGATAATAAGACCCGAGAGCTGGAGACTCCACATTCTAGGGCTGTGGGTCACTAGAAATCAAGCTGAAGCTGAGCTGGAAGTCTCCTCCATGTGGCGCAGCTGTAACGATACTGAAAAGAACTATGTATCCTATGGGGGGCGTTATCAATGGTCTTAACTGGCACTGCACTCTACAAGTTTTTTTTCTATTTATTTATTTGAGAGCGACAGACAGAGAGAGAGAAAGAGGCAGATAGATAGATAGAGAATGGGCACGCCAGGGCCTCCAGCCACTGCAAAGGACCTCCAGACGCATGCGCCCCTTGTGCATCTGGCTAAGGTGGGTCCTGGGGAATCAAGCCTCGAACCGGGGTCCTTAGGCTTGACAGGCAAGTGCTTAACCGCTAAGCCATCTCTCCAGCCCGCACTCTACAAGTTTGATGGCTGGCCAGGTAAGCCAAATATGTCACGTGGCACAGTGGTGTCATGTCTATTATGGGAGAAACTAACTGCTCTCTGGATTTGAAGTTCTGGTCCCAAAAACCTAGTTAAAAGCCCATGGCTATGGAAGGCATAAGCCCGGCGGGGGTGGGGTAGGGGTGGGGGTGAGGAACTAATATTGTCTGGATAAATGGATATATTATGCCCACCAAACTGCCCTCTAAATGCTTATATTTATGCCCACATATTAATGTTACTCTCACTTTTGGTTAAAGAAGCTTCTCTTTTCAGATGGCAGTGACCACTGGAGTGACTCAAAACCCATCAAAGTACTGAGAAGAAGAAAAAGTGGTCAGCACCAAGTGAGCCATCTCTATTACACCCTCAAAGCTAAGGGACCATTGTGTAAGAGATTGCAGAATGAATGTAAAAGCCAAAGGAAGGAAACGAGTGTTTTTCAATACAAAGTGGTCGTGGTACTCATGACCTCACAGTGGCTGATGCTATCTACACAAGACCTGCATAAAAAGGAGGGGCAAAACTTTAGCCCTTAACCAAGTATACGTGGGGTTTTTTGTTTGTTTGTTTGTTTTTGGTTTTGTTTTTGGGGTATAGCTGTAAAATATTTGGATATAGGAAATGTTGTTATTCTTGAAGCCTTGATATTCAGGGTGGATTGTAAAATATAAATTTTGTGAGATTTCAAAGATTAAAAAAAAGAGGGGCAAAATGATGGCATCAACATTGAAGAAAGCTGAGTGTGGTGACTCACACCTTTAACCCCAGCACTCGTGAGGCAGAGGTGGGAGGATCACTGTGAGTTCTAGGCCAGCCTGGAACTACAAAGCGAGTTCCAGGTCAGTCTGGGTTACAGTGAGACTTTACCTCAGAAAAACCAATAAATAAATAAGATAATAATAATAATGATAATAATGATAAATTGAAGAGAGACTCGTTGGAGAGAAGAGAGCATTCCATTTTCTTTGCAATGAGAGAGAGGGAGAGAGAGAGAGAAAAGAGAGACAGAGAGAATGGACATGCCAGGGTCTCCAGGTGCTGCAAACAAACTCCAGATGCATGCGCCACTTTGTGCATCTGGCTTTACATGGGCACTGAGGAGTTGAAGCCCAGTCATTATGCTTTGCAGTCAAGTGCCTTAACTGCTGAGCCATCTCTCCAGGTCCTGTCTCATGACTTTTATCTTCTATGGCCCCCTGTTATGTGGGCTGGACAGAGTAATGTCTAAAGACCAGCTAGAAAGTGGTGACCATCGCTTCCCTCCCACTGCATTGGCCAGAACCCATAAGTTTCACCACAAGGCCTTGAGTCCTGGTGGGGGTGGGAGGGGTAGAGAAGGAACTGGAAAGAATGGTACATGTTCCTAGACACATACAAGCCGTCTTATTGGCACAGGATTCTCAAGCTGGCGTTTGCAGTCTCATCTTACAGATGGAGAACTCAGACTGGGAAAGACTAAGCAACTCACTTCAAGTGTTAGGCAATAGGCCTGCAATGCAAGCAGAGGCCGATGTGAACAAATCCTCCCTCTTTCCACTGCGTTTGTGCTGATTTCTCTCACACCTGCTACTGTCCCTTAGCTTAGATTCTCCTGCATCTTTATAAATGAATATATTCATTCGAACCACTGCTTAACTAAGCCCAGGTTTTTTTGCAAAATTCTGGGTAATCCTAACTGATCCTTTATGTGTTTGGTTTGCTTGGGGTGCGTTTCAATCAATCCTGGCTGCAGAAGCTGTATCTAGATTGCCTGGAAAGCCGCCATGTTGTTCTTGATATTCTTTAAAGGGACAGAGTGACTTCACTGCAGCTTAGATAGAGAATGTGGTTTATTATTTATTTGAGGTGGATAGAGATTTCAGCAGCCGGGGACTGGAAAGATGGCTTAGTGGTTAAGACACTTGCCTGCAAAGCCAAAGGACCCAGGTTCAATTCCCTAGTACCCACATAAAGCCAGATGCACAGGAGGGGCACATATGTCTGGAGTTCATCTGCAGTGGCTAGAGGCCCTGGTGCACCTATTCTCTCTATCTGCCTCTGTATCTTTCTCTCTCTCAAATAAATAAATAAAATATCAAAAACGTTAAGAGTTAAAAAAAAAAAGAGAGAGAGAGAGAGAGAGATTAGGGCTGGAGAAATGGCTTGGCGGTTAAGCGCTTGCCTGTGAAGCCTAAGGACCCTGGTTCGAGGCTCAATTCCCCAGGACCCACATTAGCCAGATGCACAAGGGGGCGCACGCATTTGGAGTTTGTTTGCAGTGGCTGGAGGCCCTGGCACGCCCATTCTCTGTCTCTCTCTCTCTCTCTTTATCTTTCTCTGCCTCTTTCTCTCTCTGTCTGTCACTCTCAAATAAATAAAAATAACAACAAAAAAAATTAAAAAAAGAGATTAAAGCCAAAAGAAAGGAAGGAAGGAAGGAAGGAAGGAAGGAAAGAAGGAAGGAAGGATGGAAAGAGAGAAAGAGATTTCAGCCCCTATTTCAGTTATGGCAAGCAACCACACCTGAAATGAGAGATCACCTAACCTAGTGTCCTAAGTGTACAGATGAGGGACCCACTGGCCTTGCTACAAAGCTAATCAGAGACAGTGCCTGGGATACTAACCAATCTAGTCAAGCTTCTTTTTAAAATATGTATTATTATTTTTATTTACTTATTTGAGAGCGAGAGAGATGAAGAGGGAGGGAGAGAGAGAGAGAATGGGCACACCAGGGCCTTCAGCCATTGCAAATGAACTCCAGCCGCATGTAGCACTTTGTGTATCTGGCTTACGTGGGTACTGGGGAATTGAACCTGGATCCCTTGGCTTTGCAGGCAAGCACCTCAACCACCAAGCCATCTCTCCAACCCTAGTAGGTTCTTAATGGCACATAAGAGACTGTTCTGTGGTCTGGATCTTGTAGCTCATGTTACAGAAAGCAGAGAGTAGCTCATTAAAATGAGCTTAATAACACATTTCAGGATTGGGAAAGAGCAAAAGGAAGCCAGGCATAGCTAAGACCAGGGCACAGCTGACTCGCTAAGGACACTACAGCTGGTGCCATTATCATCTAGATCCCCCTGTCCCCGCTGCAGGCCTTGGGAATCATTCCTGGTTTCCTGTGGTGGTCGGTGTCATAGACAGCTTTCCGTTGCTGGGATGACCAGCCAAACCAGGCACAGTTTATAAGAGGAATGGGGTTTATTTTAAGCTTAGATATCCAGGGGAAAGTTCCATCCATGGTAGAAGGAGCTGGTTTGATACATCCAAGCAGCGAGAAACCATCACCAGCTAGCAAACACCGAAAGTAACAAACATAAAAACCACCAGCAGCAGGAGCCAGAGCTCAATCTGCTCTGCATACCTCTGGGCTGGAAATCAGATCTATGCCTCTCAACATAACTTAGGCCTGGGCCCCAGAATCCTCCCCCAGTGACACCTCCTCCAGGCAGGCAGCTGGGAGATCCAAGTTACAAGCTTTAATAAAACAACTGAGTCTATGGGGGACATACATTCAAACAGGCAGTACCTAACAACACATGCCTATGTTCTGTGCTCCTGCCACAGCTGTCAGGGTCTGAAAAGAAAGAATCCCTCCATCTTCAATAGGAACGTCTGAATGGCTCCCATGTCTCTCCCTCACACTGGTTCCTATAATAAATGGTAATAATGTAAGGACCCTTTGGGGAGCTCTGGTTTGGATATGGCTGAAGTGTGTTCCCCAAGGTTTTGTGTGTGGAAATTTAGTTCTTACTGTGAGGCTCTAGAGGTTAGAATCTTTAGAGGTGGAGCCTCCTATAGGGGATAAAGATTAAAGTCACTACAGAGGAGAGCTCAGCACTGAAACATTCCTGTCTCACCTCCCAAGGCTCAGGGTCCATTGTGGAAGAGGTGGTGGGAAGAATGTAAGAGCCAAAGGAAGGACAGGACTCCTTACAGTGCACTCTTCAAGACACAAAATAGCACGAATATTCATGACCTCTCAGAGTCTAGCACTACCTACATAGGATCAGTATAATAGAAGGAAAAGATGATGACATCAAAGTAAAAGAGAGACTGATTGAGAGGGGGAAGGGAGATTGGAGTTGTAAAGAGGAAAGGGAGAGGGGAGGGAATTACCATGGCTTATTGTCTATAGTTATGGAAGTTGTCAATAATAAAAAAAAATTAAAAAGAAAAAAAATAAATTTAAGAATATAGGGGCTACAAGTGAGGACAGGGGAAGAGACTGAGTAAAGGAAAGGTGGAGGGAGGGCTAATTAAAATCTAAGAGGATGTAAATAAATCATATGGAAACCGACTTTTTTGGACAATAGAACACTCAGGAGCCATAGATTGTTGCTAGAAAATTTTCAGTGCCAGGGATGGGATACCTTCTAGTGAGTTGTTGGCCAAGGAGGTCCCTGATGCCCCCAAAACATTATAGGCCATTGCTGAGGCCCTTGGTTTCCCACCAGGAATAGATGGTAAGATCCTATTGCTGAAGACTCCACATACTTGGGCTGCAAGGCCACTGAGAAATCCTGCTGGAACTGACCTGATAACCTCTTCCATGTAGACCAGCTGACAGAAAGTTGAAAGAAGCCATTCTGCATGCAGTTCAATGGGAGAGAGAGAAATCACCAGTGAAGATACTCAACAGTGGACACTGCAAGCCTTATATTTGGCCAGACAGGCCAAATGAGCCAAAGGGTGCAATAGTGGCACGTCTGTCATGGTGGAAACCAACTGCCCTCTAATTGGAATGGAGGCCCGTTCCATGGGAGGGAATACATCCCTCATACTGAAAACTTAAAACAGGGGTAGTCATGAGCCCTAGGTGTTTAACGTCTGCTGCTGTCTGGCTAAATGTATATACTATGCTTATCAAACTGCCCAGTAAGCACTTCTCTTAATGTTCATAGCCTTATATTAATGCTACTCTCACTTTTGGTAGAGAATCTTCTCTTTTCAGATGGCAGTGACCTTGGGATGACTCAGAAGGCATCATGGTGCTGGAAAGAAGTGACAGGAGTCCTCAGTACTGCAATATCTCTATCATACCTTCCAAGGCTCAGGGTCTATTGCAGAAGAGGTGGCGGAAAGAATGTAATTGCCAAAGGAAGGGTAGGACTCCTTACAACGTGCTCCTCCCAGACACAAAATGGCCTGGATATCCATGAACTCACAGTGCCTGACACTACCTACACAAGACCATCATAATAGGAGGAAAAGATCATGACATCAAAATTAGAGAGAGACTAATTGAGATGGGGAGGGGATATGATGGAGAATGGAGTTTCAAAGGGGAAAGTGGGGAAGGGCGGGTATTACCATGGGATATTTTTTATAATCATGGAAGTTGTTAATAAAAAAAATTGAAAAAAGAATACAGGGACTGGAGAGATGGCTTAGCAGTTAAGGACTTGCCTGCAAAGCCAAAGGACCTAGGTTCAATTAACCAGGACCCATGCAAGCCAAATGCACAAGGTGGTACATGTATTTGGAATTCGTTTGCAGTGGCTGGATGCCCTGGCATGATCATTCTCTCCTCTGTGCCTATTTCTCTCTCTCTCTCTCAAATAATTTTTTTTAAGTTGCTGTTTTTCCAGGCATGGTGGCACACACCTTTAATCCCAGCACTTGGGAGACAGAGGTAGGAGGATCGCGGTGAGTTCAAGGACACCCTGAGATGACATAGTGAATTCACTAGAATGAAACCTTACCTCGAAAAGAAAAAAAATGGGGGGAGAATACAAAAAATAATAATGATAAAGTGACTAAAGTGCAGCCTCCATGAGTGAGTTCTGCTGGCTTCAGGAAATGGAAGGAGATCAGCTGGGGACATTGTGGCTCTTTGACCTTGTACTTAAAGAACTGTGAGCCAAAATAAACCTCCTTTACAACTCATTCAATCCATGGTATTGTGTTACCGGAAAGAAGACAACAAACAATACAACTGTTAAAATAATAAATTGTGCCCCTTCCCCTACCACCATTATCACCATTTGACACCTATGAAGATAAGGGCATGTGTACAATGAGTGATGAAACTTGCCTATGAACTCTCCAGTCTTTCTGAATCCAAAGCCTCTGCTCATCCCTCGTGCTGCACTTCCTCCTAAATAATTTGTTCTGTGAAAATTTACACCTTTAAAATTTAAAAGGTCATTTAAAATTTTTGCATTGGGCTGGGGAGATAGCTCGGGGGGGGGTATCTCTGGGTGTGGTAGTGTGCACCTATAATCCCAGCACTAGGAAGGCACAGACAGGGGATCACTGTGGCTTGCTGGGCAGCTAGTCTAGGCTAAGTGGTGAGCTCCAAGCCAATAAGCCACCCTGCCTCACAGGAGATGGGTGACTTTCCTGAGGATGACACCCAAGGTTGTTCTCTGGTCTACACACACACACACACACACACACACACACACATGTATAGTCATAGTAGCCTTCTTTTTTTTAAAAAAAATTAT
The DNA here is from genome assembly GCA_036346955.1 of Dipus sagitta. Taxonomy (NCBI): domain Eukaryota; kingdom Metazoa; phylum Chordata; class Mammalia; order Rodentia; family Dipodidae; genus Dipus; species Dipus sagitta. Next base: position 18,456,078 of record CM070777.1, on the reverse strand, counting down.
GAATTTATTTGCAAGCAGAGACAGAGAGAAGAGAAACACAGAGGATAGGCACCGGGGCCTCCTGCCACTGCAAACGAACTCCAGATGCATGTGTCCTTTGTGCATCTGGCTTTACATGGTATTGCAGTCAAGTTCACATTACTGGCAGAAAACACATGACCGAAAGCAGCTTGTGGGAAAAAAGGTTTCTTTTGGCTTACAGACTCAAGGAGAAGCTTCATGATGGCAGAGGAAAACGATGGCATGAGCAGAGGGTGGACATCACCTCCTGGCTAACATGAGGTGGACAACAGGAACAGGAGAATGTGCCAAACACTGGCATGGGGAAACTGGCTATAATACCCATAAGCCCACCCCAACAATACACTGTCCCCAAGAGGTGTCAATTCCCAAATCTCCATCAGCTGGGAACCTAGCATTCAAAACACCTAAGTTTATGGATTCAAACCACCACACATGGGTACTGGGGAATCAAACTCAGGTCATTAGGCTTTGTAGGCAAGTGCCTTAATTACTGAGACATCTCTCCAGCCCAGCCTTCTTTTAAGTAAAGAATTCAATTTAAGCCTTAAAATTAATTTGTAGCTAGGCCCACTGGCATAGGTCTATAATTTCAACTACTTAGGAAAACTTGGGCAGAATGATTCCAAGTTTGAGGATAGCCTGGGCTACAGAATGAGTTCATCAGCCTGGATAACTCAGTGAGACCTTGACTCAAAATAAAAAGTAAAAATGATGACTGGGGATGTAGTGTGGAGGTAGAGTACATACCTAGAATAATATATAAGTTCCTAGGTTCTATATCTCTAGTTCTTCAAAAAAGAAAAAAATATATAATTGTGTTGTAAACAGCCTCTCTGAAGGGTTTGCAATTATGTACCTGTAATATAAACCAAGTCATGACCTGGAATCTCTCTCCAGGAATTAGCCAGAAATGCCTTGTGTGGCTCTTTACTCTAGATTTTTCTCAGAGCAAACTTGACTCTTTTCTTTCTCTACTTCCTATGCACATATTTGCGCATGTAATTCATCTGTGTCTAGCACATGCGTGAGAAGTATAAACAGCCTCATCTTATGGGGTAGTTAGCACCATTCCATTCTCCTTGCTTTCTGGAAGTCACAGCCACCCAGAACTTGGGCAAGGCACCCCACCAGGCAATGGAATGTGGTTGTAATTGCTTTGGCACTTAGCTGGTACAATAGTACTGGTATGCTGTTGACATATTGTTATGGAAATTGGATAATTATGCCAAGGGATAACGCTGTGTGTGTGACGATGCATGACTGTGTCCGTGTATTTGTGTGTGTGTGTGTGTGTGTACACATATTTGTGGAGAGAAGCCATGAGGAGAGTTTCTTCTGGTTTCTATTTTTGACTTGACAACTCAGTGAGTCACCACTAATATCTTTTTTTGTTCATCATAATAGGCCCTCAGTGCCCTGGTATGATTGTTCCCACAGGAGTACCCAGGAGATTAGGTCAAAACCACTTTGAAGGCATCTGAAATGTTCAGGGCTCTTAATTTTTCATCTTGAAAAACAGTAGGTTTTATCAGTTGTTCTCTTGTTGCTATCAACAAAAACCTGCTCAGAGCAACTCAGGGAAGGAAAGAGTTTATTTTGGCTTATAGTTGCGGAGGGTAGAGTCCATCATGGTGGGGAAGGCATGACAGGAGTATGTGCCAGCTCATTAAGTCATTATCTCCACAGGGATAAGTGAGAGAGAACAGGACATGGAGCCAGGTTATAACACTTCAAGGCCCCCTCCAGTGGCCCACTTCCTCCTGTCTCCACTCCTAAAGGTTCTATGACCTTCCCAAACAGCGTCACCAGCTGGGAACAAAGTATTCAAACACATGAATCTATGGGAGACATTTCATGATTTAATTTCATATATATATATATATATATATATATATATATATATATATTTCCTTTTCTACTTTCAATTGCACCCCGTGTCACCTTATTTATTTTTCCATCCCTTTTCTAGTAATTTATGATGGATGGGTAGAAAAACAGATCAGAATTCACTTAATTTTTTTTCTTCTTTAAATGGAGTCTTATATGAGGCATTAGACTATAGAGAACATAAGGTCAAAATTATGCCCAATCACAGAAAGCTGGAAGAAGCCATTCTGCATGTAGTTCAATGGGGGGAGAGAGAAATCACCAGTGAAGATACTCAACAGTGGACACTGCAAGCCTTATATTTGGCCAGACAGGCCAAATGAGCCAAAGGGTGCAATAGTGGCACGTCTGTCATGGTGGAAACCAACTGCCCTCTAATTGGAATGGAGGCCTGTTCCATGGGAGGGAATACTTCCCTCATACTGAAAACTTAAAACAGGGGTAGTCATGAGCCCTAGGTGTTTAACAGTCTGCTGCTGTCTGGCTAAACGTATATACTATGCTTATCAAACTGCCCAGTAAGCACTTCTCTTAATGTTCATAGCCTTATATTAATGCTACTCTCACTTTTGGTAGAGAATCTTCTCTTTTCAGATGGCAGTGACCTTGGGATGACTCAGAAGGCATCATGGTGCTGGAAAGAAGTGACAGGAGTCCTCAGTACTGCAATATCTCTATCATACCTTCCAAGGCTCAGGGTCTATTGCAGAAGAGGTGGGGAAAGAATGTAATAGCCAAAGGAAGGGTAGGACTCCTTACAACGTGCTCCTCCCAGACACAAAATGGCCTGGATATCCATGAACTCACAGTGCCTGACACTACCTACACAAGACCATCATAATAGGAGGAAAAGATCATGACATCAAAATTAGAGAGAGACTAATTGAGATGGGGAGGGGATATGATGGAGAATGGAGTTTCAAAGGGGAAAGTGGGGAAGGGCGGGTATTACCATGGGATATTTTTTATAATCATGGAAGTTGTTAATAAAAAAATTGAAAAAAGAATACAGGGACTGGAGAGATGGCTTAGCAGTTAAGGACTTGCCTGCAAAGCCAAAGGACCTAGGTTCAATTAACCAGGACCCATGCAAGCCAAATGCACAAGGTGGTACATGTATTTGGAATTCGTTTGCAGTGGCTGGATGCCCTGGCATGATCATTCTCTCCTCTGTGCCTATTTCTCTCTCTCTCTCTCAAATAATTTTTTTTAAGTTGCTGTTTTTCCAGGCATGGTGGCACACACCTTTAATCCCAGCACTTGGGAGACAGAGGTAGGAGGATCGCGGTGAGTTCAAGGACACCCTGAGATGACATAGTGAATTCACTAGAATGAAACCTTACCTCGAAAAGAAAAAAATGGGGGGAGAATACAAAAAATAATAATGATAAAGTGACTAAAGTGCAGCCTCCATGAGTGAGTTCTGCTGGCTTCAGGAAATGGAAGGAGATCAGCTGGGGACATTGTGGCTCTTTGACCTTGTACTTAAAGAACTGTGAGCCAAAATAAACCTCCTTTACAACTCATTCAATCCATGGTATTGTGTTACCGGAAAGAAGACAACAAACAATACAACTGTTAAAATAATAAATTGTGCCCCTTCCCCTACCACCATTATCACCATTTGACACCTATGAAGATAAGGGCATGTGTACAATGAGTGATGAAACTTGCCTATGAACTCTCCAGTCTTTCTGAATCCAAAGCCTCTGCTCATCCCTCGTGCTGCACTTCCTCCTAAATAATTTGTTCTGTGAAAATTTACACCTGTAAAATTTAAAAGGTCATTTAAAATTTTTGCATTGGGCTGGGGAGATAGCTCGGGGGGGGGGGTATCTCTGGGTGTGGTAGTGTGCACCTATAATCCCAGCACTAGGAAGGCACAGACAGGGGATCACTGTGGCTTGCTGGGCAGCTAGTCTAGGCTAAGTGGTGAGCTCCAAGCCAATAAGCCACCCTGCCTCACAGGAGATGGGTGACTTTCCTGAGGATGACACCCAAGGTTGTTCTCTGGTCTACACACACACACACACACACACACACACACACACACGTATAGTCATAGTAGCCTTCTTTTTTAAAAAAAAAATTATGAATTTATTTGCAAGCAGAGACAGAGAGAAGAGAAACACAGAGGATAGGCACCGGGGCCTCCTGCCACTGCAAACGAACTCCAGATGCATGTGTCCTTTGTGCATCTGGCTTTACATGGTATTGCAGTCAAGTTCACATTACTGGCAGAAAACACATGACCGAAAGCAGCTTGTGGGAAAAAAGGTTTCTTTTGGCTTACAGACTCAAGGAGAAGCTTCATGATGGCAGAGGAAAACGATGGCATGAGCAGAGGGTGGACATCACCTCCTGGCTAACATGAGGTGGACAACAGGAACAGGAGAATGTGCCAAACACTGGCATGGGGAAACTGGCTATAATACCCATAAGCCCACCCCAACAATACACTGTCCCCAAGAGGTGTCAATTCCCAAATCTCCATCAGCTGGGAACCTAGCATTCAAAACACCTAAGTTTATGGATTCAAACCACCACACATGGGTACTGGGGAATCAAACTCAGGTCATTAGGCTTTGTAGGCAAGTGCCTTAATTACTGAGACATCTCTCCAGCCCAGCCTTCTTTTAAGTAAAGAATTCAATTTAAGCCTTAAAATTAATTTGTAGCTAGGCCCACTGGCATAGGTCTATAATTTCAACTACTTAGGAAAACTTGGGCAGAATGATTCCAAGTTTGAGGATAGCCTGGGCTACAGAATGAGTTCATCAGCCTGGATAACTCAGTGAGACCTTGACTCAAAATAAAAAGTAAAATGATGACTGGGGATGTAGTGTGGAGGTAGAGTACATACCTAGAATAATATATAAGTTCCTAGGTTCTATATCTCTAGTTCTTCAAAAAAGAAAAAAATATATAATTGTGTTGTAAACAGCCTCTCTGAAGGGTTTGCAATTATGTACCTGTAATATAAACCAAGTCATGACCTGGAATCTCTCTCCAGGAATTAGCCAGAAATGCCTTGTGTGGCTCTTTACTCTAGATTTTTCTCAGAGCAAACTTGACTCTTTTCTTTCTCTACTTCCTATGCACATATTTGCGCATGTAATTCATCTGTGTCTAGCACATGCGTGAGAAGTATAAACAGCCTCATCTTATGGGGTAGTTAGCACCATTCCATTCTCCTTGCTTTCTGGAAGTCACAGCCACCCAGAACTTGGGCAAGGCACCCCACCAGGCAATGGAATGTGGTTGTAATTGCTTTGGCACTTAGCTGGTACAATAGTACTGGTATGCTGTTGACATATTGTTATGGAAATTGGATAATTATGCCAAGGGATAACGCTGTGTGTGTGACGATGCATGACTGTGTCCGTGTATTTGTGTGTGTGTGTGTGTGTGTACACATATTTGTGGAGAGAAGCCATGAGGAGAGTTTCTTCTGGTTTCTATTTTTGACTTGACAACTCAGTGAGTCACCACTAATATCTTTTTTTGTTCATCATAATAGGCCCTCAGTGCCCTGGTATGATTGTTCCCACAGGAGTACCCAGGAGATTAGGTCAAAACCACTTTGAAGGCATCTGAAATGTTCAGGGCTCTTAATTTTTCATCTTGAAAAACAGTAGGTTTTATCAGTTGTTCTCTTGTTGCTATCAACAAAAACCTGCTCAGAGCAACTCAGGGAAGGAAAGAGTTTATTTTGGCTTATAGTTGCGGAGGGTAGAGTCCATCATGGTGGGGAAGGCATGACAGGAGTATGTGCCAGCTCATTAAGTCATTATCTCCACAGGGATAAGTGAGAGAGAACAGGACATGGAGCCAGGTTATAACACTTCAAGGCCCCCTCCAGTGGCCCACTTCCTCCTGTCTCCACTCCTAAAGGTTCTATGACCTTCCCAAACAGCGTCACCAGCTGGGAACAAAGTATTCAAACACATGAATCTATGGGAGACATTTCATGATTTAATTTCATATATATATATATATATATATATATATATATATATATTTCCTTTTCTACTTTCAATTGCACCCCGTGTCACCTTATTTATTTTTCCATCCCTTTTCTAGTAATTTATGATGGATGGGTAGAAAAACAGATCAGAATTCACTTAATTTTTTTTCTTCTTTAAATGGAGTCTTATATGAGGCATTAGACTATAGAGAACATAAGGTCAAAATTATGCCCAATCACAGAAAGCTGGAAGAAGCCATTCTGCATGTAGTTCAATGGGGGGAAGATAAATCACCAGTGAAGATACTCAACAGTGGACACTGCAAGCCTTATATTTGGCCAGACAGGCCAAATGAGCCAAAGGGTGCAATAGTGGCACGTCTGTCATGGTGGAAACCAACTGCCCTCTAATTGGAATGGAGGCCTGATCCATGGGAGGGAATACTTCCCTGATAATGAAAACTTAAAACAGGGGTAGTCATGAGCCCTAGGTGTGTAACATCTGCTGCTGTCTGGCTAAACGTATATACTATGCTTATCAAACTGCCCAGTAAGCACTTCTCTTAATGTTCATAGCCTTATATTAATGCTACTCTCACTTTTGGTAGAGAATCTTCTCTTTTCAGATGGCAGTGACCTTGGGATGACTCAGAAGGCATCATGGTGCTGGAAAGAAGTGACAGGAGTCCTCAGTACTGCAATATTTCTATCATACCTTCCAAGGCTCAGGGTCTATTGCAGAAGAGGTGGTGGAAAGAATGTAAGAGCCAAAGGAAGGGTAGGACTCCTTACAACGTGCTCCCCCCAGACACAAAATGGCCTGGATATCCATGACCTCATCGTGCCTGACACTACCTACATAAGACCATCATAATAGGAGGAAAAGATCATGACATCAAAATAAAAGAGACTGATTGAGAGGGGGAGAGGATATGATGGAGAATAGAGTTTCAGAGGGGTAAGTGAGGGGAGGGAGGGCATTACCATGGGATATTTTTTATAATCATGGAAGTTGTTAATAATAAAAAAATTTTGAAAAAAACTTATGCCCAATCAACATTACTTTTGGAAATTGCTTAAATGAGCTATAAAATATTAGATATATCTAGTTGTTGGCTTTTTTTGTTTGTTTTTCCTACAGCATTGAAACGTAAATTTATTTTTTTCAATTAATATTAGATTAAACAATAAATTTGCACATGGGAGCACATTAAGGCAGGGAGTCATTTAAACACTAGACTCTAAGGCAAAAACAAGGTAAGTTCAAAATGTGTGTAGGCCACAAAGAAAGGTCACATTCAGGGCTGGAGAGATGGCTTAGCAGTTAAGGCACATGCCTGTGAAGCCCAAGGACCCAGGTTCGACTCTCCAGGTCCCACATAAGCCAGATGCACATGGTGGCGCATGAACCTGGAGTTTGTTTGCAGTGCCTAGAAGCCCTGACATGCCCATTCTCTTTCTCTCTCTCTCTCTCTCTCCCTCCCTCTCCTTCTCTCTGTCTCTAATAAATAAATGAATAAAAATAAATCTAAAAAAAAGAGAGAGAGAAAGAGAGGTCACATCCAGCCTGAAAAACTTATAAAGACTGTTTCAAGCTGAGAATACAGCTCAGTGGTAGAGCACTTGCTTAGCCAGCATGCACTCAAAGCATTGGACTCTAGGTTCATTCCCTAGCGCTGGAGGAAAAAAAGAAGATACTAGGTTAATGTTCTATGTGGTGAAATCAGGCCCAGTTACATTCATTATTTGTGGGGGATCCAGTGCAAAATGAAAGTACACTTTACAAAAGTACTTTTAAAAATATTTTATTTATTTATTTGAGAGAGAGAGAGAGAGGCAGATAGAGAGGGAGAGAGAGAAGGAGGAAAGGAGGAAGAGAATGGGCATTCCAGAACTTCTATTCACTGCAGAGGTATGCACCACCTTGTGTATCTGGCTTTACATGGGCACTGGGGAGTCAAACCTGGGTCCCAGGCACCTTAACCACTAAGCCATCTCTACTGTATTCCTTTAAGAAAAGTAGTTATTTCCACAGAAAGTATTAACAAGGTCAGGACAACAGCAATGAAACCTAAAACCAAGTATGGAGGAGGGGAGGTCCCCAAAGGGGAGGACCTTATGCAAATGAACATAGGTTGCTTGTGGGACCAAGAAACCAGTCCTGGTAAGAAACTTGGACATACTAAGAACCTTAGAAATCAGATTACTCCAGGACAAGAAGCCTCGCAGTTGCCACAGATAAAAATAGGGTCAAAATCACTTGCTTTCCACAGCCTGGGCTGCTGAATTTGACACAGCTGAATCTGTGTTAAAGGAAATTGGCCCAAGATGCAGCAGCACCAGCAAAGCAGTTGAGAGAGTTGCATGGTTTTGGTTTTCTGATTTTTGTTTTCAAAGAAGAAAGCAATCAATGTAACTAAAACTCGGGTTTCAGATGTGTAAAAATAAATAAACGTTTGTATTTCTAAATCAGCCAAAAAATATGATCTGTTGTTTCTTTGTTTTCTTTTACCATGGGTACTAGAAAATTTTGGCCTCTCATGTAGTTTGTAGGAAAAAAACCAAAACTGATTCCTAATGGCTTAAGTAAGTTTTAAGGGCCAGGGTGATGGTTCAGTGGTTAAAGTAGCATTTCTTGCAAAGACTATCAACCTGAGGTTCAACTCCCCAGTACTCACATAAAGCCAGCTGCACAACATGGCACATGCATGTGGAGTTTGTTTGCAGTAGCAAAAGCTTTAGAGCACCCATTCCCCCCGACACACGCATGCATGCACACACATAGACAAGCAAAACATATATATATATATATAAAGTTACAAAAGTCAGGAGCAAAGCCAGGTGTGGTGACACATGACTGTAACCCCAGCACTTCAGAGGCTGATGCAAGAGAATCACAAGGGGAAGATTTTATCTTACGATTGATCTCTGGGGCAAGGATGTGATACAAGGCCTGTTTCTTAAGAAAACTGCCTTATATGTACAGCACTAATTTTTTTCCCCAAAGTGCTTTTCTACACAAACCATATTGATAGTACTCGGTCAGATAATACACTGATGGGTTTGCAAATCACAAGTTATTTGAGAGTGACAGATTTGCTTCCTAGATCTTTTGGGTCTCTGGTTTTAGTTCCTCCTCCACCCCAGTGCCCTTGCGCTTGGCAGCTGTCACCTTATCACACGCTGAGAATTTGACTCACCTGCTTTGACAAACATTGTTCCCTTGTAGTTTTGAGCTATAAAAGGCGTATCCTTCTCGCGGAGACCATGCTAGCCCCCTGACTCACAGTCACCTGTTCCTTGTTATGTCACAGCACAAAACAGTACTTAACACATTTCTGCAAAGTTAACAAAGGAAGCAAGGCTCCGTGTGTCATTGTCACAGAGTCACAAGGGGTTTAGGGGTATTTTTGGTTAATCTTCTATTTCGGAGGTTTTTTTTTTTAGGGTGGTGATGGTAATTGTGTGGTGGTGGTTATTTTGCAAGAATTGAAACTGGAGGCTTCTGATATTTGCTTGTTTCAACAAGTGGCATAACAGCAGGTTGGTAGGACGGAACTTGGGTACCATGAGCATCTTTTTAATCTTTTGGTGTGTATCAGTTTGTATATTTTAGATGAGTGACAAAGGAAGACACAAGGACAGATTTGTACAGATCAGTAGCTAAGTTTGTTCAGAGTAAAGTCAAAAAGTTTTAACAACTTACAGTGATTATTTGCTGTGTAGTCTAGTAAGCACTTTTTTTTTTTTTTTTTTTTTTTTTTTTTTTTTTTTTTGGTTTTTCGAGGTAGGGTCTCACTCTAGCCCAGGCTGACCTGGAATTCACTATGGAGTCTCAGGGTGGCCTCGAACTCACGGTGATCCTCCTACCTCTGCCTCCCAAGTGCTGGGATTAAAGGCGTGCGCCACCACGCCCGGCATTAGTAAGCACTTTATATGTCTCAGTTTACCTTTCTCTCACAATAACCCAATGAGATAGAATCCCTTATTCCCACTGATAAAGATCACCTAGGTAAGTAAATGTCACAACCTGGGCTTGAATCCAAGACCAGCATATACTGTAGCAACTGAACAACTGCATTTTTATCTTGCTTTAAATTATTGTTTTGTTTTTTCTTTTTCTTGTTCCTTCTTTCTCTTTCTTTTCTTCCTAGAATGTTGAGTTCCAGGCATGCTTTTGGTCTATACAATATGCACTTACATTCCTTACTGAAGCTATTCCCAATGTAATTCCAATTTGCATGGGGCAGAATAGTAGCTCTCTAGGCACAGTTGGGGGAGAGGGAGCTTATTTCTCTACACCCTGAATTCAGTTTCCAAAAAGCCACGAACAGTTGGCCTGACTGCACCTCGGGCCTTGTTTACATTAATCAGTGTCGAAACTTCTCCCCGAGAAAGGTGCTGCCAACGGGCTCGTAGAGGAAGTAAGACACTTTATCTCCTGCACACACTGCTAAGGCTCCGGAGAACCTAGGTAGGTGTGGCTCCCAGGAGCTCACCGTCCCTTCCAGGGGCAAATCTGGACTTGTGTTTACATGAAGAAGTAGACACAGATGTGGATGGAGACGAGGCCGGTCACGGATGTGCGTGGGAAAGCTCACTTAGAACCCTGTCGGTTGGCTTGACCGTGTGTGTGTGTGTGTGTGTGTGTGTGTGTGTGTGTAAGGCGTGCAGGTGAGCACTCAATTTTCACTGCGCCGTTGACAGAGGGGTGTGCGGACCCTGGACGTCTCACGCACGGCCAGGACCTTACAGCATGGCCCACGCTGACACACTCGGGGAGCCCACCGATGAGTCTGGGGGATGAGCCTGGGGCTTTGAGGCCGGGTCCCCTGGCTTAAGCCCCGCCCCCAGCCGCCCTAGTTCCGTAAACACTCTCCCCTCCGCCCTAGCCGCCCGGACCGTACCACTCGCTGCGCATGGGGGGAACCGTTCTCCTTGCGTCTCCCCAAAGCCGTCAACAGAAGCCGTCTGCACCTTTATGATCTGAATTTGAGACAAGCAGCTTGTGACAGGCAGATGCTGGGAGAATTTGGCGATCTCATCCCGACGACTCCGGTGCTCTCCGGAGCCGCCGCTCCATAGTCCCCCCCGCCAGTCCGTTTGCGGATGGTCTCGTCCCCGGAGTCGCTGGGGCCCTTTAAATACGGCGTGCGGGGCGGGGGAGACGCGGGGAGTCGTCGGGGGTGTGAGTCCCCCAGGTTGTGCGCCGGGCGAGGTGACGCGGGGGTGGGGACACCCAGAGTGTCCCCTGCGTCGGCTCACTCAAGCCTTTCTGGAGTCTCCGCGCCGGATCCCGAGCGCAGCCGTCCCGTGGGGGAGGCTCGTCGTCGGCTCCGAGGTAACCGGCCCGGGCCACTGGCGGCGGCGGTGGGGGGCAGCCATGCTTCCTGGGCCCCCGTCTCGGATCGCCGTCCTGGAAGCCCCGCCGGGGCTCCGCCAGCTCCGCGTCCTGGCCGCTTCGCCCCTATTCCCCCCCCCCCCACGGCGGTCCCCTCGGATCCCGGGGGCTTCGGGACCCCGAGGACGGCGGGGACCGCTGTTGACATCCCCCTTGGTCGGGTGCCAGCGACGGCGCTCCGGGCTCCCGGGGCCGTGTTTGGGGGTTGTTGCCTGGTTTCCCCGGGGGCCTCGGCTCGGCCTCCGCCGTGCCCTCCCCCTCCCCTCCCCCACGGGTTTGTTTTGACAGGAAACGTGGTGCGGCCCGAGGGGAGGGGCGGTCAGAGGACGTGGGCGGGAGGCTGCTGGGGTTCAGGGGCGGGGCCCCGGGAACGTGACCCCGGGGTGGGGGTGGGAAAGAGTCTCTGGCCTGCGCTCGAACCCTTGTCTGCTCCGGGATGGCTTCGTGCACCAGAGCTGCTGTTGCTCATGGTGGCACCACCAGGGAAAGCAGGGAGACTCGGTGGTGTGTGGCTGACAATGGTTCTGTGTTTGCGTTAGTATGAGGAAAAACTTCCATTAAACCAAGGATTCCACGATAACAGGATGCATCCCTCTTTAACATGCTTTTGTTATGGGTATGTAAATTGAGAGCACTTGCCTAGTGTGCCTCAGACTGAGTTCTGGCACCAACAGCACAAAAAAGAGAGAGAGAGAGACAGAAGGTCATGTATTTAAATGTAAAACTTTAGTCGGCGTGAAGAAATGTTTACTCAATTATAGTACGGGTAGAGATGGAGATCTAGAAATGATCCCAGGATGGTGTTCAAATGACTGAAGTGTATTTGATGGTGGCCCTCTTGCCTTAACTGTAAAGAAACTATACAGGTTGTCCATGTCTGTAGTGTCCCCCTCAATATCCACAATTTCTAGCCCAGAGAGCTTGCAACCTGATAAGGGTATCTCAGTGCTTCCCACCTTAGGGGACACACACACACACACCAGCCTTTTTCTCCTGCCTCTAGGGATTTCATTCACCGTCACAGCTGGGGAGGTTGCCTGACTTGAAGTGGCCCAGGGCTGAAGATACCCTGTCATGTACGCAAGGAGCTTAAATGTCATTCTGTGAGGGGTTGAAGGCCCCAGAGTGGGAAGCACAGGTGCTACAACAGGCTTTCCAGAATGAAAAATGCCCAGAAACCTTTCTCTTGGATGCTGTAATGTCAGGTGGAGCAAGAACACCTGTTTTAGAGTGACTGGTTTGTTGGCTTTTATCTCGCTTTTTATTGGCTCGGCTCTCAATGGATGAAGACTAGTATTGTCTGGCTGCTAGGTCCAGGGATCTTTCTGCCCTAAGGATTTTGCTTTGCTATGACTGAATAACTTTTTAGGCCTGCTATTTGGGGCTGGTGCTAAGGCAGTGTTTTGCACAAGATGGAAAGTTTCCAGCCTAGTCTTAACTCCAGATCCCCTATCTGTCTTTGGTTGTCCCTACAGGAATGCTTGTCCTTGGCTCTAACTTCCATCTGGTCTTGAAGGATGGCGCCTCCTAAAGGATTCTCGAAATTCTCTTTTCTATAACCTAACCTTAACAGGACAGATTGCATTTCTCAGGGCCCTGCTAGATAATTTGAATAATCCCGTTTAAAATGTTTCTGACTCAGAGAGAAGCAGTTAACTCCTTTTGATAATGTCTGCATTTGAACAGTTTGTGGTACATAAGGAATGGCAGGCCGGAGTACTCTTCAGTCACTAGGCAGCTGCATAATTGACAGATACTTTGTGCCATGGCCTATTTCAGGGATGCCCTTCACAGTATAGCACTTGAGCAGCCATCCCGGGGTAAGGTCAGCTTGCTGCCACATGTGCAAGAGTCCCCATGGTGATGGACAGATCCCTTTGGCAGAGTGGGAATGGAAAGGATGAGAAGCATACTAAATTTTCCCCAGCCATCCTAGAGTGGCAGAACGCATGGCTTCAGGGTTTCAGTCTGCACTGCTGTGAACATTTGGGAGAGTAATGCAGGCTCTCTGATTTGCAGGGTCATCTGATAAGCAGGGATAAAACCTAGCTACCAGGGGTCTAATGCAGATTTGAGGATGTGCATTAGTTAATAAAATATTTTAAAGACCTGTAGAGGGCTTAAAAAAAATACTTCTGAGAGAAAGAGAATGAATGGGCATGCCAGGATGCATCTGACTTTATGTGGGTGCTGGAGACTCAAACCCACTCTGGCAGGCTTTGCAAGCAAGCAACTCTTAACTGCTGAGCCATCCCCCCAGCCCTAGAAGTACCTACGATTCGGGTCATTGTAGTAGTTATTTAGTATCAGTGAGTGTCAGGAGTCAGGATAGTACAGTATGAGAGCTTCTTGAAGCTCCTGGAACTGTGAATCTTTGCTAGCCTTGGAAATGTGTTGAGAGAGGCACTGGAGATGGGAGGAGGAGAGAGAACTTCTTACCACAAGCAGCCTGATTAGTCAGAAGGCAGACATATAGACAGTAATACTACTTTAAGGGACCGTGTAATGGTAAAAGAAGCAGTGTCTCAAGTTGTCTTGTGAATAGGAGTGTAGCTTAATTTGATCGTGGGGGAGGACTCATTGAGCCCCTTGTCTATCACAGACTGTGATCTAAAATCAAAATGGCTCATTTAGATGTGGTATCAGTTTCAGGGAAGAGTACCTTGAAGTTGTAACATTAAATTTGGAATCTGAATGACAATAATGAGTCAGTCACAGGGTGAAGGGTGGGTAGCAGACACTAGTGCTCCGAAATGAGAAGTTTGGTATATCTTCCAACTCCCCAGAAGGATGTTGTGTCTAGAACCTTAAGGAGTAGGGGTGGGGGTGGCCATGATGAGAGGCCAGATCACAAGTTTAAACCATAGCCAAGAGGTTTCTAGGGAAACGGAAACCATCTGGGAGTGAACTTACAAAAGGAATGACTAATTTTGCCTCTTGAAGGCGTGCGGCCTGTTTCTTGTTTTCTTCTGTAGACAAGGTTGAAGGACCTTGGGACAGGTGTGACTGTCTTGAAAAGCTTTTGTGGCAGAGTGTTGTCTTAAGTAACCCCAGTGTTGGGAACAATCAAGGTTTCGGCTCAGTGCTTCATTTTAACCTATTATTTGGCAGTGTGTTCAGATGCACAAGAAAAAGTTGTGAGAATAGTACTCAGAATGCCTTCTTGACTACCTTTGATTCAGATTTACTTACCTTTTTTTTTCTTAACTTGAGAGCAAGCAAGAGGAGGGGGGAGAGAGAATTAATGAGCACACTAAGGCCTCTGGCCACTGCAAATGAACTCCAGATGCATCTGGTTTATGTGGGTCCTGGGGAATAGAACCTGGATCCTTAGGCCTTGCAGGCAAACACCTTGACTACTAAGCCATCTCTCTGGCCCTACATGCTTTATTTTCTTTTGTTCATTTCATTTGAAGCATTTGAGAGAGTTGGATACATAACCACAGTAATTGATGACTTTGCATCAAAGTTTTTTAATTAATTGATTAATTTGAGAAAGAGAGAATAGGCATGCAAGGGCCTCTGGCCTGCTGCAGATGAACTCCAGACGCATGTGCCACCTCGCGCATCTGGCTTATGTGGGTCCTGGGGAATTGAACCTGGGTCCTTTGGCTTTGCAGGCAAGCACCTCAACCACTAAACCATCTCTCTTAGCCCTGCATCAGTGTTTGTATATATAAACTAAATTCACTAGAATTCAGGCGGTATATTCAAGTATTGCAACCATGTTATCATTGCTCAGTGTCCTTTATAACATTTGTCGCTTACTGTACTTTGTTGTTGTTTTGGTTCATTTTCTGCTGCTGTACCACAGACCCAGTAATATCATCTTATTTTGCCCATAATTCTCGAGGCTGGGAAGTCCACATTGTGGAGCTGCCATCTGGTAATTGCCTTGTTGCCACATTGTAATGTGATGGAAAGCATGACATGGACAGGGTGAGGAGAGTATTGAATTTGTGGCTTCATACTCTTCTCTTACTGGCACTGCTTGGTTTGAGTGTGGCATCCTCGTGACCTCAGTCTCTCATAGGCCAGCCACACCCCCCAATAATTTCAAATTGAACACAGGGTTTGGAGGGTATTCAAATAATGGTATTTAACCACTCTCCCAAAATGTATATCCTTCTCACTTGCAGAATACATTTGTTCCATCCCAATAGCTACAAAGCCTTAACTTTCTACTGCCAACTCAAAAATCTAAAGTCTTAGTTTGGTCTGATGAGTATGGCACCATCATGACCTAACCCTCCCACGAGGCTGGCCCCCACCCCCATGGAATGTTAAATTGAGGATCATGTTTCTAGCACAGGTTTTGGAGCATACTCAGACTGTAGTATTCCACTCCTCAGCCCCAACATTGATGTCCTTCCACTTACAAAATACATTTGCCCCATTCCAATAGCTCCAAAGACTTAACTCTTTTTAGCACCAACTCAGAAGCCCAAAGTCTCATCTAAATCAGGTCTGGGGAAGACTCAAGGTTCATCCTTTCAGCTGTGATGAACTTTCATTCATAAAAGATTAAGGGAGATAATTGGTCCCGAGTGATTTAAAAATCAACAGCAACAACAATATCAATATCTTAAACAATATCTTAAAAGTTTCAAAATAGGCTGGGCGTGGTGGTGCACACCTTTAATCCCAGCACTCGGGAGGCAGAGGTAGGAGGATTGCCGTGAGTTCGAGGCCACCCTGAGACTACATACTAAATTCCAGTTCAGCCTGGGCTAGAGTGAGACCCTACCTCGAAAAAAAAGTTTCATGATAATGTTTTTTGACTCCCATGTTCCACCTTTTCACACTGAAGTGGAGTTTGCACCTCCAAGGTCTAGTACCCTGCAGTCCTGCCAGAGCTCTAGCAGGTTGGAATGTGAGGCCTGTAGCTCCCCGGGGCTGGTTTCATGCTGGTAGGTCTTCATTCCTGGGGTTTCTGATCCCCATGGTTTTGCCAGGCCTTCACCCAGCAGTGTCTGCATGCCTGCTACAAGTTTCTGCCTGGATTCCAGCCACTGAGGATGTTCTTTCACGGGGAAGGCGCTATAGGCCCAGAGCTCTTATATTCTGTGTGGCTTCAGAATTAGCAGCGCCCCCTGGACCTTGTATTTTACAGGTCTGGTTGAACCCCCCCCCCCATCTGAGTAAGCCTTGGCTAGGGCAGCCAAGGGGTGCTGAACCAGAGATGTAAGAACAGAATCCTGAGGTGGGAGAGAACAATAGATGCTTGAGGTCCTGTGAGTGCCTATCTGGAAGCTTCTTCTCAAGGTCTTGCTCTTCTATACATACTTCGCCTGGCCAGGTGTGGTGGTTTGATTCAGGTGTCCCTCATAAACTTAGGTATTCTTAATGCTAGGTTCTCAGCTGATGGAGATTTGGGAATTAATGCCTCCTGGAAGGAGTGTATTGTTGGGGGCAGGCTAATGGGTGTTATAGCAAGTTTCCCCATGCCTATGTTTGGCACACTCTCCTGTTGCTATTATCTACCTTATGTTGGCCAGGGGGTGATGTCTACCCTCTGCTCATGCCGTCGTTTTCCCCTGACATTGTAGAGCTTCTCCTCGAGCCTATAAGCCAAAATAAACCTCTTTTTCCTACAAGCTGCTCTTGGTCAGGTGATTTCTACCAGCAATGTGAACCTGACTGCAACACCAGGCTATGAATGTTTGCAATTTTTCTACTCTGCTTTTCTTTTGATAGTAAATTTGGTCTTGAAGTCGATCTCTTGTCTCTCACTGTATGTGCTTAAAAGTAGCCACACAGTTCCTCCAGTCGTTGGCTTAGAAACTTCTTTCCCTAGATTCCCTATGGCTCTTCATGCCTTGCATAAAGTCCTTGGACATAGGCACAACTTGGCCAAGTTCTTTGTCAAACTGTGGGAGAATAGTGTTTACTCCTATTTCTAATACTGTCTGTGCTTGTGACCATGTGAGACTTCATCAGAATTGCCTTTCATGTCCATATGTCTACTAATATTTTGGTCATAACCATGGAGGTAATCCCTAAGAATTCGGTGTTCCCACAGCCTTTCTAAGCCCGCACCACACTTGATCTGTGTGTTCCTCTTGCAACAATCTAGGCTTTATTTATTTATTTATTTATTTTTTGGCCTGTTTTTCCAAATTCTTCTAACTCTACCCATTATGTAGCTCCAGAGCGCCTTCCACATTTCCAGACACTTGTTACAACAACCTTCCTTCTGGTGTCAAAAGGACCACTTTCTGTGGTCGTCCATTTTGTGCTTCTATAACGTAACACAACATCTCAGAACGAGTCACTTATAAGAAATTGGAGTTGCCAGGCGTGGTGGTGCACACCTTTAATCCCAGCACTCAGGAGGCAGAGGTAGGAGGATTGCCATGAGCTCGAGGCCACCGTGAAACTACATAGTGAATTCCAGGTCAGCCTGAGCTAGAGCAAGACCCTACCTTGCACCCCCCCCCCCAAAAAAAAAAAAAAAGAGAAAGAAACAGGAGTTTATGTAGCTCACAGTTCTGAAGGCAGGAGACTGGAATTTGCTGACTGCCTTCTAATTCATTATAATATGGTGGAAGGCATCAACCACATGGGTAAGAGAGCACAAGAGATCAGACTGACAGTAAGTCTCATGGCCTTTTATAATCAGCATTAAAATCTATTCATAAATGTGGAACCCTCATGGCTAAACACCTCCCATGAGGCCCCGCCTCACAATACTGTTGTTCTTGGGGAGACAGCATCAGACTGCCACAGTAAGCATGTCTCTCCTTATCTACTAGATTGTACCCTCAATCTGTTTTTTTTTTTTTTTAATGACATGGACATTTTCATTCTTTATAATTTATCTTAATGAGACTAAAAGAGTTGACATCTGTCAGACCCCTGCTAGGCACTCACAGTACTTAGACTATTTCAGTTAATATTCACAGCAGTTCTACAAGGTAGATACCATTATTATCTTCATTCTAGAAATAAGTTCCCTTCATCTGGTCTGCAAGTATCAGGAGTTATGTGGTCTACCTGGCCAGCCAGCGTTCTTTCTGCTGCAGTGGTGTGTGCTAACTCTGGCAAATCTGCACCATCCTGAGCTAGCGTAAGGTCGTTTATAGAAGTAGAATTTGCTGCCGAGAGGAGTAAAAATAAAGTCAGATATGAGCTGAGGAATGACAAGCAAATTTAAAGCCGATCTCCCTTCCATCTGTGGTGGCACACGTGGCAAGCTGCTTCAGGTCTCTACCCATTCCCTTCTCTGAAATGTCAGCAAACCACCATTTATTTGTCATACGTTGATTTGACATATATGTAGCTGCCGTGCTCCAGTCATTGCTCTGAGAAGGAATGACATAGTGGAATGATACAAAGACATGTAAACATAGCTAGTTTTTTTTTCCTTTTTTTTTTTTGGAAACTGACCCATTGTAGTGTTAGAGGCTTTGCTTGGAGCTAAGCTTCTGTCTTTACCTTTGACCAGTGAATGAGTGAGTGTTCCTGGTAGGGTGACACAGGGTATTCCTGAAGAACTGTTAGATTTGCTTGACAGTTGCATTGGTGAGCAGTTAGGTTGATCTGAGTTTATCAGCATGAAAAGCATAGTTCTTAAAGCAACTACCCTCAGTGAATCCTGAGTCAGATGGCTTTGTCCCCAGGTGACTCATGGAAACCCAAGACCAAGAAAGGTAAGAGTAGGTCTGGAGGCACTTGCAGGAGACCATTGGCACTGGCATGGGCCATTTCCTCTGGGTTTTATCGTTCACACAAATGGAAGAGTCTTGTCCTAGGTTAACCACCAAACTTGTTTATCTGTGGGGGAATATGCTTTCATTAACCCAAAAGCCATTCTTCTCTCCAGATTTTTAAACTTATTTATTTATGTATGTACTTATTTGAGATGGAAAGAAAGAATGGGTGTGCCAGGGCCTGTAGCCACTATGAATGTACTCCAGACACATGCACCACCTTGTGGGTACTGGGGAATTGAACCTGGATCCTTTGGTTTTGCAGGCAATCACCTTAACCACTAAGCCATCTCTCAAGCTTTTTAAATACCCTAGGTGATTATGTTAACAAAGAGAAAATATTAATAAACACCTGTGTCCTGTGTTCTGTATCAGGCACTTCCCTAAGCACTTTTTCTTACCCCAAACCTATGTGTTAATGTGTTAGGCATTACTGGCATAGATGTATGAGGAAATACACAATTTCTTCTTCTTTTTTTTTTTTTTTTTTTTTTTTTTTGGTTTTCCAAGGTAGCATCTCGCTCTAGCCCAGGCTGACCTGGAATTCACTGTGTAGTCTCAGGGTGGCCCTGAACTCATGACGATCCTCCTACCTCTACCTCCCGAGTGCTGGGATTAAAGGCGTGCGCCACCATGCCTGTCTTTTACAATTTCTTAACAGAGAAGCCATGAGTACATTGGCTTCAAAGATAAGCTTCTGTTTGGACATTTGAGGGCTGGTTGTAATGTGGATATCAGCTTAACAAGTTTCTAAGCATTCTCAAGGTTTACAGTTATCTGTTATATGCCCGTGCCAGGAATTGTAGCTCCAGTGACGTGTTGGCACAAAGCCTGGCTCTTTTTTTTTTTTTCTCAAGCTATGGTCTAGCTGTAGCCTAGGCTGATCTGGAATTCACTATATAGTCTTGGGTAGCCTCAAACTCACAGTGATCCTCCCACCTCTGCCTCCTGAGTGCTGGGATTAAAGGCATGTGCCACCATGCCCTGCTTTTTTTTTTTAAATGTTGGTGTGTGTGGGTGTGCGTGTGTGTGTGTGGTGTGTGTGCGCGATGTCAGTATTGTGTGCAGATGCACATGCGTGCAGGGGCAGGCGTCCTCTCCTGTTGCCGCATTGCTTCCTTGAGACTAGTCTCTTGCCGAACCCGGAGCTGCGGCTTCTTGGTCAGACTGACTGATGCGCTGGCTCCAGTGATTCTTCTGACCCCGTAGGCCGCAGGACTGGGGTTGTAGGTTTGCACGACTGCGCCCAGCTCGGTGCTGGGGACGGAACTCATACCCTCACGTGCCTGCACTCCTGCTGGCTGAGTCGTTCCTCTAGCCACACAAAGCTTAGCTGTGTGCAGTTAAGCATATTTATTATGAGAATAGTCACTTTCTCAGAAAAGCTAAAGACGCCTTTGGGAACTCTGGCTTGGAGCACCAATTCCTAGCTAAAAGAATCTATATAAATTACTCAACCACTCCCCCACCCTCAAAAAACAAAGAGAGAGAGAGAGAAGAGGAGAAGCAAATGTGAATGTGCTTAAAGCTATACCACACGTTAATACAGACCTAGGGCCCAGACTCTGGGCTCCCCAACTCTTAACCTAGGGCTTTTTATTCCTCAGATCTTTGTACTTTACTGGCTTGTTACATGTCACTAAGAAACCTACCAAGGGCTGGAGAGAAGGCTCAGTGGTAATGGCACATTTTTGCAAAGCCTGATGACCCTAGTTTGAATTCCCCAACATCACATAAAGCCAGATGCACAAAGTGGCACATGTATCTGGAGTTCATTTGCAGGGTCAAGAGGCCCTGGTATGACCATTCTTACTCATATTCTCTCTCTCTCTCTGCTTGCAAATGAATAAATATATTTTTAAAAAACTACCAAATGTGCTGTCTAGTTGAAATAGAAATATGAAATCCGGGTGTGGTGGCGCACACCTTTAATCCCAGCACTCAGAAGGCAGAGGTAGGAGGATCGCTGAGAGTTCAAGGCCATTCTGAGACTACATAGTGAATTCCAGGTCAGCCTGGCCAGAGTGAGACCCTACCTCGAAAAAAACAAACAAGAAAAAAAAGAAACAAATATGAAATGAATAGTTATAACTGTTAAACTAGTTTCTAAATTCGCATGAGTGAAAGCCTTTCTTCACTTGGAAAAACAGCCAGAGACCTGCTCACTTGAGACAGCTGGAGTGGAGTTGGGTCAAGAACAGAGCCTGCACAGCATCCCTGTTACATTATAGAGGCTGACTAAAGAAAATGAGGTGGCTGCACACTTTTAAGATACTCAGGTGAGTGTGAGGAGGTCCCCCAAACCCTGGAGTTTAACTCCGATGGCGTAGGTGGTAGACTGTGCTCTAGGGCTGGCACGCCGGCAGCTCCGGGCACGTGATTGTGTCGTGGGATCGGTTTGCGCATGTTCCGGTTGAGGTGCACCAGACAGGAGTCCTTGACGGTGATGTATCTGGCACTCACCGAATGCCTGTCATGCACTTGGCTCTGGCGGTGGACAAGGTACAGGCTCTGCTGTATTAAGAGATTCAGGACGTGTGTTTGTGGGGGTGTCACAGACTCTTAAGTGGAGTGCCAAGCTGTGGCTGGAGGGGTAGGGCGTGGCTTTGTAGGGAAGGTACCATTTTCCACAAATGCCAGCAGTGGGAGTTAAAATGATAGCTGAGGGCTGGGAAGATGGCTCCAAGGTTAAAGGCACTTGCTTAAAAAGTTTGCTCCCTGGGTTCAGTTCCCCAATACCCATGTAAAGCCAGATGCACAAGGTGGCACATGCATCTAGAGTTTGTTCGCAGCAGCAAGAGGCCCTGCTTGCTCGCTCTCACTCGTGCTCTCTCTCTCTCTCTGTCTCTCCCTCTCCCTACCCATCCCTCCGTCCCTCCCTTTCTCTCTTCTTCGTGTGTGTTTGGGGGCCTATGGAGGTGTATATACAAATGAATAAATAAATCTTAAAATGATAGCCAAAAGAGACAGCAAGAGAGGGGATGAGCTTGGTGGCAGTAAATGGGTGATACTGGCTTTTTTTCTCCTCTCCCCTTTTTCATCCCTCCAGAAGACTGGACTTAAACTCAAATAGAAAGTTGTTTTCATTGGCTAGAGGAGGTCGTCTCACCACTGACGATGCAGGAGCGAGGGTCCAAGGCTGTTTCGTAGCAGGTGTGCATGGGATTCGAAGAGCACCTGGCAGCTGCCTGCAGCCCCTTGCCCTTCAGTCTACAAAGGCAGATGGTGGCTTATTGCGTGCAAAAAAAAAAAAAAAAAAAAAAAAGGGCAGCCTGGGCAAGGGTGCATTTCTGCGAGTGTCGGGACTGGAGAAGGCTGTGAGGAAGGCAAGGCGGACGTGCCCACGTGCCTTTCACCCTCTGTGTGCCTGCCTCGGGCTCTGCCTTCTTCCTCTCACCACCCAAGAGGTGAAAACTGCTGTTCCAACAGTCAGCGTCCACCCCTTAGTCCCAGCCCCCTCGCTCTTTTTCCTTCTGTTTGTCAGCAGTACCTTGTTTCCCCACCCTTTTTTTTTCCCCATCTTCTAGCACTTGACACTTATAGGCAACTACATTTGAGAACTGTGACAGGTGGGCCCTGTTTTGTTCACTTACTCTCCGCAGTGCCTGGTGCGTAGCAGGCGCTTGATACACGCTGGTAGAATCACTGAAGACCCTGTGCCGGCATTTCCAGGCACACTGCGCATTGTTACAGTTTCACATCCTTGCAGGTTTACAAGTACTGCATCCCTCCTTGTGTGGGCTGGTTCAAACTTAAAGAGGTGCAGTGGACTCCTCCTAGCCTTGTCCATCAGCAATTTGAGGTGCATCTTCCCTCGGGCCCAAGTTTCCCTTTTACTGTCAGTTGAAACCATGTTCATATCAAAGCCAACTTCCTACAGGCCTGGCATCTTGCTGTGTTGTGCTGGACCTGACCTCCTTCCCTGGGAGGCCATCTGAAACAGGACTTGACACAGAATCCAGGGACAGTAAATTTTGTCCCCATGAGCCTGTTCCCCCATCCCTGTGAGTTAGCATCCTATATTCCTGTTCGTTCATCAGGTGTGGTAGGTCCTTCATTATTAAGTGTAAACAAGATATCGAGTCTTAATCTTCACATTGTGACAATTCTTATGAAATGAAGAGGAAGAAATGGACCTTCAGGCCAGAGTCTCATCAGTCTTTCTGGAAGCATAAGGAGGTATTTTATTTAAACAAAGGAGAAGGGCTGGGCAGATGGCTTAGCAATTAAAGGTGCAAGCTTGCAGAGTCTTCTGGTCCAGGGTTCAATTCCCAGTGCCCATGGAAAGCCAGACACACAAGGTGGCACATGTGTCTGGAGTTCATTTGCAGTGGCGGAAGGCACTGGTATGCCCATTTTCTCTTTCTCTTTTTCTTAAATAAAATTAAAAAAAAAAAAAAAAACAGCAGTAGAACAATGCCAACTAACATTTGCGCTCTGTTCCAAGCTCTTTAATGGAATCAATCTTTCTGGGTCTTTTCGGTCCACCTGACAAGGTGGGTCTTTAGTCCATATTGACCTTACGATAAAGCAGGTGGTTTGAGTGACCACCCTGAGACAGAATACTAAGTCTGACCTGGGAGCCCCAGCCTTCCCTTGTTTTAGCAGCCGACTCCAGAGAACATGTGTGCTGTGCATACTGTCCTAAACATACCTGTCATTGCTTAACACACATCCCTGCGTCACTCCACACTCATGGCTGTGGAACTCCTTTTGTGGAAGGCTGTCTTGATGTCCTAATGACAGTTTGGCCAGGGTTCTGGGAGAAGGACAAGTTAATCGGCTGCGTCCTCCTCTTCTCTGTTACACCCACAGGCACTGTTGCCAACACTGTAAGAAGCGCATGGGAAGACCAGTGGGAGTACCTCGGACTGTTGACTGAGCTCTTGTTGTCTATGCAGGCGCTCTCCCTCTGTGTGCCCGTGCCCGTGACCCAGCATGCCCTTCAACAACGACAAGCAGTATGTGGACGAGGACCAGCAGAGCGATTCGGGTTCTTTGCGGTTCTCAGAAAGCATGGCTTCGCTCAGCGACTATGAGCAGAGTTCCAGGCAGAGCTTCACGAGCGATTCCTCCAGCAAATCCAGCTCTCCTGCCTGTGAGCAGCGGGGGTGCAGGTGGAGGTGGCGAGGGTGTTGGCACTAGCGTGTGATGGGGATTTTCAGAGCTGAGAGCAAAGCGCAGACCTCTGTCCTTTGGGGACACTGCAGCTCAGCACTGCAGAGGCACGGGAGCGATCTTGGGAGGGTTCTCTGAAAGCATAGCCACTAAGGTTCGCCCCTGCTGTGTTAGCGTCTTTCTAGTTGCTGTGATAAAATACGTGACAGGAAGCCACGTAAGGTAGGAAAGGGGTTCTCTTAGGCTTTCAGTTTGAGGGGATACATCCCATCGTGGAAGGGAAGACATGGCAGCAGGAGCAGGAGGCCGGCCCATCACATTTCAGTCATGATCAGGAAGCAGACGGTGAGCAGGAGATGGGGCTTAGTTATAGATAGAAACTCAAGGCCTACCTTCCAACATGACTCCTCCTCCCAAAGGGCCCATAGCTTTTTTGTTTGTTTGTTGGTTTGTTTTGGTTGTTTTTGGATAGTCAATTTCTTGTTGCTGGGACAAAATGCCTGGCAAAAGTCAGTTTAAAGGAGAAAGCATATATTTCAGCTGCAGTTCCAGGTTATAGTTGGTCATGGAAGGGGAAGTGGGGGGGGGGTCCCCTGATGGCAGTGCTGGAGGCAACAGGTCACATGCAGCAGGGGCCAGGCAGAGTGGTGTCTGCTGCTGCCCAGCCAGCCCCCCCCCCCTTTTTTTTTTTTTTGGTTTTTCAAGGTAGGGCCTCATTCAGGCTGACCTGGAATTCACTATGTAGTCTCAGGGTGGCCTTGAACTCATGGGGACCCACCTACCTCTGCCTTCCAAGTGCTGGGATTAAAGGCATACACCACCACGCCTGGTGGCTCTCCCCTTTTTACGCAGTCCGAGACCCCAGCCCAGGGACGGGTGCTGCCCACAGTTAGGTGGGTCTTCCCACCTCAGTTAACCTGATAGAGATAATGCCTCACAGACTGCACAGAGGCTAACCTGATCTGCGTAATCCCTCACAGGTGATTCTACGCCCTGTCAGGTTGGTCATCGATAGAAACCATCAGGTGTCCCAAAACGGTGCTGCCAGCTGGCGACCAAGTGTTCAAACACACGAGCCTGTGGGACGTTTTACGTTCCAGCCACATTATCCCATGAGTTTTGTTTTGATCCTGTCTCGTCTGTTTGGTGTGACTATAGATCTGTCCCCAACCCCTGTCTGACTGCAAATGTGTCTTTTTTTCTCTGAGATGGTGGAAAGCCACTCGTGTTCTGAGTATTTCTTGGACAAATTAGGATAAAGTCAAATTAGTCTTTAGTGGTCTTTTTTTTTTCTTTGTGATTTACATAGAAGAAAGAAAGCAGGAAGTAAAAATCATCTCTAAAGGGTTTCCTGCAGATTTCAAGCACTGTTGTGCAAATCTCTCAACAGGAAAGTTACTTCACTGGGGCTGTGAGAAAGAGCTGAGAGGTATAGCTACTACAAATCTTTACCTTTTGCCTGTGGCCACTAGAGATGTGTCAAGCAGATGATTTGAGCTTTAAAAAATTTTTTTTTATTATTTGAGAGCGACAGACAGAGAAAAAGGAAGAGAGAGAGAGAGAAAGAATGGGCGTGCCAGGGCCTCCAGCCACTGCAGACGAACTCCAGATGTGTACTCCCCCTTGTGCATCTGGCTAACGTGGGTCCTGGGGAGTCAAGCCTCAAACCGGGGTCCTTAGACTTCACAGGAAAGTGTTTAACCACTAAGCCATCTCTCCAGCCCTGAGCTTTTTAAAATAGTATATTTTCTTCAGGTGTGGTGGCACACGCCTTTAATCCTAGCATTTGGGAGGCAGAGGTAAGAGGATCACCATCAGTTCAAGGCCAGCCTGAGACTATGTAGGGAGTTCCAGGTTTGCCTGGGCTAGAGAAAGCCCCTACCTCAAACAAACAAACAAATAAATAAATAAATAGTATGTTTTCAATTTATGTATGTGGGTGAGAGGGACAGAGAACGAGAAAGGATAGGTGCTCCAGGGCACCTCTTGCCACTGCAAGCAAATTAGATACTTGTGCCACTTTTTGTATTTGTATCTGCCTGGCTTGGGAATTGAACCCAGGCCAGGAGGCTTTGAAAGCAAGTGCCTATACCATTGAGCAATCTTCCCAACCCCTGTATTTTTAAAAAATCTTTTATTGTTGTAGACGCAGTTTCATCTGTAGCCCAGCCTGGCCTTGAACTTGTGGCAGTCCTCGTCAGCCTCTTGAGTGCTGTGATTCTAGGTCTTGAGCCACCATGCCTTACTTTGCTGTTACTTTTTTTTTTTTTTAATTTTTGTTTTCAATTAGCATTTTGTCTTATACCACCTTAAACTTGCAAAACTAAGGCCACAAGAAGTAATGACTGTTTAAAGAGACAAATGCCCACTTCAAAAAATTTCATGTACTTAAAGTTTTTGTGTCCTCATATTTAAAACTTGGAAAATCCGTAGTATACAGCAAAGAAATCCTGCCTGTAGAGTCAGAAGCATAGCTGGCAGCAGCCCTTTGCTACATCATTATCCCTCCATACACACATATATATTCTAAGCAATTTCTGTATTCATACACATAAATAAATACAAGTGTTAATAGGTGCTAAAAATAAGGTACTTACTTAAATTTTTTTTCTTTCTTTTAAAAAAATATTTATTTGAGAGAGAGAATGGGGACACCAGGGCCTGTAACTACTGCAAACAAACTCCAGAAGCATGTGCCACTTTGTGCATCTGGCTTACATGGGTCCTGGGGAATTGAATCTGGGTCCTTTGGCTTTGACTGTTTAGCCATTCCTCCAGCCCAAGGTGTTCACTTTTTAAAAGAGGTTTTATAGGCCTACTTGAATGTCTTAGGAACATTTGAAAGTTATCAGATAGGGTAACTGGAGCTCCTGAAGGAACGCTTGAAGTTTTGGAGTATTTATCTATGAGTGAGTTAGTCCACCTATTCTAGTGTATATTTTCTTTACTCGTAAACCCCTGAAAGGTACATTGAAACAAATCAAACCCTGAATTTTGTTTTTAACAAATAATTTTTGTGTATTTGTGTGCATGTTTGCCTGTAAGAGCTTTAGTCACTGAGACATCTCCCCAGCCCTGACCTTTGTCTCTCTCAGCAACAAGCCCTCCCAGGGTCATAACATTTGATGAAGTGATGGCTACAGCCAAGAACTTAACAAACCTGTCTCTTGCTCATGAAATTGCTGTCAATGAGAACTTCAGATTGGAGGAAGATGCCATCCCAGAGAACAGGTAACCAGGAAGCCTTTGTTGTGTAACTCATGCTCAAGAATTCTGGTTTTTTTGTTGTTGTTTTGTTTTGTTTGTTTATTGAGGTAGGGTCTCACTCTAGCCCAGGCTGACCTGGAATTCACTATGTCGTCTCACGGTGGCCCCGAACTCACAGAGGTCCTCCAGATCCTCCTACCTCCTGAGTGCTGAAATTAAAGGCATGTGCCACCACGCCTGGCTCATGCTCAAGAATTCTGTGTGCTCATGTGTAAATTGCCCTGATTCCTGGAAGTTCCTAAACAGTATCCACAGGGGACAAACATTGTTTAGTTCTCTAACAGTGTCTTACATTTACTAATATAAAAATTCCTCCAGAGTACATTTACCATTGTCTTTTGAACCCAGCTTCTGTCACTTCCTGAGGATAAAGAACAATTGTGCTGATGTTTCCAAACCTCATAAACTGTAGTTAACCCCTTGCTATGGCCTCCCTCATCACATTTTTGCTAAGAATTCTTGTGATTTTACTTCCATGTCTCCCACCCTCACGGTACCAGAAACATCATTAACAATGGAACTATGCCTGGATTATTCGCTGCTCCGTCCACATGGCCTAGCATGGTGCTTGATGTAGTCCACCTCATCTGGGACGTTGAGCTATTCAAGATAGATGTTCAAGCTGTGAAGGATGTGCAAATACACTCTAGTCACTGAGCTCTTAAGAGTAGGCAATCCAGAACATCTGCAGGTGGAAATGGGCTGCACAAGGCTGGTCCATCCATCCCGGGGACCTCTAGTAAGAGCCACACTCTTATATCTACCTCAGCCTCTGGCATCCATGGCTCACAATTCCCTGGGACAACTGGGAGGAAAGGCTTGAGCCCAATACTATGAATAAACTAACCCTAGAGGGAAAGTGGATTCGTTGGTATTGGAGAGTTTTCAACTTCACAGTGCCAATTGTAGTGACTCCTCATTAGTTAAGACAGTTCATGACTTTTTTTTGAGGTAGGGTTTTATTGTAGTCCAGGCCTTCATTTAAGAATAAAGCAGTGTGTTAGGAGCTTTGATTTTTTTTTTTTTCCCCCAGACAGCCCTCTACAATGGCTAGGTCTTTTGTTTTAAATTGTGACTGATCCCAATTTTATCACATATTTTCCTTGCAAAAAACATGGTAACATTAGGTTTCTCATACCTCGTAGAAATGTTTCTAAATGATTTGATAGATTGTAACCAGTCATTACTCTCCCACGCACCTCTCCAGAAAATTAAAGTGCTAAGGTGTATATTTTAGCCTACAGGAAAACATCATTGTAAACAGTGATGCTCTGCATGAAGAATATTTTAGCTCACTTCTCGTTGGCCCATTCCAGCCAGGTATGTGCAGCCCATGAGCTCAAGATCCCAGTGTTTGCCTTTCTCCTTGTTCTGAATTGTCCACGGGGTCTCAGCACTGGAAATGGCACTTCTACTAAACGAATCCCTGTTCCAATGACTAGCATAAGGTTGTTAAGTAGGATATAATATTTACAAACTACATTCAGCAGAAAGCTAACTTTCAACCCTCACAGCCCTGTTATGTACTCAACTGTTTGTACTGTGAGAAGAGAAATTAGCAGATATACTCACTAAGCATTCATTGAACACTCACGGAGCGGCAGGCCTGCAGTTGGTACAATGGCAAGTACCCAGACCAGAGTCGGGTCCTCTGCCTGAGAAATGTATTTCTGGATAGAGAAAGAGACTCCTCATTAAGTACAGTGCAGTGAAACTGATGTAAGAATTCCGTGGGAACATGAGTATTCTAGCGTGCACCTGCTCTAAGGCATTGGCATAAGGGTTTGCACAAGGTGGCCCCCGATTCTGTTGTGAGCTCTTCCTAGGAAGACTGGCTGACCTAACTGGGACATCTAAGAGAAGGTGGCTGGCACTCAGAAGCATGCCTCCTTGGAGTCATCCTGTTCTGTCCCTGCCGTGCCAGCTGTTGAGGAAAGAGCAGCATGGTCACCTCTTCCCTAAGAGATGGAACACGTCTAAGGATCTATGTAGAACAGCCGGCTACACTGAGATACATCTCCTTAGGACCGGATCTTAGGAAGCCATTGAAGGTTACACTAAGGAGGCATTTAAAGAGTCCAGAGGAAGCCGGGCGTGGTGGTGCACGCCTTTAATCCCAGCACTCGGGAGGCAGAGGCAGGAGGATCTCCGAGAGTTCGAGGCCACCCTGAGACTCCATAGTGAATTCCAGGTCAGCCTGGGCTAGAGCGAGATCCTACCTCGAAAAACCAAAAAATAAGAGTCCAGAGGAAGAACTTAGGGCAGAGTATTGGATGAAGAAAGTGCATACTGAGTATTCTTTTTTTTAAATATTTTATTAAAATACTTTATTTACTTATTTGAGAGAAGGAAAGAGGCAGAGAGAGAGGGAGAGAGGAGAAGAGAATGGGCACGCCAGGTCTTCCAGCCACTGCAAACAAACTTCCAAATGCATGTGCCACCTTGTGCATATGGCTTACGTGGGTCTGGGGAATCGAACCAAGGTCCTTTGGCTTTGCAGGCAAGCACCTTAACCGCTAAGGCATCTCTCCAGCCCCTGAGTTCTTTACTATGTGAAATAGTGCCCATGTTTTGAACAAGGGAAATATGTCCAGAGATTAAGAATGGGATTAAGGGTGCATTTTGTTCTATTTTTCAATGCATTTTCTATGATGTGTACAGTGAACTTGGGTCTCTTATAATCGGGGAAAGCAGTGATTATTTTGAAAGGGTCTGTTTCGTTCCTGTAGCCTGGCTGGTCAAATGAGGCGCATTGTTCACCAAGCCTTCTGGGATGTCTTGAAAGCAGAGCTCAGTGCTGAGCCTCCTGAGTATGAACATGCCATCAGACTGTTTGAAGAAATCAGAGAGGCAAGTTGATGTTTGTATCAACTAATGTCAGTCCATTGGGGTCTCTAGGACATGATAGCTCATAAGGCAATAGGAATTTCTTACAGCATGAAAGGCTGAGAAATCTAATACCAAGGTACCATCTGATTTGGTGTCTGGTGAAGGCCTGATTGCTGGTCCATAGAAGATACTTTCTTGCTGCATCCTCACAGGTAGAAGAGGGTAAGGGAGCTTTCTAGGGTCTCTGCAGTCACTAATCACATTCATGACGACTACTTGCATGACCTCACAAAGGCTCCATCTCCAGGACAGTCTCAGGGATTTGGTTTCAACATAGGAATTTTGGGACAAACATTCTGACTATAACAATAAGTTCCCCCCTCCAAAAGGCTGTTGTAATAGCTTGTGGTTTGGATCACTTTAAAAAACAAAACAAAACAGAATAAGCCTGGCATCGTGGTGCATGCCTTTAATCCCAGCACTCAGGAGCCTGAGGGAGGAGAATCACTATGAGTTGGCGACAGCCCAGGGCTACACAGTGAACTCCAGGTCAGTTTAGGCTAGAGTAAGACTCTACCTAGATAAAACCAAAAAAGAAAGAAAAGAGAAAAACTGAACAGTCACTAGCAGTTTTTTTTGGTTTGTTTTTAGATCTGCACTTCCTGGTCTAGGGTGGAGGCTAGAAAAATAGGGTGGTGGATAGCTCAAGGCACTGTGTAGAACACTGGACAAGACTTTGGAGTTAGGCCTGGGGTAGTAATGGGCTTGTGTTTTTTTCAAGTCTCAGTTTGCTGGGTGTTCAGCGGCAGTTCCAAAAGGTAAATGAGACAGTTGTCATCGTAGCTGACATTTACATGACTCTTGCTCTACACCATGATAGATCATTCATCTATTTTACCAATGTAGTTATTCCTGTTATTTTATAAGGAAACCAAGTTCCCTAACTCACCCAGGGCCAGAAAACTTTGAGGAACAAGAGGAATTTGAACTGAAAATTCCTGGCTCAGAACACATGTTCCCAGCCATGTACTGTGTATACAAGTGCAGTTTTCCGTATAGTAAACAGCTGGCTTGTATAGTAATATATTGTCTATAAATTAGATTTAATGAATCCCATATGGTATTTTCACCTCTTAAGAGTTCTTTGTGAGCCTTGATGTACAGCTTGTTCCTTCTTTTCCTCCCTGCCTGAAGACGTCTAGAAGGGCTCTGAGATACTCCTGCTTCCTTCCCATGGTCTTCATTCTGAAAGCATTAGTCATTTGCCACAGCGGGGGAACTTGTTTCCGGAAGTAGAGTTTTCTTCTCACCATGGAGAGATTGAGTGTCTCAGGCTCCCTCCCGGGAAGAGACACTGAATGTGCTGTCAGGGGCATTGCTGTGTGGACAGGGAACTTGAGTATCTAGACAATGAAATGGAAAGCGACAACCTTTCTGCATAAAATGATGTGATGCTACTAATGTTCCTTTCTTTCCCTGTGTAGAGTCTTCTCTCTTTTCTGACTCCTGGGGGAAGGAGCCAGCTTTACAGCCAGATCTGTGAAGTTTTGGACATCGACCTCCTCAGGCAGCAGGCTGAGCACAGTGCTGTGGACATCCAAGGCCTGGCCAACTATGTCATCAGTACAATGGGAAAAATGTGTGCTCCTGTGCGAGACCAGGTCATCAGAGACTTGAAGGCCACTGATGACATCGTGGAGCTGCTGAGGTTAGCACTTGTACTATAGATGTCTTCATACAATATCATAGTGTTCGTTCAAAGAGAAAGGCGAATATTCTGGGCACCAGAAAGACAACTAAATAAACTGTGAGCAAGTCAGTCATTTGGAGAGTGTGTAGAGTTTTGGCTAGAGCCCTGCAGTGAGCCCAACCCCAGGGAGTTAGAGGAACGAGGGGGAGACAGACCTTAAGCAGTAAATTGTGCTCATTGAACAGTCATGCTGAATGCTGTGGGAGGAGTAGAGGGTCTTAGGCCTACAACAGGGCGTCTTCATCTTGCCAAGGATGGGTGAGGAAGCCACCTTTGATAGAAAGAGTCACTGGCTGCTGTAACACATAAACCCTGGATGCTCGGTGATCTAACCAATAAAAGTTTGGTTTGCACTTGTGTCTGACTCGGGGGTTGTTGGTCTGGCACTTTCCACATTCTTTGCAGAGGCTTGGGCTCCTCAGTCCTTGGGTGTCCCTGTCAATGGAAAGAGACTGCAGAGGATCATACCCAGGGTATAAACTCCTCAACCCGGAAGGGGCATATTCCCTTGACTGTGACTAGTCACACAGTCTACCAGAATGCAGTGGAGCTTGGAAAAGTACTTGCTGCCTGGAAACTTACTATTCAGCCCCACATCTGCCTCCAACTTGGCAGCATGGACATCTGGAGGTCAACTGGATGCGTCTGTGCAGTTTCCCCAAGGATGTGAGGCTCATATAAACTCATGAGGCACTAATCTCCTTGTGATCCCAGACAAGACTAGTCTACAACACTTTTGCCATGAGGAGGGACAGTTCTTTCTTAAACTCCAGTCATATTAAGAATTGCACTTTATGTAACAGCTTTAAAAAGGAAGGTGATGGAAACTTGTCAGCAGATGAAAGGTAAATTTCTCTATAACCTATAGCAAGTTAGCTTCTCGAGGCGACACTCTTGCCTGTCTGTAAAAATGGGCTTTAAGTGTCCTTAAGAGTGGCACTTAGTTCTGGAAGGTTGTAGAATCCTTGCTTCCAGTTATTTTATTACTGGCATATGATGTCAGATCTCTACTGCTGAAGCTCATGCTTCTAATCCCGGCACTCAGGAGGCTGAGTTAGCAGGATCACTATGAATATGAGACCAAATTGTACTAGAGTGAGACCCTGCCTCAAAAGAACAACACAAATCTCCAGTGTTTATCTTGGTCATGGGCACACTCACTGGGGTGCCATTTCTCTCATACTTTACTTCTTGGTCTCAGTAACTATAGACACCATCTTGCAAGGTTGACGTCCTCCTTTAAACATACGAAACTTGAACTCAGAGAGTGAGTGGCTCATGCATGACCGTAAATCCAGTCATGAAGCTGGATTTGAACACAGGGTTGTCCAGCCCCCAAAAGAAATGTTCTTCCTCAATGCCTCGCTGCACTGATATTTTTTATTTCATTTACTTATATATTTTTTCTTATTTTCTTAATAGTTAAACTTCATACACTGTGTTTGGGCTTCTTAAAATTTTAGTGGGCTTTTAAATAAAAATTCTTAGCCCGGCATGGTGGCGCACACCTTTAATCCCGGCACTCGGGAGGCAGAGGTAGGAGGATCGCCATGAGTTCAAGGCCACCCTGAGACTACAGAGTTAATTCCAGGTCAGCCTGGGCTAGAGTGAGACCCTACCTTGAAAAAAAAAAGTGAAAAATTCTTGAATTTTTCTAATTGTTTCTGATACTTAGTTTCTGACTGGTAGTAGTGGATGAGCTAGAGGGACTCTAAATAGCCTGCTACAGTAAACACTGTGTGTGGAAGACACATGTGTGAACTGCTGTGAAAAGTGACTGCAGGAACTTCAGAGCCATGCTCATCTTGTCCAGCCTGTGATGCAGGATGGATTTCAACTTCTTAATTGTATCTCTATTTTAATTCTAACCATTTTAGACAAATATTCCATGTCTTGGACCTCATGAAAATGGACCAGGTCAATTTTGCCATTAGAAATATTAGACCACACATTCAGCGTCAGCTGGTAGAATATGAGAGAAGCAAGTTCCAGGAAATTTTAGAAGAAACTCCAGGTAAGTAAAATACATTGTGTACTTACGTGGAAATTGGGGGGAAATATACTAGTTAATATAGTACTATATAAGAACGTGAGGCTTCCTGTTAAGCATGTTTTGTCCCTCTTAACATGGACATCACAACCTTATTATACTTATCTAGCTTGTGAAGTATGGATCTGCACGGTCTGGCTCTGTGATTACTGTGCTTGTCACTTTTATTACACAAGGTAAATTGCCTGCGCAGTGAATCTAGAGGCTGAACATTCCAGCATGTAGAGGTGAGGTGAGGTAAGGAGGAGGACCAGCAGTGAAGGCTAAGAGAGTAGTCAGGAAGGTGTGGCAGTCTATTAGGGAAGTGAAGAAAGTATTCGGAGAAGGTAAGGGAACTGTGCGTGGATTTAACAAGTGCTGGTACGTTTTCAAGAAAGATAAAGGCTGAGGCTTGACCACATTTGACTCATGAAGATTGATAATCTTTCTTTTTTTCTCTCTCTCTCATTATTGCCTGGCATGGTAGCACAGGCCTTTAGTCCCAGCACTTGGTAGGCAGAGGTAAGAGTATCGCCATGAGTTCCAGGCCAGCCTGAGACTAAAATTCCAGGTCAGCCTGGGCTAGAGTGAGACCCTACTTTGAACCCTCCCTCCCACCGAAAAAGTTATTGTATTTGAGAAAGAGACAGAGCATGGCTGTGTCAGGGCCTTCTGTTGCTGCAAACAAACTCCAGGCACATGAGCCACTTTGTGCGTCTGGCTTTATGTGGGTACTGGAGAACCAAACATGGGCTGTCAGGCTTTGTAAGCAAGCACCTTAATCACTGAGCCGTCTCCCCAGCCCTGGTAAATGATAATCTTAAAGGAGTGGTTTTATTGAATTTATGGACAAGAGGGCATCTAGAGAAGAATGGGGCTAAGAAAATACTTCTTGACCACTCACAAGTACCCAGTGAAGTAGGTCCTGTTACCGCTTTATTTTAT
Organism: Dipus sagitta; assembly: GCA_036346955.1. Lineage (NCBI taxonomy): Eukaryota > Metazoa > Chordata > Mammalia > Rodentia > Dipodidae > Dipus > Dipus sagitta. Next base: position 18,421,149 of record CM070777.1, on the reverse strand, counting down.
GAAGGAGACTGAGATGTCCGTGGATAGCGGACAGGATGCTGGCCAGCTGTTCATTGGCAACCCTGACAGCAGCCTCTGGGATTCAGTTAATCATGATCTATCTGTGACCTCGAGGGCTCTGTTGTTTTAGCTCCAGTGGGAAAAGGATTAGGAGAAAGTGAACCGTGCATGGAACCTCATTCTGAAACCTGAATGTGACTGTCATATTCTTAGTGTCAGCTTCCTGAGGCTGGTCTCCATTGTGTGTGCCTGTGTCTATATGTGCATTTGCGTGCAAATGTACCCACACAAGACGGCTTTGATTCTTGGGCAAATCCCTTAATGTGGGGTTCAGTTATAACTTTGTTCATCTGAAATTATTTGTTTCTCTCCTTAAAATGCAGACATAGTGACCTATACATTTTTACCTTTCATTAACTTGGCTATTTCTAGAGTTTCAGGAATATAACAAATCTAGCCAAGAAATAGGTCATTTTTACCCAGCTAGAGAATTCAAAAGTGCAGGAAGCAGAGTGTATGTCAGTTGCTAATTATATCTCCAAGTTGCTCTGCTAAGTTTGTCCCTGTGCCCTAATATCAAAATAAGAGTATCACACACAGAAGGACAAAAGTATTACTGGATTTTTGTGTATATTTATATATATTTTTGACACAAGTTCAATAGACTGCCTTTTTTATGCAAGCGTGAGAGAGTGAGAATTGGCACACCACTGTAGTTGAACTCCAGGTGCATGTACCCCCTTGTGTGCATGTGTGACCTTGCACGCTTGCATCACTATGCATCTGGTTTATGTGGGTACTGGGTCCCTAAGCTTCACAAACACCTTAACTGCTAAGCCATCCCTCCAGCCCTCTAATGTTTCCTTTTGCCTAAGGAGAGATTTTGATAAAATTTCCATGTTTAGAGTACACTCAGGAAAGCTTGAGCAGTTGTGAGATGTCCATACTGAACATCAGCAGAACGACATTAGGTCCAGCAACTCAATTACCCCTAGCAAGAGTGAAAAGGCCACCTCTTTGTTGAGATGAAGAACAATGAGTAATTTAAGATACTCAGAAATTATTTATTTAGATAATCTATCTGATAGTGTTTTCATGAGTCTTATTTCGTATTCCTTCAGAAACCCAATGAAATATATCCGATGCCATTGTGATGACCTTTGCCCGGCACATGAGGCATTTAGGACACACTGAGCCAGATATGGCTCCCACCTGTAATTCCAGAATTCAGAAGGCTCAGGCAGGGGGATTACTGTGAGATAGAACCTCTTTGAATAAACACAAACAAAAGAAACAAAGCAAAAAAAAAATTAAAAAAAGGAAAGACCACAAGAAGACAGTACTGCTCAGCTGACTTGGAGCCGCACTCAGGCTGGCCAAGTCCACCTCCAGACTAAGCCGTGAACTTTGCTGCTTTCTTTGAGTCTCACATCCTAAGCAGCCGAGAGCTGCTCTAGCTGACATAAGAAAGAGCAGGCTGGGGGGAGAGCATCCACACAATCCAAGGAGTAGCTAAAGTGTCCATGCAAAACTAGGCATGTGGGCAGGGAAAAAAAGAGAAAGTGAGACTGTCATCAGGATGGTTAGTGACTTCAAACAAGTGTTCGGTGTTGGTCACATTGAGTCTGAAAAGAATCCAGTAGGCATATGACTCAGCTAAACCCACCTCTCTGGGAGGAGGAGGGCCCTCTTAATTGATAGTTACAAAAGGAAACATGAAATGAGGGAGAAATGACATAAAACAATCAGTACCAAAAGAACAGAAGGTGAAGTGTTACTAGGCAAAAAAGAAAAGATGTCATGGATGGGGACTACATTTTTCTAACTGAAAATGGGGCATTTAACTGAATGCAGCTGCAATGTGATTGTGTATGCCTGTTTTATTTCCTGTTCCACTAGAAACTCCAAGTACAAGGGCTATGTTTACTCACTTATAAATCCCCAGTACTTGATACAATGCCCAGCACATGCTAGGTCCTCAGTGTTACCATTGAATAAATGAGCAAGTGGAGAGGCTGCTAGTATGCTAGCTAGTAGAAGGGGAATCTCAGCGGGCCACAGAAAGAAAAACAGCTTTTTCCCTGTAAACTCGCCTGCATTGCCTTAGCAGCGGGTGCATTGAACCACCTGGGCCATTTAGTCAGGCCTGAGCCCCACCTTGCCTGATTAAATCAGACTCTCCAGGAGTTGTGCCCAGGATCACAACTTTTTTTTTTTTAAAGCTCCCTGGGTGATCTTAAAGGCAGCCAGAACTGAGTACTGTTGCTTTTGCTGGAGATAGCTAAATGAGCTTTTAAATGTGTCAGCTGTAAATGATTAAACTTGCAGTCCAAAGGCTTATTACTGCCACATTGTAATCCTATTCATGTTGATTTCCATCCCACTTTCTCTGTTGGATATTGTCTAAATAAAAGACTGCAGGTCTCTTACATCTTTGTAAACAACTAGCACCCCTTCCCCCCACACACAAAAAAAGAAACAGCCTTTGCCAGTTGTAAAGAAACGGTTGCGATTCTGGGGGTGGTGTGCCTTCAGTGTGGCAAACAGAGCTACTCACAGATTATCCCTGCTCAAACTAGGATGATGTTTCACTCAGTACAGTGCTTGCTGCACAAGCCCGATGGCCTGAATTCAGATCCCCAGCACCCATGTAAAAGCCTGATGGGGTTCCATGCACCTGTGACTCCACTACTGGAGAGATGGAGATGAAGGGTCCCTGGGTCCTCCTGGCCAAGGATCCAGCATCTGACCCAAGACGTCATCTTCATTTTTTTCTTCGAGGTAGGGTCTCACTCTAGCTCAGGCTGACCTGGAATTCACTACATAGTCTCAGGGTGGCCTCGAACTCACAGTGATCCTCCTACCTCTGCCTCCCAAGGGCTGGGATTTAAAGGTGTGCGCCACCACGCCGGGCTCAAGACCTCCCAGTGACACATTTTTAATGCAGAAGGACTGAACTCAATAAGTAAACTTGTTTAATGTGCTAGGACAGTCTCAAATAGGCATTGCCACACATTCTTTAACGTCAAAAGCTCCAGGTTAATGAGAGACCAAATGAAATGGGAAGGAATTGAGAAAGATACCTGGTGTTGACCTTTGGCCTCTATACACATGCACACACACCCACACACCCTCACACATACACAAGCAATATATATATATGAATGTATATATAGGTGTGTCTATATATATATATATATATATATATATATATATATATGTTTGAGGAGTAATTTCAATCTACTTTGTTTCTTTCTCTTGGTTCCTTTTTTATTTTCAGTCTCTTATCTGTGTTCAGTCTGCACTTAGCTGTTGACACTTAAAAATTCTACCAAATATGTACTTTATGAGAACTGTAATATAAAAAGCAATTTGTTGCAAGTGGTAAATCTTAGAACCAGATCTAACAGAAAATGAAGTGAGTTTGGGGCTGGAGAGATGGATTAGTGGTTGAGGTATTTGCCTGCAAAGCCACAGGACCTAGGTTCTAGTCCCCAGGACCCATGTAAGCCAGATGCACAAGGAGTTCTTTTTCAGTGGCTGAAGGCCCTGACATGCCAGTTCTCTCTATATAAATAAAAATAAATTGAAAACTAAAGTGAATTTTGCCCTAAGGCAGACAGCCCAGTAGAGAAATATTACCTCTAAACTTGAAGCCTCCTGGAACAGTCTTCAGTATGATTCCATTTGGCCCGTGATGTAAGGGATAAGTAATTCAGAGCTGAAGGGAACTCGTGTGAGTGGCGGTACAGTCTCTACACGGACATTGGACCATGTCTAGAGGCGCCTTTGACTATCCCAGTCTGGCAGGATTGGGGCTGGAGGAACGTAGAATACCACTGTCATCCAGTGGGCAGAGGCCAGGAATGCTACCAAACACCCCCGTGGTGTTCAGGCAGCAAAGACCAAAATGTCAGGAATCAGACTGACACACTCCTATAGGTCAGGAATTGGAAGGTCTATTTCATGATGGCCCAAAGAAATGTCTTTGTGCTCAAGGACATTTTTGGCTTCCGTAAACAAGGGAGTCACACTCTCAAATTAAAAAAAAAAAAAAAAAAACGGGGCTGGAGAGATTGCTTAGCAGTTAAGGCACTTGGGTTCGATTCCCCAGTACCCACATAACCAGATGCACAAGATGGCACATGCACCTGGAGTTTGTTTGCAATGGCTAGAGGCCCTGGTGTGTCCATTCTTTCTTTCTCTTTGCCTCTTTCTCTGTGCCACTCTCTCAAATAAGTAAATTTAAAGCTGGGCAAGGTGGCGCACGCCTTTGATCCCAGTATTCAGGAGACAGGTAGAAGGATTGCTATGAGTTCCAAGGCCACCCCAAGACTACATAGTGTATTCCAGGTCAGCCTGGGCTAGAGCAAGACCCTACCTCAAAAAAAGAAAAAAAAATGGGAAAAAATTTTTAAACTGACCAAACTGGACTCTTAAGAGCGGAACATCTTATTGTATGACACTATTCTATACCTGTAAATATGTGTGGATTTGTATGTGTGGAAAAAAGTAAAATGAAAGTCATTTTTTAAAAAGCAAAGGTAAGTAAATTTACTAGAAGCTCATTACTTCCTCATTCTTTCACTATTGTCTATAGTCTTGAGGGTTTTTTTTTTTTTTTTTTTTTTTTGAGTCAGGTATGGTGGCACACACCTTTAATTCCAGCACTCAGGAGTCAGAGGTAGGAGGATCGTTGTGAGTTTGAGACTACATAGTGAATTCTAGGTCTAGGGCTAGAGCAAGACCCTACACAGGTACTGGACAATGAAACCTGGGCCATCAGCCTTTACAAGCAAGTGCTTTAACCACTGAGACATCTCACCAGCCCCTGAGATTATTTCCTGTTTGTTTCTTGAGCTTCGTCAAACCTTGGACCTGATGATAGAAACATTCGGTAGCAGTGTGCTACCTGGGCGTCTATTCCCAACTTCACATTCAGTTCTTCTCTCCCCACTTGCTCATTTTATACAAGAGGAAACCAAAAGCTTGAGGAAGAAGTGAGGCCTGGAGATAAAGATGTGAGAGCCTCGGGGGTGGGGGGTATGGATAGAATGGAAGCCTTGAAATGGAGAGCGATCCCTGGTGAGGATGAGGAGTAAGAAATTCACGCCGACTAGACACCAGCATGTATGGAGTGGGCTGAGGAAGAGAAGGCCTCTTACGAAATGTAAGACAGCTACAGGAAGCCAGTGATGAGTTATAGAAAATGGGACAAGAAAGAATCCAGGAGTACATTTTCAGAGGGGCAGGGGTGATTGGCTAAAAAACAAAAAGGTCTTTGTGGATTTGACAATCAAAAGGTTGCTGGTGGCCTTTAGGGCATCATGGGAAGGCTCCATGTCAGGACTGGCTAGCCTGCACTCCACTCTTAGGACATGGCCCAGCGTTTGCTCAGCTGTGGGAGTGATCCTACAAACCTTCCTGACTTGCTGCATTCAAACAGTCGTGAAGGCCAGTTCCCCCTAAGTAACGTTTCTCATTCCTTACCCTTTATCCTCCATTGCATTGCTCTTTTCTAGTTACTCTTTTTTTTTTTTTAAATATCTATTTGAGAGAGAGAGAGAAAGGCAGATAGGATGGGTGTGCTAGGGCCTATAGTCACTGCAAAAGGAATTCCAGACACAAGTGCCACCTTGTGCATCTGGCTTATGTGGGTACTGGGGAATTGAACCTGGGTCCTTAGGCTTTGCAAACAAGTACCTTAACTGCTAAGTCATATCTCCAGCTCTCCATTTACTCTTGTCTGAACAGCTGCAATAGCCTGTCATCTTGACACACTCAGTCCTCCTCTCAAGTGGCTTTTCTGACAGATATGTCTGATCTTTTCAGCTATAGCTGGTGTTTGTAAGCTAGAGTCTGCAACTACTATATGATAGAAGGAGGAGTTGGGGAGATGGTTCAGCAATTAAAGACACTTTCTTGCAAAGCCTGCAGGCCCAGATTCTATTTCCCAGTACCCATGTCGAGAGCCAGATGCACAAAGTGGCACATCTACCTGGAGTTTGCAGTGACAAAGGGACCTGATTCATTTCCCCATTTCTCTGCTTGCAAGTAAATAAAAAATATTTTTAAAGGGCTGGAGAGATGGCTTAGCAGTTAAGCGCTTGCCTGTGAAGCCTAAGGACCCCAGTTCAAGGCTCAGTTCCCCAGGACCCACGTTAGCCAGATGCACAAGGGGGCACACGCGTCTGGAGTTCATTTGCAGTGGCTGGAGGCCCTGGCGCGCCCATTCTCTCCCTCTCCTTCTCCCTCTCTGTCTGCCTCTTTCTCTCTCTGTCTGTTGCTCTCAAATAAATAAATAAAAGTAAATATTAAAATATATTTTTTTTAAAAAAGAATGAGGGCTGGAGAGATGGCTTAGTGGTTAAGCACTTGCCTGTGAAACCTGAGAACCCCGGTTCGAGGCTCTATTCCCCAGGACCCACGTTAGCCAGATGCACAAGGGGGTGCTCACGTCTGGAGTTCGTTTGCAGTGGCTGGAGGCCCTGGTGCACCCATTCTCTCTCTCTCTCTGTCTGCCTCTTTCTCTCTCTGTCCATTGCTCTCAAATAAGTAAATAAAAATGAAAAAAATTTAAAAAAAAAGAATGAGAATTGTTCTTGGCATGTAAACATAAGTCTGCATCTTGGGGAGGTGACAGTTTGAATCAGACGCTCAGAGCTCAGGATGAAAATGTTTTTTTCACTCTTAGATGCTCTCAGGCAAACTACAGAATGGCTAAAAGAATCTATAGATGAAGAATTACTAAATCCTGAGACTGCCATAAGTCCTGGGGCTGAAGCCAGCTCGCCGCCACGCCTGAGCCCTATGCTGATCCTACATAAGAGTTTCTTGAAACTACTACAGTGGGACTATCAGAAAGAAGGCTTACCAGAGGTAAGTTTTTCCTCCCCTAAATGTTCCACTATTTTAATTAGTAAATTTGGACTTTGAATCAGCTAGCCTGTCTGTGTTACATATGGTTTAAAATCAAATGAAATGGGAGTTTGGATATGCCATTGCCTGTCTTACATTTTCATAGTATTATGCTTTTCTTTCTATTTTTTACATTTTAAATAAATACACTAGACACTCATAACAGATGAAATACGACTTCAAGAACTGACAGAAAAGCTGAATCAATTGAAAATTATTGCCTGCTTGTCCCTAATTACCAACAACATGGTGGGTGCTATTACAGAAGGCCTGCCTGAGCTTGCAAACAGGTTAAAAAGGATTTCAGCTGTTCTACTTGAAGGCATGAATAAAGTGTAAGTTCCTTGTGTTTGTATCTGTTCCCTCATGTACTAAAGGCTCTGCGTGTGTTTCGGAGAACGAATGTAACCTAGGACATCTGGGTGTGATAGTCACAACTTTCACAATTGTGCTTCAGAGCTTACCTTACGCTTATCGTTTCTGGAATTTCTTTCACATCTCTGATATCCTGGATGTCCTTTCATAGGAAGGCAGGGGTGTCTTCCAGGGCTAGTACCAGCATGAGTGTCATGTCTCCCCTTTCAGTGGGTAGGTACAAGAGTTTTTCTTTGACAGTACTGTGGGAGAAAAACAAAACCCAAAAAATCCACTGAGCCCAGCATTGAGACTTGCCAGTCACAGCGGGCTTCTAGGTTCAGTGGCTGGTTTTTTGTTTTGTTTTTTCTTTTCTTTTCTTTTTTTTGTTTTACGAGTTAGGGTCTCACTCTAGCCCAGACTGACCTGGAATTCACTGTATAGTCTCAGGGTGGTCTTGAACTCATGGCAATCCTCCTACCTCTGCCTCCCAAGTGCTGGGCTTAAAGGTGTGCACCACCACGCCCAGCTTGTTTTTCATCATTGTTCAATGGATGATTACTGGCTTCACGGCTTCAACCTGCTGGAAGTCTTTAGAGATAGAGAAGCAGCCTTGAAAATTTTCGTTTCTGCTAAACTCATCTCCAGTATTCTAGACACTTCCACTGAATGCTAGAATCCCACTTGGATTTTGCATGTAAGTCCTTCCCATCACAATCCCACCCATCAGGTGCCTAGTTTAGTCTTTGGCCGGACGTTCCCAGGAGTCCCACGTCCTCTCCCCTGCTGCGCCTTGCAGGTGTTTTCTGAGCTGGGTCTTCATTCCTGCCACTGAAGGGCGATGCCCCTGTGCTCCCCGCTACTCAGTGCACAAATTACCTGATGAAACCCCAGAATAAGTCCAAGGGGCTCAGGATTTTGAGCTGAAACTTGACGGATAGGATTCGCCATGGGGTGAGCAGAAAGAAAAGGGCAAACCAAGCCTTGGCCTTGGTCTGACTGAGGCCCCGTCCTTTCTGCTAACTCTGGCACTGACCCTCTACGTTAATGCTGTTCATATTCCAGAACCCAAGACCTACGCTGAAACAAACCCTTCCTCTGCTTGCAGTTGGGCCGTCTCAGGATCTCCTCACACTCCACAACAGTCACTTTCGAGCTGTTAGTGATCACGCAGTGTTGCCAAGTGCTACGGCAACAAATAGAAATTCATTACTCAGAGGACAGGCTGTCAGATCACATGACCAAGGATTAAACTCACCTCTGCTATGGTCTTGTTATGTATGATTGAACAAGTTCCCAAGTCCCTCTGAGCCTCATTTGCTCACTTGCAAAAAGGAAATAGTAATAATTTCATCTAGTTTGGAATTGTGCAAACATTTCATGGGAAACCCTTAGCACAGGGGTCTGGCATGTTACGTGCTCAATTAATGTTAGTATCTAATAATCGTGTAGGTGTTAAATTGTCCTGGTTATGGTTTCAGCTGGCTATTTATCTGGCTGTTTTATTTAATTTTTCTTCCTTGTCAGGGAATAAGGCCATCAGTGTACAAGTGGCCTCATTATGAAACAGACAATAGCATTCATAATATAATAGAGCAGATGGTCCTAAATCACCAGTTGACCCAGATGTCACCTTGGCTTATACTAAAATTTAATTTTTCCTTTAGCTTAAGCCTCAGTGATCACGAGCAGGAGAAAGCTAGAGTGGTACTTTGAGTGGATAAGAGAACCAGGAGGTAAAGATTTTCTAAAACCATCTATCTACCTTGGGGCTGGAGAGCTCCAAAGGCTGGTCCACTGTGATCCAGGGCCAAACACCAAAGTTATTGACGTTAGTAATGACAATAGCAACACAGCATTCTTTTGTCCCTTCTCATTAAGCATTCACTATGTTCTTGACCATCTGCTAAGAGTTCACACAGGCATGTAGCAGGTTTGGTGCTAGAACCTCGATTTGAAGCAAGGTTTTGTCTGACAGTAGAGATTAAGTTCTAATTCTCTCCATATCTGCCTCTTCTCATTAGACCTTCTCCTGTCTCACCCCGGAATCCCATTTTGCACAGAATTACTGTAAAGACCTGTTTTAGATTAGAGCAGTTAGTTATTTTCTAGTGTAGAGGATTTAGCATATGTCCTTATTAAGTCCTTCTCTTAGTAATTAAATAACCCAGTCCTTATTTACTGTATTTGAGCTTATTCATCAGTTACTTGAGAGTAACAATGAGGAATTTACTGTTTTTGGTTGTGCTCTCTCTAGAGTTTTGGGTAATTTGGCCTCTGGATGTCTTTGGAATGAATCCACTCAAGACCAGTGTGTGTGTGTGTGTGTGTTTTTAAGAAACGATATTTTTCTGTCCCTTTCTGATAATCTGTATTGTAAATGGGGTTTCAGGCTGATTGTAGGGGCCATGCTTTTCTGCTCTTGCTTTCCTATTCAGGTACTAAGTACACAAGCACTGAAAGATCTGGTCTGTGAGAGGGTTGGTAATTGGGAGGAGCTGCTATTTTCTATACTTATCCTAATAGAAGTAATTATTGTTGGTATAATTGATAAACATTTGATATAAGTGGGTATGTTTTAAAACAAACCAAAATTACCTTAAGAATGAAAACTTGCCCTGATAGGATTTGCTCTATGTTTTATAGGACCTTTAACTTGAAGGAAGCCCTGAATTCTATTGGTGTTCAGACTTGTGTTGAGATTAATAAGGCCCTGAAAGAGAGAGGCTTGCCCACTTTAAATGCTGAGGTTCAATCTAATCTTGTTGGTCAGTTTTCAAGCATTGAAGAGAAGGACAATCCTGTCCGCTCCTTGATTGGTGAGTCTACATTTTCTGTCAGCTTTTGCTTCCATTTCAATTTGCTTTACCTTGCTGGATTTGGCTAATGTTTAGTGTGAGTCATATTTGTGTCTTAAGTACATTTCTAACTCTTGAGACTACATCGTGAGTTCCAGATCAACCTGGGCTAGAGTGAGACCCTACCTTGAAAAACCAAAAAACAAAAAATACATTGCTGAAAGCTTCTGTTCAGGGAATATTTTGTAGTTTAGATTTTTAGATTGAGAGTGCTCAACCAGGTCTGGAAAGATGGCTTAGCAGTTAAGGCACTTGCCTGCGAAGCCTAAGGACCCATATTCGACTCCCCATGTCCCACCTAAGCTAGACGCACAAAGTGACACAAGCATGCAAGGTTGCACATGTGCACAAGGTAGTGCACGCATCTGAAGTTTGATTTTAGTGTCTAGAGGCCCTGGCGTGCCAATTCTCTCCATCCCCCCTTGTTCTCTCTCTCATCAAAAAAGAATAAAGAAAGAATGCTCAACCAATCAAGTCCACACACATACTCTAAAATCCCAGACCTGCAGAATATGAAACACTTTTGATCCTAAGCATTTTGAGTAAGAGTTACTCATCCTGTATTTTGGAGTATAAATATTGAAAATTTTCAGAGGTGTGGGTGTCACTGCTTTTTCTCTGTTCTTGTGGGTGACGAAATTTTATTATGCAGCCAGTAGATTTATGTGGGTTTTTTTGTGGGGGGTGGCGGGAACAGAATCTCGCCCTAGTCCAGGATGACGTGGAACTCATTATCTAGCCCAGGCTGGCCTTGAAGCACTGCTCCTACCTAAGTCTCCTGAGTGCTGGGATTACAGGCATGTACCATCGTGCCTGGCTTAGATTTATGAAGTGATAAAAAGATGCTGATTCTGTGAAATCCTGGATCAGCGCAGTTACAAGCAGCCAGTAGCATGTTCATAGATAGATGATGGTCCTGCCATAAGCCAGCCTAGGGGAACAGAAGCCCCTTCTTGATCACTGTCAAAGGTAGAAAAGCTGGGACTTGGTGGCATGATGAGTGGTCTCGTTTTGGACTTGTTTCTCAGAATGTTGTCAGTTGGGACTTGCTGTTACCTGTGACAAAGAGTCTAATGCCTCAGCTAGTCAGCTGGTTGAGGTGGAAAAGGACATGTGCTTTCTGTTAGAGCTGACTGGAAGGGCCAGGGCCAGTGCTGCCTGCTGACTGGGTGCATTCGGAGCTCATTGGTTTCCCACCTCAATCTCAGCACTGTCTTCTTCTGGGCTGGCTGCCTACACAGTCAGGTTAGCTCAGGCTCTAGCCTCCATCTTTCCACACTTAAGTCATGCAAAAACCAGGAGTCTGCCTCTCTGTTAGCTCAGTCCCTGAGCCAGCATGGAGTCCTGCTGGCTGTGGGTGACCTGACTGTCGGTCGTATGCCATTCCTCGAAATCGGTCATGGTGGCAGAAGAGGAGAAACTGAAGCCTGAGGCTGTGCACTCACTCACTTCCTGGAGTCAGAACACTCTGTCATACCTGAATTCCAGATGAGACTAGGAGAGAGATGGTGGTTCTTCCACACACAGTCAGGGTGCTCTTGCCATCATAAAGGAGAGGGGCTGGTGTTTGTAAAATGAAATTGTCTACAACAGAGGTTGAGGAATAAGACTGGAAGGAGAAAGTCAACGTACAGTTAGACTCTACTCGCATCCTAGGATTAATCTGCCCACTTTCCAAGTACAGCACTGGCCACTCTAAGAAAGCAGACGTGTTTGATTACTGACGGAGGCTCTGCAGTGGTTTTCTTATCCTTACCCTGGGAACGTGGGATACCAGGGGTTCAGGCTGTACGACCTGCCTCAGTGGCCCAAGGCTTCAACCCTGACTCGGAAAGGCACAGTTCTGGGAATCAGCTTGCTGGTGGCAATGGGAGAGGACCGTGATGAGTAGTAACTCTCAGAGCCACCTGTCACAGTCCTTGCCTTCACGTGATGACCTCTGTCTGCCTTCATTGCATGTAGTTTCTAGCAGAGCAAGTAAAAGCTGCAGGACTCTGTTTCAGGAAGAAAGACAGAATGGGGACTGAGACATGTGCTACAGGGTCCCTGCTAGCTTGCGGACCTCCTGAGCACAGCGAACATGCTTGTTCCTGGCCGTCTCTTGCACAGTGCTGATCTGGAAAGATGAAGTAACTCTTGCTGGGGAAGGGTTAGGATTCTTAGCCTAGCCTGTTGACTGCAGAGCTCAGGCTCCTATCTGCCCAGCCCAGACTTTTAGGCAGAGCTGGCGCCCTGTAACTGATGAGCTCTGGCTGAGTGGCCCAGGCATCCTTTCATTCATTATTTATATTTGTGTGTGTGTTGTGTGTGCATACAGGTGTGCACATGTCACAGTGCACATGTGGAGGTCACAGGACAGCTTTGGGGGTCAGTCCTCACCTTCCACCTTATTGGAAACAGGGTCTCTTGTTGTTCACTGCTGCATTCATCAGGCCAGCTGGCCTATAAGCTTCTAGGAAGTTCTCCTATTTCTGCTGCTGCTTTTTTCTTTTTTAACTTAATTTTACTTATTTATAAGAGAGAGAGAATGGGCATGCCAGAGCTCCTAGCCACTGCTAACAAACTACAGATGCTTGCACCACCATGTACATCTGGCTTATGTAGGTTCTGGGGAATGGAACCTGGGTCCTTAGGCTTTGTAGGCATACAGATTGCTAAGCCATCTCTCCAGCCCCAAGATGCTACATCATCCGGTTTTATGTGGGCTCTGCGGATCTGAACTCGGGTACTCCTGCGTGCATGGCAAGCGCTTTATCCACTGAGCCATCTTCCCAGCCCCTGGGCCCGTCCTTGGGTGAGGGAAGTAATGCAGTGTCAGGAGGAAAGTGGGGGAAAGAACAGAAGGTGCTTTGTTGTTGTTGTTTTGGGGCTTTTGTTTGTGTTTTTGATTTTTTGAGGTAGGGTCTCACTCTAGCCTGAGCTGACCTGAACTTCACTATATAGTCTCAGGGTGTCCTCGAACTCACAGCAGTCCTCTTACCTCTGCCTCACAAGGGTTGGGATTAAAGGCCTATACCACCACATCCAGCAGAAGGTGCCTCTTAAAATCTGATAAAGCCTTTGGTTTCCCAGCTGTCCCTAGGCCAACTTGCCTGTCCTTGCACATGGAGAGCATTTTAAAACCTCATTCAGGGCACTGCTGCCCTAGCAACGTGAGCTACTGTCTTGAGTGCCTCTGACTCCGGTAGCTGGGGGTTGGCAGGGACTCCCATTTGGCTGCTTCTCACTGGACAAGTGCTCCTGCAGTCTCGGACAGAATCACTTCTCAGAATAAGAACGATTTTCCAAGGCTTTCTTTTTCTTTTCCTTTTTTACAGGGGAGGGGGAGCGGCTCTTTGAGGTAGGGTCTTGCTTTAGCCCAGGTTGACCTGGAATTCACTATGTAGTCTCATGCTGGCCTCAAACCCATCCTCCTACCTCAGCCTCTGGCATGCTGGGGTTAAAGGCGTGCCCCACCACGCCCTGATTGGGTTTCATTTTGAAACGTTCCCTGTGGCAAAATGTTTGGACCATATCTGTGATAAAGACATACCAAGGCCTGGGAGAGTCAGACAACCAGTCTTACAGGAAGCAGTGCACAGTTCACTAGGCATATGCCTACAAAGAAACTACCAGAAATTAAGCACTTGGACCCTGGCATATCAATAAGGCCCTACCAGTGTTGGCCATGGCTTTCCTCCCCATTCAGAGCACCCATGCTCCACCACCTCACGTTTTTAATTGACGTGCTCTCTATTTACAAAAGGGATTACACATCTCACTGTATTACCAACCCTCTGAAAAGATAATAGTAAAACTAGAAATTTCAGGGCTGGAGAAATGGCTCAGTGGTTAAGGGGCTTGTCTGAAAAGCCTAATGACCTGGGTTCAATTCCCCAGTACCCATGTAAAGCCAGATGCACAAAGTGGCGCATGCATCTGGAGTTTATTTGCAGTGGCTAGAGGTTCTGGTACTCCCATTTTCTGTCTCTGCCTCACTTCTTTCTGTCTCCCTCTGCCTGCAAATAAAATAAAAATATTTTAGAAAAAATAGAACTTTTTCAAATATATGCAAAAGCCAGGTGAAAATGATGTATGGATCACCTGTTGTATAGACTCCACGCACATTTTTAGAAGTAACTTTCAACTGCTCAAGGGATGAATAGACAAGTTCCCCTTGTTAAAACCTTGCAGGTAAGGCCCAGGTTATCTATTCTTGCCTCTTCCAGGCTCCATTCCTTCCTGGCTCCCACTGTTTTCCCCTGGGTATTTATCTTTATAAACTGGTTTCATTCCATTCTCACTTAAATTTGGCCAACTACTTACGATGTGCTGGCCACATATCAGACCAGAAAAATAAATACGCAAGAGCCATAGTCCTCCCCCCAGCAACCCAGCCTTGGTCATGTGGTAATGGCAGTAGGCAGGGGTGGATATCAGCCATGCCTCTTGAGGTTTACACACGGAACTGGTAATGCTGGCTTCTCCCCAACCTTGTGCATTAGCAAAGGCAAGTCATAAGACCAGTCCATATTGTAGGGATGGGAGACACGCTCTATCGCTAATGGAAAGAACTGCAAGGCCACCTGGGTACAGGAAAGCTTAAATGGAAGCCTTATTGCAATCAGCTTATACAATTACTTGTTCCTTAAAATTATGTACTTTAATAACAGGACAGATAAGATACCATTTTTTTTTCTTTAGATAAACGAATCCAGTTGTACATGAAAAGCCTGCTTTGTCTTCCGAGCCCTCAGAAAAGCATGCCTCCCGTGCCAGGAGGACTGGATGTCATTCAACAGGAGCTAGAGGTGCTAGGCTGTCAGTATGCAAACATCGTGACTCTCAACAAGCAAATATATGGATCATTCTATGCAAGCATATTCCGAAAGCTGCTCTTCGGGGATGAAGGCCTGGGAAAGGTTGATGCTTCACTTCCAGCTAAATAAAGAGGAACTGACTTTGGAGAAGAGATGGAAAATCCAGCACTTTGGTACCCAGGCCATTTCTGTCGATGGCATTATAGATGTGGCACATTCTGAGTATTGTCTGGGGAGCAGTGTTTGTCTGAATCTGTGTAATCGGGTAATGTTAGTGTCAGAGAAGATCCACATATCCTATAGACCCTTTTGTGTGTATCATTTTCAGGTTTAAAGCACACAGTTCCTAATTAGATTACCTATATAATACTTGTGTTACTTAAACCTTTATATTAAGCATTTATATTTGGATTCTTCAGCCTGAAAGGAGTTGTTTCCATTTGTCACTATTTATAGCTAATGGTTTTTAACTTTGATATAACTTCTTAAAGGCTTGAAAGTTGTAAGGATAACCAAGGGAATTCATATTTGAATAAATGACATGAAATAAACATTATCGTATTTGAACTATATAATTACTTTTTAGTAAGTATAATAGAAACTTACATGTAAGTCCTCAAATCCTACAGAATACCAAATTGTATTTTATAATAACAGTTGTCAGTATTTATTTAGAAGTTAAAACTTGTTAAGTACATCTTAATGATATGTGCACATTTTAGATAAAACCTCCCATCTTTGTTAGTGAAAATAGAAACCCCTGTCCTTCTAAATTTGATTTTAATTGTTGGGTTTTTTCTTAGACATTAACCTGCTCTCTGAGAGAAACAATTTTTGCACAAAATAATAATTAATGTCCTTGCATTTCTCAGGCCATTGTAGATTTATATTAGATCTTACTATTTTTATAAAGGCAAGACTGGCTTTATAAAAGAATGGAAGAAGGGGCGTTTCAGGTAAAACGAGATGCCATTCTCCATGAAGTTCACATGAAAAAGAGTTGAACTTTGGAGTTTCTTAACAAACAACTTAAGTAGGAAATGCCCTTTGTGCTGAGTAAATCTTGACCCTGTTATGACCACTTCTGATAGCGTGGTCATTAGCCCTTCCTGAGCATGAATTTTACTGGGCATTATTGGGCACTAATCATCACTGGGCATCTAGAAAAGTCCTCTTGTTCTGGAATCACATGTTCCTTTTGACATGCTGAGGCAAGCACTGTGGTTTGGGGGCACCCACCCTAGAAAGTGTTTTAGTTGCATAATAGATTTTTGGATTTTTTTTTTCAAGGCCCCACTGAGCATTTGCTATTGAGCGGAGAAGGTGTATCAGAAGTTCAGAGTCTTCCTTCCCTCCTCAGGCCTACCAGCACGGCGGAGTGACATCCTTCTTTTATGAAGGTCTAGGAAATAACTGTGTGAATAAACTGTCTCCACTTTTTGTGTTTTAGAAGAGCTAAGTTGTCAGGAAATTCCGAATGGCAGTTTCTTCCCCTAATGCTGCCTATGTTAGTCAGCCATTTTGTCCTTTTAAGTAGCTATAAGTGGACTTGACTAAAGAGTAAGATGTTGGCCTCATGACCAGTTTGTTCTGCGTCCCATGCTGCCCTGTTTCCCTGTGCTTATAAACCACGAGGGTTTCTAAGACTTCTGTGTTCATAGTCTCTGGAGCTGAAGTAGTTTTTATGCCACTTTGGGGCTTGGACAGTGGGGAGGGTCTGGCAGTAGAAGGCTCACGAGTACTTAATGTCTCATGGGGTTTATCTTGTTGCTTTTGGAAGTGAATTGTATGTTTAACAGGGCTGTGTTTTTATTATTGTAACCCAGCTGGCATTCACTTATATACTTGATGATTCTGCAGTTGCCTGCAGGAATGCAATGTGCAAACATTTAAAAAATGCATTTAAGGGCTTGGTAGATGGCTCAGTGGGTAAGGCGCTTGCCATGCAAGCCTGAGGACCTGAGTTTCAATCTCCAGCACCCACCTAAATGCTGCATGGCATGGAGGCACGCGTGTAATCCCGGCTGTCGGGAGGAAGAGATGGGCATCCCCAGAGCAAGCTGGCTAGCTAGCCTAGATGAATCGGCCAGCCCTGGGCTCAGTCTCAATAAGTAAGAGTGATCGAGGAAGAGACCTGGTGTCGACCTCTGACCTTCCACACACACGTGCATACGTGTGCATGTGCACCCGCATGAACATGCGTATACATGCACATGACCCACACATGCACAAAAATGCATTTAAAATGAAGGGCATTTTTAAAGTGGCAAAGTAAATCTTTATCTCAAGTCTTGATTTAGACAAGTACATTTATTAGGATTTGAAATCATAGCTTTTAGCATGTTTGTTTGGTTTTTGACTTAAATGTTTACTTCTACTTTTGAAGATTTTCCTAACGTCATTTTGTTTTGTACTATAAGCTTCATTAAACACATTAAGCACTTACTACACTCGTGACATTTGCATTCCTTTACTGCTAAAACAGGTATGTGGATACTAACTGAATTATTTCAAGATAACCAGTGCCTCTGCTTTTCTAACTACCTTTGGATGGCTCAGGGAAGTGTATTGGACAGTCTCCATGGGAGTTGTTCTAGAATGATTCTTGTGCTGCTCTGCAGAGCTTGAAGATGGCAGGTCATTTTCACTCATTCAGTTAATCAGCACCTACTGAGCATCTGCTGTGCGTCACAAGGAGAAGGTCCTTGAGATTGCAGCCTAGTGCTCACTTCAGCAGCGCAGACGCCAAGACCAGAGCATGTGGAGAAGCCTAACAGCCCCTACACTGGATGGCGTGCAGATTCCTGATACCCCATTTTTGGGGTCTTTTTACTATTTTATTTCTTTAGCTATGGGGGTGTCCCATTCTGCAAGGGCTAGTCCCTGAACAAGCACTGGTAGTTCTAGGGGGCAGGCCCAAGGGCTTGGGTATATCAGCTATTACCCCATATTTTTAAGCAAAATAAGCCAGACACATAAAAATATTACATGCTTTCTCTCAAATGCAGGATCTAGATTTTTTTTAAAAAGACATGAAAACAGGACTGTTTGGTAAGAGAGGAAAGGACCAGCAGGTGATAGGGAGGACGACAGTAGTATGGCAGGGAGTGGATCTGATCAAAGTACATGATTAAAAAAAAAATTTTTTTTTTTTAAAGAGAGAAACTGAGCATGTTAACATAGTCTAATCCTAGCACTCAGTAGGCTGAGGCAGCATCACAAATTTAAGGCCAGTCTAAGCTACATAGTGAAACTCTCTCAAAAAAAGGCCATAGCTGGGTGTGGTGGTGCAGCACTTTGGGAGGCAGAGGTAGGAGGATCGCCTTGAGTGTGAGTCCACCCTGAGACCATATAGTGAAGTCCAGGTCGGCCTGGGCTAGAGCCAGACCCTACCTCAAAAAACAAAATAAGTCATAGTGAAACTTATTGTTGCAGTCAGGTTCACATTGCTGGCAGAAATCTCCCAACCAAGAGCAACTTGTGGAGAAAAAAAGATGGTTATTTTGGCTTATAGGCTCAAGGGGAAAGCTTCATGATGGCAGGGAAAGCGACTGCATGAGCAGAGGGTGGACATTACCCCCTGGCCCACATAATATGGTTAATAGGAACAGGAGAATGTGCTAAACACTGGCATGGGGACACTGGCTATAACACCCATAAGCCCGCCCCCAACAACACACTGCCTCCAGAAGTCATTAATTCCTTTTCCTCCATCAGCTGGGAACCTAGCATTCAGAACACCTAACTTTACAGGGGACACCTGAATCAAACCACCACACCTATCTAGTACAATCTATGTTAATTAACAATATTGATTTGCATTTTGTGTGGTTATGAGTGGGTGCACCAGGGTCTGTTGCTGTAGCAAATGAATGCCAGTCCAGCTCTACATGGGTGGGGAATTGAACCTGGCTGGCAGACTTTGCAAGCACACACCTTTAACTGCTGAGCCATTTCCTCACCCCAAAATTAATTTAAAAAATTAAGCTAACCTTATGAACAACAAAAAACAATTATAGTAAATTGTAATGAGAACTATAAAATATAATTTGTGCTAGAGAAAAACATCACCAAACTGTTCCATGGAGATGATAATTGTTGAGCTAAAAGCTAAAGACAGGAATTTGCCAAGAACCAACAACAGCAAAAAAAACCCACAATAGGCCATATGCACAGTGAGTAACGAGGAGAAAGGGAGCTCACAGACCAGCATGAGGTAGAAGGATGAAGTGATGAGAGGCAAAACAAAGAGCTGGAGACATGGTTCAGTGGTTAGGGCACTTGCTCACCACGCCTAATAACCGCAGTTCAATTCCCCAGTACCCATGTAAAGCCAGATGCACCATATGGTGCGTGCATCTGGAGTTCATTTATAGCAGCTAGAGGCCCTGGCACACCCATTCTCTCTCTGTGCCAGACATGGTGGTTTAAGCCTTTAATCCCAGCCCTTGGGAGGCAAAGGTAGGATTGCTGTGAGTTTGAGGCCAGCCTAACACAACATAGTGAATTCCAGGTCAGCCTGGGCTGGAGTGAGACCTTACCTCAAAAAAAAAAGGGGGGGGGGAAGATTCTTGGGGGCTACCCCTCAATTTCTTCATCCTGGAACAGATAAAAACAGCGACTGAGTCTTTGAAATAGAAGAAGGTCATACACTCCTATGCTGGGAAGATTGGCCTGGCCAAGAACTCTTGTTGGTAATGCTGTACTACTCCTGTGTGTGTGTTGTGTGTGTGCGCATGCATACAAGTGCACTCGCAGGAACACGTTGTATTAGTGATAACCAACTATGGGAAAGTGGGAAGATGTCCCAGAAGCTAAATGTAAATTGCTTGCAAAGGACCCATGTAAAGCCAAATGCATGAATTGGCACATGTGTCTGGAGTTCATTTACAGGGACAGGAGGCTCTGGCATGACCGTACACTCTTCCCTCCCTCTTCTGTGCTCTTGCAAATTAATAAACAAATTTAAAGAAAACTCTCTGGGCTGGAAAAATGGTTTAGTGGTTAAAGGTGCTTGGCTTGCAAAGCCTGCTAACCTAGGTTTAATCCCCCAGCACCCACATGCAGACAGATGCAAAAACTGGCACATGCATCTGGAGTTCATTTGCAGTGGTAAGAGGCTCTGGTGTGTTCGTATTCTCAAATAATTTTTTAATGGTTATATTTATTTATTAGAGAGAGAATGGGCACACCAAAGCCTCTAACCACTGCAAACAAACTCTAGATGCATGTGCCACTATGTACATCTGGCTTACATGGGACCTGGAGAATTGAATCTGAGTTCTTAGGCTTTTCAGGCAAGCACCTTAGCTGCTAAGCCATCTCCCCAGCCCATAATTTAAATAGAAACTGACTGGGGGCTGGAGATATGGCTCAGTGGTTAAGTGGGTAAAAACACATTTTTTGCAAAGCCTAATGGCCTGGGTTCAATTCCCCAGTACTCACGTATGGCCAGAGTGACAGGGGCCATGGAGTGCACATATTCTCCCCTTGCTTGCTCTCGTGCACTCTCTCGCTCTCGTATTTTGTTTTTAAACCAACTCTGGGTGACTGAAGCAGTGAAGGAATTAATTGGATAGTCACAGGTTACCTCACAGGATTTTCTTAATTAGAAGAAATAGTTGGAAAATGGATGGGAATCAAAGCAGTATAAATTGCAGGCATCCAGCCACACACGGAGATGGATTCTCCACTGTCCTTGCTGCTCTGCCCTGATTAGAAGTCCCAGATGTCACATTCATTTGAGCGATTCTAGATCAAGGCCCCAGGCTCTTAAGTGGCTGGGGATGAAAGAGGGGAATAGTTGACCTTCTAGTCCTAGGGCTCCACTAAAGTCATCCTATTGGGGATTTAGCCTAGATAAGAAGGCTATGTTGAGGAGCAGAAAGAGAAAACCCCTGCTATAATGGACACTCACGAGATCCTTAACACAGCACTGCTTCTGATACTATCTAAGGGAGGACATAGTGACACAAAATCAACCTTTATTAGAACGTCTATATTCAGTGCTGAACAAATAGCTCCCAAGTCTCTGTGGCCTCAGTGTAAGTGTGTGTGTGTGTGTGTAGGACGGGCTTCTCCATTCACCCAATCCAAGGGCCCAGCTTCCATCCACCCTATGGTTGCTGTCCCTTGGATCTTCCTGAATTCTTTTAGTAGATGGAGATAGTAAAGAATCACTCCTCATATCCAGGATTCCATCATGGGCCTCCAGAGAGGCTGTGTGCCAAAGGGGATACCGTGGAAGCAGTAGCAGTCTCCACCTCACATCCATCGGGCTTCCTTGAATAAACCCCAGTGAACTTTCCAGCAAAGCAGGTTGATAATTCTGTGCCTGTTCCAGTCTTTTGTGGAACTCCCCAGAGCATCATGTTAAGGAAACTTTGAAGCTAGATCCACAATAAACAATGAAGCGTTCTGTGGCCTCGGAGGAATCAAGCTAGAACTGGGCTGGAAACTTCCTCCCTGCTGGCTCATTGTCGTAGCGCTGGAAAGCACAACGTGGCTGCAGGGGATAAAAGCCATCAAGAGTCTTAACTGGCAGTGGACCCTGTGAGCTACACAACTGACCAGCAAGGCAAGAAGTGCCCACTGGTGCAGTACTGGCACGACTGTTATGGGAGGTACCCAACGGCTCTCTGATTGAATCTGAGGCCTGCTCCATGGGAAACAATTCATCACCCATACCGAAAACTTAGCCAAAAACCTATGGCTGGGGCTGGAGAGATGGCTTAGCAGTTAAGGTGTTTGCCTGCAAAGCCAAAGGACCCAAGTTCACCTCCCCAAGACCCAAGTAAGCCAGATGCACAAGGGGGCATGTGCGTATAGAGTTCGTTTGCAGTGGCTGGAGGCTCTGGTATGCCCATTCTCTATCTGCATCTTTCTCTCTCCTTCTCTCTTTCAAATAAATAAGTGAAAAGAATACAAAATTTTTTTTTAAAAAAAAAAAACTGGGCTGGGGAAATGGCTTAGCGGTTAAGGCGTTTGCCTGTGAAGCTTAAGGACCCCGAGTTGATTCCCCACCACATAAGCCAGGTGCACAAGGGGGTGCATGCATCTGGAGTTCCTTTGCAGTGGCTGGAGGCCCTGGTGCGCCCATTCTCTCTCTCTCTCTCCCTCTCTCTCTCTGCCTCTTCTCTCTCACACAAATAAATAAAAAAAATATTTTTTAAATTAAAAAAAAACAATGGCTGGGAAGGTCATAGTCCCTAGAGGGGAAACGACTGCTGTTGTTTAGTTGTGCCCATCAAATTGCCTTCTAAATATTTATGCCCATTGACTAGTGCTGCTCTTACTTTTGATCAGATTAGTTCTTTTTTTTTTGTTGTTTGGTTTTTTTTGTTTGTTTGTTTTTTTCGAGGTAGGGTCTCACTTTAGCCCAGGCTGACCTGGAATTCACTATGGAGTCCCAGGGAGGCCTTGAACTCATGACGATCCTCCTACCTCTGCCTCCCAAGTGCTGGGATTAAAGGCGTGTGCCACCACGCCCGCCTTAGATTAGCTTCTTTTTGCATATGGCAGTGACTACTGGGGAGACTCAAAACTTGTCAAAGTGCCGAGAATAAATAACTGTTGAGTGTTCAGTGCTAAACAACACATCCATACATATCAGTCCCTCCAAGGGTCAGAGAACTTTGTGGAACAAGGACTGTAAAGAGTGTAGGAGTCAAAGGGTGGGGAGGAGTGCTTTGGAATGCTGCCTTCTGGACAGTGACCACTGCATCCATGGCCTCAGAGCAGCTGTTGTTTCCTGCACAACATTGGGCCCATCAGCAAGTCTTTATGGATGATGGAGGATTGCACAAAAATTACATCAAAATAGAAGAGGGACTAGTTGGAAAGAAAAGGGGGGTTGGGTTTCAGGGATGGAGAGATAGCTTAGCAGTTAAGGTACTTGCCTGGGAAGCCAAAAGACCCAGGTTCAATTCCCCATGACCCATGTGAACCAGATGCACAAGGTGGAGCATTCATCTGGAGTTCCTTTGTAGTGGCTAGAGACCCTGGAGTACCCACCCCCCTTCAAAGAAAAGAAAAAGGAGGCTCAGTGGAAAGAGAATGGGGGAGGGAGGCAGAGGCACAAGATCTGAGTTTGAATGCACCCTACTATTTCATAGCTATGAGTTCAAACTGGCCTTTTAATCTCCCTGAACTACACTTTTCTACCCTGTCTACCAGACCAGTGCCTCCTTCACAGAGATATTGTGAAGATCAAATGAGAATGCATTTGAAATTGTCTGTAAACTAGAACATAATGTAGCCAGAATACATTATACTGACTGTGACTTATGAGTCCTGAATCTCTTTCAAGCTTCAAGGGGTTTTAGTGTTTTTGAGATGTGATGATTAAGTACTTAACTATGTAAGAGCAAAATTTCTCATATCTCATCAGAACCATGGCTCATTAAGCCCATTATTGTTATTGGCAAAGAAACTCAAGGGTACATAGAAGGCTGTGGTTACTGTCCTTGATGTCAGCTTCAAAGGCTAGTGACAAAACACAACATGTTCTAATTTCATTTAGTAATCAATTATGAGTGTATCTTGCAGGATTTAACTTTCCAGATTTTTTTATGATTAGCTGTGTGCAGTCTTGTTCTCTAGTTTTGGAATGAATTTTTGGAATTCATTTCATTTCTAAGCTTACTATGTGACTTCCAGGTTTCAAGGGAAAGGAACATAGGGGTGTATTGAAAGGCTTGACAAAAAGTGAGGACTTGGGAATCTATCTCAGCAGCTGCATTTGCAGGTGTGATGGAAAAGCTGAATATATTCTTTGGCCTTTCTGAATAGAATGATAAGATAACAGCCACTGGGGCTCACTCTATGGCAGGGACTGCCCTAAGCCCTTTGTATAAATTATTTCATATAACTGTACAACATGGTGAGGCAGGCTCTTATCATTTACACATATGCTAATGAGACTCTGGATAAAGGAACTTAACCAATGTCATACAGCTGCCAAGTGTATTTGAACTCAAGGAAAGCATCTCACTCTGGAATATGTGTTCTTAACGACTTGCTATATTGGCTCCTTAGGTCATCCAACCCAAAGCATTTCTCACTTTCGTTGCTGTCCTTTTATTGAATGTGTTTTCATGTCCTAAGAGAGTATGGTTGAGTTTGTTTGCCCTCCGTCAGTACAGACGTGTTCCCTGTATCAGGTAAGGCTCCAGCAAGTCTCCATAGCTTCTTTTTATCTATCCCAAGCTCACTGACTTTGGAAGGCACCTGGTCTTGTTGACAGAATCATGACATATCTCAAGGCTTTTAAGAGGAAGCACTGTGGGCATGAAAGGCAGCTGATGGTGGTTTTTATTATTACTGACAACTTTCTTAATTATAGATAATAAACCATGATAATTCCCTCCCCTCCCACACTTTCCCCTTCACAAATCCACCCTCCATCATATCCCCTGCCCCTCTCAATTAGTCTTGCCTAATTTTGATGCCATCATCTTTTCCTCCTATTATGAGGGTCTTGCATAGGTGGTACCAGGCTTTGCAAGGTCATGGATATCCAGGCCATTTTGTGTCTGGAAGAGTACATTGTGAAGAGCCCTACCCTTCCTTTGGCTCTTACATTATTTCCCCCACCTCTTCCGCAATGAACCCTGAACCTTGAATACTCTTCTGTCACTTCTTCTCAGCACTATGATGCCTTTTGGGTCATCCCAGTGGTCACCACCATCTGAAAAGAGAAGCTTCTCTAACCAAAAGTGAGAGTAGCATTAATATATGGGTATGAACGCTAAGAAAAGTGCTTACAGGGCAGTTTGGTGAGCATAACATATGCATTTAGCCAGACAACAACAGGCATTACTTTGCTGGATTTCATGATCTCCCATGCCACAGGCTTTTGACTAGGTTTTCAGTACCAGGCATGTATTCCCTCCTATGGAGTGGGCCTCCAGGCTAACTAGAGAGCAGTTGGTTTCCCCTATAACAAATATACCACGATTACACCCATTGGTTCATTTGGTCTGGCTGGTAAAATTTAAGACTTGTAGTGTCCAGTGTTGTTTATCTCCACTGATGACTTCTCTCTCCCATAGGGCTGCATGAAACATGGCTTTTTCCAGCTTTCTGTCAGCTGGTCCACAGAGAGGAGGTTTTCCACCTGAAAGGTTTTGAGGTGCTCAGTTATAGCTCAGGGTATTCTCTGATCTTAGTGACTTCCACCAGTGTTCACCTCACTTATTGCTTGTGAAATGAGATTTTTCTTTTGCCTTTCAGGCTGAAGGATCCTTACTCTTTCTCTAGCACTGCTTCTATCTGGTCTTCTCTTGTTTTCTGTGAATTTATCCAGATATGGAAGCACAACTGTAGATCTTTTCTTTTAGTTGGAATGTATCAAGGTTTTAGGAAGAAGGAATTTTGGGTCTAATATCTTTATGTTGAAGCCTATCAACACTTCTGATTCATATCAGAAAAAGATATAAAAGGCAAATAGAGCTGATCGAAACTGAAAATGTTATGGTCTGATGTGGTGGTGCACGTGTTTAATCCCAGCACTTGGGAGGCAGAGGTAGGAAGATCTCTGTGAGTTCAAGGCCAGCATGAGACTACCTAGTGAATTCTAGGTCAGCCTGGGCTAGAGCAGGACCCTACCTCAAAAAAACAAAACAAGCCAGGCATAGTGGCACACCCCTTTAATCCCAGCACTCGGGAGGCAGAGGTAAGAGGATAGCCGTGAGTTCGAGGCTACCCTGAGACTACAAAGTGAATTCTAGGTCAGTCTGGGCTAGAGCAAGACCCTATGCAAAGCAGTAATAACACTTTAAAAAAAACACAAAAATGTTATGAATAAGCCATATGGAGACCTACTTTTTTGTTAGCTAGCTAAATAAACACACACACACACGTGCACACACACACACATACACAGAGTTTCTCTTTTAAGATGGCAATGACTGCTGCGGAGACTCAAAACTCATCAAAGTGCTGAGAAGAAGTGGCAGTTGAGTGTTCAGCACTGCCACACCCTCCAGTGGCTCAGGGACTATAGGGGAAGAGGCAGCAGAAAGAATGTCAGAGCCAAAGAATTGGGAGGTGTGATTTGGAACACTGTCTCCCAGACACAAAGCGGTCATTGTATCCACAGCGTCACAGCGGCTGCTGTTATCTACACAAGACCTGCATCATATTGGGCCCATCAGCAGGTTGTTTATGAGTGATGGTGGAGGGCAAAAAAGACATTAAAATAGAAGAGGGAATAATAGGAAAGAAGCGAAGGCTCAGTGGAAGAGGATTATATAATTTTGTTTTGTTTTGTTTTGTTTTTTCGAGGTAGGGTCTCACTCTGGTCCAGGCTGACATGGAATTAACTCTGTAGTCTCAGGGTGGCCTTAGACTCACGGTGATCCTCCTACCTTTGCCTCCCGAGTGCTGGGATTAAAGGCGTGCACCACCACGCCCGGCTTAAATTTTTAAATAATTTTTTTATTTTAAAATTTATAAAAAAAAAAAAACTTTCTTAAGTTCTTCAATATAGCCTATGAGGCAAGCATGGTCCAGCTCTGCTGGTTCTTTCTAGTGTCACCTACTGGTTTGTCCTTTAACAATTGCTATGTGAGAACCTCATTCAATTTCCAGAACGCGGTAGAGTGTACTCTGAAGCCCTCAAGCTGATGGCTTTGTGTGTTAAGATGTCTTCTGCCTCCTCATGCTTTTGCTGTGGTATTATAATGTGATAGAGTGGTTAAAAGCATGGGCCCTGGGGTCAGATAATTATGGATTTAAATCCCACTGCTGCTTGGACAAATTTCTTAACCACAGTGAGTCTTAGTATCTCACCTGTCAAGTAGGGATAATCTCACTTATCCCCAGGGGTTAACCATTCAATTAGGGAATCCACTTAGAGACATGATTCAAGCATCTGATGGAGTAATACTCAGTAAATGGAAGCTGCCCCTAGTATTCCAGGGCTCAGCCTGTACACCTCTGTCTTTCCCTTGCTCTCCCTTTACCAATATTCCCAAATCCCCCACCGCGGATGCATGGCATTGGCCCATTTCTCATCTGGCTGCCACAACACCTTGGATAAATGATGGGACAGTACTGAGAGATTCTCTCTGCTTTTCCCTTTGAGATCTCCCATCCCTTTATTTAAACCACCTTTTTGTATTAATGCAGAAAATTAAGAAAGCAAGGACTGTCCTTGGCTTTTTAGATTCATGGATCAGCCTTTTAAGAGGTCAAAAAAGGGCTTGGTAGATTGCTCAGTGGTTAAAAACACTTGCTTGCAAAATCTGCTGACCTGGGTTCAAGTCCCCACTACCCACATAAAGCCAGATGCACAAAGTGGCAAGTGCACCTAGAGTTCGTTTACAATGGCAAGAGACCCTGACATGCCCACTCTCTCTCTCTTTTCACAAGTAAATAAATAAGTATATTTAAAAAGAGAGAGATTAGAAAGAATAGATTTGATCTGGTGTGGTGGTTCGATTCAGATGTTCTGAATGCTAGGTTCCCAGCTGATGGAGATTTGGGAATTAACGCCTCCTGGAGGCAGTGTATTGTTGGGGGTGGGCTATGGGTATTATAGCCAGTTTCCCCTGGCCAGTGTTCGGCACACTCTCCTGCTGCTATTGTTGATCAGGGGGCAAAGTCCACCCTCTGCTCATGCCATCATGGAGCTTCCTCTCGAGGCTGTAAGCCAAAATAAACCCCACTTCCTCCCCCAAAAGCTGCTCTTCGTTGGGTAATTTCCTCCAGCAATGCTAACCTGACTGCAACAGTAAATTTTGTACTGAGGAGTAGGATTGCTGCTGGGCACCTGATGTGTGGCTTTGGCCTTTTTGAGCTGATTTTCAAGAAGAATGTGGAAAGATTTGAAATCTTGCCCTAAAAGACACCTTGCAGTGTTGTAAGTACAGCTTGATGGGCTATTCTGGACAGAGTTGAAAGACCTGAATGCAGTAAGAACTATGGACTGTGATGTTTGGCTTATGAGGGTGAGAAAGAGCTTCGCCTGGACTAGGCTAGAAGCAATTTGTGTGAGAGACTTGCTGTTATGCCCATGTCTGAGAACTTGTTCAGGATTGCATTGCATAGAAATGGACTGGTGTGTGCAGAGGTTATATGGCACAGAAAAAGAAAATGAAATCTTTGGGCTGAAACTTCTGCCCATTCTCTGCAATTGTCTGAGAGATTAAAACGATTGAGATTGGGTCAGCTGACCTGCGCTGGGGCAACAGGAAGAATGTAAACTCTTTTGAAGGGGCCTGAGTGCTCAAGGAGTGTCCTGTTCTTCAAAGTCTGCTTTATCCCCCCCCCCCAATTAACAAATTGGCACCCTACCTGGTATTTTGGAGTATAAGAAATGCAGGAAAGAAAGGGTCATTGAGTTTGCAATGCGGCCTTGTGTTTGGAAATGGCCATGGGCAGTGTGAAGCAGGTTTGCTGGATGCGTGCATGGAGACCCAGTGGAGCTCCAAGGATGGATTGTGGGTTGCAGTGGAGACTCAGTGGAGATGCTGGGACCATGAGACAGCTGCTAAGGAAAGCTTCCGGCCCCGGATGAAGTTTTCCAGGACTGTGAGTTGCCTAGCTGGAGGGGCAGAATGGGAATTCCAGAGATTTGCGGCTGGTTAGAATTATTGGACTTGGAGACTTGTTACTGACTAGAGTTGTTGGACTTGGAGCTACAGAGTTTGATGTTCGCCCTGTTTAAATCTTGTATTGGTTGAATATTTCTATGCTATATGCAGTGCCATCTTTTGTAGTATGAGTGTTTATTCTGTGTTATTATGGATTTTTTTTTGGTATTATGGCTCAGCTAAAAGACCTTGGATTGTGGGGATGTTTAAACATCATTGGGATTGATAAAATCTATGGGGATGTTTACAGTTGGACTGAATGCATTGTATATTACATCATGTATGGATATCAGTTTATGAGGGCCAGGGCGGAATGTGGTGGTTTGATTCAGGTGTCCCCCATTAACTTAGTTGTTCTGAATGCTAGGTTCCCAGCTGATGGAGATTTGGGAATTAACGCCTCCTGGTGGGAATGTATTGTTGGGGGCAGGCTTATGGGTGTTATAGCCAGTTTCCCCTTGCCAGTGATGTCCACCCTCTGCTCATGCCGTCATTTTCCTCTGCCATCATGGAGCTTCCCCCTCGAGTCTGTGAACCAAAATAAACCTCTTTTTCCCACAAGCTGCTCTTGGTCGGGTGATTTCTGCCAGCAGTGCGAACCTGACTGTGACAGGCACAGGTGTAATACAAGTAGAATTGCAAGGGATTGTGGTCTTGTTACTAGGGAACTGGGCTCCGTCTTTCTGGGTTCTTCATCTCATTAACAAAAACATTTAGATATGAAATGAGAAGGAAGCTTGGGACAGTTTTATTAGAGTTTGAGAGAAAACAGTGTGGACGAGCTGTAAATCTCTGCACTGCTGGGAAGAGGGAAACGGACAAGAAGAAAGTCATGTCTTCCGAGTTAGGGTTCACACACCCGGCAGGTTCGGCAATGGAGGTGAGCAAGCGGCTATATGTGGTGGGCAGGGATTGAAGAAAGAGTGAGAGCATGCAGTATGTGGGGGAGAGTATTCTTAGGGTGCAAAGAAGAGGCGGAAAGGGGAGAGAAATGAAAATTAACAACTGCTGACTTCTCGTTCAAAAAGGCAGGCACAGCTCTTGGTTGTCCGCCAGAACCAAGTGGTAAAAACCCTATTGCTAAAGACATCACATAGTCCGGTTGCGAGACACTGAGAAATGAAGCTGGAATAAGCTGGAAAGCTCCTGCCTGCTGACAAGCTGTCATGTGACTGGAATGGGCTATGTCGTCCACTGGGGGGGGGGGGGGAGTCATTGGCAATCTTAGCCTGCGGTGGATCTGCAAGGTACACAACTGTTCAGCCAGGCCAGACGTGTCCCTGAGTGCAAAGAGGCATGTCTGTTATGCGAGCCACCAACGTCTCTCTAATTAGATTTGAGGCTCCATGGGAGGGAATTGTGTGGTACTGAAAACTAGGCAAAATCCTATTGCTGGCGATGTTCTAAGCCTGGGGGAGGGGGGTTGCTAATACTGTTCTTTGGCTACATATATATATTTTGGGGGGGTTCAACTTAGGGTCTCACTCTAGTTCAGGCTGACCTGGAATTCACTATGTAGTCCAGACTGGCCTTGAGCTCCCAGTGATCCTCCTACTTCTGCCTCCCAAATGCTGGGATTAAAAGCCTGCGCCACCACGCCCAGCTTACATGGTTGTATTATACCCACCAATCTGCCCTCTAAATATCTGTTTATGGCCATATATTATTGCTACTCTCACTTTTGGTAACCTTTGATTAGAGAATATTCTTTTTTTCAGATGGTGGTGAGTCTTGGGGAGACTCAAAACTTGCCCAAGTGCTGAGAAGAGACAGTTGAGTGTTAATCACTAAATGAGACATCTCTGTCATACTCTTCAAGGTTCAGGGACCATTCAGGAGAGGTAATGAAAAGAATGTAAGAGCCAAAGGATGAGGAGGACTGCTTTAGAACACTCTCTTTCAGACACAAAGCAGCTGACGTATTCAGGATCTCATAGTGACTGTTGCTACCTATACAAAACCTGCATAATATTGGGCCTATCAGCATGCTGTCATGGACAATGGAGGGCAAAGAAAAAAGACATTAAAATGAAAGGTGGCTTAGCGGTTAAGGCACTTGCCTGTGAAGCCAAGGACCTAGGTTCTATTCTCCAGGACCCATGTAAGCCAGATGCAAAAGGTGGTACATGTGTCTGGAGTTCATTTGCAGCAGCTGAAGGCCCTGGAGTGCCCATTGCCTCTCTCTGTCTGCCTCTTTCTCTCTCTCTCTCTCAAACATATATAATAAAAAGTTTTAGGGCTGGAGAGATGGCTTAGTGCTTAAGCGCTTGCCTGTGAAGCCTAAGGACCCCAGTTCGAGGCTCTATTCCCCAGGGCCCACGTTAGCCAGATGCTCAAGGGGGCGCATGCGTCTGGAGTTCGTTTGCAGTGGCTGGAAGCCCTGGCACGCCCATTCTCTCTCTCTCTCTCTCTCTGCCTCCTTCTCTCTGTCTGTCGCTCTCAAATAAATAAATAAATAAATAAAATTTTTAAAAAGTTTAAAATAATGGAAGAGGGACTAATTATAAAGAAGGGGCTTAGTAGAAAGGGAATGGGAGAGGAGGACAAAAGAAAGTAATGAGGGGATTATGATCAAAATACTATATGTACATATATGAAACTAACTTACCAATGTAAAGTTGAAGCCCCCAGGTGTGGTGGCACACACCTTTAGTCCCAGCACTTGAGAGGCTGAGGTAGGAGCCTGAGGCCATCCTGGAGCTAGCCTGGAGTTAAACCCTGCCTAAAAATAAGCAAAACAATGGGGCTGGAGATATAACTTAGTGGTTTAAGGCACTTACCCACAAAGCCAAAGGACCCAGGTTCGATTCCGCAGAACCCACGTAAGCCAGATGCACAAGAGGGTGCAAGCATCTGGAGTTTGTTTGCAGTAGCTGGAGGCCCTGGAGCGCCCATTCTCTCTCTCTCTCTCTCTCTCTCCCCCTGCCTGTTTCTCTCTCTCTCAAATAAATAAAGGCAACTAAAAAATTTTTTAAGTTGCTAAAAATAAACTTTAAACATGGAAAAATAAGAATTATGATATTTGAATTGCACAGGTCCTAGTGGAACTCAAATGAGATAATATATATAAAGCACACCAGTCAGGCGTGGTGGTGCACACCTTAATCCCAGCACTTGGGAGGCAGAGGTAGGAGGATCACCCTGAGTTTGAGGCCACCCTGAGAGTACATAGTGAATTCCAGGTCAGCCTGGGCTAGAGTGAGACTCTACCTTGAAAAACCAAAAAACCAAAAAAAACAAAAAACAAAAAACAAAAAACCCTCAGTGAAAACAATAAGCACACCTTTAATCCCAGCACTATGGAGGCTGCAGTAAGAGGATCAGTAGGAGGATCACTGTGAGCTCAAGACCAGCCCGAGTTACACAGTGAGTTCCAGGTCAGCCTGTGCTAGAAACCCTGCCTCAAAAGAAAGAGAGAAAAAAAAAAGCAGGCTGGGCTGAGGAGATATCTCAGCAGTTAAGGGAACTTGTTTGCAAAGCCTGATGGCCCGTGTTCCAATCCCAGGTACCCACGTAAAGCCAGATGCACAAAATGGCACACTGCATCTGGAATTTGTTTTTAGCGTCTAGTGGTCCTGGGGCACCACTCTCTGTCTCATATCATTTTCTTTCTCTCTCTCTCTCAGCTTGCAAATGAAATGAAAAGCAGGCAGGCTAAGCAGAGAAGATCTGCCGTCAGCTTCCTGGAGGGCAGGGCTTCTGCAGGTCAAGTACATTATCTCATTAGGGGATAACCATTCCTTCCATCTCCTTAGCAAGTTTTTAGGTGAGGGGTGGTCTCTTGACTGCGTGATCTGCAGGCTCAGTTGGATTAATTTTTCAGGAAGGGAACCATAATCTTACATCTTGGGTAGTTTAGAATGTCATGTCTCCACCCAGGACCAGAAGTCAAACTAAAATTCTATGGGCCAGGAGGAAGCCGTCTTTTCTCAACAAAGTTTTAATACCTTCACCCTCCTCCCTTTACCAGGGAAAGGAGAGATGGGGTCCAAGCTGACTATGAGATGGGCGGGGGGACTTCCTCAATGGCCTCCAAGCCCATTAATGCATGTCTAGCCACCTAACAGTCTAAGGACCAACATCACTGTTGCCACGGAGGACTCCAGTGCTACTTCTACCAGTTTCCTACATTCCAAGAGAAACTGAAAAAATCAGGATAAAAACATGAGCACGGGAGCGCTGCCGCCTCCTTCTCCTGCCGCTCCTGGTGCTGCTTGTGTGGTCTTTCGGCGCAGACCTGGCACCTCTTGTGAAGCGGCTGCTGAGGATGAGAAACCCAAGGAAGGAGTCAAGACTGAGAACAGCGATCATATTAATTTGAAGGTTGTGGGGCAGGACGGGTCTGTGGTGCAGTTTAAGATGAAGGGACGAACACCGCTTAGTAAACTAATGAGAGCCTATTGTGAATGACAGGGTTTGTCAACGAAGCGGATCAGATTCCAATTTGACGGGCAGCCAATCAATGAAACAGACACACCTGCACAGTTGGAAATGGAAAGTGAAGATACGATGGATGTGTTCCGGCAACAGACGGGAGGTGTCTACTGAAAAGGGAACCTGCTACTTTACTCCAGAACCTTGTTATAGAGCGAGAGTACACTTTCAATCAGGAAGCCCCAATTTGGTTCCACCACATCCTGACTACTACAGTATAGTTTTCTCTATTCTTTCATTATCCCCTTCCCCATTCCTTTATTGTACATAAAGTAACTGGTGTATGTGCACAAGCATATTGCGCTTTTCTTTTTCTTTTTAAGCTAAATGGCCAATGTTTTGGTTTTTGTCAAGTGGAGATGATATGGGGAAAAGTACTGGTTCTGAGAAAATGTCCCCTTTCTCCATTGGTAGCACACTCATCAGCTCTTATCTTTATATTCCGGTAAGTTATTTTGCTCTCACTGTTTTAACAACAACAAAAACCCAACAACTTAAAAATATCCTTACTACCTTGTTTGATTGTAGAATTTTAATGTTTTTCATTTATCATTGTAAAACCAAGGACAATTTTATAACTTTTTTGTACATAGCTGTTACATGTAGGGCAATCTGTCTTTAAGTAGGGATAAATTACTCTAAAAAAATGAATCCTGAGTGTCTTGTTTAAATAAACTTCTTGTTTAAAATGAAAAAAAAAAACCCATGAGCATGGCCTGGGGAGATGGCTCAGTGGTTAAAGGCACTTGCTTGCAGAGCTTACTGGCCTGGGTTTGATTCCCCAGCACCCCCATAAGGCCAGATGCACAGAGTAGCTTATGCATATGCAGTTTGTCTGCAGCAGCAAGAGGCCCTGAAATGCCCATATTTTCTCACTCACATAAATAAATGAAAATATATTTTAAAATTTACAAAAAAAGAACCCATCAACATAGCGCCAAATTTCTGCATGTTTGACTTTGACATTATGAAATATTCAGAAACAATAGGCTATAAACTGGAAATACAAAGGCAAGACAGTTCCTGTTCTGGAACTCAGTCTAAAGACTAGACA
Source organism: Dipus sagitta (assembly GCA_036346955.1). Lineage (NCBI taxonomy): Eukaryota > Metazoa > Chordata > Mammalia > Rodentia > Dipodidae > Dipus > Dipus sagitta. The sequence continues at coordinate 18,387,134 of CM070777.1, read as the reverse complement.
AAGAAGCAGAGGATTATGGAGTTATGCAACAGCACCCGCAGCTGTGGGGAACTTGACAGAAACACAAATTTACACACCCAGTCCCAGCCCCAACCCACCAATCAGAAAGCTGAGCTTTGGTTTTTTTTTTTAAATCTCTCTAGGTGATTATGATTTATGCTATATAGCTGGAGAACCATCTTCATAGTGGAAATCAAAGAGGAGTTTGGAGAAGAGAGCCAACACCCCTGAGCCAAACTTGATCCTCTGCCATCGATAAGCATTTACACCGTCACTTCTAGGCTAGGCTAGCCCCCAAGCAGGGTGTGAACTGGTGATTCACAGAGATTGTAGACGAGAGCATCTTGTCTCTGTGAGTGATGACGATTAAGAACTTAAAGGACAGTGGTAATTCTTCTTCTTTATTTATTTTTTATTAACAACTTCCATGATTATAAAAAATATCCCATAGTAATGCCCTCCCTCCCCCCACTTTCCCCTTTGAAACTCCATTCTCCATCATATCCTCTCCCCCCTCTCAATAAGTCTCTCTTTCATTTTGATGTCATGATCTTTTCCTCCTACTATGGTGGTCTTATGTAGGTAGTGTCAGGTACTGTGAGGTCATGGATATCCAGGCCATTTTGTGTCTGGGGGAAGCACGTTGTAAGGAGTCCTACCCTTCCTTTGGCTCTTACATTCTTTCCGCCACCTCTTCTGCAATAGACCCTGAGCCTTGGAAGGTGTGATAGAGATATTGCAGTGCTGAGCATTCCTGTTTTATTTATCTTTTGTTTTTGCCAAGGTAGATGCTCGCTCTAGCCCAGGCTGGCCTGGAATTCACTATGTAGTCTCAGGGTGGCCTCAAACTCATGGCAAGCCTCCTATCTCTGACCCCCAAGTGCTGGGATTAAAGGTATGTGCCACCACACCTGGCTCTTCTTCCTATTTTATTATTGGTTTCATTTCATTTCTTTTCTTTCTTTTCCTTCCTTCCTTCCTTTCTTTTCTCTTTCTTTCTTTCTTTTTTCTTTTTTTCTTTTTTTTTGAGGCAAGTTGATCTAGAACACCCTCTGTTGACCCAGGCTGGCCTTGAACTCACAAACTCATAGCAATCCTCAATCCTCCTACCTCAGCCTCCCAAGTACCTGGTGGTGTTTGTACTTGAGGCAGAGTCCCACTGTACCCTATGCTGACCCGAAACTCACTCTGCAGCCCAGACTGGCCTCAAGCTCAAATCCTCCCACCCCAGCCTCTTGAGTGCTGGCAGTAAAGGCATAAACCAACATGCCCAACTTATTATTTTTTATCAACTTACTTTTTCTTTCTTTGCCTGCTTTCAGATGTAGCACACTTCTAACTAGTCCACTACTTAGGAGAAGCTATAAACACTGTGCTTTAAGAAGCTGAGACAGAAATTAGGCCGACTTTGGGCAAGGGTTATGCATTAACAAGGAAAAGAAAGTATAATTTACAATTTTTATAACCTTTTTAGCATGGAAAAATATACATAAAGCTTTCCTTTTGAGAGAGAGAGCATGTAGTGGCCAGAGATTGATGCTGGGTGTCTTCCTCAGTCACTCTCCACCTTCTTTTTGTTGTTTTTGTTTATTTTTATTTATTTATTTGAGAGTGACAAGACAGAGACAGAGAGAGAGAGAAAGAGGCAGCTAGAGAGAAAGAGAATGGGTGCGCCAGGGCCTCCAGCCACGGCAAGCAAACTCCAGATGCATGTGCCTCCTTGTGCATCTGGCTGACATGGGTCCTGGGGAATCGAGCCTCGAACCAGGGTCCTTAGGCTTCACAAGCAAGTGCTTCATCACTAAGCCATCTCTCCAGCCCTCCACCTTATTTTCTGAGACAGTGTCTCTTGCTGACTGTGGCGCTCACAAATCCTGCAAGAGTAACTAGCCAGCAAGCCCCAGGGACCTACCTGCCAAGGATCCTTTTGTCTCTACCTCCCTAGCACTGGGAATGCAGTCAGACACCACCAGGGCCAGCTTTTATGTGGGTGCTGGGACTACAAACTCAGGAGCTCATGCTCATATGGCAAGTAGTTACCAATTGAGTTATGCCCCCAGACTTTCCATTTTAACCATCCGAAATAATATCCAACACAACCAACCATACTATGCACATTCAAACTGTGAAACCACTTTGAGAACTAAAAACTGTCCTATAATGCCTTATTATCACTACAGTTAATTCCTCTCTACCTTATGGTCATTCTGATGGTTGTATACCAGTCCATCACATGCAGGTATCATCAATTACTTAATCTTTTATTACTAGGCATATGGGAACGTGTCTTACTCATCTATACTAGAGAATTTTGGGTTTGGACTGAGCTTAACGATTTATTCGCTTTGGTGGCTCAAGTTGTGTTCATTGTCCATTTATTACCAAGTAATAAAATTGGAACTACTAAAACCAGGCATGGTGTTGCATGTCTTTAATCCCAGCACTAGGGAGATTGGGGTTGGAGGATTGTTGTTGAGTTCCAGGTCAGCCTGGGCTGGTGTAAGATGCTAACTCAAAAAAAAAAAAAAATTAGAAGCCGGTTTGGGGCCGGGGCGCATGCCTTTTATGCCATTATTTGGGAGGCAGAGGTCCTCACCGTGAGTTCGAGGCCACCCTCGAAACTACATAGTGAATTCCAGGTCAGCCTAGGCTAGAGTGAAACCCTGCCTCGAAAAACCAAAAAAAAAAAGAGAAAAAAGAAAAAAGAAAAATAGAAAAAAAATATAACTGCTGCTTTTTGTTTTTCATGGTAGGGTCTCATTCTAGCCCAGGCTGACCTGGAACTCCCTCTGTATTCTCAGGGTGGCCTCGAACTCACGGCGATCCTCCTACCTCTGCCTCCCGAGTGCTGGGATTAAAGGCGTGCGCCACCATGCCCGGCTATAACTGCTGTTTTGATGTTCTCAATTACTGAAGAATTGGTAATAAATCCGTCTGCTCCGATTACGGTGGAACGACCTTGGCATTACACCAGGGGGCGCAGTCTCCCAGCTCGGGGATAGGCCACATCCGGGTCCCACCGCAGGTACATCCCGGAGCAGGCGGAACCCTTCTGATTCGCATCCAGCGGAGCGAGCGCCGCGGGGACACTTTAGTCCTCCGCACACCGCCCTCCAGGCTTTGCTGGTTGCTGGCGGCTACGAAGGCGGACGTGAGGCGTTTTGTCAGTTCCTCTGCTCGTCGTGAGCAGCATGGACGTGCTAGCGGAGGAGTTCGGGAACCTGACCCCGGAGCAGCTGGCGGCGCCCATCCCCACGGTAGAGGTGAGAGCCGGGAGCGCGCGGAGCGGAAGAGGCCGGAGGCCGCTGAGGAGGCGTTGCCGAGGGAGCCCGCGCATGCTCAGAGCTGCACGCGCGCCTGCCCCGTCCGGTCCGGCCCGCGGTGGCGGCGCGAGCTGCGGGCGAGGAGCCGCTGAGCACCGCTCCTCCGGTCCTCGGGTGGAGCTCTCGCGGTGCAGATGGGCGCTAGCGAGCCTTGGCCCGCGCACCCGCCCTGGGGACCTGCGTCTTCCTCGCTCTTTTACTGGAAGGACGCTTTTCCCAGTCCTGGCCTGGCAGTCGGTGTTCCAACCCAGAGCTGGTTACTGCAGGCGTATTTTAAGTGCACCGAATAGTCCCCCCAATTGTTTGCTTATGTGTTTTAAAGTTATTTACTTATTTGCGAAGAAAGAGAGAACGAATATGGGTGCACCTGGGCTTTCTGCCGTTGCAAACGAACTCCGGACGCACGCGCCCCTTTGTACATCTGGCTTTTCGTGGGTCCTTGGGAATCGAACCCAGGCCGACAGGCTTTGCAAGCAAGCAAGTGCCTTTAACTCCTGAGCCATCTCCCTAGGTTCTCACCTTAACCTTTTCTTTTTCTTTTTCTTTTTTTTTTTTTTTTTTGGTTTTGTGAAGTGGGGTTCTTGCGCTAGCCCAGGCTGACCTGGAATTCACTATGTAGTCTCAGGCCGGCCTTGAACTCATGGTGGTCGTCCTCCCTCTACCTCCAAAGTGCAGGGATTAAAGACGTGTGCTACCATGCTTGGCTTGCTTATGTGAGTTTTTTTTTTTTTTTTTTTGAGGCAAGCCCAATAGACTGCACCCCAACTTTTAAGAGAGGGAGTGAGTGTGAGAGAGAATTGGCATGCCAGGATCTCCAGCCACTGTAATCGAACTGCAGTTGTGTACACCACCTTGTGCACTTGTGTCGCCTTGTGCATCTGGCTTATGTGAGGCCTGGAGAGCTGAACATGTGTCCTTAAGCTTTGCAAGCAAGTGCCCTAACCACTAAGCCATCCCTCTTGCCCGTTTTTTTTTTTTTTTTTTTTTTTTGAGTTTTCATCACAGTCTCAAAAGACAAGGGTATCTGGGCTTGGTGGCACACATTTTTAGTCCCAGTACTCTAGAGGGCTGAGATGGGAGAGTCACCATGATTTCCAGGTCAGTCAGGAACTACAAAGTACAAGTTGGAAGGGGAGGGAGTAAGAGAACAAAGAGGAAAATAAAAGATTAAGGAGGGCTGGAGAGATGGCTTAGCTGGTAAGGCCCTTGCCTGTGAAGCCTAAGGACCCAGGTTCGTTTCTCCAGGTCCCAAATAAGCCAGATACACATGGTGGTGCATGCATCTGGAATTCATTTGCAGTAGCTAGAGGCCCTGGCATGCCCGTTCTTTCATTCTCTTTCTCTCTCTCCCTCCTCTAATAAATAATAAAGTAAATAAAAATTCTTTAAAAAAAGGATGAAGGATAAGTAGGCCTCCTGAGTATGAAGTGTTTTGTTAAGCATCTGAAGGACTGGGGCTTGCTCCCTGAGAGCAGTGAGATGCTTCTGAAGGCTTGAAACAGGAAGAGTGACTGTACTGGATGCTGAAAACCATATTTGGCAGTTTAATGGAGTTGAATAATAATTCCACCAGTGTCAATTTAGGAGTGTCTGCAATAAGACACTGTTGGTCATCAGCTAGATTTAGTGCTGGGATTAAAGGCCTGACTTGGAGCAATTCCTAAATAATGAATTTAGTTAAAAAAAAAAAAAAGCATTTCTTGCTGGGTGTGTTGTCGCACGTCTAATCCTATCACTTGGGAGGCTGAGGTAGGATTGCTGTGAGTTTGAGGTCAGCCTGAGACTAATTCCAGGTCAGCCTGGGCTAGAGTGAGACCCTACCTCAAACCCCCCCCCCCAAAAAAAGCATTTCTTTTTAGAGATATTAAACTATTCAATTTTCTAACAAATACTTTTTTCTAGGAGTCTAGACAGAAATTCAGTTTTACTTGAATTAATCATGCCCAGTAGATTTTTCCTTATCACAGCATAGCAGGTGAAACAGTATAAACTTTGGAGCCAGTTACTACTGTCAGTTGACTGGGTGAATAAATGCACTGATTGATGTGATTGAGTATTTCCCTGGTGGGGTATCACTCACAGGGTTTAACTAAGTCTAAATAAATAATTAAACAGAAATGCTCTCTGGCTTCCAGGGGCCTTTAGCTTAATAGGGGAGAAGGACAAGACCAGTGTCATAGCAGAGCTGGCTCCTTGTGGGGGTTAGGAAGTAGAATCCAGTCTGTGCCTTATCCCTGGCTTCTAGTGGTTTGCTGGCAATGAAGCTTAGTGGCATTTGTCTTCATCTTCATATGACACTGTCTCCACGTGTCTCTGTGTCCAGTTATTAAGGAGAGAGAGAGAGAATGGGCATGCCAGGGCCTCTAGCTACTGCAAACGAACTCCAGACACTTTTACCCTTTATGCATCTGGTTTATGTGGGTACTGGAGAATAAAACCTGGGTCCTTAGGCTTCAGGCAAACACCTTAACTGCTAAGCCATCTCTCCAGCCCTCCCTCACCTTTTTTTTTGTTTTGTTTTGTTTTGTTTTGTTTTCGAGGTAGGGTCTCACTCTGGCCCAGGCTGATCTGAAATTCACTATGTAGTCTCAGGGTGCCCTCAAACTCATGGTGATCCTCCTACCTCTGCCTCTTGAGTACTAGGATTAAAGGCGTGCACCAGGTACCACACTGGGCCATTCTCGTTTTTTTTGTTTTGTTGAGGTAGGGTTTCACTCTAGCTCAGGCTGACCTGGAATTCACTGTGTAGTCTCAGGGTAGCCTCGAACTCCTGGAGATCCTCTTATCTCTACCTCCTAAGTACTGGGATTAAAGGTGTGAGCCACCACACCCAGCTGATGGGTACAAACTGAATTATCTCTCTCCCAAGATTCTGCTAAATCTTAACCTCCAGCACCTCAGAATGGGATCTTACCTAGATATAAAAATGTAGAATGAAGACGGGCATGGTTGCTCACGCCTTTAATCCCAGCACTTGGGAGGCAGAGGTAGGAGGATTGCTGTGAGTTCAAGGTCACCCTGAGGCTACACAGTGAATTCCAGGTCAGCTTGAACTAGAGTGAAACCCTACCTTGAAAAAACAAAACAAACAAACAAAATCGGATATGGGGGCTGGAGAAATGGCCCAGTGGTTAAAGGTGCTTGCTTGCAAAGCCTGCTGGCTCTGGTTCAGTTCCCTAGTACACATGTAAAGCTATACTCACCAAGTGGCACATGTGTCTGGAACTCATTTGCAGCAGCAGGAGGTCATGGCATGCCAATACATGTACACACACACACACACACTCTCTCTCTCTCTCTCTCTGATCTCTTTCTCTCTCTTCCTCTCTCAAATAAATAAAAAATTTCAAAAAAATCAGATATGTGGTTGGAGAGATGGCTCAGTGGTTAAAAGCACTTGTTTTCAATTCCTGCTGGTTTGGGACCAATTCTCCAGTACCTGTGTAAAGCCAGATGCACAAAGTGGTGCATGCATCTGGAGTTTGTTTGCAGTGGCAAGAGGTCCTGGGGTGCCCATTTTCATTGCCTCTGCCCCTCTCTGCAAATAAATACATAATAAATAAAATAGTAAGAAATCAGATATAATTTATATTAATAAAATGTACAAATACTAAGTGATTGCATTGGTTTTAATAGTATAAGCACATAACTTTTTTCCAATACATGCTCTAGGGTTCCATCACCCAAGCAAGTTCTGGAACCCTTTTCAATCTTTTCTTTTCCAGCCACCTATTGATTTCTGTCATAGATTGGTTTGCCTGCTTACTGGGCCTCCTGACTTTCCTTGGTTCTAAATGTTGGAGTGTTCTTTGCCTCATTTTATGTAACTCTTCTCCATCTACCTGCTAAAGTGATCTCATTCATTATGTAGCCTTAATTACCATCCACTTGCCAACTGCTCCCATGTTTCACACCACATGGCATTTCCACCTAACTGTCTGATTGTTATCTCAGACTAACTGTGCCCCAAACCAAACTGGACAGCCCCTTTACACCTAAACCTGCCACTCTTAATACAGTTCCTCATCTCATCTCTGTCATTGTTAGCTCTGTCCCTCCAGCTCTTCAGGCCAGAAACCATGGTGTAGTTTGGTTTTGTTTAAGAAAGATATATTTTAGGAAAATAAAGCAGATATTGGAAGTAAATCAGGAAAGCTCTCAAGCTGGGAGGGGCCCCAGGGGAGTGGTCCTTTTGGTGTCAGTTTCCTCTCAGATGTTTCTTCCAACCTGTTGTCAGATCTTATTGACTTTTAACTCCAAATCATGTCTGCTAGTTGACAAATCTTTACTACTTGGTCAGTCAGCAGCTTGGGCTATTGTAATAAACTGAGTGACCTCCCTGCTTACTCCCACCCCAGCATCCAGAGAGACCCAGTTAGGTGAGCCAGGCTATCATGTTCTGCTCAGAACCAGGTAGTACTTTACCAGCTGCTAACAGCTGCTACAAGGCCCCAAGTGATCACAGGCCCTTCCTTAGAAACTGTGCATTCTGACTTTAGACCCAGCTGAAACCATTTGTCAGAATTCCTTTAAGCAAATCAGATGATGTTGCAGTCCATTCCATGTTGCTGGGACAAACTTCCAAACAGAGGCAGTTATAGGAGGAAGGGGTTTATTTCAGGCTTGTGATCCAGGGAAGTTCCATGGATTGTGGAAGAGGCTGTTTACATCCATCCAAGCAGAGAAGCAAACCAGCACCAGCAGAGGGCACCACAAGCAAGCGTGGCAGGAGCTCACCCTGCTCTCTGCACCTTTTGGTTGAAATCTGATCAGCTCCTGGTGACACACCCCCTTCAGTGGCTGCTAGAGATTAAGGAGGGAGTTTAACTTTAATAAAAAGTACCTGAGGGATGTGCATTCACATTCAAACCACCACAGACATCTGTGGAAATAGACTGTCATGGTAAGTAGTGGTCTAGGAGGCATCCCCTAAAACCCTGCAAGTGTGACAGTTAGACGCCCTTCAGTAGAGGAGCAGATGCCCCTGCGCTGACCTCCTGCAGTCTTGTGGGAGCTGTGGGGACACCACGCAGAGAGAGCGGCAGGGGAGCTCGCATTGTTCAGTCCCACACATAGCTCTGCCACCAGACTCTGAGACTCTGTTCTGTTTTCAAGCAAGTGCCTTCGGCCCTGGAGCTGTCTCTCCAGGCCTGCTGTTTACTTTTCAGCCTGCTGTGAGAATAAAGTGAACAGACTTGGAATCTTGTCATCAAGAAGAGGTCATGTTGTAGTTAAGAAAATCTGTGATACATATGTGTATACATGTAGCTGTGTGCATGGGATTTCTTCAAATGTAGTTGCTATGAATTCAATTAAAATAATTATCATCATTGCTGGCACAGAATTCTGATATTCTTGTTTGGTTCACAGGAAAAATGGAGGCTGCTTCCAGCATTTTTAAAGGTAATTGTTTCACATTTAATAATAGTTATTTTTCACATGATAAAAATCAACTCCTTTTAAAGATTGATCACCAACGAGCTTTTTTTTTTTTTTTGGTTTGCACAATTATGTATTTTGCTCAGTTTTGACAAGGAATTTTAAGATTAAATCCCTGCCTATAAGGTACTGGTTGGGGAATGGTGGTCTAATTCTAGACATGGCAGGGCACATGGATCATGAAAACCAAAGTGCCATATGGCATGACGCTGAACTAAGTTGAAAGGTGGGGTGCTTAATGAAGTCGCTTAAGAGGAGCCCCCCGTGGTGTCTGCAGCACACAGTGACCAGTGTGTTGGCTGGAGTGGGTGGATGGGCAGTGAGAGGAGCTGCTGCGTCTGTACAACGTGGGATGCTGTGGGAACTGTGGTGAGAGGCTGCTTGATACTCACTAGGATGGCTGTAGTTAGAACAGAAGATAATAACAAGTGTTGACAGTAGTGTGCAAAGACTGTAGAGCTTACTGGTGAGAATAGAAAATGGTACAGCTGCAGCTCATGGAAAACAGCCTGGTCGTCCCTCAGATGGTTAAACCTAGAGTTGCCATATGTTCTGGCAACGTGACTCTGAAGTCTCTGCCCAAGAGAAATGAGAACATAAGTCTGCACTTATTCTTAAAAAGAAACATAAGGTTAAAGTGAAGTTTTTTGTTTTTGTTTTTGATGTGCATGTGTACAGAGGCCAGAGGAGAACATTGAGTGTCCTCCTCCATCACTCAGTCACGTGTTTGCTTGAGATGGAATCTCTCATTGAACCCGGAGCTTCCATTTTCAGACAGCCTGCTTGACCAGTGAGCCTGGAGATTCTCCAGTCTTCTCTCCCCACAGGACTAGGGTTACAGGTGTGCATGGCCACGCCCAGCCGTTCACATGGGTGCTGGGGTATCAACTCAGGTCCTCTCAGGCTTCTGTGCTTGTGTGGTGGGAATTCTTACCCACTGTGCTGTTTTGCCAGCCCCCATTTTTATTTTTTGATGTTGTTTTTTGTTTTTCAAGGTAGGGTCTTACTCTAGCCCAGGCTGACCTGGAATTCACTATGCCTTAATCTCCTAGTAATCCTCCTCCTCTGCCTCCCAAGTGCTGGGATTAAAGACGTGAGCCCCCATGCCTGGCTTCCATTTTTTTTTTTTTTCTTTTTCCTGGCTTTTTGTTGAGGTAGGGTCTCGTTCTAGCACAGGCTGACCAGGAATTCACTATGTAGTCTCAGGCTGAGCTCAAACTCACAGAGAGCCTCCTATTTCTGCCTCCCCAGTGCTGGGATTAAAAGCATGTGACACCACACCCAGCTGTTTTTTCTTTCTTTCTTCATTTATTTATTTTGGTGTTTGGAGGTAGGGTCTCACTCTAGCCCAGGCTGACATGGAATTCACTATGTAGTCTCAGGGTGGCTTCAAACTCAATCGTGATCCTCCTGCCTCTGCTTCCTGAGTGCTGGGTTTAAATGCATGCACTACCACGCCCAGCTTGGGACAGTTTTAAAGATGGCAGTAGCATAAGTGACTATTTTGGTTTGGCCTACATGGCTGCAGTCTAGTGTAGAAGGCTCATCCAAAAATGAAAGTGTACTTTTTAAAAGGGTCAGCAAGATAATGTTCAGTTGCTCCCCCCCCCCTTAATTAGCTTTGGAGAATCAGTAGATATATTCAAACACTCATATTATAATTTCCAAAAGTCAGGTTGTTTCTCAAGGAGGAACATTTGAGGGTATGCTAGCAAGATGGTGGAGAAATGGAATGAGGGCACGTTAGTGAATCATTTTATGAAATAAATTAGTAAATCTTTCCCTCACTTGGATTTTGAAATCAATTGAATAGTAAGAGTAAACTATGTAACTTGTTATTTTGTTGATGACCTACTTTGTACTTTCCTTCTATTTAGGTGAAAGGCCTTGTGAAGCAGCACATAGACTCATTTAACTATTTCATTAACGTAGAGGTAAGCCCCCGGGATTAGTGTAGCATACATTGAGGATTAATTTTGAGGCTGAGTTCTCTTCCTAATGTTGCATGTTCCGCTGCAGATCAAGAAGATAATGAAAGCCAATGAAAAGGTGACAAGTGATGCTGACCCTATGTGGTATTTGAAGTAAGGAACCAGCTCCTCTTAAAATCCTGTTCTAGTATATTCAGAACTTTTAAAGCAAATGTAGTTGCTGTCAAACCTCTTGTAAAATCATTTTACTTATTTAAGTAAGGTAATCATAAAGTACTCTAATTTTAATTGACAAACTAATTATACAACCAGTAGTTATTTGATAATCTTTTGACTCCTTCTGCAAAACTTTATTTTGATTAATTTTATTTTTATTTATTTATTTATTAGATGAATTTTAAATACAGAAAAATTTGCAGAAATAGTGTTGCATTCTCATAGATTCTTTACCCAGGTTACACTAGTAGATCTTGTATAACCATAGCAGTTACCAAAACCAGAATGTTGGCATTGATGCAGTGCTACCAGCGAATCTATAGACCCGACTTGATGTTTTCCCAGTCTTATTTCTTATGCTAGAATCAGTCCAAGTCCTCGTGTTAGGCTGTCTTGCCTCCTGAGTCCTATTGTCCTCAGTCTTACTTGATGTTTCATGACCTTGAGGCCACTGAACAGTCCAGGCAATTCTTGCAGAGTGCTCTTTAGTTTGGGTGTCTTAACCGGAAAGCCAACTCCCCAGCCCCTTCCCATTTCTTTCTGTCCTGTTCTCAGTCATTCCACATGGGCTAAAATCTTTATCAGCTTTACTTATCTTCCTATCTTTCTTTGGCACCACTGAGCATGTTTTTCCTTCTTATGGTCCTTCCTTTCTTTCTTAAGTGGTAACAGGAGAGGTTTGCAGTATTTTTAGAAGATACTTTGATAATATTTCTTCTCTTTTGTAAAGATATGTGAACTGTCACTTCAAGATACCTAATTTTTAATTTATTTGCCATCTGTAGCAAGATTATCAATTATTATTAGCAAAATCAACAAAAAAGAATATCCTTATATTTGAGAGAAAAATCACTTGTTAATATGTTCTTTGAAGAAATGTAACTCATAATGGAATAATTTGCTTTTCAGATATCTTAATATCTATGTTGGGCTTCCTGATGTTGAAGAAAGCTTTAATGTGACTAGGCCAGTGTCCCCTCATGAGGTAATTCTAAACATGACCTTACTTGGACTTGTTTGCTATGACTTCAAGAGTCTGCCCTCTTGAATGATCTCCTCTGAGACAATGATAATAAAAATAAGTTTTAGTATATAGATTGAAAATTCCAAGAATCCAAGATCAACTAGTAAATCTGTTGCAAATATCAAAAAGCAGGACAGAGCTGGGGAGTTTTCCCAGTGGTTAAAAGTGCTTGCTTGCAAAGCCTGTTGGCCTAGATTCAGCTCCCCAGTACTCAAGTAAAGTCAGACACAAAAAGTGGTGCAAAAATCTGGCACTCATTTGTAGTCACAAGATCTTGGCCTACACATGAACATGCAAGTAAATAAAAATATCTTTAAGGTTGGGGCATGGTGGTGCACAACTTTAATCCCAGCACTTGGGAGGCAGAGGTAGGGGGATTGCCATGAGTTCGAGGCCACGCTGAGACTCCATAGTGAATTTCATGTCAGCCGTGGGCTAGAGTGCGATCCTACTTCAACACCCCCTCTCCAAATGTTTTTTGTTTTTAAGAAAAAAGCAAAACAAAAACAGCAACTCTGAAACTTGTGAGCCCATGGGTTTTGTCTAAAAGATACTCAGCCTGTACTGTACTGTATTATGGAATAGTTCTGTACTATATATTCTGTCATTAATCACAATTAGTGTGGCTGTGCATGACTCCAATTTATATCCTGTTTCTGAATTGGTAACAGTCACCTCTCCCAGCCCCCAGCCACTGGGTCTCACATAGTACTCTTTCAGATAGTGAAGAGAATGTGTGGATATTGTGTGACAGGAGACAAAGATTCCCTCACAACCCTTAGAGAGCTGGGGTGGTGTATTAGATAGCTTCAGGTTCACTGAGATGAACTTCCAGACCAAGCACAGTTATGGAGGAAGGGATATTTATTGAAACTTACAGATCCAGGGGAAGTTCCATAATGGCAGAAGAAGCTGGCCTGCCTTCACAGGACCAAGCAGAGAGAGAGAAGTACAAGCCTAAAGGTCAAAAGCCACAGCACACTTCAGGAACTCCAGCTAGGCACACTTTGCACATCTTTAGATTGAAATCTGAAATCTACACCACATCTTAAGATCCACCCAGTGACCTTGCCTCCAGCCAGGTGGCTACAGATGCAAACTACAAATAAGCAACTGAATATATTGGGGGCCATCTATTCTATTCAAACCACCACAGGTGGTGTGTAGGCAGCACAACCCTTTCTTGATAGGAGACTTTGAAGAGGCAGAAGGGGAATGTGGGATTGGTGGATTGGAGCTGTAGTTTTGTTTCTTTGTTTTATTTGGTTTTATATATGTGAAATTTCATTTCTCTTTAATCAGATTGTTTTGTTAAAACCCACTGCATACTTGCCTGTTATGAACAGCACTTAATTTTATTATAAAATTAAGAGATAACAGTACTATAGGCCAGGGATCATTCTAAAACATATGTATGCATTCATGTATGTGTGTACATATATATCTGTTTTTAAATTTTTTATGTATTTACTTATTTATTTGAAAGAGAGAAAGAGGCAGATAGAGAAAACTGGTGGGCCAGAGCCTCTAGCCACTGCAAACCAACTCCAGACATATGTGCCACCTTGTGCATCTTTCTTTTCATGGGTACTGAGGAATCAAACCAAGATCCTTAGGCTTTGCAGGCAAGTTCCTTAACCGCTAAGCCATCTACCCAGCCCTTGTTTTGTTTTTTAAAGTAAGGTCTTACTGTAGCCCAGGATAACCTGGTACTCACTCTATAGCCCAGGCTGGCCTCCAACGGGCAGTGATCCTCCTACCTTAGCCTCCTGAGTGCTGGGATTAAAGATTTCAGCCACCATGCCAAGCAAAAAAAATATTTTTATACTTTGGGAATTAAAATGATCCTTCTCATCACATTTTACATGTGAGAAGACAGAGATGCAGAAGGTGTTTTAAAATGTGTTGTTTAGGATTTGAACCTAGGCTTTAGAATCCATAACCTTAACTATGACACACCACCTAGTCTAGCCTAAAGGAAGAAGCTTGACCTAATTAATATAATATACATAGACATCTTTTTATTAGTCAGAAATAGGAATACTAAATTTTAAAATCTCAAACCCTGTTTTAAAGGTTTAAAATAGTTTAAATCTAATTTTCAGTAGAACCCAGAGGGGATTTAGTACAATCAATTATATGGCTGATGTTCAGAAAAATTCTCTTTTGAAGCTGCAAGCCACCTGATAACCGTTAATATAATGGGGGGGGGGTGGCATAGGTTTAGATTGGAAGGTTTCCTGCATCTTCTCATGGCTGAAGTGAGGACATCATTTAGCTTGTCGTCACCATGTCAAACAAAAGCATATGCCAACAATTTCTAAAATACCTTATGCCACTCAGAAAGTGTTAGAATGCTGTGTGATTTGTGCTCTAACATATCTCCTCGTAAGGAGTTTGGTAATACAGTTTAGTGTACTTGGATAAGAGTAATGGCTTCAATTTGTGTTTGTGGATATATACATATATATGTAATTATATGTATATGTGCATATATATGTCTTTGTACACATACATACACATTTATTTTTTTGGTTTTTCAAGGTAGGGTCTCGCTCTAACTCAGGCTGACCAGGAATTCACTGTGTAGTCTCAGGGTGGCCTTGAACTCACAGTGATTCTCCTACCTCTGCCTCCCAAGTGGAGTTCTGGGATTAAAGGCTGTGCCACCTTGCCCAGCCACACATACACTTTTAAAATTCTTTTTTTTTTTTTTGAGGTATGGTCTTGCTGTAGTCCTGGCTGACCTGGAATTCACTATGTAGTCTCAGTGTGGCCCCAAACTTATGGGGATCCTTCTACCTCTGTGTTATTTTTTATTATAATGGTTATTAGTCATTTTGAACAACATACCCATCCACATTGATTACTCTTCCATGGACTTAATATGCAAGGAACAAGCTGATTGCTTTAAAGATACAGAAGCAAACTGGTGATCGCACCAGGTCAGTGAGAAGACGAACAGCTACTAGGTTTAGTGCTCCTTGTTTGACTGGGCCCGGGATGCTGTGGCATTGTAAACGTGAGCACGTGGTGCCATCCCTTTCCCAGAGAAGGTCGATGAGACTTCCAGTGCCCTAAGGTAGTAAGTCTGTCCGCCGCTCAGAGGAGAAACATGAGAGTTCAGTGTGGGTTCTGTGTTCACTGTAGGGTATGCTTCTAGTGGGATCAGTTTAGTGTGGGGCTATATTTCTAGTGGGACTCTGAAGGGGTCGGGAGCCCATCTCTCCCAGAGAGGTGGAGCAGTAACTTCCTAATTTCATTCCAGTGCCGGCTGAGGGACATGACATATTCTGCACCCATTACAGTGGACATTGAATACACCCGAGGCAGCCAGAGGATCATCCGCAATGCCCTACCCATTGGCAGGTAAGAAGTGACCTCTCCATTGGAGCTACACTGCCTCAATACCAACCCTGTGATGTGATGTTAAGCAAGTTAATGAAATCCTCTTTGCCTCATTTTCTTGCCTGAAATATGTGGGAATGATGCCCAGTTCACAGATTGCTTTGTGGATCTAATTGAATCAATGCCTGCAGGGTGCTTCGAGCCAGATCCAGTGCAGAGCTGTGGTTGTTGCTTCTAAAGTTGAAAAGGCTTCCCTTTCCTCCTCTGTCCCCAGGTGTCAGGGAATGGGTGAGAGCAGTTCATAGAACTCTCCTGTTCTTGGTGGAGCCTGTGTATAGTCTGAGTTTTCCTAGAAGTTTGTCTGCCATGTAGCAGTATTCACAAATAAGTTATTACTTGTCTAGGACAAGTTTGAGGATAATAGATAGCATCAGCTGCCATTTTTGGAATTGTCACTTCCAATTTTCTTTATTAAATATTATGTTTTATTTTATTCTTTTGAGACAAGCCCAACAAACTGGCCTTTTTTTTTTAAGTGTGTGTGTACTGTGTGGGTGTGTGTGAGAGGTGTGTGTGTGAGAGGTGTGTGTGTGAGAGAGAGAGGGAGAAAGGATTGGCACATCAAGGTCAAACTCCAGTTGTGTGTGCCCCTTGTACGCATGTGTGATATTGTGTGCTTGCATTATTGTATGTCTGGCTTACGTGGGACCTGGTGAATAGAACATGAGTACTTAGGCTTTGCAGGCAAGCACCTTAACCACTAAGCCATCTCTCCAGTCCTAGTACGAGTTTTAAATGGTATCAGACTTCACATTTAATCTGTGTATTTTCTGTTTGGCATGTTTTCTTCTTACTCCCACCAAAATTACTTGAAACTTAATAAATATTCATTTGTTTAACAAGGCTGTACCATTTGCCTGTCAGTTGTCCAGTGAGTTCTCAAATAAGTAGGAAAATACAAAGAATGAGCTCCAGGAGATAATATATGTCCATCCACAGCCATGGGAGAAGCAGGTATAAGGAATCATGGCGCCATGAGAATACTGCGCTGGAAGTCCTTACTTACTAGGTCCTGCTGCACTGCCCTCAGACGGAGGGGCTGTTCGTACTGTTAGTGTCCTTGACTTTCAGTTAGGAAAATAAATAGGGATATTAAAATATTAAGCTTTGAAGCATTTCTCCTCTTATATGTGGACCACACTTGCGTCCAATTAAATCTCAACCTGTTGTTCAGTACGGTACCTGACTGGATATTGAGAGGAAAGGTGGTAAAGATTGGAGCAAAGACTTGATCTTGGATTGAGGTGGGAACATGTGATGGATATTCACTGAGGATTCACATGCCAGATACCATGCTAGGCTACTTTATTTGTTAGCCCTGCACCCTAAACATGACTTCTGCTAGATAAAGTGCTTATATTTACCATGGACTGTTTAATTTATACAGTTGTCTGAGCTAAAAGATTTTAGTTTAATACAGATCCCTCATTGGTAGCAGATAAAACAGCACATAAGAACATTTGGTACACTTGGTAGTGTCTGTCTCCTTCCTCTTCCTCATTCCAGTCTTATTTGAGAGAGAGAGGCAGATAGAATATGGGTGCACCAGGGCCTCTAACCACTGCAAATGAACTCCAGATGCATGTGCCACCTTGTGCATCTGGCTTATGTAGGACTTGAGGAATTGAACCTGGGTTTTTTGGTTTTGTAGGCAAGTGCCTTAACCATTAAACTATCTCTCTAGCCCAGTAACTCAAATTATTATTTAGTTTATTCCCTAGATTTTTTGTTTGTTTTTGAGATAGGGTCTCACCCTACCCCAGGCTGACCTGGAACTCTGTAGCTCCAGGCTGGCCTCGAACTCATAGCAATTCTCCTAGCAAGTGCTGGGATTAAAGGTGTGTGCCACCTTACTGGGTTCCCTAGATTTTTTCACCCCCTCCTTTTTTTTTTTTTCCTGAGCACTGGGATTAAAGGTGTATGCCACCATGTCCGACCTCCTTAGATTTTTAAATTGAATAAAAATGATGCTAATGAGATTTTGCCTGAGTAAGTTTCCTTATTCTTTGATTTCATCATGTTATTTCTAAGTAACTAATGAGAGTCACACTTTTCTTCACCTTGAATGAGGATTTGCTATCAATTGTGACTTTCACCTGTGGCTGTTTCAGCAAGTCACATACTTGAGTGTCTATTACGTGTACTGGAAAAGCTGTGTGCCTGAGGAGAGCCCTTATGTCCGTTGGTTCTCTCACATGCTCTTCCTGTTCTGCTTGTGCTGACATGGTGAGCATAGACATGGCCCCTCAGCGATGTGTGCACTGCATGTCTTCTGCCCTGTGCATCTTTTGCTGCTAACACTGTATATGATAGTTTTGTTCGTTTCATTTTAAACAGAATGCCCATTATGCTCCGAAGTTCGAACTGTGTTCTGATGGGGAAAACGCCAGCTGAATTTGCCAAACTGAATGAGTGTCCTTTAGACCCAGGTATGTGTGATGACTTGGATTTACCCCTCCCTCCTGTTGTTCTGTTTTCTTTATGTCTGCTCTTGCAGCCTGCTGCAGACAATTCCATGTGGCTGGGATGAGCATCCAAACCAGACACAGTGTATGGGAGGCAGGGGGTTCTTTCAGGCTTACAGACCCAGGGGACGTTCCATCGATGGCAGGAGAAGCTGCTTCCACACATTCAAGCAGAGAGAAACAACCGAATAGCCAGCAAACACCAAAAGCAGTAAACACAAAAGTCTGCCAGAGTTCAGACTACTCTGTACACCTTTGGACTAGAATTCAGATCTGCCCCTAAACACATCCTTGGGCTACACCCCAGGATCTGCTCCCAGTGACACTTTTTCCAGACAGGCAGCTGGAGACCCAAGTTATGAGCTTTAATAAAACACTTAAGTCTATGAGAGACATACATGCAAACTATCATACAGACTTTCCGCCTTCTAATAGACTTGTTGGATAAAGCTGTTCACAAAGCTTTTGAAGTTTGCCTTTGACTGTATTCTACTCTGGTTTCTAAAAATTTACTCTTCTAAACTGATCAAGAAAGATTCCCAGTCCTTGCTTCATGGTATTTTAAATGCAAAAAGGAGAGAAAAATGAAAACCTTTTTGTTGTTGCTATTACTTGAGTTTTTCAAAACTATATTTCTGTGCTTATTTCTCAGCAGTTTCTTTACTAAATTTCAAACTTAAAAGAAAGTTTCTCTTAATGTCTCAACCTATATTTCGCACTGCCTTATAGTTGCTTTGATATAATTCTTATAGAGTTGTACTACTGGAGGCTTTGGGAAAAATGTGTATAAGTATTTTCCTCTTTTGATTTTTTGAAGTAGGGTCTTGCTCTACCCCAGGCTGACCTTGAACTCACGGTGATCCTCCTGCCTCAGGGCTCCCGAGAGCTGGGATTACAGGCATGTGCCACCACGCCCGGCTCTCACTCAGCCACACTGGTTGTGGAAGAGGTGCTGAGCTTTTCTCATTTCCTGTGGGCAGGTGGCTACTTCATCGTTAAAGGAGTGGAAAAAGTTATTCTCATCCAAGAGCAGCTTTCTAAGAACAGAATCATTGTGGAAGCAGATAGGAAAGGCGCTGTTGGAGCTTCGGTCACCAGGTATGGGAAGCAGAGCTGATGTTTTCCCGAAATGTTGATAATTCCAGAAATTCCTGATGGCTGTCTCCTGTGTGGAGGCAGACAGTATTTCACTCAATAACAAGGAGTGCGTTTTTAAATTATCTGTGTTTAACTTTGGTGTAACTCTGCAACCATAGGGTATTAACTTTAAGATTTCAAGTGATGAAGGTATGGACATTTGAAAGGCTACTGAGCTGTTTTATTTTTTTAAAGTAATTTTATATCACAGAAACTTTAAAAGAAACAGTACAAAAGCATTCTTCAAAGTTTCATGCTTCTTTTCAGTTTTTCATGTAAGTAGGGAATGTTTCACATGTAACATTTGAATTGTATCACAGGCTCACCATTTCAGTAGCTTCTAGATCATCTTTTTTCACTGTGTATGGGTTGTCCAAGGTGGCTTCCCTCTCTCTGCTTACTTCCGTGGAGTTTGAAATTTGGAGATTAATGAGTAATCAAAAACTTTCTGGAATAAGTAAGATGTCAGTGTGCATTTTGTGATCATCTGTAATAGACTGACTAACAGAGTTTCTATAATTTTCATTCAAGTAGAGAGAGGCAGCTAACAATGATGGCTTCTTTTTTTAATATTTGTATTTATTTGCAAGAAGAAAGAGAGAGAGAATGGGTACACCAGGGCCTCCTGCCACTACAAATGACTTCCAGATGCATGTTCCACTCTGTGCATCTGGCTTTACATGCATACTAGGGAATTGAAACCAGGCTATCAGGTTTTGCAAGCAAGTGCCCCAACCACTGAGCAATCTCTCCAATGATGGCTGTTTATTGAGCACTTTTTAGGAGCCAGACAATTTCTTATATATTTATTTAATTGTTAGCTCAGTCTTTCAAGGTGTGTTACCTCCATTTTATTTTTTATTTTATTTTATTTTTTGAGGTAGTGACTCATATTAGTCCAGGGTGATCTGGAACTTACTCTTTGTCCCAGGCTGGCCTTGAACTCACAAGCAATCTTCCTACCTCTGCTTCCGGAATATTGGAAAAGACGTGTCACCATGCCAAATCTACCTCCATTTTATAACTGAGCTCAGTTTTAAGAGTGGTCAGCATTAGAACTAGGATATAATAATTGTACGAACTATTTTGGAGTCTAGGCTATCTGGGCTTGAATCCCAAAGGTTTTTTTTTTGTTGTTGTTGTTTGTTTGTTTCTGGCTGTGACCCTGGAGTGGGCAGATACTTTTGTTTCTCTGAATCTTTGTTTCCTTGTGGCTTAGAGTCAGATCTGTAAGGGTTGTTATAGAAGATTAGAACTAGCCAGATGTGAATGGCTCAGGCCTTTAATCTCAGCATCTGGAGGCTGAGGTAGAAGGATTGCTATGGGTTCAGGGCTAATCTGGGCCACAGAGTGACATCCAGGTCAGCCTTGGTTAGAGTGAGACCCTGATACATAGCAAGTTTGAGGCCAGCCTGGGCTACAGGAAACCTGTGGCAAGGCAGGAAGCAGACAAGATTCACTGGAAAGGCTTTTTCTGAGGACGGTTGATCAGTTTGCTGATTGATGATCATTGCATTGCATGGCACTGAGTGGGGTGCAATGTTGATAACTTGTGTTTGCTCGTAGCTCTACCCATGAGAAAAAAAGTAGAACCAACATGGCTGTGAAGCAAGGACGGTTTTATTTGAGACATAATACGTTGTCGGAAGATATACCCATTGTCATCATCTTTAAGGTATGTCTTCAGTTCTCTTCTGAAAACTGAAAAGATTTCCTCCCCTTTTCCCCTCCTCTTTTTGTCTTTTTAAAGAAATGGCATGCCAGGGCCTCTAGCCACTACAAATGAACTCCAGATGCTTGTGTCACCTTGTGTATCTGGCTTACGGGGGGAATTGAACCTGGGTCCTTAGGCTTTGCAGGCAAGCACCTTAACCCGTAAGCCATTTCTCCAGCCCTCTAGTTTATTTTCATTTCACTTAGAAATTTGGCAGGTAAGGGATCCTAGGAATAGAATAGTTTGTGACATATTTTAGTGGCTAGCCACATGACATTTTGAATATAAAGTTAATAAGACAGGTTTGTGTATTTTTTTAAAAACATTTTTGTTGTTGTTGTTGTTTTGTTTCGAGGTAGGGTCTCACTCTAGCTCAGGCTGACCTAGAATTCACTATGTAGTCTCAGGGTGGCCTTGAACTCATGGCGATCCTCCTAACTCTGCCTCCCGAGTGCTGGGATTAAAGGCCTGTGCCACCATGCCCAGTCCCTTGTTCTGTTTTTATAACTTACATCTGGGAGATGGTGTTATAGTAAATGGCAAAACGTTCCATTTATGGGTGTTTTGTAACTTATTTAATCAATTCCCATTTACAGCTGTTTGTACTATAAAACTGCTTCTACTTAATGGGTATGGATATCCATAGGCTAATTTCCCAGCAGTAGAATTTTCTATTTTAGAGTGTATAGACCAACTTTTTTCTATTGTTGCATAGACTTCTAGACTCTGATAAATTTCTACTTAAACATAGATCTTCCGTATACAACCAATATATACTTTTTAATTTTTTTATTATTTTATTTTTTTAACAACTTCTATGATTGTGAACAATACCCCATGGTAATGCCCTCCCTCCCCCCAACTTTCCCCTTTGAAACTCCATTCTCCATCATATCCCTTCCCCCTCTCAACCAGTCTCTCTCTTATTTTGATGTCATGATCTTTTCCTCCTATTATGATGGTCTTGTGTAGGTAGTGTCAGGCACTGTGAGGTCATGGATATCCAGGCCATTTTGTGTTTAGGGGGTACAACCAATATTTTTAAAGCTGGTAAATTGTTGGCTTAGAATTGGCAAAGATACTTCTCATAGAAATGGTGTTTGAGTGAATGGTCCTCCAAGATAGTTCATAGTGGCCCATTTCACCTCTTCTGAGATTCAGCATTATGCATATGGGTGTAAAATGAATTTTGACTAGTTTAATTGAAATAAAGAACTCAGATTATTTCAGGAGACACATACTACTCCAGATAATTTTAGAGACTGACAATTCTCAATAGCCGTATTTCAGTTTTGCTTTAGAATTAGCTGTTGTTGTTCCACAGTTAAGATCATGGAAATGTCTTTTTGATTAAGTGAGAAACAAAGGCAGATATCATACTAGGTGGAATTAAAGTTGGTTTAAAAGGAAATCCATTTGGGTACAATCCCCAAAGGAGTAATAAAGAAGAAATTGATCCTTTCCAGTTAAACTATGTCACCATGGGGCTGGAGAGATGGCTTAGCAGTTAAGACGCTTGCCTGAGAAGCCTAAGGACCCATGTTTGACTCTCCAGATCCCACATAAACCAGACGCACAAAGGTGACTCAAATGCAAAGTCACATATGCCCACTAGGTAGCAAAAGCATCTGGAGTTACATTGCAGTGGCTGAGGCCCTAGTGTGCCAATTCCCTCTCTCTCTCTCTGTGTCTCTTAAAAAAAAAAAGTTGTCACTAGGTGCCAGAGCAGGGGAGTCAGAGTGAGAGAGGGTCAGATTTCCTCATGTCTGCCTGGTGTCTGGGGCGTACTCATGGTCGTTTCTATGTTGAATGAATGTTGACCTGTCAGGTTCTTTAACATGGTAATTGCCATGTTTGAAATGCAATTGTATGAAGGAAGTTCTAGGACATATTTTCTATGTCTAGAACAGCATACATCTGAGTTCTGGAGTCATTCATTCTCTTAAGATGGCGATAATAATTGTAACAAGACCATTATTGTATTAGGGAATGAGAGAGAATTCTTAAATAGGTGAAGCTTATCGTTGTTATTGGTGGTGGTTGTGGTGTAGTTTTTGTTTTGAGACAACTCTTATGTTTCTCAGGCTATCTTTGAATTCACTATATATATACCTGAGGATATCTTTGAACTTTTGATCCTCCTGCCTCCGCTTCTTGGGTGCTAGGATATAGGCATGTGCCATCATGTTGTTATTTCATTGCTAAGGGTCAAACCCAGAGCTGTGTGTAGAGGAAAGCACCCTGCCAGCTGAGCTGTATCCAAAACCTGAAGTTTGCTTTGTAAGCATGGGAGGAATTCCAGCATTTCCTTTATGAGTCAACCGTGTCTTATGTACAGTGAGGAAGACATTTATCTACCAGCTTGGAAGGACTTCTCCAGCAGAGGGCAGCATGCCCCCAGGCATCCAGAAGACTGAAAGTTTTGACACGTGAAGATGAATAGGGCTGCGTTTTAGAGACTAAGAATGTTAATTAATCACACAACATATAATCTTTTATCGCTCATGTAGAAAATGTGTAATGAGATGCATGCATGCATGCATAAAAATCTGAAGAGTTTTAATCAACCTTTTTTGGTTGGATGACAAAAGTTTAACAGAACAGTATCTTCTGCCATATTTAATAGTAAGCACACATATAGCTGACTTAAATTATTTTTTAAATGAGGCTATAAACTAACAGTATGCATACTTCATGTAACCAGTAGTTGAAATTTCTAACTTTTTTTTCCTTGATTATGCAACTGTCCTTGTAAAAATGAAGAAAGCCATTGAAAAATAGAGCTACATTTTTATACATTTTCCAGACCTTTTCTTTTGGCTTTTGTATACATACAATTTTATTTCAGTTTTTACTAAGAATAGATTATGACAACTTTTCATGACTAAAAATATGAATCTACATTATCATTGTTAGTGAATATTATGTAGAAGTTGCAGGCATGGTGTGTAATCGATTTTGACAGTTTTCTATGGTACACTTATAGACCATTTTAAATTTTTTAATATTTAGTTATTTATCAAAGAGAGAGAGTGGGGGAGAATGGGTGTGCCTCTGCAAATGAACTCCAGATATATGCCACTATGACGTACCATTTTTCACTTAGGTGTTTTTACTCATACACAGTCTTGGGATGACTGTCCTTATACCTATATGTTTATGCACATTGCTGATATTTTGTGAGATTTAAATCTTGAAAGTGGGAATGTATTTTTATTTCTTTTAGAGGGGGAGAAATGTATATTTTTTAAAAATTGGTCCATTACCAACTTTTTTTTTCTTTTTTCGAGGTAGGGTCTCACTCTAGCTCAGGCTGACCTGGAATTCACCATGTAGTCTCAGGATGGCCTTAAATTCTCGGCAATCCTCCTACCTCTGCCTCCCAAGTACTGGGATTAAAGGTGTGTGTCACCATGCCCAGCTTTTCCCATCTTTTTTTTCCCAGAAATATATTCATTAATTTATCTGAAAAAGCATTTAATAGTTATAATAGTTCAGCTAAATGAGGCAATTTGTCATACATGGTCACCATTGTGCTCCTTTACTTCAGGGGCGTTTCTATAAACTGATAGGAACTTGTTTGATAATCCCGAGTTAGATGTTTCCATCTGGGTGGCAGCGTAGAGTACTGGAGGTCTAAGTCAGACAGATCTAGCTTCAATTCCAGCTTCTCCACTGTGTGACCTTGGGCAGATTCCCCAACCTCTTTAAGCCCTGAATAACTCATGTATCAAGAGAATTCACCTGCCAGGGTTGCGAAGCACAAATGAAACCACATGTTTTCTTTGAGTTCCCAGACAGAAGATGACCTTTCTCTTTCCCAAGCTCTCCTTACCCCTTCCTGTCAGAAGCTGGGGAAAAAGAACTGGGATTCCAGAAAAGGCCCCATCATTTCTCTTTTTGTGTTGTGTGGCCCTAACACAGATCTTGACAGTCATTAGGGCTTGATGGTTGTTGATTGTAACCAACAATTGGCTAAAAGTGACAGAAACAGCAGGGTTTCCAGATTCCACGCTGAGTCTGAATATGACGGATAAAGCTTTTAAGACCTCGATCAGCCTTATTTATGGACTTGAATCCCCACAGAGGCTCTCTTGCCCATGAATCTTCCATTTTGTCTTCCCAAGCTTTCGGCAGTTGCCCTATGGTGGCATGTGTAGACCGAAAGTATTTATGGAAGAGAGGACCCAGGGCTGGCCATTGTTTCTTGGAAACCAACTTCTGTGGAACTATTTTGTCTTTAAAGAGACTCAGTTACAGAGCTAAAGAGGGCCATCACGGTTCTTTTATCTGCTGAGACTGCTGTTAGTAGTGATAGAGTGAGCTCCGTTAAAGAAACTAGATTTCTGAATATTAGATATGTTCAGAAGTTACCTCTGTTGGAACTTCACACAGTACAGTTCAGCATTGCACCACTGGTGTGCGGGTCGTTTTCACGCTGGTTAGTATTCCTTCTTTTTCTTGTCTTTCAAAGTCAGATGCTTTGTGGATGGATATCCAAGGAGAAAACTCAATGGCATTTTTAATTTTCTCCATTTTTTAACACTTTTTAAAGATCACCTCCTCTTGATTTTGTTCAGCACTGTTGCTAATGGCCAGACTGTGGGTAACCTTCTGCCAAAACATCATCTCTGCTATTTTTCCCCTAAGGTGATTATTACGTAGCATTTGCTCTTATTAGTGGGAATGATTAGATAGCAAGAGTACAAAGGGTGCATATAAAGCTAGGCTTCAGATACCTAAATTATGTCTGTAAAGCAAAATGGTTTCCATAGCAATATGTCATTTATTTGTAGCTGTGACTACTGAAAGCTAAATAGTCATAAAGTCTGCTCGGTATTTGGAGTCGCAGCTCTTTGATAGTGACTTGACTGAGTCGTGGCCCCTGCATTTCGGGGACTCGGTGTAGCGGGGTGTAGGCCTTTGCTGAAAAGCTCTGGTGGTATCTGTGCTTTCTGCACCTGTGGTGCTTTCACCGTGTGCTTGGCACAGCTCTGCTTCCCAGCTGACCCACGTTGGGAGGCCTAAGCAGTCTGGTGAAATCTGTTTTAGGCTGTTCACGAATGTTATGCAATTAAAAAACAACAACAAAAAAAAAAAAACACTGCTTAGATTCAGCATCAGGTTAACTTGGAGTGATAATTCCTGTCATGAAGGATTTTTCTCATTATTATTAAACATCAAAGTATGCAGTTAAGTCTGTGGTGTTTTTTTTTCACTTGGAGATTACTGGAGTAACAATTATTAACTAATATAAGTGAGTGGTTTTCTACTAGTTACATGATTTAGATGTTGACTTACCTAAAGAAAGGGGACTAATCCACAACACAACTGCCATTTCATGTCTGCATGCTGTTTGTGTCTCAGTGTTTATGTGCTGTATCATTTTGCATCCTCGGTTTTGTTTCTGCTTCATGTAAAGCTCTGTTAATACTTGTGCCTTCCCATTAGAAGTGACCTGCATTGGTTGGCAGTTTTTTATCAGAAATTTTAAAGAAACATGATTAGATTCAACTGTAAATAGTTACCATAGTGTTGTTTTTCATATATTTTGATTCTGTTGAAACATATACACCATTATTTTGAGATTGACAAATCAAGTGAATTTATACTGTATAGTTTTTCACAGAAAAATTCTGTCTTGACACTTGTGACTGGTTGCTGGCAGACCCTGGAGGACGTGTCAGTGGCTCCCTCACCACGAGTGCAGATATAGCTCAGGACTTAAACTAAGAAGGACCTATTTTTTGTTCATTAAAAAAAAAAATTGAGCCAAGTGTGGTGGCGCACGCCTTTAATCCCAGCACTCAGGAGGCAGGGGTAGGACGATTGCCATGAGTTCGATGCCACCCTGAGATTACATAGTGAATTCCAGGTCAGCCTGAACTGGAGTGAAACCCTACCTTGAAAAAGAAAACAAAAACAAACAAACAAACAAAAAAATTAAACCTATATATATAGCCCGCCAGGTGTGGTAGCACGCACCTTTAATCCCAACACTTGGGAAGCAGAGGTAGGAGGATCTTCATGAGTTTGAGGCCACCTTGAGACTACATAGTGAATTCCAGGTAGCCTAGGCTTGAGCGAGACCCTACCTTGAAAAGCCAAAAACAAAAAAACAAAGTCACTTTTTAGAATTGTGAACTTTTAATTCATGACAAGCAGTTTGGTTTTTTTTTTTAAACATCTTAAATTTTGATTATGCTCTTCCTACCCCTTCTTCTCCTCTTTCCCTTCCCCTGACCCCACTTAAACCATTTTACCCCCAGTATTCTGCCCCTATATTTACATTTCTACTATACCCTCTCCTTAAGCCCTTACCTCTCTTCCCTCTCTCATGGCCCCTTTCTTCCTTCCTGGCCTCTACTACTGACTTTTACTCCAATGCACATACAAAACTAAACATTTGAAGCTAGGATCCACATATAAGAAAGTGTTTTTGTTTTTGAAGCATGGTTTCAGTCTAACCCAGACTGACCTGGAACTCACTCTATAAGCCCAGGATGACCCTGAACTCATATGGGGATCCTGCTACCTTGGCCTCCTGAGAACTGGGATTAAAGGTATGCACCACCACACCTGGCTATGAAAAGCTATTTTAATGAATTTGTATAACTTTTAAATAGTGGGTTAGTTTTGAGTAGCCATTTGAATAATTTCTTCATATAAAATTAGAGATAGGGCTGGAGGAATGGCTTAGTGGTTAAGGCGTTTGCCTGAGAAGCCAAAGGATCCAGGTTCGATTTCCCACGACCCACATTAGCCAGATGCACAAGGGGGCACATGGAGTTTGTTTGCAGTGGCTGGAGGCCCTGGCATGCCCATTCTCTCTCTCTCTCTCTGTCAAATAAATAAATAAAAATATTTAAAAAATAATGAAATTGAGCCGGGCGTGGTGGCGCACGCCTTTAATCCTAGCACTTGGGAGGCAAAGGTAGGAAGATTGCCATGAGTTCGAGGCCACCCTGAGGCTACATAGTTAATTCCAGGTCAGCCTGAGCCAGAGTGAGACCCTACCTTGAAAAACCAAAAAAAAAAAAAAAAAAAAGAAAAAGAAAGAAAAAAATTAGAGTTAAAAGGAATATGAAAATTAAAGTAACAAGAAAGGGATTTGTGTCCTGAAAATTTATTTGTAAGACAGGAAAGGTTTTCTTTAAGTTAATTTTGGTGGTGTATGCTTCTAATCCCAGCACTCAGGAGCCTGAGGCAGGGGGATCAAGAGTTCAAGCCATCCTGGGCTACATAGTGAGAACCTGTCTCCAAAGCAAAAACAAACAAAATTTTAAGTTACTTCAAAAGGTTTTAGTCACCTGGGCTATACAGGACTGTCACTCTGTTGTACAACATATTCTGGAGGGATGTGAACAAACATGTATTCAGTCCAGATAGGGTACCAACAACAGACCAAAGGATTCCACCCAAGTCTAGCTTGGTGAACCAGCGGGTTTACTGGGGTTACTTGTAGAAGCATGGGTGAGGGGTTCCTTACAGGAGCTTGGTGAGTGACTCAAAGGCAGCATCATCACCAAAAGGCCCACCCACCCCAGCTCTGGTGACAACTCATGAACAGTGCATGCCTGGCGCTCAGCGCACCTTACAGGCAGCTCCACTGAGGAGTCTTTTCTCACAGCATTTGCTCATGGCTTATGGAGAAGGGCCTCCTGCATCTAACTTTCCGAGCTTCCCAAGCTTGATGCTTCCATAACTTCTTGAGCTTCACAAACTTCTTCTTCCCTCCAGGAGGGAATGTTTTGAAGGAAGTAGCTATACCAAACCCCCTTTAAAAAAAAACTCCAGATGCATGTGCCCCCTTGTGAATCTGGCTTACATGGATCCTGGAGAATCAAACTGGGATCCTTTGGCTTTGCAGGCAAACACCTTAACTGCTAAGCCATCTCTTCAGCCCTAAAAAACTTTTTTTTTTATTGACAACTTCCATAATTATAGACAATAAACCATGATAATTCCCTCCTCTCCCGCTCTTTCCCCTTCCCAAATCTACTCTCCATCATATTCCCTTCCTCTCTCAATTAGTCTCTTTTATTTTGATGTCATCATCTTTTCCACCTATTATGAGAGTCTTGTGTAGGTAGTGCCAGGCACTACAAGGTCATAGGTATCCAGGCCATTTTATGTCTGGAAGAGTGCTTTGTAAGGAGTCCTATCCTTCCTTTGGCTCTTATATTCTTTCCACCACCCCTTTTGCAATGATTCCTGAGCCTTGGAAGATGTAGTAGAGATGTTTCAGTGATGAGCACTCCTTGACCACTTCTTCTCAGCACTGTGGTGCCTTTTGAGTCATCCCAGAGGTTACCACCATCTGAAAAGAGAAGCTTCTCTAACCAAAAGTGAGAGTAGCATTAGTATGTTTGTATGGATGGTAATAAAAATACTTACTGGGCAATTTGGTGAGCATAATATATGCATTTAGCCAGACACCAGTAGGCATTACACCTCTGGGGCTCATGACTTCCCCCATCATAAGTTTTCAGTATCAGGCATGTATTCCCTCTCCTGGAGTGGGCCTACAGTCCAGTTAGTGAGTGGTTGTTTTCCCCCATAATAGCCATACCACTATTGCACCCATTGGCTCATTTGGCCTGGCTTAAGGCTTGTAGTATCCACTGTTGTTTATCTCCACTGATGACTTCTTTCTCTCCCATTGAACTACATGCAGCATAGCTTTTTCCAGCTTTCTGTCAGCTAGTCTACAGGGAGGAGGTTTTCAGCTCAGCTCCAGCTTGATTTCTCAGTGACCTTGCAGCCCAAGCATGTGGAGTCTTCAGCAATGTGTGTGTGTGTGTGTGTATGTATGTATGTATGTATATAATATATATATATATATATACATATTGTTTTATGATTAGAAATTTGAGGGTTACTTGGCTAGATGGTTCTGGCTCAGGTCTTTCCAACATCAAGATGTCTGTCCAGCATCACTTGATGCTAAGATAGAGCTGGAGAGCTGCTTCTCTGACTGTTCACCATGGTAAGAGGCTGCCTGGACAGTTACCCTCTGTTTCTGTGTTCACTGCAGAGCTAAAGGAAGAATTTTAATGTAAATATCACCCTTCCTGTAACTTCTAAGAGGCAGATTACTACCATGCCAAGAGGGTTAGTAGGATTATGCTGTTTCTCAACATGACAGAGCCCCAGGCAGACATGTGAAGGAATGGGCTTCAGGACCATATGGGATCTGCAAAGACCCGTCAGCCGCTGTCACCTTGAAATACTTAGGGAGTTCCTTAGACCTGTTAAGTGTGTTCCAATAAAGTGTGGTATTTCTAGAATAGTGAGGTAGAACATCCTTTAAAAATTCTTTTAATGTGAATATGAATTATGTGACAGTTTCAGAAAAATTAATCTCGTGGCCAAACTAATTTACAGCAATCCTTGTTTTCTATCCACTGACCTTTTGCAGTTTTGCTTTTTAGTTTGTAATTGTGATTGGAACCAGCCCTCAATGCTACACTTCCCAGCCTCCTCTGTGATGAAACTCTTAGAATATTTAACATTTTAAGAAGGTGGTACACATGCAGAAAATGTTTGAGAATGTTTGTTTTCCTCTTCCAAATCGAAATTTCTGTTCCAGGTTCTTGTGCAGCTTGGGCTGTGGCTGCCAATGCCAGATGGCACCGTTTCTGAGAGAAGAGCTAGCTTTTACTCAGAAGTAATACCCACAAACAATGCCAAATTAGCATAAGCAAATGTCAGTGAGTGAACACAAAGCCAACACTTTCTGTCTTTTCTTCCCCTCCCAGGCCATGGGTGTTGAGAGTGACCAGGAAATTGTGCAGATGATTGGAACAGAGGAACACGTGATGGCTGCCTTTGGGCCCAGTCTGGAGGAGTGCCAGAAAGCTCAGATTTTCACACAGATGCAGGTGTGTCCTTTCACGACGTCCTTTGCTGTGCATTGGGACAGCTTTCCTGCTGCTCATCGATTTGACTTTTGGGGTGGCAGATTTGGGAAGGGTGTTGAAGAGAGGGGAAGGGTGGCACGAAAGTTCCTTTGACTCTTTTTCTTAGGATGGAAGGAGGAGCTTACCCACACAAGTTATCAGTGTGTTGTTTTTTAAACTTCCAGAAGAGTTTGTGTGGACAAGAGGCTTTTCTTTTCTTTTTAAAAATATTTTATTTTTATTTATTTGACAGAGAGAAAGTGGAAAAAAGGAGAGAGAGAGAGATTGAGAATGGGCATACTAGGACCTGTAGCAACTGCAAATGAACTCTTAACACATGCGCCACCTTGTGCATCTGACTCATGTGGGTCCTGGGGAATTGAACCTAGGTCCTTTGGCTTTGCAGGCAAATGCCTTAACCACTAAGCCATCTCTCCAGCCAAGAGGCTTTTCTTTGATGTGACAGCAAGTGCTCTTTTTTTTCTTAGTAACCTTTTTGTTTTCATTTTCTTTCTTTTTCTTTTTCTTTTTCTTTCTTTTTCTTTTTTTTAGGTAGGGTCTCGCTCTAGCCCAGGCTGACTTGGAATTCACTATGCATTCTCAGGGTGGCCTTGAACTTACAGTGATCCTCCTACCTCTGCCTCCTAATGTGCTGGGATTAAATGTGTGTGCCACCATGCCTGGCTTTCATTGTCTTATATTGCGTTTTCTCCTTAATGTGGTGTTTGTGGCGAGGCTTTGGGGATTGAGCTCAGGGACTTGCACATGCTAAGAAGGGGTTCTACTACCGAGTTCTAGCCCAGCTCCTAACTCCCTTTACTCCCTGCTTTCCGTTACATGTGGTCTTCATCTCATTTCCCGAATCTGCGGTTATTTGGGGTGGAGAAAGCTCCAGGAATAGCCCCTCTTACCACCTCAGGGTCTTCTCTGACCTCAGGTACTCCTGGTTGGAACTCTGGGGTTTTAGGATGACTCAACAATGCTGATAGGGAATTCCATGTATGTGAACCATAATAAAAATAATTACACTTATCTTTCCCTGTGGGAGAGTCCTATCAGCCATATTTAGGACTTCTAGTCCTATATTTGGAAGGCAGCTATGCTAACTACTATACCACCAACGCCATTTCGTCCTGTATTTGGAAAGTGTTTTGCTAAGTGTCAGTCATTCTGGGAGCTAGCAATTCCTCTTCCACAACCATGAGGCAGTTTTTATTTGCCTGTGTGAATATTGTCTATTCTTACTGAAAAGGGGATGTGAATTCCAAACTATTTCTTGCTGATCATGCAGGATGCTTATAGAGGGAGTGTTCTCACTTATGTCTGTTAGACACTTATGTCTGT
The DNA here is from genome assembly GCA_036346955.1 of Dipus sagitta. Taxonomy (NCBI): domain Eukaryota; kingdom Metazoa; phylum Chordata; class Mammalia; order Rodentia; family Dipodidae; genus Dipus; species Dipus sagitta. The sequence continues at coordinate 18,355,231 of CM070777.1, read as the reverse complement.
TAGAGTATGTTCTGAAATTAGATCAGTCTTGATGTCTTTTAGACTAAGTCAGACATTCTGGTAAGTTGATTATCATATAAATATGTGTAATTCCAAAGCACAGGTCAATGGGAATTATTATTCTCACTACCTTCATCTTTTTCTACAATTAATGGATAGTTGAAAATTCTATCTTTACTCTTATTTTTACATTAGTAGGAACTGATGTAAGTTACAGGCAAGGAAATAACTTTTGTTTTCCATCTCTCAGCTGAACAAAAATGTATATATCATTTTCATTAGGCGAGACAAACTACATTCCAAGAAGAATGCCATATAACTCCCCCATCCCCGCTTTTACTCGAAGAAAATGACCAAGGCACTCATGGAACTATCATTGGAGGAAGTTTAATGAGCATATTTTATTTAAATACATCCTCCAGTAAGAAATGGATAACTCACTGTCTTTACTTAGAAGGGAGTTGTATAAATTGTTACCTGTCACTTTTTTTTTTTTTTTTGGTTTTTCAAGGTAGTTTTGCTCTAGCTCTGGCTGATCTGGAATTCACTATGTAGTCTCAGGGTGGCCTTGAACTCATGGTGAGCTTTCGTACCTCTGCCTCCCAAGTGCTGGGATTAAAGGCATGTGCCACAATACCCTGGCCTGTCACATTTTTATGTATAGCTCAACAAAATTTCCTTACTGGAAACATTACTTTCCACAATACAGTTCCCAAAAAGCTCTTTTCCTTTCACAGGGTTTAATATTTTCAAAAATTAAGTTATCAGAAGAATGCTTGCTTGTCTTTTAAAGTCACTGCTTTCTGTAGTCTATTTAAAGAACTGTTCAGAATATGTTCTCTGTCTTCTAGAAACCTTATAGTTTTAAACTCCATCTTAAACTAACTTTTAGTTTTGATGTGAGGCAGAGGTCAAGGTTTTTCTTTCTTCTTTTTTCTTTATAGCTACTTAGTTGTTTCACCACCAACTATAGAAAAGACATTTTCTTCCACATTGAATTGCTTTGGCACTTCTGTCAGAAATCAATTGACCATATATTGTGGGATTATTTTTGGACTTCCTCGTTTCTGTTCTTATACTAGTATTACATTGTTCTGGTTCCTATAGCTTTAGAGTTGAAATCAGTATTGTTTGAGCTATTTTAGGTTCTTTGCATGTTCATGTAAATTATAGAATCTAGAACTATAGAATCAGTCACTTTTTGTTTTGTATAAAACCTGCCAGGAATATAATTAGCAATTATAAACTCGTGTTGATTTGGATAAAACTTTAATGATAAGCCATTTTGTAAAATTATTTGATCATCTAATCCATAAAAATGTCATTGCCTTCAATTGATTTAGGTTTTGTTTTCTCTCTGACTTTTGGTGTAAAGATCTTACATGATCTGCTTTCTTTTTTTTTTTTTTTTTTTTTTTCGAGGTAGGGTCTCTAGCTCAGGCTGACCTGGAATTCACTCTGTAGTCTCAGGGTGGCCTCAAACTCATGGTGATCCTCCTACCTCTGCCTCCTGAGTGCTGGGATTAAAGGCGTGCGCCACCACGCCCGGCTCGATCTGCATTCTTTTTGAGAGGAAAAAGTCCACAGTGTTATTCTGAGTGGAAGATTGATGGTGGCCTTATACATGCGCGCTCGCGCGTGCACGCACACACACACACACATTTCTTACTTGTATTTTCTAAATTTCCTGTAGCCATATGTTGATTTTAAAGGAAGAAAACTATTAAGAAATAAAGGAGGGACTGGATAAATGTCTCAGCAGTTAAAGGCACTTGTTTGCAAAGCCTGATAGCCCTGGTTTGATTCCCAAGTACACCGCATAAAGTCAGATATACAAAGAGGCACATGCATGTGGAATTCATTTGTAGTGGCAAGAGGCCCTGACATGTCCATTCTCATTGATTTTCTGTGTCTGTCTCTCTGTCTGCTTGAAAATAAATAAAAATATTATAAAAACTAAATAAAGACACCAGTGTCATAGAAAGTATATTGTTTTGCCATTGACTCGTGATGTTGATTTTTTGCTACTCTTAATACAGCTTTCTTTATAACCATGGCCCTTATCTTTTGGCTTATAAGTAGGCACTTAATAAGTGATCTCTAGTGGTGTCATTTGAGCACAATTTTCTGTTTTATTTAATAGGCATTAAAATACATAGGGAATAAAGTAAGAAGGCAAAGGATATGGGGAAGTGGACCAAAGAAAACCAAAATAGAAGAAGCAAGAGAGCTCCTGGCTTCTACCATATTGACCCATGTGCCTGTGAGTAACATTTCTACAGCTGCAATGTCTCTCATTTATATGTGTGCTCTCTCACTAAGTTAGAGCTACTGTGTGTTCCATCATTGGTGATCTAATTCTGAGGTTGCAAACCACCATTTAAACTCAACATTTCACCCTTTTGGATGACTGAAAAAATGGGTTTGAAATATAAAATAGCAAAATGGGATTGGGGAAACAATAAGGACTTTAGGGTGAAAGCTGTAATTGTTCAAATCCTAGCATGCATCATCTCAACATTTTCTGTAATTTCTGAGTTACAGGTTAAGGAATTCAATTTCCGAGCCAAATGTATCTATACTGCAGTGATGGTGCGAAGAGTAATTCTGGCCCAAGGAGATAATAAAGTTGACGACAGAGACTATTATGGTAACAAGCGACTGGAATTGGCAGGACAGGTAATTTCATTATCATATGTTAGAAATCTTATTTTCTATAATAAAATTAGATTTGTATTCATTTTAGATAGGAATGCATTTGAATGAAATATAAATTGTATAGTTTGAAACATAAACTTTTTAAGTATGACTTAAGAATTTCTTTTCCTATGAAAAATGTTCATTAAATTTTTAAATATTCTGTTATTATGTTACATATCTTACCGAGATGTTTGCCATCATATCCTATAATATTGGAAATCAAATATGACTTTAAATGATATAATTTATTCCATTAGCAAATGTTTGTTAAATACTTGGTATTTTTAGGTCTGCTCCTTCGTACTGGGTGGAAAAGGAAAGTAAGACAAAGGTCTCCTTTCCATTTATGTGTGTGTGTGTGTGTGTGTGAGAGAGAGAGAGAGAGAGAGACAGACAGACAGACAGAGAGACAGGGAGAGAGACAGAGAGGGAGGGAGAGAGACAGAGAGGGAGGGAGAGGGAGAGGACACACATGCCATGGCTCACATGGGGAGGTTAGAGGACAACTTTGGGTGTCAGTCCTCACCTTCTACCTTGTTTGAGGTAGGGTCTCTCATTGTTCACCACTGCATACACCAGCCCAGCTGGTCAGTGAGCTTCTGGAGGAGTCTCCTGTCTCTGCCTCCTATATCCACATAGGTGGGCTGGGATTCCAGAAACACACTTTGGTGTGCAGCTTTCCATGCGCTCTGGGGATCTCAGCCCAGGTCCTCACACTTGCATGACAAGGGCTTTATCTACTAAACATCGTCCCAGCATAAAGGTCCCTTTTTCTTAGTCCCTGTAGTCCAGGTGCACACAGAATGAGCCAGTCAACATCCCTAACATGGTGGAAGTAGCTTAGTGAATAAATCTTGGCTGATACGTGCTGTCTGATTTAGAGTGTATATTCCTTTTCACTGGTTGTCTGGAAAAAAAAGTCTCTGAAACTTCGTGCTTTAGTATTTCACAAGTTACCTTCAAACTAGAACAGAAACCTAGCTGCCATTGATAAATTTTCTCTTTCTCTTGGTTTAAATCAGTACCTTGATGTGTTTTTCATCATTGTTATCTTGCCTAAGATTTACTAAGTTCTTAAATCTGTAACTTTATTTTGTTCACCAAAGCTTTATTAAAATATCTTTTTGTATTATTTTCTCTCCTTACTCTGTACTATTAGACCTTTTGATGCAGAATCTGTTAATCCAAAACTCTTTTTTCTTCAGACTAGGTGATTTCTGTTGGTCTGTTTTCATGTTTCTTTTTTAAAATGTCATCTCTAATATATTCATCCCATTAACTTTTAGAATAAATTTTTGTTTTCCAATTCTAGAAATTTCATTTGAATACTTTTTCTAAAAAGTATTTATTTGAGAGAGAGAAAAGAAAAAAGGGAGAGAGAGGGAGAGGATGGGCATGTCAGGAGTGCTACTGCAAGCACACTCCACAAGCTTGTACCACTTTGTGAATCTGGTTTTATATGAGTACTGGGAATCGAACCCAGGCCATCAGGCTTTGCAAGCAAGTGCCTCTAACTGCTGAACCATCTCTCCAGCCCGCATTGGGAGATTTGAATTAGTGGAGTAATGTGGCCTGGGTTTTAGATTGGTAAGCTCTGATTTGGAGATGTGCAGACCAAGAGTGGGCCATCCAGTGAGTGGTCAGGTGAGGGACAGTGGTGACCGGGATGGTACTGTGGGGAGCCCCCGGAGGGTCCCCAAGCGGGATTGTCTACCAGACCCAAAGACACTCACACGGAGAGCTCTCAATGCAAGCCGCAAGAGGTTTATTGTGAAGCCGGTGCACCGGGGCTCGACACGAAGTCCTCACGCAGGAGGGGTGAAGAGCCTCGAGCAGCCGGGAGGTAGGGGTTTTAAAGGAAAAGATCGTAAAACATGCGGAAATATCTCAAACACGTTTCAGCTCAGGGATTCTTCAGATGTCGTCAGGGTGTCGCCTCGGCTCAGGGATCGTGACCTCAGGCAGGGAGCTAGGGCCCCTGCGGTTAGGCATTGTTCAATTGTCTCTGAGCGGAGGTTTTCCAGAAATTGGGTAAGGGGGTTACGGTTGAACAAACAGGGGTTGGGCAAACAAGCACAGGTGGGCAAACGAGCACAGATCTCTAGGGCAAAGGTCAGCATTTCAGTTAACTAGTTCCTTATCTGGGCCCAGGCGGCTAGTTGCAGAAAGTCACGTACTGCAGAAAGTCACGTACTGCAGAAAGTCACGTATAACATGCTTTTCCTTCATAAAATGGTTGTCCTTATGTCTAGGTAAAGCAAGCAATTGTACAGAAGCCAAAGAAGCAGGTTAGTTGTATTTATTGGTAATCTTTCATTTCCCCCTTTTCTTTGTCATAATTCCAATCATGGAATTGTGGATTCATTATCTGCCTGGGCCAACTGCTGGTATTGTTGTCTAAGCACCATTATCTGCACAGCACTAATTCTTTCTCTAATAAAAGTGAGTAGTCTGTTTAAAATACAAGGGCCGAAAGTGAGAAGCAAAAGTAATATTAAGAGAGGTCCGAGTAGGGTAGAGATCAGGGTGGTCACCCAAGGAGAACTGGAAAACCAAGACTCATACCATGACTGTTGTTGCTGTCTCTCTCTCTTACGTTGTTCTAAGCTTTCTCGCACCCGCTTCAGGGCTATCCTCAACTAAGCCCGTCTTATCTGCATAAAAGCAGCATTTTTCCTTTAAGGCTGCACATAATTCCCCTTGCTGTAGAAACAGTAAATCTAGTCCCCTTCTATTTTGTAAAACAACCTCTGATAAAGAGGAGACTGAGTCTTTTAAATTCTGCATGCCTGATTGTAATTTTTGTAAATCTTTGTCTATTGCTGCACTGAGGGTAGCATAATGCTGGTTAGAGGTGACTAAGGAAGCTATTCCTGTTCCTGCCCCCGCTGTCCCTAGTCCTACTACTAATGCCAAAGTTAAAGTAGTGATGGGCTCTCTCTTAAATCGGGGGGAGGTTGAATCAGTATTTCATATCTTCTGGAAATCATCTGAGTCTCTAACAGTAAGTCTGGGCAGCAAGCTTATTAGTATACAATAGTCTTTTTTGCTAGGAAAGTCTCTTTTTTTACATAAGTAGTGAGTCCTATAGAGCAAGCAAGATAGGTATCTAGTGGTGCAGAGATATATTTGAATGAGAGACTGGAGTTAACAGTGACAGTTTGGTTACAGATTTTAGAGAGGGAGCGGCTGCTAGTGGGAAAGGTAGCAATAAGAACATTAGTAGTAACTGTAACCAAACCTTAAGATGAGCCATTATGATTCAAGACAGTAACAGGAATACGGCGGAGACGCAACTTGAGGGGGTTGTCAGTCTTTGTCAGCTGCCAGTGAGAGTCAGGTGAGGGAGCCGGTTTAACGTGAGAGGCGTGGATCCAGGCGGCGATTCCGTCCACCTTCACGGCCGTTGGTGTTGTCAGGAGTACAGTGAAGGGTCCCTTCCAGCGAGGTTCGAGGTTTGTGGGTCGATGCCGTCTCACGTAGACCGAGTCTCCAGGCTGATACGGGTGTGGAACTGGGTCCTTAGCAGGCAAATAGGCTTCCTTCAATTTAGGCCACAAGTCACTCTGAAGGAGGTGTAGCGCTTGCAGCCTGCAGTTCAAATCAGAGTTAGAGATTGTATCTGGCCCTCTCTGGGTCAGCAATGTGCTGAGTGGAGTTGGGACTCCGAAAAGTATCTCAAAGGGGGTGAGGTTAAATCTATAGGGGGTATTGCGGACCCTGAAAAGGGCCCAGGGAAGGAGCATCGTCCAGTCTGTACAGCCAGTCTCCATGGACAATTTAGTAATGGTCTCTTTTAATGTTCTATTCATTCTTTCTACCTGTCCTGAGCTTTGGGGTCTGTATGCACAATGTAATTTCCAATTAATCCCCAGTATTCTGGCCACCTCCTGACTTACCTGGGCAACAAAGGCTGGACCGTTGTCAGAGCCTATTACCTGTGGCATTCCATACCTGGGAACAATTTCTTCTAGGAGTTTCTTGGTCACCATAGCCGCAGTCTCTCTCTTAGTGGGATAGGCCTCTACCCATCCTTCAAGGAGGTAGCTGCTGCCGTCCGTAAACCAGGTCACCTGAGCATCTGGTAGGGGCTGGTCCATGAGGTCGGGTCTGACTCCGGTGGCCTCGGCCAGGACTTCCCCACAGTTATGTAGTACGGTGGGATCCGTGTCCGGCCAGAGGGTAGCGGGGTTCAACTGGGTGGGGGGAGCAAATCTGACCCGGTCTGAATTAAGGAGGAGACTCTGGTAGTGAGTGACCCTGGCATTGGAGAGCCAGCGGTCTGGAGGTTGGCGGATAACGCTCTCCAGAGCATGTGAAGCAATGATAGTAACAGTCTGTCCCAAAGTCAATTTGTCTGCATCCTTTAGAAGTAGCGCTACAGCTGCAATGATCTTTAGGCAAGGGGGCCATCCCGCGGCTACAGGGTCTAATTTCTTAGACAAGTAGGCTACTGGTTTCCTCCAAGGTCCCGTTCTTTGGGTAAGCACTCCCTTAGCAATGCCCTTCTGTTCATGCACGTACAGGTAAAAGGGCTTGGTGATATCCGGGAGTGAGAGCGCAGGTGCTGTTAGCAGGGCAAGCTTAATGCTGTCAAAAGCCTGCTGGTGTTCTTTTTCCCATTTAAAAGCTGTATTTGTCTTAGTCAGAGGATAAAGCGGAGCAGCCAGGGAGGCAAATCCGGGTATCCAAAGTCTGCAAAACCCAGCGGACCCTAGAAATTCCCGTACTTGTCTGGCATTTGTTGGGACTGGAATCTGCTCCACGGCCTGTTTACGGGCCTCCGTCAGCCACCTCCGTCCTCCTTTAATTATGGGTGGTTGGTGGGAGGCCAGCCCCATGCCAGCCGTTTCAGCCCAGGCTCCAGGGATCTCAGTGAGCCATTTATCAACTTCTAAGTTAGTCTGAGGTGCCTCAAATAGCCTGTGTTCATCCTCCAACTTCATAGTTAAGACTCGAATAAGTTTTCCTGTCTTATCAGTTACATGGGGGCCTTCTTTAGTAAAAGTGATTTGGGCCCCTATTTTTGTCAATAAGTCCCGTCCTAGTAAGGGGGCTGGGCAACCAGGAATCACAAGGAACGAGTGGGATACCCGGCCCACGCCTAGGTCCACCGTTCTTCGGGTAGTCCATGAAAATTGTTGGTTCCCGGTGGCTCCGAGAACCCACGATTTTTTGCCTGATAATGGTCCTCCTGGTTTTAACAGAACAGAATGTTGAGCGCCCGTATCCACGAGGAATCTAATGGGTTCCCCCTCCACTTTAAGGGTTACCCTGGGCTCGGGGAGGGGTTCCGAGCCCCGTCCCCCCTATTCATCGTCTTCCTCCAATGTCAAGATTTCTCTTGGTTTCTTTTTGGGGCAGTCTTTTATCCAATGTCCTTTTTCTTTGCAATAGGCACATTGGTCCTTTTCCAACTGCCGTCTGTTGCCCTGGTTTTGTCTCTGTCTAGGATTTCTATGCTTTTCTCTGTCTAGGTTCTTTCTATCCTGAATTACGGCGGCCAGAATTTTAGTCATATTTCTCTCATGTCTCTTATCTCGTCTATTGTCCCTTTCCTCCTGCTCTTTTACTCTTCTCTGTTCCCTTTCTTCCTCAGTTTCTCTCTTATTGTAAACTTTCTCAGCTTCCTTAACTAAGTCCGACAGCGTATACCTACTTAAGCCATCTAATCTCTGTAACTTCTTCCTGATATCTGGTGCTGACTGGTCGACAAAACTCATCAGAACTGATACCCTTTGTTCCTCTGCAGTTGGATCAAATGGTGTATATCTACGGTAGGCCTCCATGAGGCGCTCCAGGAAAACAGAGGGTAGTTCATCAGGTCCCTGAATAATCTCTCTTACCTTGGCCAAATTCGTGGGACGCCTCGCGGCTCCCCGGAGACCAGCCACTAGAGCCTGGCGGTAGACGCGGAGATGCTCCCTACCTTCAGGGTTGTTGAAGTCCCAGTTGGGGCGGGTTAAGGGAAAACCGTCGTCTATCACGTTCTGGAGCTGTGTGGGACGTCCATCATCCCCAGGAACGTTTTTCCTGGCTTCCAACAGGATGCGTTCCCTCTCCTCTGTTGTGAAGAGGGTTTGGAGTAACTGCTGACAATCATCCCAAGTGGGCTGGTGAGAGAAAACTAGAGATTCCATGAGAGCAGTTAGTTTAGAGGGATCCTCTGAGAAAGGGGGGTGATTAGCCTTCCAATTATATAAGTCCGCAGAAGAGAAAGGCCAGTATTGAAGTGGTGGCAGGGGTCTTTGATCTGGGTCATCTCCTGGTCCTAGGGGAGGAGGAGGACCTATAGCCCTAAGGGGCAGGGTGATAGCGGCATCTGGAGTCCGGGCCCGTCTGCTTCTGGTCCCCGCTGCCGGCCCCCCACGTGCTCCTTCGGCTGAGGGGTTAGGCGGAGCAGTGGGAGCATGAGATGGCGGGTATGGCGGTGGGGTGTCTAACAGGAGTAAGTCTGTCTGTGTATCCGGATAGATCTTCTTCCTTTGTCCTGAACCTGCAACAAGAACTGTGGCGGACTGCAAGGAGTCCTTGTTAACAGATTTGGGGGAAATCCAGGGTTTTAGCCAAGAGGGAGGGTCCTGCACTAAATCCTGCCAGGTAAAAATGTAGGGTAGCTGGTCAGGGTGGCCTCCGGGCTCCTGTAAAATAACTTTCTTGACAGCTTGGATAACCTCTAGGTCAAAAGTTCCCTCTTGAGGCCATCCCACATTCAGCAAATTCCATTCTCCTTGGCATAAAGTTTGCCATTTTCCCTTCTTAACTTCTACTGATAAGTTATGAGCTCTCGTCTTAACGTCAGTCCAATGTGTTAGAGTCAAGTCCAGAGGGGTAGAAACAGTCTGTCCCATTTTGGGAGGAGGATAGAGAAAGTAGAACAAAATGAACAGAAAAACACAGAAAACAAAGAAAAAACTGAGTTGGCCTGCCCGCCGCTTGAACAAAAACAAAAGCGATTCAGAGGGCGGGGGGCTAGGCCCGGATGGTGCCTTGCGACAGATAAGAACTCGGTCAGAGTTCTTCAGATAGGAGACAGAAAACAGGTCTGTCTCCTCCGGGCAATCAAGAGCGTCCTCCAGATTGCTTGGGTGGTGGTCCTCAGGCCCGTCAGCCCCGACCTGCCACACCCCAGAGCAAGACACCCAGAATTGAGAATTCTCAAAACTGGACCAGGTTAGACAAACACAATGAACATACAGACAGACAGACGTAACAGGAGGCGCCTCTTACCTCTGAGGGATCCGGAATGAGGTCTGGGGTCTTGTAGAGATCCCGGAAAATCTCGGTGGAACCTCCAAATGTGGGGAGCCCCCGGAGGGTCCCCAAGCGGGATTGTCTACCAGACCCAAAGACACTCACACGGAGAGCTCTCAATGCAAGCCGCAAGAGGTTTATTGTGAAGCCGGTGCACCGGGGCTCGACACGAAGTCCTCACGCAGGAGGGGTGAAGAGCCTCGAGCAGCCGGGAGGTAGGGGTTTTAAAGGAAAAGATCGTAAAACATGCGGAAATATCTCAAACACGTTTCAGCTCAGGGATTCTTCAGATGTCGTCAGGGTGTCGCCTCGGCTCAGGGATCGTGACCTCAGGCAGGGAGCTAGGGCCCCTGCGGTTAGGCATTGTTCAATTGTCTCTGAGCGGAGGTTTTCCAGAAATTGGGTAAGGGGGTTACGGTTGAACAAACAGGGGTTGGGCAAACAAGCACAGGTGGGCAAACGAGCACAGATCTCTAGGGCAAAGGTCAGCATTTCAGTTAACTAGTTCCTTATCTGGGCCCAGGCGGCTAGTTGCAGAAAGTCACGTACTGCAGAAAGTCACGTACTGCAGAAAGTCACGTATAACATGCTTTTCCTTCATAAAATGGTTGTCCTTATGTCTAGGTAAAGCAAGCAATTGTACAGAAGCCAAAGAAGCAGGTTAGTTGTATTTATTGGTAATCTTTCAGTACTAGCAGACACTGCCACGCAGATTCAATCTGAACATTGAGAAGTTTCAGCAAATTTCAGATTTAGGATAAGTCGGTATCTGGAACATGGGAAAGCTCTCTGGTTAGAGGCTGATACTTAAAACAGGTTGGTTTTTGACCACATTCAGACTGTGCAAGGATTTATGGTAGTCCCACCACCAATCCCAGTTTCTACTAATTTTTAAATGGAAAAAAATCTTACTGTTAAGTGAGTCTTTTTTTTTTTTTTAATTGACTAGAGGAATAAGAAGTAGAGTCAGGAGGAGGGAGGGAGGATAGGAGAGGCTATCTTAGTGCTTAAGAAGTTAGAAATAAAAAGAGGATTCCCATATGCAAGAAAACATAGCTTTACAAACAATGTGAACACATAAAAGGCATTGTGTTAGGAAAGCCATAAAAACAATAGCTGCTAATTTCACACTCCTGGGATGAGGCAGTGTAAACCTGCTTTTGCTTTAGATAACAGAGTTGTCTCCACCGGCCCGGGGTTGGCAGAGCTCTACGTTGGTCTTCCTGCCACCAGAGGGTTGCCAGGCCAGCCGCCAGTAGGTGTTAGCAAAACCTACCGATTTCAGGCTTAATCTTTTCACCTACCTTTTCTTTTTCGGTAATGTGTTCATTATTTGCTGCGCATTACTCCGTTCTTTGTCTGCAAATGTTTTGTTTCTAATGCAGCTTGCTTTGTATGGGTGAGATAGGGAATGGCACCAAAATCCGGCACCCTGGAAAGCCAGGGATTTCCACCCTGTGACAAAAGAATGCCGTCTTGACTTCAGAGATTGCCTAATCCCAGCTGTTCTGATAATGTAATTAAGGCTGCCTAATGTCTTTAATTTTGCAACCAGTTTGTGTGAAAAGGAGAATTTGGCACTCTGAAGGCTTAAACACTAAATAGCAATCTCAAGACACCTAATTAGAATTCTCTGACATTAAGCTAATTGGTGAAACTGTATTTCAGCAGCTTAACTTCTTTATTAATTTTTTTTAGCATTTTTATTGAAAATCAGTTGATGAGCTGTCAGCACTTTCCCCTTAAATATGATTTGCTCAATAGTGCTCCTGCCTGAAGCAGGAGGAAAGACCTCAGCCTAGCAGTAAATACGGTCGGTCTCCAGCATCCCACCCCCCTGCAGCATTTTACTCTTGACCTAAATAATGTGCTTTATTGTGTCAGTTGGCCTTGCAGTTTCTCATTGCTCTGGTAACTTGACAACATTATTTCTTTAAAATGGAAAGTTCAGGAGAAGTTTAATTCATGAGTCAGCTCTGTTGACTGTGCCCTTACTTTTTTACTTGTTTAGTACCAGGGACATTTTCCTGTGTTTGAATCAGGAGGCCATACAACACATTCAGCTGGGACCCCAAAAAACTTTGTCATAATTTGAGACAAAAGTATCTAAGTGGCCGGGACTCCTTAAGAGAGCTGAGCTTTTGTGGCTTCAGCTGAGGGCATTTGATTCTGTTCAGGATGCTTAGTCAAGTTCCGTCTGTGTGTTCCACAGGAAGCGGCTGAAATGGGTCTCTTCATCCCCTCCTGCCCTCTGCACCTGCTGCCATTCCCATGTCCTTTCTTTCCATGAGTGAGACTGCCACATCTGACTTAAGAAAGGATTAAGCACTCAGGGAGGAAGTTTTCTTTTTAGAACACTTTTGATAGTAAATGCAAGTCCAAGATCCTGGCTCTCCAGTTAGTGGAAGAGTAGTGTGTCTGGCTTCAGGGAGAAAAGGGCATAGTCTGATCCCACTTAGGAAATTCTCTTTCAGTATTAGAGGAGACTTGTTTTGAATATCATCTTCATTCAGAGTCAGTAATAACAACAACAAAACTACCTACCCATTGCAAATAATTAGGAATATAGTCAGTATGGAATTTGGTAAGTCTTTAGCTTAAGATTTGTCACTGCATCTCTTAATTCCTCTCTAACAGTTTGAATACAATACCCTCTAGTATTTTTTTATTTTTATTTTATTTATTTATTTATTTATTTATTTATTTTTTTTGAGATAGGGTTTCACTCTAGCCCAGGCTGACCTGGAATTCACTATGTAGTCTCAGGTGGCCTTGAACTCACGGTGATCCACCTACCTCTGCCTCCCGAGTGCTGGGATTAAAAGCGTGAGCCACCACGTCCGGCTTATTTTTAATAATTTTATTTATTTGCAAGCAGAGAGAGAAAGATAGGGAGAAGAGAGACAGACAGAGGGAATAGGCGCACCAGGGCCTCTAGCTGCTGTAAATGAACTCCAAACACACGTGCATCTTTGTGCATCTGGCTTTATTATGGGTACTGGGGAATTGAATCCAGATCGTTAGGCTTTGCAGACAAATGCCTTAACTGCTGAGCTATCTCTCCAGCTCATCATAGTAGTTTACTATCATTATTATTATTATTATTATTATTATTTGAGAGAGAGAGGGAAGGAGGGAGAGAATGGGAGCACCAGGGCCTTCAGTTGCTGCAAACAAACTCCAGACAGGTGCGCCACTTTGTGCATCTGCCTTATGTGGGTCCTGAGGAATCAAACCTGCGTCCTTTGGCTTCACAGGCAAGCACCTGCTAAGCCATCTCTCCAGCCCAAGTTTTGCTTACTTTTAAATTTTATTATTTGTGTATGTGTTTAGGAGTGTGTGTATGCCATGTCATGTGAAGGTTAGGGCACAACCTTGGGGTATTGGTCCTTTTCTCCCACATTGTTTGAGACAGGTTCTCTTGTTTTTTACTGCTATGTAGGTGTCCATGAGCTCAGGAGTCTCCCAATGTACTTCCGATTTAGTTTTGCTTACTATTGAGCTTTATAAAAATGGATCTTTTTGAGGCAAGTCCAATAGAATGGGCTTTTTTTTTTTTTTTTTTTAATGTGAGAGAGCAAGAGTGTGAGAGAGAATTGGAGGGCCTCCAGCCACTTCAATCAAACTCCAGATGTGTGCGTGACCTTGTGTAAGCTTGACCTTGTGCACCTGGCTTATGTGGGGCTTGGAGAGTCGAACATGGGTCCTTAGGCTTCGCAGGCAAGCATCTTAACCGCTAAGCCATTTCTCTGGCCCATAAAAATGGATTTATAGCTGGTCTTGGTGGCTCATACCTGTTTTTTTTTTTTTTAGGTTTTATGAGGTAGGGTCTCACTCTGGCCCAGACTGACCTGGAGTTAATTTTGTAGTCTCAGGGTGGTCTCAAACTCACAGAGATCCTCCTACCTCTGCCTCCTGAGTGCTGGGATTAAAAATGTGTGCCACCACCCCCGGCTTTGGCTCACACCTTTAATCCCAACACTTGGGAAGCTGATAGAGTTCCTATGAGTTCTAGGCCAGCCTGGGTTACAGGGTGAATTCCAGGTTAGCCTGGGCTAGTGTGAGACCCTACCTCAAAAAAAAAATGAGGGCCAGAGAGATGGCTCAGCAGTTAAGGTGCTTGCCTGCAAAGCCTAATATCGTGGGTTCTATTCCCCAGTACCCATGTAAAGTCAAATGCATAAGGTGGCACATGTATTTGTAGTTGTTTGCAGTGGCTAGAGGCTCTGGCGCATCCATTCTCTCTGTCTATCTCTCTTTGCTCTAACTCTGTTGCAAATATATATATATATTTTTTAAAGGAATAAATAAAAATAACAAACTGGGCTGGAGAGATGGCTTAGCGGTTAAGATACTTGCTTGTGAAGCCTAAGGACCCATGTTCAATATCATAATATCCACGTAAGCCAGATGCACAAAGTGGCACACACGCCCGGAGACCATTTGCAGCAGCTGGAGGCCATGGTGTGGCCATTCTCTCTGTCTCTCTTTTACCTCTCCATGATTGCAAATAAATAAATGAAGTATTTTTTAAGCTGGGTGAGGTGGCACACATCTTTAATCCTAGCACTTGGGAGGCTGAGGTAGGAGGATCGCTGTGAATTCAAGACCAACCTTAGACTACATAGTGAATTCCAGGCCAGTATGGACCAGAGAGAGATCCTACCTTGAAAAATCAAAAAGGCTAGAGAGATGGCTCAGCAGTTAAGGCACTTGCCTGCAAAGTCTAAGAACGGGGTTTGACTCCTCAGAACCCTCATAAGCCAGGTACACAAGGTGGCGCATGCATCTGGAGTTCATTTGTGGTAGCTGCAAAATATTTATGCACAAAGTTGGAGTTTTTCAGTAGCAAGAGGCTATGGCATGCCCATTCTCTCTGTCTCTTTCTCATTGGAATTTTAAAAAGAAATCCAGTTTTATTTGTTTTCCAAATGAATAACCAGTTTTCTCATTACCATTTGTTATATAATTTTTTTATTTACTTACTGATCAAAACTCCATCTCCCAGGTTGGAGGGATGGCTTAGTGGTGATAAGGGACTTTCCAGCAAAGACAAAGGACCCAGGTTCAACTCCCCAGTACCCACGTAAAGCCAGATGCACAAAGTGGTGTATGTTCTGAAGTTTGTTTGCAATGGCTAGAGACCCTGGCGTACCCATTCATTCTCTCTCTTACACACACTCACTCTCAAATAAATAAATAAATTCTTTTTAAAAATTTATTTATTTGAGAGAGAAAGCTTGTTCACCAAAGAGAGAGAGAATGGGCTCGCCAGGGCCTCCAGCTGTTGCAAACGAACTCCAGACACATGTGCCACCTTGTGCATCTGGCTTATGTGGGTCCTCTGGAATCGAACCTGGGTCCTTTAGCCTTGCAGGCAAGTGCCTTAACCACTAAGTTGTTTCTCCACCCCATAAACATAACAAAACAAAACAAAACAAAAACACCTTCATCTCTCTGATGTGCCAGTTTACTTATTTATTTATCTAACCCAGGCTGACTTGGAATTCACTCTGTAGGCCCAGGCTGTGAACTCACAATTATCCTCCTACCTCTGCCTCCTAAGTGCTGGATTAAAGGCGTGTGCCACCACGCCTGGCTGATATTTATGTGTAGCTGTTTCTGGGCTCAGTTCTGTCCATTGGTCAGTGTGTCTGTGTGTTCACTATTACTGTCACCTTCTTCTTAAGTGCTTTGACGAGTTTAGGCTCTTTTCATTATAAACCTTAGAATTTATTTTAATTTGGCTTTTTTTTTTTTTTTTTTGAGGTAGGGTCTCGCTCTAGCTCAGGCTGGCCTGCAGTTTACTAGTAGTCTCAGGCTGGCCTCAAACTCACTGTGATCCCCCTACCTGTGCCTCCTGAGTGCTGGGATTAAAGGCGTGTGCCACCATGTCTGGCTAAACCTTAGAATTTATCTGTTAATTTTCATTAAAAATCTTCTTGAGGGCTGGAGAGATGGCTCAGTGGTCAAAGGCACTGGCTTGCAAAGCCTGACAGCCTGGGTTTGGTTCCCCAGTACCCACATAAAACCACATGCTAAAAATGATGCATGTATCTGGAGTCTGTTTGCAATGACGAGGTCCTGGCAAGCATATATTCTCTCTCTGTTTCCCCTGCCCCTTGCAAATAAATATACCAAAATACTTAAAAAAAATCTTCTAGAGATTTTTTTATAGAGAGAGTGAGAAAGTGCACACACATGCAAGAGAGAATTGGTGCGCCAGGGCATCAGCCACTGCAACAGAATGCCACTTGCGCTACCTAGTGGGCATGAGCGACCTTGTACTTGCCTCACCTTTGTGCATCTGGCTTACTTGGAATCTGGAGAGAGATGAACATGAGACCTTAGGCTTTGCAGGCAAGCGCCTTAACCACTAAACCATCTCCCCAGCCCTTCTAGCGATTTTGGTTGGAGTTGTGTTAGAATTACAGATCACATTTGGAATAATTAGTAATCTTCAAACACTAGTCTTTTTAGCCATAAATAATGTTTTTTTAGGTTTTCTTTCATGTCTTCCAATAAATATTTCTAATTTTCTCCATGAAGGTCTTATGGATTTTAATGTTTATTTCTAAGTATTTTTGGGTAGATGTCTTTAATAAAAATGCTATTTACAAAAATAGAAAAACAAAATCAGCTCCTGTATACTCAATATAAAACTTGTATTATTATCAAGAGAAGTCAGTCTCATTCTATCCCTCCCAGCTCCCTCCTTCCCAAATTGGTCTGCTTAAATGAATTATTGCCATCAAATTTATTTGGTATGTCAGATATCAAATCACATTCTATAAAGACACGAAATTATCTAAAAGATAAAACTTTACTAAAAATCATGGTATCGTTTTCATGCCTAAATTTTAAAAGAATAATTGATTACTGTTATCAAGGGTCCAGGTTTTCCTGATTTCCTTTCACATGTTGGTTATTGATAGGATTATTTAAGTAGGATCTTGTTGCACTTGTTGCATTTGGGGCATGTGTGTGTGTGTGTAAACTAGATAATTTATTCTAAGGGACTCCCCACATTTTGGGTTCTGCTGATGGTACCCTTGTATTAGGCTGGATTCTCCAGAGAAGCAGAACCAATAGGAGATAGTCCCAAAATAGGAGAACTT
This sequence comes from Dipus sagitta, assembly GCA_036346955.1. Classification (NCBI taxonomy): domain Eukaryota; kingdom Metazoa; phylum Chordata; class Mammalia; order Rodentia; family Dipodidae; genus Dipus; species Dipus sagitta. The sequence goes on along the minus strand of CM070777.1, from coordinate 18,338,159 downwards.
GGAATTCTGATGTTCATGGCAGCACCGCTGCTGTTCTAGCTTCAGGAGAGAGCACATTTGTCCTTCCTGTGCCTTTTTGTTCACTCAACGCTCCCGCGGATTGGACAGTGCCTGTGCGCGTCGAATGAGGTGCTTCTGTGCTCCATGTACGGATGGAAGTGCCACTCTCCAGGGGTACGCCTCTGTGGATGCACCGAGAAATGCTTTGTCAGCCATCTGGGCATCCAGTAAGAAGTCAAGTTGACACCCAAAATTTACTATCACAGGGCTGGAGAGAAGGCTTAGAGGAGAAGGCAGATTGATAGAATGGGCGCTCCAGGGCCTTCAGCCACTGCAAACGAACTGTAGACGCATGTACCACCTTGTGCACCTGGCTTACATGGGTCCTGGAGAATTGAACCTGGGTCCTTTGCCTTTGCAAGCAAGTGCCTTAACTGCTAAGCCATTTCTTCAGCCCCAAAACAATTTTTTAAATTGACAACTTCCATAATTATAGACAATAAACCATGGTAAGTCCCTCCCCCTCCACTTTCTCTTTGCAACTCCACTTTCCATCATGCCCCTTCCCCCTCTCTTTTTTACTTTTTATTTATTTATTTTTTTGGTTTTTTGAGGTAGGGTCTCACTCTGGTCCAGGCTGACCTGGAATTAACTATGTAGTCTCAGGGTAGCCTCGAACTCACGGTGATCCTCCTAACTCTGCCTCTCGAGTACTGGCATTAAAGGCATGTGCCACCACACTTGGCTCATTTTCTTTTTTATTTTGATGTCATCATCTTTTCCTCCTATTATGATGGTCTTGTGTAGGTAGTGTCAGGCACTGTGAGGTCATGGATATCCAGGCCATTTTGTGTCTGGAAGAGCACGTTGTAAGGAGTCCCTACCCTTCCTTTGGCTCTTACATTCTTTCTGCCACCTCTTCCACAATGGACCCTGAGCCTTGCAAAGTGTGATAGAGATGTTTCAGTGCTGAGCACTCCTCTGTCACTTCTTAGCACTGTGGTGCCTTCTGAGTCATCCCAAGGTCACCACCATCTATTTTTTAAAATCATTTTAGAATTAGTGTCTCCATTTTGTTTTAATTTGCATTTATTTGAGAGAGACAGGTAGAGAAAGAGGCAGAGAGAGAATAGGTGCACCAGGGCCTCCAGCCACTGCAAATGAACTCCAGACACATGTGCCACCTTGTGCATCTGGCTTACATGGGTACTAGAGAATCGAACCAGGTTCCTTAGGTTTCACAGGCAAGTGCTTTAACCACTAAGCCATCTTTCCAGCCCATCCATTTTTTTAATGATGGATAAGCAAATAGGTGACTACTAGTTTTTGCCTGAGAATACATTTTTAAAGCTTTTTTGTTTATTAATTATTTATTTATTTGAGACAGGCAGAAAGAGAGAGAGAGCAAGAGAGAAAGAGAGAGAATGGGCGTGCCAGGGCTTCCAGCCACTGCAAACGAACTCCAGATGCATGTGCCACCCTGTGCTTATGTGGGTCCTGGAGAATTGAACCAGGATTCTTTGGCTTTGCAGGCTGAACGCCTTAACCGCTAAGCCATCTCTCCAGCCCTATATGTTGGTTTTTCAAGGTAGGGTCTTGCTTTAGTCCAGGCTGACCTGGAATTCACCATGTAGTCTCAGGGTGGCCTTGAACTCACAGCAATCCTCCTACCTCTGCCTCCCAAGTACTGGGATTAAAGGCATGTGCCGCCATGCCTGGCTTTATTTTATTTTTGAGGGAGTGAATTGGCATGCCAGGGCCTCTAGCCTCTGCAGTCAAACTCTAGAAGCGTGTGCCATCTTGTGCACATGTGCAACCTTGTATTTATGTGTTACCTTGTACATCTGGCTTATGTCGGTTCTGGGGAGCTGAATCTGTGTCCTTAGGCTTTGCAGGCAAGCGCCTTAACTGCTAAGCCGTCTCACCAGCCCTTTTTTTAAATTTATTTATGAGAGAGAGTGTTTCTCCATTCTTTTGTGAGCACTCTAGTGTGGGGAGTAAGTATGAATTTTTGTTGTGTTTAGGGTCCTGAGGAATTCTAAATTCTCATGATAGCCTGCAGCTGGCTATGAAGAATTTCTTAGGCTCATTTCTTCTGTCATAGTGTCACATCCTTGCTTTTCTTTAAAGCATTTCCCCCAGTTATGACGTTTAGTTGTGCTAGACTTTGAAACTCATAATAAGAATCATGTCACATATATTCTTTGAGGTCTGATTTCTTTTATTCAGTGTCATGTTTTATGACTCTGTGGTTAATTTTTGTTTATTTTTATTGTTCATTTATGTCCTGTAATGGGAGTGTTTAATAGTTACTTACTTGTTTTGGGACAAAATATCTGACCAGAAGCAGCTTATGGAAGGAAAGGGTTCGTTCTTACTTGCAACAGCCAGGCGATCACGTCTTGTCTCATCAGTTGGGAGGAAGCAGCAAGAGTGGGCTAACTGGCACTTGCTGGACTATAAAGTCCCAAGGCCCATCCCCAGTGACACTCCTCCTCCAGCAGGGCTCCACCAGCTAAGAATCAAGTCTGAGGTTTTAGCCATAAGCACATGAAGCTGTGGGGGACACCACAGAGCATACCCATTTGCCCACATTTGTTTGTAAGGTTTACAATTTGTGGCTGCTATAGATTGTTTATATGTCCTGATGCACTTGAATGCAGATTTCACTAGGACATTGATGCTCAAAGTGCTGCCTTCTACCAGAACTCTGGCTTCTCTGGGTGACTTGAGCTCTTCCCCCAGATCTACTGAATTGAAACTTCAGTAGTTTGTTGTTGTCAGAGTATTGCCGAACCTGCAGAAGTAGGATTGCTGTGAGTTCAAGGCCACTCTGAGACTACATAGTGAATTCCAGGTCAGCCTGGGCTACAGTGAGACCCTGCCTTGAAAAACACAAACAAAACAAAACAAAACAGATCTATGAATGCTAGGTAGATCTAAGTTTAATCATTATATACTTTTCTTTCTAGCTTTTATCTCTTCTTTTTGAAGATTTATTCAAAAAATTTAATTCTGAAATGAAGAAGATTGCAGACCAAGTGATTCCCAAACAAAGAGCGGCACAGTTTGATGTGGTGAAACATATGCGCCAAGACCAGATCACCAATGGCATGGTGAACGCCATTTCTACTGTGAGTCTGTAGTCCTTCAACAGGATGTTGCAGTTTGTTCCTGTTCAGTGGTCTGGGAAGGTCAAGGACTCTGAGATTCCATGTCACTCATAAACACTCACATGATGTGGATAGTCTTACCTTAAATGTACAAAAATCAAACATTTTCTGCTTTGAAATATAATCTGAAGCCTAACTATTGTCAGGAATTTTGTTAATGTAGTAGCCTTCTTTAGCCAGTTTAATTTAGCTTTCAGTTGGCCTTTTGTCTAAGATCAAGTATAGTATCATGTAGACATAATAAATGGAAAATACCAGAAATAAAATTACTGTTTTTTTGTTGTTGTTGTTGTTTTGTTTTGTTTTTGAGGTAGGGTCTTGCTCTAGCCCAGGCTGACCTGGAATTCACTCTGTAGTCCCAGGCTGTCCTCAAACTCACAGTGATCCTCCTAAGTGGGTCTGCCTGAGTGTTGGATTAAAGGTGTATGCCACCACACAGGCATTTTAAAGTAACTTTATTACAGTTTTTCTTGTTTTTTATTATTATTGTTGTTAATCTACTGTGCCTAATTTATTAATGAAGCTTTGCCATAAGTGTGTGTATGTGTAGAAAGAACAGCGTAGAACACAAGACTCCACTGTCCGCAGTGGGCCATCTACTAGGATATGGACGGGTCACCATGTAGCTCTGCTGCTTGCTTATTCTAATGCTGTCTGTGGCAAAAAGAAAATGTATGAAGAGGAAAATATTTTACATTAACTATTAATAGCCATTTTTCCATGGATGACATGATTTATATATGCAAAAATTTAAAGGATTCTACAATGAAATCCTAGAATATAAATGTGTTTGCCAAAGTCATAGCTGACAAGCAAAACATGCAGTAACATTTTTTTTTTTTTTGACATAGTGTCTCGCTCTAGTCTAGGTTTACCTGGAATTCCCTATTTGTCTCAGTCGAACTCAGTGATCCTCCTACTGCTGCCTCCCAGGTACTGGGATTAAAGATGTGCACCATCACGCCTAGCAATAGCCATTCTTTAAATGGATACTCACCCTCCTTTTTTAAAAAAAATAATAAAATGGGCATATTTCAGGAAAGTTTATTAGTTGGCAGCTTTTGTCTGAAACAATACAAAAGTATTTTATTTTACGGAAGGTTTATATTCTTTAAAGACCAGTCAGCTCTTCTCTGGGCGCTGAATTTGGTCTCAGCAGCTGCTGTGTATTCAGGGCCTCCTCCGGCTATTCACACGAGGTTATCAGATAGGTATTTACTCCCTTTCTTAAAGCAGAGCAACTATAGGTCTATCTAATGAGGTCTGGCACACATTTGATATGCCAGACACACAATGAGTCTTATGGATGGGGTCGTGCCCCAGCAAAGAATAACGTGGTCCAACTCAGTGATTCCCAGAACAGTGACAGAATAGCGTGGACTTGCTTCAGTGTTTGATGCAGAGATTTCTGGTGGGTCTGTGTGAGCAGCTCTGTAGAACCTGCTAAAGGAGAAGTGAAGAGTTCTTGTAGATGCAGATTTTTTCCTTGGGGTAAGAAAGATAATTGAATTGTCTTGTTTTTTTGACTTCTTAGTTTCTTTGCTTTTGGAATGCATACCCTTTTACTGTCAATTCATGTAAGCATGAATTTATATTCTGGAGAGAATATTATTTAATATGTACAACTAATATGGCTGTAGAATAATATATTTAGTATAATCCGATATCCTTAACTACATAGGCAGTAAATTTAATGTTCAAGATTTATTTGCATAAATTGATTTTATTTTTCAAGGTTTTAGTATGTGTTTAGGTTAGCTAGCATACAACTTAATGAGTTTCGTCATAGCATCTTCATACTAATAACAGGTCTATTTTAATACTGACATGATAACCACAAAGAATATAATACAGTTTTTCTTAATATTAGTGATATGTAACTCTTAAGCTTAGGGGTGGAACTCTGGTAGAACACCTGCCCAGCATTGACAAAGCCCTGGGTTTGATTCCAAGCACTGCAATTTATTTTTTATTTTTTTTGGTTTTTCAAGGTAGGGTCTCTAGCTCAGGCTGACCTGGAATCCACTTATGTCGTCTCAGGGTGGCCTTGAACTCACAGTGATCCTCTAACCTCTGCTTCCCACGTGCTGAGATTAAAGGTGTGTGCCACCACGCCCAGCCAAAATTTTTTTAATTGATTAAAATATGAAATGTTTAGATTCCTTATGCCTGGGATTGAGAAACCTATAGTATGGCGCTGGTGAGATTGCTCAGTGGTTAAGGTGCTTGCCTACAAAGCCTAAGGACACCCAGGTTCAGTTCCTTAGTACCCACATAAAGATAGATACACAAGGTGGCCCATGCATCTGGAATTCATTTGCAGTGGCTAGAAGCCCTGGCATGCCCATTCTCTCTCTCTCTCTCTCTCTTTCTCTCTCTAAAACAAATAAATTATATTTTTTTTTAAGAAAAGAAACCTATGGTATATTTATTATCTAATAACTACTATCAGAATCATTTTCTGTTGCTGTATTTGCCTCTATTATGACTAACTTTGGAAAGCATCCAATAATAATATATTCCAACATGAGATTATGTACCAAATTAGTTTTAACTTAAGAGTATGTAAAAACTGTGTTTGCTTATTACTCCCAGTGGAGGTCTGTGGTTGAACTGGCTAAGTCAGTGTAGGCGGACCTTAGGTGCCTGCTCTGGTATGATGGGCCAGTGCCTTGAAGCCCTGCAAGGTGGGTTCTAGACATTGTTCACATTCATCCTATTCTAGAAAACACCAGCAAGGGGCCTTGCTGAGTTTTAATGTCAGTGTTAACATTTTGATTCCTACATGTATAGATCATGGCATGGTTTCATATGCAGGTGGTTCCTGTGTTACCACAGTGACTGCCCAGCATCAAGAAGCATATGAACAGGTAAGAGGTAATGTTATGTCTCTGTCTCTCTTCAGGGAAATTGGTCTCTAAAGAGATTTAAAATGGACCGCCAGGGTGTGACCCAGGTGCTGTCTCGCTTGTCATATATATCTGCACTGGGCATGATGACAAGAATCTCTTCCCAGTTTGAAAAAACAAGGAAAGTGAGTGGTCCTCGCTCCCTCCAGCCATCTCAGTGGGGAATGCTCTGTCCTTCAGATACACCTGAAGGAGAGGTAAGGCCCTCTTGGTGTCTGGACTTCTGCTTCTGTTCCCCATCCTCCAGGCCATTTCTTCTGCTTTTGTTGTTGTTGTTGTTTTGATTCTTTGAGGCAGGGTCTTACTCTAGCTCAGGCTGACCTGGAACTCACTTTTTAGCTCCAGGCTGGCCTTGAGCTCATGGTGATCCACCTACTTCTCAACCTCCTGAGTACTGGGATTAAAGGCATGCACTACCAGGCCTGGCCATTTCTTCTGTTTTAATTGGCTACTTATTTAGCATGAAATATTAATGCAACTTGTCAAGATTATATCAATATGATTCCAAAGTCAATACCTACAGAAGCATTTGATTCATTGTCTTACATACAGAGATATGTAGCCCACATTTCTCTGGCTCATTTTAATTTATCCCAAGAATCAAGCCTTGTATGAGGAGTTGTTAAAACTGGAGACAATTGAGTGACCCCATAGACTCAGTTGTAGCCACCTTGGAACCTACGGGCTAAAACCCAGAGTAGTTCTGACTTCTGTAAGAAGCACAAACCATTACCAAACACTATAAACTAATGGATTTGCCTTTGTATAACTTCCATGGCACCCACCACTTCCTATTCCATGCTTCTTTCTCTTTCATAATTCCATTCTCAGTGTTACTTGATTCTTTTCCTTCTAAGTCATAAGGAAAGAAGGGTCACCATTGTTTCTTCAGGCTCCTAGCCTAGAGGCCCAATAAATACATGCTGAATGATTAAGTTAATGTATGACAAGTATAAGTATAAGAATTTCAAAGTATAAGAATTTGTTATGACTTAGAGGAAGTGAAAATTAGGAGTTTCAAACAGGCTTATGATTTTTAGAAATTATTCTCCAATTTTTATTTTAAGCATATGGAAATTTACAGAGTTTACATGGTTTTTGCAGTGAGCATACTTTATATATCTTGAAGTTGGAAACACTGAGTTGCTCAGGTGGCTTCAGCTCACTTTCCTGAAGTGTCTGTGTTCTGCACCACTATTGTGACGGTTTAGTGCACAATTGAAGATGTAGTCTGCATATATCCTGTATATCTCATGTGGTTTTTCTGTTTGCTACACTCCATCATTACCGGTATTACTGTTGAAGGCTTTTTGGTTATGTAGAAGATTATATGTCTTTCATTGTGAAATGATTTAAGACATGGAATAAAAACAAAAATAGTAGAGAGGTTTTCCATAATTCTTCCCCTAGATTCCCTGAGTGTGAGCATCTTACATAATCATTGTGTCTTATCAAGCTTGAAAAATTAGCAATTGTAAAGATACTACAACCTATAGATCATATTCAAATGAGTTGTCTCACCAGTGCCTTTTTCTCTGATCCAGGATTACACATTACCTTTAGTCACCATGCCTCCTTAGTCTGTTTTGGTATAAAATGTTTTTTAGTCTTTCTTTGCCTTTCCTGACCAAGAAACTTGAACATTCTGGCCAGTCATCTTGTAGAATGCTTCTCATTCCTTAGCAGAAGTTCTGTATTTTTACATAGTCACATTTATTTATTTATGTTTTCCTATACTAATTTTGTACATTTTCATCACAGTGGCTGTGACGTTGCAAAGTCTGGTAATAGTTTATATAGTCAGTTTCTTTTTGTTGAACATTATTTACATTTACAAATGACACTCTGCTGAGTATTTATAGATCTTGAGCTTTGAGACATCAAATTGACTAGAGATTGCTTCAGGCAAGTTTTGTGGCTTTGTTATTACTTTTGTATATATTCCTTTGCATTAAAAGACATACATTTTAAAGGTGCTGTGTCTGTGCCAAAGGGCTGAAGATTATACTGTTTTATGTTGTCACCAGCAAAGCAGTGAGCTATTGCAGATATAAACTATATTTTGTATTACTAATGTTCAGTCTTAGAAATAACCATATTTTCGTTTTTTTAGGCCTGTGGTTTGGTTAAAAATTTGGCTCTTATGACACATATCACAACTGACATGGAAGATGGACCCATTGTTAAGTTAGCCGGTAACCTGGGAGTAGAAGATGTCAATTTACTATGTGGGGAAGAACTTTCTTACCCAAATGTGTTTCTTGTCTTTCTCAATGGTAAGTATGCTACAGAGACATGTTTGTCCTAAACAACCTACTGGGAATGTGTGTCTTTTAAGTAAAGTGCAACCTTAATTCAGAAGAAGAAACGTGATAACAGAGACAGGTGGCCTGTTGGGTGGGTTACCCAGCTAGCCCTTAGGCTATCCTTGACCACGCTCCGTTTGCTCCCCCAAAGCCTGTGGACTAGCTGTGATGTTAATAATAGTCTTTTCATGGCTGCTTGATGCTCCTTAGTGTTTTACTGGGTGAGTATTTTAAATCAGAATGTTTATGTTATATCTGTCTTACCTTCTCTTTTTGCTTAGGTAATATCTTGGGTGTCATTCGAGACCATAAAAAGCTAGTAAATACATTTCGACTGATGCGAAGAGCAGGATATATCAATGAATTTGTTTCCATCTCAACAAATCTTACAGATCGATGCGTTTATATCTCCTCTGATGGAGGAAGGCTGTGCAGGTATATGTGGCTAAAAAGAACCCGAATCTCTCTATTAACTGTTGGAAGAAACCAGAAGCCACCTTTACCTTTTCTGTTGTGAGGAAACATTTGATTCAGTTAGCAAATACTTCCGAGATAAAAGGGAGAGTTAAAAATTAATGGAGATAGTCTGTGCCATCAGAGAGCTCAGTCTGCTACTGGGAGAGGCAGAAGTAACAACGAGCTAAGCTAGGAATAATGCTGTCTTGTTTTACTGAGTGTTGTGAGTATGTACATCTATATATATTCACCCTATGATACAGTAATCCTGTCTTCATTTAAATGAAGAAACTAGTGATCAATGAGGGAAGAAAACATCCTCAGAGCTAGAGTGTAGTAAACTAGGGTTTTTACCTGGAAATGCTTGGAAAACATGACTCCAACAATCATGATTTTTTTCTATTGTATACTGTGGCTGCAAGCTGAGCTTTCAAGGGTTGTGTTACTTGATGGCAGACAGAGTGGAGAAAGGCCGAGGAAAGCCAGGAGTGGAAGTGTGAGGACATTAAGGAAAAGATAACACTAGACCCAGTAGAAAAGTAGGCTACTTTTGTTCACTCAGCGAGTGTTTCCAAGTGCTTGCTCTGCATAGACACTGTCCAGTAGCGAGAGGCACAGGGGCAAATAGGATGTAGTGTCTGACAGAGACCTTGAAACTGCTAAGATGCCACGTACTGCTTGCTTTCTGATCATCATAACTAAGTGATCGGGGCCCTTTCTCCCAACGCTGAACATTTCTCCTTTTTCTTTGATTCTTGTCCTTTCAGCAAATTCTTAATGCTTCTAGTAAATTCCATTTTGGCTTACATTAGCCAGAATTGGTTCTCTGATGATATACTTTAAAATAATAGACCCATGTTTGAATCCTTTTTTTTTTTTTGGAGGTAGGGTCTCCCTCTAACCCAGGCTGACCTGGAATTCACTGTAGTATCAGGCTAGCCTTGAACTCACAGCAATCCTCTTAGCTCTGTCTCCTAAGTCCAGAGATTAAAGGCTTTCCGTGTTTGATTCCTAACTCGCTTACTGAACTGGTGATTTTGAGAATATCATATAAGTGTTGGAGCCTGGATTCTCTTGGCTGAAAAATGTACATACCAGTGCTTGCCTAGGACTGTTCTGTGAACTAATTGGTAGGGCACAACAGGTGCTTGTAGAGTCCTCGGCACATATCAGGTGCTGATTTATAGCAATTAACAACATAGCTTAATTAGGGGCAGGAAGAACAATGACAGTTCTAGGTTACTCCTTTTTAAAAGTTTTTAATTATATCCAATATAATAGGACATGTTCTAAAAGAAAGTTAAATGTTTTTCAGAAGTAATTTTATAGAGGCTGGGGAGATGCCTTAATGGTTAAACACACTTACTCCTCAAGCCTGCCAGCCTGACTTCAGTCCTCAGTATCGAAGTTAAGCAGGATGCAAGGGCACGCTGGTAGCAGTGGGGTGTGGAGTCAGGAAAATATCAAAGCTTGTGATCCAGCTAGCCTGGCCTTCCCAGCGGCAAGAAACAAGGGAGACTCTGTCTCCAATAAAGTGGAAGGGAAGAACCAACACGCTGAAGTTGTCCTCTGACCCCCACATGCACGTATGCACACATACATGTAATTTTATGATGGCAGACCATAGTCTAGCTGGAAGCGGTCCCTTCTGTCCCGTTCCTGTTTCTGTGGCTACTTGTGCAACCTAGCCTGAGCTACCCAGCCCTCAAGTGGGAGTGTGGCTCTGCTTCCCTACCACAAAGAGAGATTTCCAGGTTTTGCTGGCTCCCATGAAACGCTCCTCCAGTTCCCTGTCCAGCTACTCATGGTCCCCTTTTGTGCCTGTGCAGCTCTCCTCAGCTGTTTAGAAGTGCCCATTAGTCCTCACACAGATATTTGGGCTTTGGGGAAGAGCACACACTGCCTGCTGGTTACTTGCTCCCTCTGTAAGAGCTGCTTATCCAAATAGCAACAGCCCTTGCTGTTTCCGTGCTGCATGCCGTCCTTTGTGTGGGTGTTTCCTTGGGGTGGCCAAGCCCTCAGAGGCCAGTCGCCGCTGACAGTTACAGGTTAATCTACCAGGGCACTGTCTCTACCTGAGCCCATTGCATCAGTGTGCATCACCAAGAAAAGAAGCTCTGTTCTCTGCAAGTGTACAGCCAGGTAAAGTGTAGTGAAACCTGTTAGTTTAGCTCAGTGATGTTTACCCTTCCTCAAAACAAGCCACTACCCACATGTATTCATTATATTTGGTGACACTACTGTGTTGCCTGCTGACTGGGCCATACAGTCTTCCCTTACATGTGGGACACGATCCAGGATCCCAGTGGATTCCTGACATCACAGGTAGTGTCCAACCCCATGTACACTGTGTTTTTCTGTCTGATAACTGAGACTGCTAGTCAGTGACTAACAGGCAGGTCACCTGTTTCCTGTGTATTGTGAACACACTGGACCGAAGGATGGTTAATATCCCAGGTGAAACAGAGTGAGCTGATGCAAGATTTCATCGTGCTGCCCAAAATACTGCATAGTTTCAGTTAAGAACTATTAAGACTGTACTTTCAGTGATCATTTCTATATTTCATTATTCAATTGAGAATTACTTATTTCTGGAGTTTTCCCGTTAGTATCTCTAGACCACAGTTGACCTTGAGTAACTGAAATCACCAAAAACAAACCACTGAAGGATGGAGAAAGGGGGGTATTATAAACCAAATTTAGAAATATTCCTGAAATGATATGCCTACATGGTTTTAAAAAATATAACATGTAAGCTGGGTGTGGTGGTACATGCCTTTAAGAGGCAGAGGTAGGAGGATCACTGTGAGTTCAAGGCTACCCTGAGACTACATAGTGAATTCCAGGTCAGCCTGGACTAAAGTAAGATCTACCACGAACTTCCACACACAAAAAAAGAAGAAATACAGCATGTAGATTTTGTTTCCTGTCTAGACTTTTGAGTATCATTTTTTTGTGTTCACTTAAAGCCAGATATTTCTTAGGACACTTGAAGGAAGTACTGTGTGTGTACACACATCCACACACACATGGGTTGTCTGTATAAGAGAGACCCTACACGCTCACACAAGCCAAAAATGCCTAGTGCTTTCAAGCAATTTAGGAATGAGTTTATGTCTCTATCTTCCCTTATTCCACTGGGATAAACCTAACTTGCTGACATAATTCTTACTGTTATTTTCCCCCTTTTCTAGGCCTTATATAATTGTTAAGAAACAGAAACCAGCAGTCACCAATAAGCATATGGAAGAGCTGGCTCAGGGGTACAGGTAAGTACCCAAAGTGGAAATTCTCAGTCTCCTTCAATACATGCTTTCATCAGCAATAGAATTATTAGATCTGTGCCGTTGAGAAATTTTCACCACTTCACTGGATATACCAGTCACTGAAGTCATTCTTCTCGGTATGAAGTATTTATCAACCTACGTCACGAGGGTTACAGAGCCTTGATGTAAATGACTGCACCATATTTCTAGTAAGAAGAGGACCTATAGCAATATGTTTGTGTAGACACTGAGTTCTTTATCAGAGGAAGTCTCTCAAGTCAGGTTGCTTATAGGTGGAAACCAGATTGGCAGGAATCACAGATATCGTAAAGCTTTTATTTTAGTGGGTTCTTATCCAAGAATAATGTATTTCAGGGATCCCAGTGGATTGGTATTCTCTGGAAGCAAAAGGTGCTTTGGGTCTCAATGAAAGCCAGTGTCTTCTGTTATTTTATAAAATACTGCAATAAAATGTCTTTTAATAATGTCTCTTTGGTCATTTTGTTCACAGGAATTTTGAAGATTTCTTACATGAGAGTCTTGTTGAATATTTAGATGTGAATGAAGAAAATGACTGTAACATTGCACTCTATGAACACACAATTAACAAGTAAGTAGGGTCCATACAACCATAATTAAAACTGGTTTTAACCAGAGAAAGTACCTTCTCTTTTCATTGTCCTGTTCAGTTCTTGTATCATGCTTTTGTAGTAGAAATTGTTAGTAATATGCTGTTTATTTTTAACATATTTTTGCTTATTTGGGAGAAAGAGAGACAGAAAGTGACTATGGATACACCAGGGCCTCCTTGCACAGCAAATGAACTTCAGACTCATGTTCCACTTTGTGCATCTGGGTTTACATGGGTACTGGGGAATTAAACCCAGACTGTCAGATTTGCAAGCAAGTGCCTTTGACTGCTGAGCCATCTCTGCCCTGATACGCTGTTTTGTAATGAAGAATTCTATTTACCTCAATTGAAAGTATCACAAAGTTACTAACACATCAACTTTAGATTTTATTATGCTTTCTCTTTGATACTTGGTGTATTATTTTTAAAAAGGAATTACCTCTCTGATTTTAATATCCAGTCACTGTAAAAATTGAACTAGTGAATCAGTCTATACAAAAATGTGTTTACAAGGCTAGGGAGCTGGCTCAGCAGATAAAAACACTTGCCCATGCAAGCATGATTGCTTGACAGGGTTTGAGTTTGATCCCCAGCACCTTTGTGAAAAATTGGGCATGGCCTTTGCATGTCTCTAACCCTAGTTGTGTAGGGAATGAAAACTGGAGTCAGCCTGACTGCAAACCTCAGCTCCAGGTTCAATGAAGAGCAGCAGAGGAGTCTGTGAATAAGGTGTGCATATCTGCACGTGCACATGTGTACACCACACCATACATACTACACACATCCACAAATGCATGAAAAAAATAACAAAATGTGTTCATCTTTCCTAGATAGAATTTTGTCAATGGGCATCTGAATTCTTATTGTCAGTGCAGGAATTCCATACATAGTATGTTGTAAAAATGTGTCTAAGCATATGTGTGATGCAAACTTGAAATGGCCACATGTTCAGAATATGTCTTTTACCACAGTGCTATTTTAGAAGCATCTGTGCTACATTTGGAATACATTAGATGACATCTGTATAACTTGCTTTGTGGCATATAAAGCTATTATACCACTTACCTCAATTTGGAATTTCTGCAGCTATTGTTTTTAACTTTTTATTGACAACCTCTGTACCTATATATCATAATCCCCCCACTGCCTCCCTCCATTTTCCCTCTTCCTCCACTGAATCCCTTCTTTCCAACGAGTCTCTCTTTTATATTGATGTCAACAATTTTCCCTTCCTATTATGCATGTCTTGTATAGATAGCATCAGCCACTATGAGGTCATTAGTGCAATGGGCATTTATATTTTTAAACAGGGGTTTTCATATTCCTTCTTAGTAACTATAACTCTGATCAAGAAAAAGTAATTTTGCTTTCTTTTACCTGATAATGTTTTTTTTTAATTCATAATTTTTATTCCTTAAGGTTGTGAATCTTTCCATTAGTTTATGCCCCTCATTTCAAGACTGAGTAGAAGAGAACTATAGTATAGCATATGTGTAAATGACAGCTTCACCCTTCATGTTTCCTGAGCCAAATACCCAGGTTTCACCTGACTGCTCCATCTGTCCATCCACCTTGTCTCAGTCCCATGTGCTTCCATGGCACTGACACCCGAGCTTTCAGCGCCACCTCTGACGGACATCCGGCCAGGCTGCTGCCAGCACTTTTCCTGTAGCTTCTCATGCCCCTCAGAAGTCTGTCCAGAGCTCGTCACAGTTTTCCCACCTTCCCTTCTCCTGCAACAGCTGCTCGTTCCTCCCCTCACTGTTTCAGCCACACTGGCCTCTTTTTCAGATAACCTTGGCCCATGCCCACCTCTGCACTTTTGCTGCCTTGAACAATCTCTCACACACCGGAATGTCTCCCTGCTTCTCAGCACCTGCACTCAGTTGCCCTTTTCTTGTGTCTTATCCTACCACCCTACTTAAAGATTGGAACTAGCTAGGGGTTGCTTCTGTCTACCCTCTTCACTGCCTTCTGTGGCAAGTATTGATTTTCTTCTAGTGTTTGCTGCTGTAAATATAATCTGTGCTTTACTGGTGTATCTGTGTTTTCTCCCTCCACCAAAACCCTATGAAGCAGGGATTCAATTTGCTGTGAGTGAACATAGTTATCAGTATTGTCCAATCATCAAGTTATCCTACACATCACCTGCATTTTATTTAAAAAGTGTGGTAATTCTAGAAGTTTTTTAGAAACATTGATGTCCATAAAATAAAAAGAATGAATTCAAGCTGGGGCTGAAGTTCAGTTGGTAGAGTGCCTGCCTGGCATGCAGGATGCCCTCAGCTCCATCCCCAGTACTTCATAAAACCAGGTGTGGCGGCACATACCTGCCTTCCTAGCACTTGGGAAATGGCAGGAAGATCAGTTTAAGGTCATCCTCAGCTATGTAATGAGTTCTAGGTCAGCCTGGACTATGCAAAGACCTGTCTCAAAAAAACAATGAACCCCCTAGCCAGACATGGTGGCATACGCCTTCAATCCCAGCACTCAGGAGGCAGAGGTAGGAGGATCGCTGTAAGTTCAAGGCCACCCTGAGACTCCATAGTGAATTCCAGGTTAGCCTGGGCTAGAGTGAAATCCTACCTCAAAAAAAAAAAAAAAAAGAATGAACCCCCGCCTTTCCTCTGCCTCCCAACAGACTGTATATTTCACAAGTAATCGTTAGTTCAGTTTCTGAGTACAGACATATGCATGATCCCACATGATATTGTGTACAGAATAATGTAACTTGTTTCATTTTCTTTTTCTTTTTCTTTTTTTAATGAACTGCAGATGTATGCATCCATCTTGTGCATCTGGCTCATGTGGGTACTGGGGAATTGAGCTTGGGTCCTTAGGCTTCGCAGGCAGACACCTTAACCACTAAGCCATCTCTCCAACCCTTTTTTCATTTTCTTAAATTTGCTTGTTTGCTTAATAAAACGTTTGTAGTGGCGCTGTAGAAGAGGCTCAGGGGTTAAAGGCACTTGCTTGTAAAGCCCAGTGGTCTGGATTCAGTTCCCCAGTACCCACATAAAGCAGGTGCATAAAGCCAAATGCACAGTGTGGTGCATGCATCTGGAGTTTGTTTGCAGTGGCAGGAAGCCTTGGTGCCCCCATACTCACTCCTTTTTTTGTTTGCTGCTTTCTCTCTGTCTCTCACACATAAATAAAAATATTTTTTAAAAAGTTTGTGCTCATATATCCCCTCTCTCCACCCACATTCTACTGAGGGTTCTCCTCGTTGGGGTTATTGGTATTCACTGTGGGTCCCCAGTCAGTCCCCGGGGGGGGGGGGTCGGTGACAGGATACATTGCTTAAGACTCTTTCCACCTACCCTGAGGCTCTTGTAATCTTCTGTGATGTCTCCTGAGCCTTGGTAGGCAAGATAGAGATCTAATTTAGTATGGGTTTTATTTATTTATTTATTTTGGTTTTTTGAGGTAGGGTCTCACTCTAGCCCAGGCTGACCTGGAATTCACTCTGTAATCTCGGGGTTGCCTTGAACTTGTGGCAATCCTCCTACCTCTGCCTCCCAAGTGCTGGGATTAAAGGCATGCACCACCATGCCCGGCTTTTTTTTTTTTTTTGGTTTTTTTCAAGGTAGGGTCTCACTCTAGCCCAGGCTGACCTGGAATTCACTATGTAGTCTCAGGGTGGCCTCGAACTCATGGTGATCCTCCTACCTCTGCCTCCCGAGTGCTGGGATTAAAGGCGTGCGCCACCACGCCTGGCCCTCTTTTTTTTTTTTTTAGTTTAGTATTCTGTGTGCTGTATTAGTGCACGTGTGTATATTTGCACATGTACATGTATGTTATTTTAAAGTTAATACTTACTACATCATTTACCTGCACATATATAGTTTACCTTATTATCTTGCTGATAAATATTTAGGTTTTTTTCTGATTTTCCACTATTATGTCAGTATTAATATCTGCATTTAAACAGTTTATACACCGTTTAAGAGAAGTCTCTTAATGTGGGATTGGTAGAGGATACAAATAGAAACTTAAAGTGGTTGTGATTTTTTTATATAAAATTTTATAAAATTAGAATCCAGAGCATTTAGTATTTATTAGAGACTTATGGACTTACATGTTGCCATTATACAAAAGGTATTTAATGTTCCCTTCATTTGTTTTCAAGTTAGCTCAGTCTTTATATCTGGGGATGGGGGTGGGGGGAAGCAGCTTTTTTTTTTTTTTTTTAAACTTGGTCAGTGTCATCCTGGCCAGTATTTAGGCAAAATGGTACATTTAAAACAAACTTTTATTCTAGGCTATAAAATGCAGCTTTAAGCTGATGTTCTTTAGAACAAATAACTATACCTAGACCCTTTCTTTCCCTGCTGGCAATGGCCAGGATGCTGTGGGGATCCGAGGTTTCTGCAAGGTCCTAAGGAGACATTCTTCCAGCTAGAGCTACCTGGAAAGCACCTCTCTCGCCAGCGCAGGGATATGGTTCAGTGTACAACTGTGTGTTAGAAAACAGCAGATGAGGAAGTGGGAGATCTTTACCAGGGATATTGCAACTGAATTTCCATAACTGATTGGGCCTAGTTTCTTAGAAATCACCTCTTTCCACAGCTACTGTGAATCTTAGGGACAGTTAAGCTTTACTTTGCAGACACTTGTGGTTTAGAGCACAGGTTCACTGGAGACCTGGGTCCTGAATGTTCCGTGTGTCCCTTCCAGCAGGACTGTGGTCCAGCTGCTCTCTCCTATGAAAGCATCTCAGTAGTTTTACCATTTAGCCCCAAACTATGAGTTTTCTATATAAATGCATTATGAAAATGACCAAGATTCTAACCTGCTAGTCTAATGCCTCTAGCAGAGTTGTGCATTAATCATATAATGTAAGCCACCAATATGTGCAAATTTCATAGTAGCCATATTAAAAAAGTAAAAAGAAATGAGTGAAGTTTATTTTTTATCATGTTTTATTTTTGCATGTTTTTGTTTTACTAGTTTTGTTTTTTAGAAAAATATATTTAGTTATTTATTTGCAAGGAGAGAGAGAGAGAATAAGAATGGCCACTCTAGGGCCTTGTGCCACTGCAAGTGAACTCCAGACACATGCACCACTTTGTACATCTGGCTTTATGTGATTACTGAGGACTTGAACTCAGTCCATCAGGCTTTGTAAGGAAGTGCCTTTAACTGCTGAGCCATCTCTCCGGCCCTGTTTTACCAGGTTTTTTTTTTTTTTTCTTTCCTTGTTGTTTTTTGATTTTTTATGTTTTTTGAGGTAGGGTTTCACTGTGGTCCAGGCTGACCTGGAATTCACTATGGAGTCTCAGGGTGGCCTCAAACTCACTATGATCCTCCTACCTCTGCCTCCCAAGTGCTGAGATTAAAGGTGTGCGCCACCATGCCTGGCCTTGTTTTGTTTTTTTGAGGTAGAGTCTTTCTCTAGCTCAGGCTGACCTAGTATTCACTATGGAGTCTCAGGCTGGCCTTGAACTCATAGCGATCCTCCTACTCTGCCTCCCAAGTGCTGGGGTTAAAGGTGTGCACCACCATGCCTGGAATCAAAGTTTACTATCTTTATCTAGGTAATAGTATTTATTTATTTATTTATTTTGCCCAGTACCCACATAAAGCCAGATGCACAAGGTGCCACATTCATCTGGAGTTGGCTTGTGGTGGCTAGAAGCCCTGGCTTGCCCATTCTCTCTCTCTCTCTCTATCTCTATCTGCCTCTTTCTCACACACTCTCTCAAATAAATAATAAAACACTTTTAAAAGTCTTTTTTTTCTTCCTTTGAGACATTGCTTTTAGTACTTGATGATGATAAGAAGTGTAATTCTTCACTAACTTTCTAGAGATACCACCCACCTGGAGATTGAACCCTTCACCCTTCTTGGTGTTTGTGCTGGCCTGATCCCGTACCCTCACCACAACCAGTCCCCGAGAAACACCTACCAGTGTGCCATGGGCAAGCAAGCCATGGGTAAGATTTTCTTGTCAAATCTGGTTCCAAATAATTAGAGAAAGAAGTTCATGTTGGCTCTTACTTGTGATATGTGTTTGGGCAAATCAGATATTGGTGAGCTCTGAGGATTGCCAAGCTCAAAGCGCTGCCCGTTAAATTCTGATACACGTAGGGAGCCTGCCTCGTCGTCCTCTTGGGCAAAAATGCAGAAAATCTCTCTCAACTTGCTTCCTTGACCAAAGTGACATATAATAAATGCCACAGAATCATAAGGAAGTCAATATAAAAAGCTCTATAAAATGTAAATTGTTAACTGGGAAAGATGGAAGAACAAAGCAGAAAACCTCCACATGAGTGGAGAAGGACTCACCATAGGCTGGGAGGTGTGGGATGACAGCCATTGAGCCCGTCATACTCTTGCAGTTGCTACTGAGTCTCCTAAAGCATCTGACACTAATTTCTGAGTTCACTTCTCTCTTCTGTCTTCTCTTTCATCTGTCCATTTATTAATGTGTCTTCCCATCTGACATAATATATATAGTAAGGGATCAGACATGGGGGTGGAGCTTGAAAAAAGTGTCAGGCTGAGCCCCGTGCTGAAGGCATCACAGTCTAGCTGGAAAGAACAGCACGTAGCACACCAACAACTGCTGGTGAGACCAGCAGCCAGGGTCTGAGGAAGCAGAGGAGTTAGAGCAACTAGCGGTGGGCGGCTTCTGAAGAGAAAACAGCTGAGTCTGAACATGGTTCCAAAGTAGCAGAAATACAGACAAGCATGGCATGGGAGGGCCGTGGTACCCTGGAGTGGCTGTGCCAGTGGGTGGGAGACATCATGGAGGTGCTGTGTGTGGA
Organism: Dipus sagitta; assembly: GCA_036346955.1. Classification (NCBI taxonomy): domain Eukaryota; kingdom Metazoa; phylum Chordata; class Mammalia; order Rodentia; family Dipodidae; genus Dipus; species Dipus sagitta. The sequence goes on along the minus strand of CM070777.1, from coordinate 18,318,648 downwards.
GAGTTGAAGGAGCTTTGCCTCACAGGTGATGGCGAGAGACTTTTAGGTCAAAGCTGGACCAAATTTTACTTATAAACCTTTTCAAAATGTTTTTCTAATCATTTAAGCCCTAGTGCATGTAATCAGTTTCCTTTTCCTATATGCCTGTGGCATGTGTATGACATGCCATCTCTAGTCTTAAGTGCTATGAGGAGCTTTATGAAAATGTTACAAAGCCGTAGAGGGGACCATCTTTGCATTGGCGTGGGTGACCACCAGAATGCAGTCAGCTCAGCCTCTTACCAACTGCCAGCTGCAGCTGACCGTTGAGGAATCCTCAATGTTCCTGTAGACAAAAAGTATACCTATCTCCTCTCAAGTGTTTATGTTTCCCTTTGGCTGGGTGTGAAGAAATAAAATGTGTTGTCCTTGCTACCATTTACCTAAGTGATGCAATGGCTAGACTGTCGGGAATGAATCCAGGTGGGCGTCTGACCGCCGCGCAGGCTGCTCCCGCCTGCGCCGGTGACATGCTGACTCGTTCCCGAACACAGTCCTGCACCCTGTGCATGACTGCAGGGCCATCGCGTCCATTGGGTCCCCAGTGTCACGATGGGGTCCTGGCTGAGACGGCGCACTTCCTGTGCAGCGCCTTCCGCAGAGTTCAGCAGAGACTCCGCCTCGTCGCCAACGCCCTTCTTCGTGCGTGTGAGTGTTCACACAGAAGGGCTGCGGCCATCCCGACTCAGTAACACCTTTTTAAAAATAGGGACTGGACTTGCAGGAAAGAAATGATATTTTTATTTTTGACCCCTCTCCCTCCCCACAGGAAAACAGGCTTCATTGTGGGGCCCAGCGTCTGGAGCATCGGGTTAGTTACCACACACAGCTAAGCAGGATCAGTGTGTACAGAAAGCCAATTCAGTGTCTGTAGAGTTCTTTTGTAGTTTTCTGTGTGAAGGTTTTTTTCCTCGTTTTGTTGTGAGTGTCATTTGCAATTCATTGTCTGTGTTTTCTGAGGTTGGTGTATTCAGCTGCTCTGACCCCGGGTCCTGCACATTTAGCTCCTTGGATACAATCCTCTGACGTTACTGCTGACGCTTGCAAGACAAAAGCCACTGAATATCTTAAGTAATAAAAAAATGCTTTTGTTACTGTTTGTTATTATAAAACACCTGACTGGAAAGAAAAGCAATGAGAAAAGTACATTTAAAGTTGGCACACGGCATGGCCACATTTCTTCTGGACACAAATAGCTGCAGGAGTGTGGAATGAGGCCTATGTGAAAGAGCTCAGAAGGGAAACGGTCAGTAGAGAGAGAACCCACAGCAGAGACCCAGTCTATAAAGCCCACAGAGCACTTGGAGTAGGACTTCTCTGGGTCACCTGAACTTCACGCAGCCCTGGCAGCTTATAAATAAAAGTCACTCTCTCCTATTTTAAATAGGATTCATTGCTGAAAAATGATTTAAGTCTCAGGGAGTCTGCAGAGTTTTTCAATGTAATGCTTACTTGTTATCAGTCTATGTAGAAAGTGAATGACAGTTGCCCAAAACCGGTTCACTGAATTTCTAGCCAACCTGGAAAATTTTCTCTTAATTCCTTACTCCTCCTCCTACCAGGAGATGAAGCTGTAAGTCACCTTCTGTCACCACAGAGAGGCACACCAAGACTAGCACGCACCACAGAAACACCTCTGGGCCAGTGCAGCATAAAACATCAGCAGGGTGTGGCTCTTAGGTCTTAGGCCATTTAAATTATTAATAAAGCTCAAGTTTCCTCATAGTATTCTCTGTGCTACTGTGGATGTGGCTCTGGGTATAGTGACAGGGCCCAGAACAAGAAGTTGGTAGACTTCTGGAAGTGGCAAGGTCCCCAGATCATTTAGTACTGAGCGCCAAGGCTGCGAGCTGGAGCTGCATGGTGGGCTCGGTGGCACCAGTGCGAAGTCCACATGAGTCACGCCTTCATACCCCGGCTGTTTTACTAGTTGGCAGTGCCCTGGAGGAGCACCGTCTTCTGTTAAGAGGATCGCTCAGTCACTGTCTGCTCAGTTAATGAATATGCATTGTGGCCTTCCTCCAGCCCCCACCCCAGCTTCCACCAGCGCCTCCCCCTTCAGCTCCTGAGTGCTGGCACTTTCTGTTTTTCAACTCCAGAGCTAATGCGGCCTCTGTTTTTGTTTTCAATAGATTTTGTTCCTAAGCACATCCCTTCAACTCTTGTGTTCAAAGTGGGGTGGGGTGGGATGTGCTGGAAACTGAGATGTTTAAAACACATAATATACAACGGACTTCATAAAGTTTGTGTCATTCTCTGCCTCTGTCCCACTTTCTCTTTTAATTGTTAGCATATTCTTTCTTTGGGGTGACAAAAGGAAAAAAAATACCTTAGCTAATTATCCATGGAAATTCTGTTTTTACATTCTACTGTTGGTTTAAGATTTATAAAAAAATCATAGTGGATTATAGGTATAAGCTTATGCAGTGTTTCCTAAGACTAGACATGATGGTAATGCATACTTACCTTTTCTTAAGTATTTCTTGGGATTTTTCTAAGTATGAACACCCCGTGTTGGTATCTTTTGTTAGCTTAGGTCTCTTACACGTGAGGTCAGTACACTTCTAGCTTTTATGTTTTGTGGTCTTCTAAGTCTCCCTTGCCATGACAGCGAGTGACTGCTTCACACTGAAGTTCGCTGTAGAATAGAGCTGGCGGTAGAACGGGTGACAGTGCAGGGTGACACGTGTTACTGATACCGGTCATTATGAATGTGGCCATGTACTGACTGTCCCAGCAGGCTGCTAGGGACTGCACTCAGGGCTTCACTCGTTTTAAGCATATGTTCTACCCCTTCTCAATCCCCAGGCCACCAAATTCTCACATGTATTTATTTAAATGTATTTATTTATCTACAAGGAGGGAGAGAGAATGAATGGGTATGCCAGAACCTCTAGCCACTGCAAATGAACTCCAGATGTATGCACCACTTTGTACATCTGGCTTTACGTGGGTACTGGGGAATTGAACCCAGTTTGTTAGGCATTACAGGCAAGTGCCTTAACCGCTGAGCCACCTCTGCAGCCCTCACATGCATTTATTAATCACAGTAGCAATCCTGTGAGTGATGGACTTTTTTTCTGACAAGGAAGCTGAATTCCAGTTTGGTTGAGTAACTTATACAATGTTACATTTTCTCTACTATGTAATCTTACCTATGTAAAACTCACTGAAATTCTTAACCAATACTAATTTCTGGGGCTGAGGAGATGGCTCAGTGGCTCATGACACTTGCTTGCAAAGCCTGCTAGCCCAGGTTCAATTCCCCAGTATCTATATAAAACCAGATGCATAAAGTGGTCCTTATATTCACTCACTGTCTCTGAAATAAATAAATGAAATATATATATATATATATATTTTGGGGGGTGGTTTTGAGGTAGCATCTCACTCTAGCCCAAGCTGACTTGGAATTCACTGTGGATTCTCAGAGTGGCCTCGAACTCATGGCAATCCTCCTACCTCTGCCTCCCAAGTGCTGGGATTAAAGGTGTGCACCACCATGCCTGGCAATAAATGAAATATTTTTTAAAGTTCTCTCTCCTTCCTTCTCTGTTTTTACCCAAGCCTTTGTAGATCACAGGCTACCTTCCCTACTAGATTAAAAATGGAAACTATCTTATATATACTACTGTATCCTTGTGCCTAGTATAGTTGCAACTTAAGTAGATGGTATGGTAAATAATAATGTTTTGTAAGTGAACGAATGAGTCTCTGAGCATGCTAAACCGATTAAGAAGAATCCAGGAGAAGATTTTCTGAGGAATTGTACCAAAGAGTAAATTAGAGAAATTATACAGCCTGATTTTGAGTTACAGTAAAACTGTGGTGATGAAGACTGTGATAGTGACAGAAGAGCACACGTAGGTGATGGGGCAGAATTAAGAGTTCAGACAGGCACATGTGCTTGTGCGTAGTCAGTTTCCAGTGTAAGTGTCGCAGCAATGCATTGGGGAAAAGGATCATCTTTTGTAAGATAGGGTTTTTTGTTTGTTTGTTTGTTTTTTGAGGTAGTGTTTCACTGTAGCCCAGGCTGACCTAGAATTTACTGTGTATTCTCGGGGTGACCTCAAACTCACAGCAGTCCTCCTACCTTTGCCTCCCAAGTGCTGGGATTAAAGACATGGGCCACCATGCCTGGCTATTGTTTCAGTTTTTTGAGGTAGGGCCTTGCTGACCTGGAATTCAAACGTAATTGTAGGGTGGCCTCAAGCTCATGGCAATCCTCCTACCTCTGCCCTCTGAGTGCTGGGATTAAAGGTGTGCACCACCACGCCTGGCTTCGTAAAATAGTTTATACTTTGTATATCTATATGAAAAAGAAGCATTAATTCCTTCCTGATAACTGTATAATAACACAAAATGGATCATATTCCTAAATGTTAGAGCTAAAATCATAAAACTTGAAGAAGGAAAGCTAAGCTTAGAACAAAAACATGCAAACTGTAACAAAAAAAATTGAATGAATTGTAATTCCTCCCAATTTTTACTGCTTGAAAGATGCCATTAGGAATAGAAAATTCATGCCTCAGAGTGGAAAAAGAATAGTAATGCAAATATCCGACAAGGGATTTTTATCTAGTGTATAGAAAGAACTCTTTGGTAATAAGATGGCCCAGTTAAAAGGTGGGCAAAATGAAACTCACCATGAGGTACGCACAGAGTAGTAGTAGGGATGGCCAACATGCATGTCAGACTGTGTCAGCAACATAGTTGTCCTATAAATACTAACAAAAGTTGCCGTGCCACAATGGAATGAGTGACGTTAAAGCTTGGCTTTCTAGTATCAGGATGTAGAGCAACCAAAAGGCTGGTGCACTGCAGATGGGGATAGGACAGGGTGTGAGCACTCTGCAGACTTCCTGGACCATACAGCTCAGAAATGCCATGCTCAGATGCTTACTACTAAAGACTTGTTCTTGAATGTGCGCAGCCCCTTTAAAACTGGAACAAAGGTGCACCAAGGGTTCAGAGGATGCCAGCAGTCTATCTAAACAATAGATAAATACTGTTCAGCAATAAAAAAAAGAATGTGGTGACACGATCACTTGTGGGAATCTCAGATCATTGTGCTAATTGAAACAGTTGAATGAACATATGGCCCCCATTTATATAAAATTCTAAAAAACACAAAGTAGCCAATAATGAGTTAGAACTCATCAGTGGATCCCTTGGGGCCAGGGGTGAGATCTTTGGGGGTGTTAGAAATACTCCAGACTGACTGGAGAGATGGCTTAGCAGTTAAGGTGCTTCCTGCAAAGCCAGAGGACCCAGGTTCAATTCCTCAGGACCCATGTAAGCCAGATGCACAAGGTGACACATATGTCTGGAGTCTGTTTGCAGTGGCTGGAGGCCCTGGTGTACCTATCCTCCCCCTCTCCCTACCCCTCCCTCCCCCCTTCTATGTTCCTCTCTCTGCCTCTTTCTTTCTTTCTCTCTCAAATAAATAAATAAAAATAATTTAAAAAAAAAGACATACTCGGGTGTTGCTCGTTGTGGCTTCTCAGCTGTGTATGTCTGTCAGAACTCAACAGTTTTTGTATGTTAAAGGAATGAAGTTTATTTGATAATGATTAAGATAGGAAGGGAGGGAGGGAGAGAAATGTATCCTTACCTTTTTCATCCCACCTTAAATAAATGCATCACATTCTTGTTTTACCTACAGCTGTATACCTTGTTGTCCATATTATGACTTAAGGAAGTTATGAAAAACTGGGTTCATAAGAAAAATTAGGTCCTGGTAGTAAGTAAATAAAATCATTGGCTTCTTCCTCTTCTTGCCCTTGCCTTTCCTTGTGGTCTTGTTTCTCTTGCTCCTCTTATTCCCTGATGTGCTTACCCACCCCTTTCTCCTCTCCTACAGAACTCTGAGCTAGTTTATCCTCTTGTTCTGACACGCTGTCCCCATGTGCTGCTTGCGCTCGCTCTTCCTCAGATGATTCCTCCTCTTCTCCATACAAGTAGCCCTCCCCTTCAATAAAAATAAAATGAAATAAAATAAAATAATTGGAGACTGTAGTTACAGCAAACTGAGGCCATAGAAGTAAGATACAACTTATTGCATTGGTTATTTTATACATATATAGCCCCCTCCCCTTTGTGGTGAGAGGGATTAAACACCAAGGGCCTAGTGCATTCTAGGCAGGCAGTCTACTGCTGAACTATAGCCTCCAATTTATAGTGCCCCTTTTAAGGAGGCAGAAAATAGTAATAGGGAAATACTAGTTTGACCATGTGCTTATACATAGGAAAGGCAAAATTTAAATTTGTATGATTATTTCCTCAAAAAATGTTTACTGACAAGTAGCTTACTCAGCCATTCTTAATTTTTATAAAAATATGGAGATGATATTTAAGATTCTGTTACACAGAAATCATAGTTTGTCGTGTTTTAATATATATATCCATTGTGCTGCTAGAAATGTGTATGTACATGTATGTTCTACTAGTTTTTTTTGTTTGTTTGTTTTGTTTTGTTTTGGTTTTTTGAGGTAGGGTCTCACTCTAGCTCAGGCTGACCTGGAATTCACTATGTAGTCTCAGGGTGGCCTTGAACTCACAGTGATCCTCCCGAGTGCTGGGATTATCTTTTTTTTTTTTATTTGTTTATTTGTAAACACAGAAAAAAAAAGAGAGGGAGCGAGAAAGAGAATCAGTGTGCCAGGACCTCTAGCCTCAGATGTGTCCACCACTTTGTAAATCTAGCTTTACGTGGGTACTGGGGAATTGAACCCAGACGTCAAGCATTGCAAGCAAGCACCTTAACTGCTGAACCATCTCTCCAGTCCCACAAGTTCTTTTAAAAGCTTTTAAAGAAAAATTTCTGAGGAGATTATAACCCCCAAACACCCTAGATGGTCTGAACGATTTCACTCTTCAGTGGTCAGTTGTGATGCCCGAGAGTTATGTTCAGGGCCTGGAATCGTAATTTATAGCCATTGTTCAGAGGCTCAACCATTTGTGCCTCCCTGCTGCATGATAATGCTTGTCTTGGTTTCAGAAGACACATTTTGGCAGCCTGGTGGGACATTGCTTCAACCCACATCTCAAGCTGGGTAAACTACACAATTGAAGCTGAAATCACAGCATAAATTTTAAATGATTTCATGGAAAAGGATAAACTTATTGTGAGTGAACTTTACCATGATCCCAACAGGAGTAATCTTCAAAAATAGTCAGTGAGCTATTATCAGGTATCCTGCCCAGTTTATTAGCTAGCACTAAAATATCACCGATCAATTGGCAGTTTATAATACAGACTTAAAAGAAAGTTCATGAGGTTCAGTTTGGCTATTGTTTTTCAGCTGAATCTTGATGAATTTTGTAGAAATTTAACCACAAAAATCATAAAAAGTATAGTGAGATACTTCAATTTAGTTCACTTGACATTTATCAAGTATCTATGTGCTTGGCACTGTGCAGGTGAATTTCTTTGGTGCACCCTACAGATTTTATTATTGTCAGTGAGCACCGTATCATTGTGCTGCTTGAAAAGATGATTTTCAGTCCTGAATTAAAATCACCATTGTTTTCTTTCATTTTCTTTCCTTCTTTTTTTAACTTTTATTTATTATTTATTTGTAAGCGGAGAAGAAGTGAGAGAGAATGGGCATGCCAAGCCTTCTTCCTGTCACTGCAAACAAACTAGATGTGGGCGCCACTGTGCACGTCTGGCTTTGTGTGGATAATGGGTAATCTCTCCCGGACCTTCAGACTTTAAATGCCTTTAGCCACTGAGCCACCTCTTCAATGCCTCTTTTTATTTTTTATTTCTTTGGACTGGGTGAAGCCTTGCACGCACCAGGCAAGTGCTCACCACTGCGCTATAGACCTCCATACCATTGATGTCGTCACATGAATTTGAGAAGTTAAGGGAAGTCACTGCAAAGTTTGGGCATGGAGTAGCACTGGGTGTTGGTGGATGTTACTTTGGAGCCATATGCCTGGGAGGGACAGAGCTTTCTCCTTTCTCACGGTGTTCACATCTCTTCCTACCTCCTCAGCCATTCACGGGGAAGGAAATGCCCAGGAGAATGGGGCTCAGTAGTCCCCATACCACCTCAAGTGCAAAACATACCTGGGATCAACTGTGTGTCCACAAGCCTAAAATACTGAAAGACTTCTCTTTAGACAGGTCATAAATCCCACTGTGGTTTTTTTTTTTTTTTTTTTCGAGATAGGGTCTCTTTCTGGTCCAGGCTGACCTGGAATTAACTATATAGTCTCAGGGTGCCCTCCAACTCTTAGAGATCCACCTACCTCTGCCTCCCGGAGTGCTGGGATTAAAGGTGTGTGCCACCACACCTGGCTCCCATTGTGTTTTTAAGGAAACAAGAAAGAATTAACATTCAAATTTCACCCCAGTTGACTGTAACCCAGTAGCATACCCTTCCAGGGACCAGTCAGGTGGGAAGGGCTGACTGCTAGGTATGAAGGAACCCATCCTGACTGGATGTGCCCCTGCCTTAGGAGAGGGGACCTGGCCTTTCCTCACTTATCCCCAGTGTTGATATGGAGTAGAGTGATGTTTAATAGCTGTTTAGTCAACAGATTAACAAATCTACCCTTCTGTGCCTTCACTTGGATTCTTCTTCTTTCTGTCCCTTCTCTCTTCTGCTTTGTGTTTACCTGGAACTTGTGTTTGTGTGGCCCGGGCGGCCCCTGCCTGTGAGTACTAGAGATTGTTCCCAGCTTAACAGAACCAAGTCCAGATTTGTGGACTGACTTACAAAGCTAACTAGTAACAAGCAAAATTCCTCAAACAGGATCAATTCTATGTCCAACAAGTTGAAATTAAATTGTTACACCTTGATTGTGGTTTTGATTCTTTGTGGGATTTTAAGTATTAGCTTAAAATTTTGCTTTTAAAAGTCACTAGCCAGCATATGGGTTTTACTTTTGAAATGCTTGGCCCAAGGATTTTCTTCATTTTAGTTAGCCCAGTTAACGTGCTTAAATTTATTGCTACCTGATTATTTCACATGAAAGAATGGCGGGCTTTGTTTTTTCCACTGTCAATAACAGGTACCATTGGATACAACCAGCGGAACAGAATCGACACGCTTATGTATCTGTTAGCATATCCACAAAAGCCCATGGTTAAGACAAAAACCATCGAGTTGATAGAGTTTGAGAAGCTGCCAGCTGGACAGAACGCCACTGTGGCTGTGATGAGTTACAGTGGCTATGACATCGAAGACGCTCTCGTCTTGAACAAGGCCTCCCTGGACAGAGGTGAGTGAGTGTCCAGAGCCCAACACCGGAGGTACTTTCTGCAGCTAGACAGAGTGGATGATTAGTGTGACCGTCACTTGGTGTCAAAATGCAGTGCCAGTGTTTTGAATTTTACAGCACACAAGCCAGAAGCTCTTATGTCTTGGTGTTGGCTTTGTTTGTTTTAAAAAGGTTTTTTGTTGTTTATTTATTTATTTATTTGAGAGTGACAGACACAGAGAGATAAAGAGAGAATGGTCACACCAGGGCCTCCACCCACTGCACACGAACTCCAGACACATATACCCGTGTATATTTCGCTAATATAGTTCCTGGGGAATCAAGCCTCGAACCGGGGTCCTCAGGCTTCACAGGCAAGCACTTAACCGCTAAGCCATCTCTCCAGCCGTATTTGTTTGTTTTTAATACCTATGGTGAAGTAATATGTTCACTGTATTGCTTGCAGACCCTTTTGTTCTTGTATTATTTTATTGGTGACTTGAAATAGTTTTTCAATGAGAAAAATATGTAAGAATTTGTCTCTCTTCCAGCAGGAATTAGGAAGTCTATGAAATAAGGGTTAAAACATGTATTTAGTAACATATTCAGCAACACCTGTGTGAGGGCAGCGGCAGTGTCCAGGTGGGGTATTATTTGCTACACTTCTTACCCCGCGAGCTAGGGCGCCTCCCTCTCGCCCGACAACCGAAGGCGGCAGTGCGGACAGACCTTTGCTTGCATTTTTGCTTTTCTTTCTGCTGCTTGGCCGTTTGCCTCTGCAGACCACCACTTTGTGACCACCCTGCATCACCTGATCTGCAGGCCGGCTTCTTTATTTATGATCTATCTCTCCTCTCAGACATGCCCGCAATGCCTTCCCCTTCCCTTCGTAGTTGCTAGGCAGCCATAATAGTGCTCCTAGACATGTGTCATTGGCATTAATGTTAGCTGCACTTAATTTATGCCTCTTTATTTTTCCCTCCAAATGATAACAGCCATGTTTTAAAACTAGCTGTTTTCCTTCCTGATTAACTGGTAACGTTTGCCTGGAAGTCTGACGACTGTGATGTCTGTCAGAAACGCTGCAACACAGTTTGTCCCCCTAGCTCTGAAGCTAGCACCTGTAGATGAGATATCCATTTGCTCTGAGAAGAGAACGTGTTTCATTGCTTGCAGCTCGATTCGCACCGCACTTAGTGGCTGCTGTGTGATGTTCGCACACCAGCTGGCTCTGAGCTGCACTTTATCATGACCAGATGGCTAAGAACTGATCGAAGACTTAGGGTGTCCTTGTCTACCATACAATGGCAGAAGTTTAGTCCATCCTGTAGTCTTTCAGCTTTCGGAAAAGCCACATGTAAGCACTGAGACTTAGAGAATCCATTGATTTTTTTCTTCTTCTTGATTTTCTAAACTCATACTCTCAGATTACTTGAAAGAGTTCCACTTTGGGTGAGAAGGCCTACATGAAGGGTTTCCCGTCATTCATGAGTTTCATTAGTCATATCTGGTATGTATTCTTAAGACGTTTCATATTCACTTGACTGCCACAGCCCAGTGTATCCTGAAAAGATAAGAGCGGGACTCCAGTTTAAAGTAACTGGCCAAAGGGAGAAAGAAATAAATACAGCCACAGAATCTTGGAAATAACATTTTTTAGTGTTACCTTTTTTGGGTAACTTTTTAATGGTTTCTTTTTGGTTTTTTGAGGTAAGGTCTCACTATAGTTCAGGCTGACCTGGAATTCTCTTTGTATTCTCAGGGTGGCCTTGAACTCTTGGTGATCCTCCTACCTCTGCCTCCCGAGTGCTGAGATTAAAGGCATGGGCCACCATGTCCAGCTTTTTGTTTTGTTTTGTTTTTCAATGTTTTTGAGGTAGGGTCTCACTCTGGCCCAGGCTGATCTGGAATTCACTATGTAGTCTCAGGGTGGCCTTGAACTCACGGCAGTCCTCCTACCTCTGCCTCCTGAGTGCTGGGATTAAAGGCATGCGCCATCACACCCGGCTTTTTTTTTTTTTTTAACAAGATTTAGTAGTTGAGTATTTTGTCTTCTCCAAAGGTTTTTCTACCATCCATTTTGTTTATTTTGTGTGTGGAGGCCAAACGTTGTGCCCCCCAGATGCCATCCACCTTTCTTTTGAGACAGGGTCTCCAATAGGCCTGGAGCTCACCAAGTAGCCTAGACTGACTGGCCAGTGAGCCCCAGGGCTCCTCTGTCTCTGCCTTCCCAGCACTGAGATGACAAGCACTGGCTGCCATCCCTGGGGATCAAGCTTAGACTCTCGTGCTTACAAGGCAAGCTCTTTATCAACTAAGCCATCTCCCCAGGCCCAATTTGCATAATTATTATATTTTATATATATTTGAGAGAGAAAGTGACTATGAGTAGGCCAGGGACTCTTGGCATTGCAAACAAACTCTAGATGCATGTGCCACTTTGTGTATCTGGCTCTTTGTGGGTACTGGGGAATCAGGCTTTGCAAGCAAGCATCTTTAGCTGCTGAGCCATCTCTCCAGCCCCCTGCATATTTTTTTAAATGTTGATTTCACAGCTGTTCCTTTGTCCACCAGACTAATGCAATCAAAAAATATAAAGTAAACTAACCTTTAAGGAAGAGGTAAACTATCTCTCCTATTAAAATCATTTGATTGGTCTTTTAAAATAACATTTTTATTTATTTGTGTGAGAAGGCAGGGCCTCTTGTGGCTGCAAATGAAATCTAAATGTGTGCATCACTTTGCATGTCTGGCTTTAGATGGTGGGAATCAACCCTGGGTAGCAGGCTTTGCAAGCAACTACATTTAACCACTGCGCCATCTCCCCAGCCTTAATTGTGTCTTTTTCTTTCTCTCTTTTTTATTTATTTATTTATTTATTTATTTATTTGAGAGTGACAGACATAGAGAGAAAGAGGCAGAGAGAGAGAGAGATTGAGAGAGATAATGGGTGCGCCAGGGCTTCCAGCCACTGCAAACGAACTCCAGACGCGTGCACCCCCATGTGCATCTGGCTAACGTGGGTCCTGGGGAAATGAGCCTTGAACCGGGGTCCTTAGGCTTCACAGGCAAGCGCTTAACCGCTAAGCCATCTCTCCAGCCCATCTTTCTCTTTTTATGTGGAAAAAAAATTCTGTTTATTTGTGTGCTTTCTTGGGTCTAATCATAAGTGCAAAAATCGGGAAAACTCTTCAGGGAGGCTTAGGAGAACTTTACACCAAAGGTTTGCATACCAAGGTCCTGGCTCAGGACTTGATGGACTTGGTTTGTTCTCTGTTCTTCTGCCAACTTCCTGGAAGACTGTGGCAGTTGACTCACTCAGAATACCCAGGTGATTTCTAAGGCTCTTTCAGATGCTATTATTCTGTGGCTGTGTCACTCATAGATTTCTCTCACCTTCCTCCAACATGACCTCCTAGATTGCATGCTGGAAAATGTGGGCCTGCTCTCCAGGTTATTAGATTGTTGCTTGGTTTTTGCTAGTCCTAGATTATCAAATTACAAAGTAGCATGGGGTTTTCTGGAAATGCAAGGTGACTTTTGAAATGGCATAAAATGCATATTTTCTCTTTTTATATTGCTAGTGGTTCTAACCGGTTTGGGTTTCATTTTAGGCTTTGGGCGTTGCCTTGTATATAAAAATGCTAAATGTACATTGAAACGATACACCAATCAGACTTTTGATAAGGTGATGGGACCCATGTTGGATGCTGCAACAAGGAAACCCATCTGGCGACATGAAATTTTAGATGCGGATGGCATTTGTTCTCCAGGTAAAAGCCTTTAAAACATAATAAACTTTAATGCATGCTTTTTGCAATTCTGAGAGTTATTCAATAGTATTTCTGACTAGTTGGCAAACAACATAAAATAACAACCTATAATACCACTGTCTCAACTCAATCTGGATGGTCATTTTTTTTTAATTTTTTTTGTTCAGTTTATTTATTTATTTATTTGAGAGTAACAGAGAGAGGAAGAGGCAGATAGAGAGAAAGAGAGAGAATGGGCACGCCAGGGCTTCCGGCCACTGCAAACGAACTCCAGACGCGTGCGCCCCCTTGTGCATCTGGCTAACGTGGGTCCTGGAGAATCAAGCCTCGAACCGGGGTCCTTAGGCTTCACAGGCCAGCGCTTAACCGCTAAGCCATCTCTCCAGCCCTGGATGGTCATTTTTAGTGAATGTCTTTCCAAACTTTTTGTGCATTATGATTTTTTTGAAGGGGGTGGTTGAGGTAGGGTCTTATTCTAGTCTAGGCTGACCTGGAATTCACGATGTAGTCTTAGGCTGGCCTGAAACTCACAATGATCCTCCTATCTCTGCCTCCCAAGTGCTGGGATTAAAGGCATGCATCACCGCACCCAGCCTTGTATTTCAGTCAGGTTTGCATTGCTGGCAGAAATCACCCGACCAAGAGCAGCTTGTGAGTAAAAAGGTTTATTTTGACTTACACGCTTGAGGGGAAGCTCCATGATGGCAGGGAAAACGATGGCATGAGCAGAGGGTGGACATCACCTCCTGGGCAACATCAGATGGACAACAGCAACAGGAGAGTGTGCCAAACACTGGCCTGGGGATACTAGCTATAACACACATAAGCTCCCCCCCCCCCCGCCCGCAACAATACACTGCCTCCAGGAGGTGTTAAATCCAAATTGCCATTAGCTGGGGACCTAGCACTCAGAACACGTATGTTTATGGAGGATACCTGAATCAAACCACCACACATTGGTAGGTTTTTTTTTTTTTTTTTTGTCTTTTTTGATTTACTTTTCTTTGTTTATTTGAGTCAGAGAGGGGAAGAGAGAGGTAGAGAGAGAATAGGTGTACCAGGGCCTCTAGCCACTGCAAATGAACATCTGGCTTACGTGGGACCTGGACAATCGAACCTGGGTCCTTAATCTTCACAGGCATGCACCTTAATCACTAAGTCATCTCTCCAGCCCTCTTTTTTTTTCTTCAATTATTTATTTGGAAGCAGAGAGAGAGAGAGAATGGATTCGCCAGGGCCTCCAGCCACTGCAAGCAAACTCCAGATGCATGTGCCATCTTGTGCATCTGGCTTAATACGTGGGTACTGGGGAATCTAACCTGACTTGTTAGCCTTTGCAGGAAAGCACCTTAACTACTGAGCCATCTCTTCAGCCTGTAATATTTCTTAATTGATGGCATTTTGATTTTAGTCTGACTTTAGAATCATCTTTCCTTAAAAGATGTGACTCAGCACACAGCCCTCACTCCATTGATCTAACAGGGAAGGGTGGGAGACTGACATTGAACAAAGGATCACACACAACTATAAGTCAAATTGCATAGCTTAGGGAATCATTTAGGTAGCTATGAGAGTGTTCTGTGATAAGAAGTTTTGATCTACTGAGAAGGGGAGCTGAAATCTGAAGGTGGGCAAGGACTGAGAATGGAGAATATTTTCTAAGCAAGGCCAGAAGCTGTGCAAGTGACTTGGAATTTGGTAACTGAGGTCAGTGTGGACAAGAGCACAGGGGAGTGTTGTTATTTTGTCGCTGTCCAAGGCAACATGATTGAAATACCTGTAGATGTATTGTGGTCCAAACCTGGCTTAACACACTAAGATATATATAAACCTGAAAGTGTATTTTGCTTGATTATGTAGACCCTTAACTCTGTTTCTCATCTATTCACACTATGATTTTAAGCTGATTTTTTTTTAGTGGCTTACAAAATTGCATTTGATCCATTGAGCTCTTGCTCCCACTATGAGATGAACCAAGTCTAACCACATAGTTTTGTGCCCCAGTGATCTTTGCATTGTACACAGACAGTAACAGTATGTCTACTGACCTTCTCTTTCCTTAGGTGAGAAGGTAGAAAACAAGCAAGTGCTGGTAAACAAGTCCATGCCCACAGTGACTCAGATTCCCTTGGAAGGAAGCAACGTGCCTCAGCAACCACAGTACAAGGACGTGCCCATAACGTAGGTATTGACCAGGCCTTGGTAAGACATGGAATGGTTGAAAAGAACTGATGGGGACAATTATAAATTACATCTTTCTAGTGTGAAGAACTGAAAACTACATTTTGAATACTGTTCCTTGTCATGATAACAGCATGGCATAGAAGCTAGGATTGGGCTGTGGAGGCATACAGATCTTATAACCTGCTGTGAAGTGTGGGCCAAACATGCTGAAGTGATAGGCAGAACAGGGAGGACGCACGGCACTCGAGGTCCAGGTTTTGAAGGATTGGTGCGGCCTGCTGCCGCTACACAGAAGCGCTGGGGCTTCGTCCTGCACAGAGAGGCACCACCAGCTTTGTATGGCGAGAAAGGAGAAGCACCCAGGCTGTCTTACCCACGTGGACAAAGCTCCTAAGTCC
Source organism: Dipus sagitta (assembly GCA_036346955.1). NCBI lineage: Eukaryota > Metazoa > Chordata > Mammalia > Rodentia > Dipodidae > Dipus > Dipus sagitta. The sequence continues at coordinate 18,303,041 of CM070777.1, read as the reverse complement.
CATTGGCCTTGGTTTCCTCTGTGTAATGAAAGGGTTAAACTTGTTAATCTCTATATTCCCTCTTATACAATAAAATATGAAACCCAGTGAGGTGAGCCACACTGCCAAGAAAAGACAAGGGGTCTGACTTGGCCACGTGGGCTGGGGTGAGGTCAGGAGGTGGGAAAATGAGATAGAGAACAGGGTTCCTGAAGAGTCGTGCCGTATGCCAGGCACTGTGCTATGTGACAGGAAACGCACTGGCATATGCCCCAGACCTTCCTGCACAGAGTCACATCTAACTGGTAAAGACCTCCACACAAAAAAAGTGGTGGGTCCCACAATCACTGCCACTCATCAAGGACGTTCTGTAGGAGCCACTGTTCTCAGCATATTGCATGTGTTATGTCAGTTACCTTCCAACCTCCGTGAGCTGTGTTCTCTTAGTAGCTTCTTAGAAGATGTGAAAATGGAGGTTGTGAGGTTAAATAACTTCCCAGGGTCACCTATGTTCACATGGCAGGGGCAGGATTTGAACTCATACAGTGTGGATCCCAGTGCCCTCTTGAGAGCTGTGTTCATTGCAGTCTATGAACTTGTTTCTGGGGTGGGATCACATAGGAGAGAAGGGATAGCTTGCTTGGGGAAACGTCTTGACACTGGCAGTGAGCCCCACCAAACAGAAAGCCCTTTTGAACTTACCCTTGTGTGTTCATAGCTCAACATTTCTTCTCCTGGCCCCTCATTTCCTTTACTCTTTTCAGACCTTTTGCTCCGTCATTTTGTCTACCCATATTTTCTACCTTTTTATCTATTTTCTTCGCACAGTCTAGAAAATATGCTCAGGTATTTATCATTATAGGAGCTTAATAACCTTTTCTGGACTTTGGGCTGTATAACTCTATTGAGAAAACTGAGTAAATTCTGAATGACAGTGTTGCCTGTGGGAAGGGCTGGGCTGGACCTCTGAGACCCTCACAGTCTTTCCTCAGCACCCTCAGTATGTCTCTGGCCTTTACCTTGCACTTACAGCAGGCCCATGTTTCTAGGAAATCATTTCTTACTCTCTAAGACATACTGTCCTCCTTTGGGCATCTGGTATTGGTCAGGTTGCTCTCTCTGCCTTGCCTGGTCACCTTTGTGACAGTGCTTGACACCCCTCGTCTCTTGGCCACCACTGCCATCCCAGCTCCTAGCAGTTGATATTTCCCTGGGCCTCTCCTGGTCTTCACACCACTGACATCTTGACCATTCTCCCATCTTCCTTGTTGGATGCAAGCTCCTTTTGTGCAGGAGCTGTGTCCCTTGGATGTCTGTGTATTATGGGCCAGCAGGGATCTGACTTAGGACACTGTTCATAGTGTCTGTTGTCTGAAAAACACCTAAGAGGCAATGCGTGATGTGATGTGATGTGATGTGATGTGATGTGATGTGATGTGATGTGATGTGATGTGATGTGATGAAATGTGGTAATGTAAAAGGATTAAAGGATTTGCAAAAGTGATTAAGAACTTGGAGATGGATCTGACGGGCTTCCTCTCAAATCCCAGCTCCAATACATGAGGCAGGTGTCCTAGGACAAGTGCCTCAGCATCTCTGAGCATTTGTAATACTAAATATAAGGCTATTGAGAGGATTAAATTATGCTAGGACTACCTCATAATAAATGTGTAAGAGTGCAAAAGGGAAATAATAAAATTTGAAGTTTTCTTTGAGGTAGGGTCTTGTTCTAGCCTGGGCTGACCTGGAACTTACTATGTAGACTCAGAGTAGCATCGAACTCATAGTGATCCTCTTACCTCTGCTTCTCAAGTGCTGGGACTAAAGGCATGTGTAAAATTTGAATTTAATGTTTAAAATGAAAGTGGCTTTTCAAAGCACAAGATGAGAATGTGAAAATATGTATGTGAATGATAAGTTCACAGACAATAGTTTGAAAATGGTTGTAGTGACTTTCTCTGTCCATGTTAGCTACAAAGGTTCGACAGATTCATACATTGAAAAGGTGATGATCTCTTCCAATGCTGAAGATGCTTTTCTGATCAAGATGCTCTTGCGACAGACAAGACGGCCAGAGATTGGAGACAAATTCAGCAGTCGTCACGGACAAAAAGGTAATTGTTTGGTTCCTCAGCCAGCTCACAAACTATATGTGCTAAAGAACTGACTAACTGCTTATATGATATATTCCATAACATCTCCCTACTGTAGGTGTTTGAAAATTATTACATTGTTATCAAAATGAATGTTTTATTTCTCAGATTAACCTGTTTATATTTGAACGATATTTAAAAATATATGAGGTAGCATTGCTTATCAGTTTATTTTATTCTGTGCCCAAAATTATAAATCCAGATATTAATACCTATTGTAGTACATGTGACAATAATAGTTGTGCTTATGATTGTTTTCTTGTGAAAAGCACATTTTTGAGCATGTTGTTTTGCTGGTTCACTCACATGTCAGCTCTAAAAGGTACTTTGTCTATCAGTCTGCTTATTGAACAGCTGAAGTTCAGAGCCGAGCTTTCAGTGACCAGTCAGTCAGGAGTGCACAGCCAGTTGGCTGCTGAGCTGGTGTTTGAGGCAGGTCTCCCGACTGCCCAATGCAGAGGTCACTGTGCGGTGCTCCGTCTCAGACACTTGATCCCACTGCGGACTTCTCTCGCTGATGGCTATTGCTCAGGTTGTCACCTACCTATGGTCTTGCTTTGTTTTTCTTCAAGACACATAGCATGGCATCACAATTAATGAGCTCATTTTTTTCAGTAGGACCTTGGTTTATTCAGTGAACATAGTATTGAAGAATGGAAAGTTTATCCTGGGTTCCAGGTCTTGGCTCGGATGCTGAGCTTTAAGTATGGCAGCACTTCCGTAGCACTAACCGCCTGGCCAGGTCCTTAGCACTTTACGCAGCCTTGCTCACTTGCGTCACACCGTGCTGGGGTGTGGGCGCTGTGTGTCGTCATTATCCTCATTTTACAAATAATGATATAAGCACAGAGAGCAATAGCTTTCCCAAGGTCACACATTTTGTGGCAGAATTGAATTCTGAACCTGGGCTGCGTGGCTTCACAGTCCAAGCTTTTGACTAGGCTCCAGGCCACCCTGACTGCTGGACAGTCCACGCTGGGTGTGGCACAGTGACCACTTGAGAGGCGGAAGCAGCGAGTATGGATTCTGGAGCGCCTCTTTACCTGAGATGTTCCTCTTCTACTTTTCAACCTTGACTCTTACCATTGCTTCTGAATTAAGTCGTGTCTTGTTAATGAACTAGTGTAACCACATCTGCCTATTATGCTGATTTCAACTTTTTGCCAAGCAAATGTATCAAATACTAGAGTTTAGTCAGATAAATCCAGCCATGGTTGTCATTCTGCCAGCGAAAGTATTTCAGACTGAGCTAACAGCATTTCATCAAAAGCATTTTTAGTTTAGTAGACAGAAGCAAGATGATTCTATCAATATTTTTTAACTGTCTTGAGGTTCTCGTGTTCTCTGAGCTTGTTAGTGAGAATAAGCTCTGTACAGTGAAACGTTTCCTCCTTTGCTCTTGCTCAGACCATTTCCAGAGGTGCTTCTGAGTTATTCTGGGGTAGCCATGGTAACTGTAGCCTCATTTAATATGGTCTTGTCTCCCTTGAAATATTACTCAAACAAGATCAAAACTTGACATATTAGAAAAGTAAACATTCTTTACAGAAATTTCATACTGTAAGAGTATCCCATTCTGAATCAATTTCAACTTTCGAATACCCACATTCTTATCTTTCTTCCATTAGGATATTGTGCAAAGAGTTGGAGATTAGTAAGCATGTCAGTGATTATCTGCTGGGTCCTTCTCCACTAGACTTCTTGAGGGCAGAAACCATACCCTTACACTCTCCATCCAGCCTGATAGACTCTTCTTGTAGCAGACACTGGACAGGTACTTGGTAATGGTCAAATATCTGAGTAAATGAGTGAGTGGATTTAAGCTGCCTTCAAACAAGCTTCTCTCCTCTTGAGGGGTGACTGTCCTCAGGCTACTTTTTGCACACCATGTGAGTTCCTGTACATGCTTGGACAAGGCAGTGCTATTGAAATGAACCCCACTTACTAGTAAGCTCTACAAACATAGGCCTCTCTCAAGTGAAATGTCAGGAAGGCTTTGTGTGGTAGCAGTTTTTCACAGTGTTAATATGATAGGGATAACCTTCATCAGCAGCAGAGCTGTCTAACATGCTGTGACCTGAGAGCATGGGTTTAGAGCTCTGTTTACTCTTAGGACCTCTGACTACATGTCTCTCAGAACCGAGGGGAGTGCTCCCAAGGCAGCTGACCTTTCACTTGGAGTGAGGAGTTTGTCTTACTGGTTTTCTTTCTCCAGATGGTTTTTAATCCAAGGGTAAAAACCTTCTTATTAGCCAATATTCCCCTGATAGTCCTTTCTTCTTACCGTTTCATATTTATTGCAAAGCTTGGTGGGGGCATAAATGGAATCAAACCAACAGAAAAACAAGAAGTGTAAACTTTAACAGAATAATAGAAAGAATGGCATAGAACTACTAACTGAACATAAATTTTACACTTCAAGCATAACTTTTTTTTTTCTCTTCCCTGCCAGCCCCCAGCCATGGTTCATTAAATTGTTGAGAAAAGGATCATGGGAAGTAAATATTTTGAGATCATGTATATATGAACATGTCTTATCTTCAAAGTTGATTTGTACTTTGGGATATAATATTCCAGTTTGAAAACTTTTTCTCAAAGGATCTGGATTGCATTGTTACAGTGCTTGTGGACCTCACTCATAAACTGCACTGTCACTAAACTCTTGAGTATCATCTTAGAGTGGAATCTCATAGGCCTTTCTCTCACTCTTTATACTGGGTGATTATGTACCCTCCTGGTCTAGCTTACGCCTTTCAAGTCTAGGACATTTTCTTAATATTCTACCTCATTGGCAACTTCCTCCTCATTTTTCCTATACCCTTCTCTTGAGTCAGATACCAGATCTTTCAGATCAGTGTTATAATGCTGTTATTCCTCCCCCATTGTCCATTTGCTCTCTCTCTCTCTTTTCTCTGTAAAAAGGTTGATCAGCTTTGTTTTGTAGGTTTTTAAACTTAATTTCTATTTTATATTTGACGTATTCTCTTTTTATGCCAGTGAGTATATCTTTTTAGTTCTAGGGGGGTTCTTTTTCTTTTAAAAATACTTTTATTTATTTATTTGACATGGAGAAAGAGAGAGAGAGAGAGAGAATGGCCATGCCAGGGGCCCCTTACTACTTCAGATGAACTTCAGGCACATGCTCCACATTATGCATCTGTCTTTATGTGGGTGCTGGGGAATTGAACCCAGACCATCAGACTTTGTAAGCAAGTGCCTTTTACTGCTGCCCTGATCTGCTCTGGCTGCTGTGTTGTAAAGAGACTTTGAGGACAAGGAGTGACAGCAGGACTGTTGCATTTTCTCTGCAGAGGTTGATTTTTATTTTAGTTGACTTTTTACTGAATGGCACCAAGAATAAAATCGTTCCCTGTTGTGCTTTTCTATCCCACCACCAGCTCTTCTGGGTGTCATCCTCAGTAACAACACGGCCTGGTTTGTTGTTGTTTTGTTTTGCTTTTTGAGATACTCACTTATGGGCCTGGAACCACCACTTAGGCTAGATGGACTGGCCAGTGAGCCTCTAGGACCCTCCTGTCTTTGTCTCCCAGTGCTGGAATCACAGGCAGGCACCGTCACACCTGGCATTTAGCATGGGTTGTGGGGATTGGATTCAGGTCCTCATGCTTGCAAGGCAAGCACTTTACCAATTGAACTGTCTTCTTAGGCCATAGCTAATCTTTCCTCTGGGTAGTTGTTGTAACTGAGGTTTGCCACTTCCATCTTTGCCTTGCATGTCACCATTTGACACATGAGACATGACATCCACCATAAAGTTCTTTTCACTTACGAATAAAGCCCTAAAAATTCAAAAATCCCAATAGATTTGTTGAAGCCATTGTATATGTTGCTATTAAATATCCAGAAAGTCTTGCTAGTTGGCTCAAATATATCTCAGGTTCATTGAGGTTACAACTCCCAGAACACCCATTCTGCATATAATATGATATTTACTTGGTATGTTTGTGGAATATTTATTAAGGATTTTAATGTTCATTGATGTCATTGGACATTATGCCTCACAAGCACAAGGACCTGAGTTTGATCCCCCAACTCTCCTATAAAAGTCAAGCATGGCATCATGTGCCTGTAATCCTTGGGGAGGTAGAGACAGGAGGATCCCGGAGCTTACTGACCAGCCAGTATAGCCTAATTAGTGGGTTCCAGGTCAGTGAGAGACCCTGCCTACCACAGAAAAAAAGGAAGGGAGGGAAGGAGGGAGAGGAAGGAGAAATGAGAAGAGGAAATGGAATGCCTTATCCAAAATGGCACCAAAAGTTTTAGCCCTTAAGACAGATAATTCCTTGTCTTTTTTTTTTTTTTCTTTTCTTTTCTTTCCCAAGGCAGGGTCTTGCTCTACACCAGGCTGACCTGGAGTTCACTCTGTAGTCTTTGGCTGGCCTCGAACTCACAGTGATCCTCCTGTCTCAGCCCCTCAAGTGCTAGGATTAAAGACATGCGCCGCCACACCTGGCCCCCATGTCTTAATCTAATTTGTTCTGGTATGACTAGAATACCTAAACTGGGCAATTTATAAGAACAGGGATTTGGTTCATACAGTTCAAGAAGCTGGGAAATTAAGGCCAAGAGGCTCACGTCTATGATAGTTAATCTTGCCAACTTGACGGGGTTTCGAATCACAGTGGATATAAACCTCTGGGCCTGTCTGTAAGGGAGTTTCTAGATTAAGTTGAGGTGGGAAGACCCATCCTAACTGTGGGTAGCATGGGCTGGGGCTCCTGGGCTGTGCAGAAAGGAAGGCGTGAGCTGAGCCCCAGCATTCATCACTCTGCGTCCTGACTGTGATTGGCCGCCCCCTGCTCCTGCCACCAGGCCTTCCCACCCTGACAGACTGTGTTCTCGGCTGCTTCTTATCAAGTATTTAGTTACAAGTTGGAGAAAAGTAACTAATATGTATCTGTGAACAGTTTTCTTATTGTGTCATTTCATGGTAGACTGAAGAGGGGCAAAGTAGCACACTAGAGAAGAAAGCAAGAGGTAGAATTCACAGACTTTTTTTTTTTTTTTAATTTTTGAGATAGGATCTCATTGTAGCTCAGGCTCATCTGGAACTCACGCTGTAGTCCCAGGCTGGCTTCAAACTCAAAGCGATCATTATACCTCTGCCTCTCCAGTACTGGAATGAAAGGTGTGTGCCACCAGGCCTGCCTTTTTTTTTTTTTTTTCCTTCAAGGTAGGGTCCCACTCTAGCCCAGGCTGACCTGGAACTCCCTCTGTAGTCCCAGGCTGGCCTCAAACTCACAGCTCCACCTATTTCTGCTTTCTGAGCACTAGACTTCACAGACCTTTATAATCAGCATTAATCCATTCATGAGGCGGAGCCCTCATGACCTAACCTGCATGAGGGCCCAGCTCTCAGCGCTGTTGCACTGGAGATGCATTTCCAACACATGCCTCAGGCCATAGCACTTCCCAGCCCTAAGAGCCCACACGTCCCCTGCAGCTTTTCCAATCACAATAACTAAACACACATGCCCACTCCATGTCAGCCTGCACACAAATAACCTCCCTATTTGACAGGCGCAGGAAAATGATATGCAAGTCACCATCGCAGGCTCAGGACTGTGCTGGGCTCTCTAAAGCGGTAAAAAGGAATTGTTATGGACTCAGTAATTTGATTGAGGTAGTGATCAATGCCAGTGCCCATGAGAAGTTGACTGACCACCTGAAGCACAAAAAATAAGCAAAAAATGATTGTATACTTCATTACTAAGTTGCATGGTAAAAATCATTACTGATAAAGTTTACTTTATTGTGGATGGGAATCTCATGGAATTCAAAAGACCTTTTAGAAGTTTTGTCTAATCTATCTTCCCAGTGTGAAGATTCCTTTTTTTTTTTTATAAATTGGTTGATTGATTTGTGAGCAGAGAGAAAGTGTGAGCACCAGAGCGTGGGTGTGTCAGGGCTTCTTACCACTGCAAATGAACCCCAGATGCGTGTGATCCTTTTGTATCTTGCTTTACATGGGTACTGGGGAATTGAGCCCAGACCAGCAGGCTTTGCAAGCAAATGTCTTTAACTGCTGAGCCATCTCCACAGCCCAGGATTCCTTTTGGAGTACTTTTGGCAGGTGGTTTTCCATACTTGGGGGCCTGTCAGGGAGGCCCCATTGCTTTCTGGAGCTTCCTAGTGGCACCATTCTATTGTCTTGAATCTGAAGGGCACTTTCCCTCATTTACCCATTTTCCTGTCATGTGGCCACACTACATAGATACAGTCCCCTTTTCTTCATAGTTACCTTCTCTTCAGTGTTTAAAGAAGGACTCTAGGTTGGAAAAAAAGGGGGGACAACAGATAGGTAGAGACCCTGAGTGGTCCCCCTGTCTTTGAAATAGAAGTATTTCCAAGGGGTTGTTACAGGTGGGTATAATGGTGGTGTAAAGCAGTCAGTCAGTAAAGATGAGGTACTGTCAGTTCTGTCCTGGCTCTTCTCCAGCAGCCTGGAGACTAGGTAAGATTTGAACGTGGAGGACAAGGACAGAGAAGTAAAAGAAAATGGACACAACAGAGAGGAACAATCAGTGGGACTAGCTGACTGCCTCAGATAGTGAGAGAAAGGGAGAGAGGAAGAGAGAGAGAGAGATAGAGATAGAGAGAAGGCCAAAGTGCCTGTGGTTTTAAGCCTGGCAAAGATGGCACCCATCTCCAAGCAACTTTGTGTTTCACTGAACTGGAGATTAATGATATGAGAACATGGGCCTCCATCATCTAAAGTTCTTCTGTTAGTAACTTGACAACTTACTGAGCTTTAGTGCACCAATGGACATTTTGGAAATACACAAGAGTAAAACAAGACTGACACACAGGATATCTACTCTCCCGGAAGTAAACAAAAATATGGACACAGTAGTTAATTGAGGTACTGATAACTGCTAAGTAAAGAGACTGGTTTGGGCATAGGATGTATACTTGAGATTGACATTCAAAAGCAGCCTCTGAGCTGAGAACTGAAGGGTAGTAAAAAGGAGCCAGCCAAACAAAAAGTCGAGGAGAATTAAGTTCTAAGGCAGAAAGAACCTTTAAGACCGAATCCCTGAGGCATTTAATAAGTTTGTTGTATTCAGGGAACAGAAAAAATGTGTGCCTGAGAACAGCATAAATTTGTTGTTCTTGGTGTTCAGAAAAAGACATGGCCCTGCAGATTGCGTGATTATGTCTCAGACAATGTTGCTGTTAGGAATTCCTTTCGTATGTGTATAATGTACAGATTGCATTTCTGTGCCTAATACCTCTTAAAATAACCTCTCCAACAATTAGAGAAGACTTGAAAATTAAGTCTCACAGAACGTGAGTGTCTCTCCCACTCCAGCATGATCACTTCAAAGGTGCAGGATAATTAGTAGCTAAATGAAATGAATGTGAAGAAAAAGTCCAGCAGCAGCAGTTGTGTGCCACATGTAATGAAAGAGCTCGTGAAGAAGACTGCAGAGGCGGAAGGAGCGGATGAACAGGACAAAGAAAAGCCGCACCGCTTCCCCAATGACAGTGGTGACACGCAAAGACTGAATTGGTCAGAGAAGGACAGCTGAAGATGAGGCAGACACCCACTAAGCCGTTTGGCCTCCTATACCCTGAGAAGTGGACGAGGACTAAGAAAGCAGAGCCAGTGTTGAGGAAGGAGAAAGCCTTTCATAAAGATTATGTCATGGGAGCTGGGTAGATGACTTAGTAAAGTACTTGCTGTGCAAGATAAGGACCTGAGTTTGGGTCTCCAGCACCCATGTAAATAGCTGGGCATTGTGACACACACCTGTAATCCCAAGCTTAGGGAGGTGGAGACCGGAGGATCCCTGGGATTTGCTGTCCGTATTTTAGCCAAATCGGTGAGCTCTGGCTTCAGTGAGAGACCCTGAGGTGGAGAAGAGACCCGGTGTCAGACTCTGGCTTCCATGTGCACCTGCATACGCACACTGTGACACACATAACGAGGAGGAGGGTGTCATATGCCTTTAATCCCAGCACTCGGGTGGATGAGGTAGGAGGGTCATTGTGAGTCCAAGGCCAGCCTGAGACTAGTGAATTCTAAGTCAACCTGGGCTCGAGCAAGACCTTACCTCAAAAAAAAAAAAAACTACTCAGAGATCAGATGCAGACTAGGTTAACTCACAGTGTGTTGTAGAGTTGAGAAAGCCCTGGTCCTGATATGTCCCTGATGTGGGACAAAGAATCTTCATGAAGTACAGCCTGCCTTTGGGTCTCGGCCAGGTCAGTTGCATTACCATCAGTAAGTGTGTTGTGAGTCATTGAAGAGAATCTCTACGGCAGCTCGTCCTTTCTGGTTATACAGTGATTACCTTCTCCACAGCAAAGCTGGGAGTGTGTTGTATGTTTGGTTGCCAAGGAAGGGAAGTATGGTTTGGTCTCTAGTGCACTTGTCACGGGAGCTCCGGAGCGGGCCCAGTCAGTAAAGCACTTGCTGCACAAGCATGAGAAGTGTGAAAACCCTGAAGTTTTATTCTAGGTCTAAGAATTTGGGGGTAAAGCCATGACTCAGGATTCATGCATCAGGACTTTGCAGAGGGGGAAGTGGGTCCCAGGTGCCCTGCTGTGTTCTCTCATATCCTTTCATTACCAGATTTGTAGAGTTAAAGGTGCAGAGAGACAGTCACACAGGATGCTGGCTGAGATCATGCTTGAAGCTAGACTTAGGGTTAGAATAGAAATCAAAATAAGAGCACTAGAGGCTCTGTAACTTTGCTAAAAGTCTTCATGAAGGAAGCTCATCAGGAGAAGTAATATTACATTGAGACTTGTTTTCTATGATGGTTAGTGCATATATTCAAAAATGTCTTTTTGTTGTTTTTTCTTTAGCTTTTCAGCAAATATATATCTATATCAATATAGATATATAGATATATATTGATATAGATATATATATTAGACTAAGGAGTTCCCAAGTTAAGTTTCATCACAGTATTCAGACAAAGCAAATTATTATATTTCCAGATATCCTCTTACTGTCATTCACAGTAAGCAAGGAAAAAATGGGCTCCTTTGATGTTGAGAAGGGAAAAAAAGCAATATATCACTTCTCTGAAAGAACATTTCTCAGTCTCTCCTGGGAGAAAGGATTAGCACCTCCAACAAAGGTCCCTAGCTCACAGAACAAGGCGCAATACCAAGTGGTGTTCCTAAGCAGAGCAAAAACTGTATTTGAGCCAGTGTGTTTGTCCTGGTAAACAGAAGCTTTCTAATAACTGCAAATCTGAGATAATGGCATACACTCTTCAGTGACCCCCCAGAACCTCTAGGGCCAGGCAGCAGGTTAAGTGGACCGCAGTTAGCCTTTGCTCTGAAGTGAAGCCTCGTCTTATCACAGTGGAGTTTTCTTACTTAGTGGTTCTCTGCATCCATCTTTGACTCTCTTACCCAAAAAAGTCCCATTATAAGATAACTTCCCTCGATTTTGCATTAATACAATTTATTGAATTACCTGCTAAATTAATTTGTTAGAATTTTGATGACCTATTTTTTGTAGAAGAAATGAAAATCTACCCTGACTGTCCTACACATTAAAATATCCATATATAATACTAGAGAGGCTGTGGGAAAGAAGAAAATGTCTCTTCATGTGCACCAGCAAAGCTGAGGAGAAGTTTATTAACAAGTTCTGGTTCAGAGCTGGTTTTGCCAGACCTTCCTTTGTAACGTGCTCTTTTCTCTGCGGCTTTCTGTCTCTGACTGAGAAGACCCTAACTGGGACCACTCACGATGGCAGCACCCGCACTCATGTCACATCCCTTCTGCCAGGCTGAAGCGTCCAGTGGTCTGGGTGTCTTTGGCTCCCTGCTTTGCCTGATCCTGCTTGAATAGAAGTTTCTACATGGGGTGGGGAAGCAGGGGGTCAATAGAACTAACAGTGTGAGTAAGGGGTGGGATATACAGCATTCCTCAGAATTTGAGTCCAAAAGGAAATTCCAGCAACTTGTTAATGTTAGAAATAATTTTGCCTAATAGATACCTTATTGTAAAAAGACTATTTAGTTTGCTTTTTAAGAACAGATTTTGAACTTCTATAGCTCGCCTGTAACCCACTGACCTTCTAGTAAATATCCAACTAAAGCTTTGAAATTAGGCTATTTAGTGTTTTATGGCCCAGAATAAAAATCTCCAATTCTGTTTCCAAATAGTGTAGCCTCAACACATTTTATTAAGCTTTGACACAGCCAGCCATGTGTGTTCTGTAAAGTTCCTGTGGTTATTGTTTTACAATAGCTGCTTCCAGGAGCATTGTAAGGGTTTCAATTAATCAGCCCTTTGTGAGCTTCAGACTATGCAAATTTATCACATCAAACCATTCAACTGCTCCTGGGAAAGCCATGTAAAAACTCCATTGTCTTCTAGCGCCTCCTCTCATTTAGAGTGATGTTTTAATAAGAAAGCTAATCAAGTTTTCTTATGCATTATTTATCTGTTAACATGTAAGGACGAGCCGAATTAAAATCATGTCAGCCGGTATATGGCAAGTGATGTGATAGATCTGGGGTGATTCAACACAGCACAAAGCTATAATTCAACAGTGTTTGTCTCCCCTCTCCCTCTTGGGCTTATTTAAGGTGGTGGTGTGAAAAGGAAAAGGTTAATTCGATAACTGGAAAGGCGAATGGAAGAAAGGAGTAGCCACCTGTGTCAGGCTTCACATTTTGATTTAGAAATTACCATTTGAGAATGTATTAAGGCCCACAGAGGGGCGCATTCAAAGCGTTTCTTGCTTAATAAGAATAGTCAAACTTGAAAGCATTCTAGCTGTATCTTGGGCCCCATGTAGCACTGTATTCATCAGAAGCAAACTATTTCCCACTAGAAACCTGCAGGCCCTGGCCCTGGGTAGCTGTAAAGTGATGAGGCGACAGCGTCCTGATGACGTTGAGTACCTGGACAACCAGCAAGGAGCGCAGGTTCCAGCCTCCTCAGCCCAAGTTCCAGGCGCTGCTCTGGCTTGGTTCATTAAGTTGATCTCCTTGCTTTGCTAGTGTGTGTCCTGCTGAGAGTAATTAGGTTTCTCATATAATAATAATTCCTTGCCTTTCCATTCAGCCTCTGCTCTAGAGACCATAAAGTAGTTCTCAGATATTAGCTCCTCTGCTCTCCTAACACAATTGCCTCCTGAGGTAGGTGCTAATTATTCCCATTATAAAGACCGAACTACTAAGGCTCGTCATTGTTCCTTCCACCTAAGCCAGTGTTGTCCCCGCCCACATGGTAGCTGTTGAATAACATCAAATTAAAGTTGCCTGAGTCCTTTCTGTCCTGCCCCATCCAGGGAGATGTGCACTCTCCAGGTGGTATTTCCTCACATTCATAAACCTCATGAACCCTGGGCATGGGTAGGGTCACACACCTTTTTGTATCATGACTGTAGAATGGAAGCCTAGCATCATTTCCTCCTCTTCAGTGCAGCGTTAGGCTGTGTAAACAATGCGGTCAGTATAAGCACAGCCAACCTCATGCCTGATGCGTGCTGTGTCATCCAGAACATTCCTCTGTGGCAAGGCAAGTGTATATATGTGTTAGCTTCCAACATGAGTCTGCATAGGCTGTGTCTCCTCCTTCTCTGGAGCTGACGCCCTGCACCTCTTTCTGTCCTTGCCTCCTCAGTATTGTTACACAGTGTGTAATTAGTAATGGCTAACTTGACCACCAACAGATAGGAAACATTTTCTAGTCGGCATCAGCACACTAAAGTCACATTGGAAACAGACACCCTCCCCCCCTTATTTTTTTCTTTCTTTTTTTTGGTTTTTCGAGGTAGGATCTTGCTGTAGCCCCAGGCTAATCTGGAGTTCACTATGTAGTCTCAGGGTGGCCTCAAACTCACAGTGATCCTCCTACCTCTGTGCTGGGATTTAAGACAACAGCTCTTGAGTTCAAGATGCTTCTGCGCTCAGCGTCTGCTTTCCTGGCTCCATGCAGTGCTAGAATGTTTTGGCTTTTTTTTTTTTTTTTTTTAATGTTTGTACTTTTTTAAGGCAGGGTCTTGGTGTAGGTATCCTAGGCTGGCCTCCATCTGGGATTAAAGGCATGTGCCACCAACCCTGGCTAAAACTAATGTTTTTTTAAAGCCCAGAGTAACTTTCGAGTAAGTCATTTGCTGTTTCTCATTGCAGTTTCATTCGTAAGGCACTGGACATTGTGTTAGGCAAAGCCATCCTTCAGTCATGTCTGTGCTACTCTGTGCAGCAGGTAGCAAAGTCTTCATGGGGACCCCAGGGGGACTGGCACCCACTTGTGCCTTCTTTGGACTCCCTGAGTTCTGCCTCTGCCCAGCTTGGAATGAACACCAGTGACGAAGGAGCAGTGAGTGCTCCTAGTCAGGCGTTGCCAGGCCTGTCCTCTCTCAGCTTCCTTAGACTCCATTTTTCCTGGTCGATTTGTAATTGTTAAAAGTTCCAATTCTCAATTGGCCCCATCGAGTTCATCTGATGTTCCCAGGGCATGGTAAACTGGTGTGTTTGCGTTTTATTGCCAAGGAGACATCAGCCTAAGCCAGGGGGTGAAATTTTACTTTAAAATCTGAAATGCTGTGTAAGCATTTAAAATATGAATCAGTAGTTGTCCCGCAGCAGTGCGCATTGGCTGCGCTTTATTTGTAGCCCATCCTCCTTGCAGGCCTCCAGGGGCGCGCTGGCGCACGGAAGCCTCCTGCATGTCATTTACATTTTTAAGCAGCGCTCAAGGAGAGCAACCAGAACTTTTAATAGTTGCTGAGGCTAGAAAGGATTTAATTTTTCATTAGAAAGTAAGGAAACTTTTCCACTCTGATAAAGATTTGAATATTTCTGAAACCAAGACATAAGAAAGAAAAGGAGATAGAGAAGAGGAAGCAAGAGAGAAAAGTGTGGTCCTGAGATTGAGAGCTCTTTCTACCCCTAATGAATTCAGTAAGATGCAAACTTAAAAAAAAAAAAATCATCTGTCTCATTTGAGATTTAAGATCATCAAATTCTGTCTAAATATTTTGTTTTAACTTCTAAGCTCATTATGGCCTCTTTGTGTTAACTTGTATTAAAATCTGTCAGCTATGACTGGTCTCATAAGCACAGTCAGCGGACCAGAATAAGTTAATTATTTACTTGTGTCACTAGTGCTCTTCATCTAATGAAATGCACAGCTGTGTTAGATCTGCAGTTGGATGTGTAGCTCCCATTGTTCCGCAAGTCAGCAGAGGGTAGAAGCCGCGATGATGGAGAGCCCTCGGCTCTTTCTGCTGTTCTGGCTTTCTGTGTCGATTTCATGGATCTTTTATCATTCACTTTCACACAAAACAAACAACACAGGGCTGTCTGCTATGGGAACCATCTTGGCATATAAAAGGGTTTTCAGAGCCTAAAGTAATTTTAAGTTAGCGAAGATTTAATTTTTGGCTTACAGGTGCCCTTGGTTCAGATACAGCCAAAGAATGGAATGAAAAAAAAAAAAAAAAGCTACTTGTGTATGTATTTTTTTTCACAAAAAGTGATAGAAAGGGCAAATAAAAAAAAACAAAAAACAGCTTCCCCAAAATGAAGTTCTGTAGTAAATATTAACCAGATTTGAAGGAAAAATTACTGGATTGTGATTTTCAGAATTGAAAATCTTTCATTTTAATAACATAATGAAATTGAATTTTCCCAATGAAACATGTCAGCTAAAACCAAAAACAAAAGGCCAATCTTCTGTATCCCCCCCACCCAGTGTGCATGTCATGCTTTCTGCGCCCATGCAGGGACCTCCTGTCCTGTGCTCTCTGTCACCTTCTCCTTTTGCAGGGTGGGCAGCAGCTCCCAAGCCCAGGCCAGCACCCCCAGTGAGCTGCAGCTCAAGAGGTTGCCTTTTTGCTTTGGTTTTGAGTTTGAGAGGTATCACTGGACTGTGTCTTGGCACTAGGCAAAATGCACTCTTGTCTGGACATCCCATCCAGGCCCCTTGTATGGATGGCCACTTCCAACATTTCATTCACTGTCCACAGTGGTGTTGGTGCACCTAGATTTTCAGTTTGATCTCTTTCAAAGTACATTCCCCAGTAGCCCTAGGGTTTTGTCAGATAATTTTCCTGTGAATAAGGGAAGATAAGAGGATCACACACTCGCTTGATTTAAATTCTCACCCATTGTAGCTCAGTTGGAAATGAAATGAACCAAATGACTGTTCTTCATATAGAAAAGCACACATCCTTATTTAAAAATGCTTAATTTTTTAAAGCTGTGTGTATATGTTTAGTGTGTATGTGTGGGCATGTTCGTTGTGTGGACACATGTACATGTGATCTGTGTATGTCTAGAGGCAGAAGTTGATATCAGGTATCTTCCTCAAGTGCTCTCTGCCTTATTTTTTGAGACAGAATCTGTCACTGAATCTGGAGCTCACCAGTTTGGCTAGACTAGCTAGCGATTCTTGGGATTGAAATTCAGGTCATTATGCTTACATGGCAAACACCCACTGAGCCATCTCCCTAGCTCACACATACCCTTATAAAACTGGGCTGGAGAGATTGCTTAGCAGCTAAGGCACTTGCCTGTGAAACCTAAAGACCCAGGTTCAATGCCCCGGTACACATGTAAGCCAAATGTACATGGTGATACATGCATCTGGAGTTCGGTTGCAGAGGCTAGAGGCCCTGGCATGTCCACATTCTCCCTCCTCCTCTCTCTTTTGCTCAAATAAATAAAAATAAAATATAAAAATAATAAATGAAACCATTTGGACCGAAATGTCAATTAGAGTAAGTATACTCTCTAGTGTCCAAGTCAACAAATCAACTTATCATCCTCTTGACAGCCACTAGAAATCAGAATGCTAATAACCAATATCAAATAAGCCAGTGGCATTCTTTCCTTTCAGACTTTAGATGTCTATGACTGCAGCAAGTCACACAGATTTTAAAGTCGTTTGAGGGTCTTGGGGTGTGGCTCAGTGGTAGAGTACTTGTCTATCTTGTGCCAGCCTGGGGTTTGATCCCTTGCACTATAATACAAGTACTACTAATAATAATTCAACTGAATCTTTAAAAAGTAAAATAGTTTGGCTATTTAGAGGATAAACTGAGGAATGAACATTGTTTTTCTGTAAGTACAGAAGTTAATAACGTCACAGAGAAAAGAGTATTTTTTTTCTTAGTTTAATGTCATTGTGCTCTAGTTTTCTACTTCTAAATTAGATGATTTATAATGCAAATTCTACCCCTATTCCTCTTCCTAAGGAACCCAAATGAGAATAATAAGACACTATGTAGTGTCCCAGTGCCGCCCAGTGCAGAGCACTGCTGAGCACTGCAGTTCAGTAAACATGAGAACCTCAGTAGAGTGCTTGGAGCTGATCGAGTTTTCTCTTCTGTTTCCATTCTTAGAATTCTGCTTCTTCTTCTAGCCTCCAAGAATGGTGTGCTGTTTAATTTTCTTGTTCTTCTTCCCAAGTTCAGTCACAGGTCTCTTTTCTAACATGCTGTGAGACTTGAAATTCTTTAAGGCGGTTTAGGCTCATCGACCTCAGCCAGCACTCTGCAGCCAACAGGTAGGCCTGTTGTCACATCAGCCACACAGGTGCTTAGAGCAGAGGCAGCACCAGGCCAGGGCAGTCCTGCCCTCCGGTCCTCACAGCACCGCAAGGTGAGCAGGCAGCTTGATGCCACCATTGTGCTCCCAGAAAGCGGGTCAGTCTGCAGGCTGCAGTGTTTTTGGTTTTTTGTTGTTGAATCCTGCAAGGAGAGTCAATTTTTGAACTGTTGGCTAGCAGGATTGTTGAAAATTGCTTTCAGTAGAAATAGAGATAGCAGCAGGGTAGTCCCAATTCAGCACTGTTTTCTTCCTTGCTGCCAACCTGCTTTTTGTGGTATGAAATCTCTCCCCAGGTGTTTGTGGCTTGATCGTCCCCCAGGAAGACATGCCGTTCTGTGATTCTGGCATCTGTCCGGACATCATAATGAATCCACACGGCTTCCCATCGAGAATGACGGTAAGTTACCTTTAGGTTTTTCAGAGGCCCTGCTTTGAAGGAAGAAAGCAGACAGTTAGTTTAGCTGCAGTAAGTAGAGATGATGGAACACCAAAGCTGGCCCCCTGCAGGACAGACAGGCTCCTCCTCCCTGTCATTTCTGGGCCACTGTCCTTTGCAGAACACAAGGAACACGGCGACACTTCTAGAGTGTCATGGCAGAGGTGGTCCTCAGCGCAGGGAAGCCCACAGGCTGACCCTTTTGGCCATCAGGGCTCCACCTGCTACCAGCAGGATGGCCTTGGGCAAGTTGCTTAAGCTCTGTACTTGAGTTTCCATATGTGAAAACTGAGGAAATGACAGTGGAAGTTAGGACACGTGTGTCAAGGCTCTTCAGTAGAGTTTGTCTTATAATAAAATATCAATAAAAAATGAGTGTTACTGATTTATATTAATTGTGGGGGTTGAAACTTTGGGGGAGAGTAAACCAGAGGTAAATGAGCAAAGACAGTTCCTGTGGTGCTCACCTAATTTGTTCCCATTGCACAGGTAGGAAAGTTAATTGAGCTGCTGGCTGGCAAGGCAGGCGTCTTAGATGGCAGATTCCACTATGGTACTGCATTTGGAGGGAGTAAAGTAAAGGATGTTTGTGAAGACCTCGTTCGTCATGGTTATAACTACTTGGGGAAAGACTATGTCACATCGGGAATCACAGGGTAAGTGTGCTGTTGGGCCATTTTTAAAGAAGGTGAATGGTTTTGTTTGTATGGGAAGTAAGAACCTTAAGTATACTTTGGGGCTGAGAAGGAAAATATGCTGAACACCTTCCTGGTAAGCTTTAAGGCGTGGAAGAGGCGGCCATCTGTCTGCCTAAGGGGAGGTTGGGTGAGGTGAAGAAGCAGGTCATGCCGGCAGAGGGAGGGTTCTCCCTGACAGCTTTGAGAATCAGAAGTTCTGCAGTTATTGTAAGTGACGAGGTTTTGAAACTTAGCTCGTGCAGGGCTTTCAAGAATCACATCTGTTGCTTTAATTAAAACACTAGAACACCTTGTTGTGCATGAGGCCCGGGGCCATGCTGCTTGCTTACGTACCTTGTTCTGTGGCTGCGTGCAGCGAAGGCGAGGGACGTCAGCTGGAAGCGCGTGGGAGGACACAGCCTTGCTTGTACCGCTGCCCTTCGGGTGGGATGCGGTACCTGGATGCACAGCTGACCAGAGTACGGCCTGTCCCCACGAGCAGTGTCCCCATGAGCAGTGTGGGTCTCTTCTTAAAGTGCCTTGTCCTCACTCGGTGTGCGTGTCTTAGGTGCGTCGTTCTTGAGATGCCAGAGGAAATCTCACTTGAGGAAAAGGCTGATTGCTGTTTCACATGTAGTTCATTTAAACAAGTAAGGGCCATTTCATAAAAGCAGAATAGCTTCTACCCAGAATCAGTGCTGTTGTTGACCGCAGAGTGTGCAAAGCCATGGATGCAAAGGCTCAGCTTCCTGACCATAAGTCCTGAAAGTTTAGGGTGAGTCCATGGGTGTTGTGTACCAGTCCATACTGTTCCCCACGGTCCCAGCCAGTTTTCATCTCCTTGCAGTTTATCTCCATGGCAAAGCTTGGGAAGTATTGGCTAGCCTGTTCAGAACTCCCCAAAGGCCAGTAGACGTGCCACCCACCAGCTTTCATGCTTGTTCTCATTTGACCATAGCTCAGAGCAGAAATTACATGTGGCTTAAGTCTGTTGGGGATGGAAGTAGATTTGGGTAACAGGCCCATAAAATTTACCACAAGTACCCATGTGATTGAGGACCATGGTCATTCAGTAGTCAAACTGGAAAGACCTCTGGCTAACCGCCTTGATGTACAACCAAGGAAACTGAGCTAGAGAGGTCATGAAGTGCCTGTATGACACACTGGGACCAAAAAAGGACTCTCAAGGTCCTTGCCTCACTTCCCAGGGTCCCATTGTGCTGAAGCTCACGAGGGGCTTGGTAACTGCAGAAGCCTTGGTCAGTAATGCTGATGTGTCGGAAGCAGACCAAGCAAGGGGCCAAAGCCGGAAGTTGCCTCTCTACTACCTGTAGCATCCTTGGCTCCTTCTATTCGACAACATGCCTTGCTGTTACTTAAAGTAGACTTGTGTCAGGACCAGCTAGTGTAGCAGGCAGAGGGAGCACTGGGGGTGAGTCCAGGCCACACTACTCACTCTCCGACCAACTGGGCCTATTTCTTCATCTTCAGAATAGGGGTGCGAGGTTCCCTGCCTGGCTTCTTATGTGGTTTATATGACTCTGGATGACACTTCCTCCTTTGAGAAGTTCACCTGGAGGCAGCTTAAAGATTTTTGAAGGTATCCATTTCCTGGCCATTCACGGTTCAGATAAAGAAGAAAGGGTTTGGTTTTTTTTTTTATTTTTTTGTTTATTTTTATTTATTTGAGAGTGACAGAGAGAGAAAGAGTGAGAGAGAGAGATTGAGGATGGGCGCGCCAGGGCTTCTAGCCACTACAAATGAACTCCAGACGTGTGCGCCCCCATGTGCATCTGGCTAACCTGGGTCCTGGGGAATCGAGCCTCGAACCAGGGTCCTTAGGCTTCACAGGCGAGTGCTTAACCACTAAGCCATCTCTCCAGCCCATTGTTGTTGTTTTTTTTTTTTATTGTCAGAGCACTTATGTACTCATTCTCTTTTGCTGTTTTTACCATATTTTTTCTAAAGCTTCATTCAGTTAGTTCTGTATCAACATTTATTGAACACTAGTTGTATAGCAGACAGAGGATCAGAGTGATTGGTGTCACAGTGACAAAGGAGATTTAGCCTTTCAGAATTGACTTCTTTCTGGGGGGATGGGGAACGGGTAATAAATAAGAAGTGTATACCAGGATAGCAAAAGGAGATAAGTGCACCTCGGGGTCACATGGGGCCAGCAGTGCTGGAGAGGAGGGGGAAGGACGCCATTAGAAAAAATGACATTCAGGGAGCCAGGCATGGTGGTGGTTCACACCTGTAATCCCAACCCTTGGGAAGCTAAAGCAGAATAGTCATGAGTTCAAAGGTATCTTGGTCTTCTTAGTAAGTTCCAGGTCAGCCTGAGCTATAAAGTGAGAACCTGTATCCAAAAAAAAAAAAAAAAAAGGAAGAGAGGGAGGGAGGAGGGAAGGTGGTCAGGGGACAGCTGTCTGAGAATCGCACCATTGGCAGAGCTGTAGGAATAGTTGGTGTTTCAGGAGCAGCAGTAGGACGTGCGCTTGTCCTGAGAAGGGACAGACCAACTTAACCACGTTGACGAAGCTGTGACGTGGATGGATGGACTTGCTGGAGTACAATGCACCTTGCGAGAACAGAAATGAGTCTGGGGTGGGCAGGAGCCCTACTGCGCTCAGCCTCATGGCCGTGCTTCAGATCTTGGCAATATGGCTTTTGAGTATGAGGAGAACCACTGGGGAGTAGAAGTGCAGCAATGACCTGTTCTGACTCAGAGTTTAGAAGGAACCACTCTTGCTTGTAGTGCGAGAATAGGTTGTCCAGGGATGAGAGTAGAAGCAAGGAGACCAACTGGAAGATTATTTGTGGTGTCCAGGCAAGGAAGGATGGTGGCCTGACAAGGCAGGTGGCCAAGAAAGGGGAATCATAGTATACATAGCTTCATAACTTGCTTAACATTTTCTTTGTGAAACCATTATGTTTGAATACAGCTGTGGTGCTAAGTCTTTTCATGTACTATAGACTGAAAACTATTCTCACACAACTTGTCATAAACCTCCGTGTAGACAAGTAAGGACCTGCTTGTGATGTGGCCTAGGGAGCTATCGGTCTCTTGTTATCCACACTCAGCTTCTTAAACCCAAACACTGTCCTTCCTTTCAGTGAACCCTTAGAAGCGTACATCTACTTTGGTCCTGTGTACTATCAAAAACTGAAACACATGGTGCTGGATAAAATGCACGCTCGGGCCCGAGGACCGCGAGCTGTCCTTACCAGGTGAGAGAAGCATTGTGTGTATATTCTTAATCAGTCAATCAATCCTCCTTCTCTCTCTCCCTCTCTCTCTCTCTCTCTCTCTCTCTCTCTCTCTCTCTCTCTCTATATATATATATATATATATATATATATATATATACATACATATACATATATATATATATATATATATATATATACACATATATACACATACATACATACATACATATCCCTATTACTAAGCAGCACATGACTCTGTATGGGAAGATATAACCATTTTATATAAAGGACTTGAACATCAGTGGATTTTATTTTTTATTTTTCACGAGGGTCCTGGTACCAGTCCCTTGCATATCTTGTCACATGTTCTTAGCACCACCTATTCCAGTTAAGAGAAGCAGAGTCAAATGCAGTAGTTCTCAACTGGTGCAGTTTTGTCCCGCAGGGAACTTTGGACATCTGGGGACTTTTGGGGTTGTCACTTCTTGGGGGAGGGAACATTCTACATGGCACAGAATCACCCCACAACAGGAAGTACTCAGCTCAGACATCAGTAGTGCTGCAGGAGGAACCTGGCCCAGCAACCAGATGGACATGGACAGACCTTGGACAGAGCACTCCACTTCTCTTGTCTTGAGGGCTTGTTGTATATAAAGTGAATACATAGACTCACAAGGGTGCTCATGAATCTAGAATGTACACAGGGCAAATCCTAGATGCTCAATAAATTCCTGGTTCCTTCCTCATTTTCACTGAGCCTTCTTTAGATGCTGTAATTCAGGGGAGGAAAGTAGAGTAGATAGTGTTTGGGTTTGTTTTTTTAACCACAGAAAAATATAGACCATTTAGTTCTTTGACCATCAACTGAGCAGATGCACATTTGTTGCAATAATAGATATGTGTGCTCAAGAGTGCTGAATAGGGGGCTGGAGGGATGGCTTAGCAGTTAAGGTGTTTGCCTGAAAAGCCAAAGGACCCAGGTTCGATTCCCCAGGACCCACGTTAACCAGATGCACAAGGGGGCGCATGTGTCTGGAGTTCGTTTGCAGTGGCTGGAGGCCCTGGTGTGCCCATTCTTTCTTTCTCTGTCTCTCTCTCTCCCTCTCCCTCCATCAAATAAATAAATAAATAAGAGTCCTGATTAGGGAGGGAGCTGAGATTCTTGGGGCAGTAATCACCTGAGCAGTGACACTGCATGGGCTAGGTGTCCCCTGAGTTTGGTCAGTTCATCACATGTAGTTGATTCTTCACATAATCTATAATTCACTTGATTTCCCATTATAACTTCCAACCATTCAAGCAGAAGCAATATTAACATGTCAGCAGGCACTGTGTTCACCATGTCCATATCCTAGAGAGGCAGTTCAAGAGACTGGCAGACTCTGGAGGCCTTGTAATAATTACTGGTGGCTTAAGTATCATTTCTCTGATTCTAAATAACAGAGTGCTGCATCATCTCTACAAAGTACTCAATATGGGGCTAGGAAGAAGCTTAATGGTTACAGGTACTTGCCTATACACACACACTCTCTCTCTTTTTCTCTCTCTCAAATATATTTTTAAAAATATATGTAAAGAAATACTCAATGACATTGTTCTGATTTGAAGACAGTACGATTTTAACAACAATGATGGTAAGAGTAATGCTAATACTGATACTTTCTTAGATGATGTACAGTAATACAACATTGTATCATATAATGAATAGTAATTATGTTAACTTGATAATAACAGCCAACGGCATCTACTCCTGAAGCTCTTTGGAATAAGTGTTCTTATGCTCTTTGCCAAACATGGCGAGAGAGGCTGAGGCTCACTGCCTGACAAGTGGCAGGAGGTGCTCCAAAGCCTCCTGTCTTGGTTGGCATGATGCTGCTTGTTTAGTGTAGCTGACATTTATCTGACCACTTGCTTCACAGGCAGCCCACTGAAGGGCGCTCTCGTGACGGTGGCTTGCGTCTTGGAGAAATGGAGCGTGACTGCTTAATCGGCTATGGAGCGAGTATGCTTCTGCTGGAGAGACTTATGATTTCAAGTGATGCCTTTGAGGTTGATGTCTGTGGGCAGTGTGGACTCCTGGGGTATTCCGGCTGGTAAGTGGACACTGTGTGGCTCTCATGCCATATCAGTTTGCCTCTTAAGTCACAGTCCAAGATTTATCCCACATTAGACCCACATATTCTCCAGTCTTTGTGTGTGATTATTAATGTCCTGTCACCTGTCTGTGAGTTCCTGTGATCGGATGTTCTGTGTCCGTGCCTCCTGTTGTCCAGCTGATATTCTACTGTCTCCACTGCTAGAGTTGAAGGTCCAGGGAGCATAGGCTTTCTCTTCTTTTCAATATTATCTTGATCTATCTATCTATCTATCTATCTATCTTTTTTTTAAGAAAAAGCAAGAGGGAGAGAGAGAATTAATGCTCCAGGGCCTCAGCCACTGAAATTGAACTCCAAACGCTTGTGCCACCTAGTGGGGATGTGCAACCTTGCGCTTACCTCACCTTTGTGCATCTGGCTTACGAGGGATTTGGAGAGTTGAACGCGGGTCCTGAGGCTTTTCAGGCATGCACCTTAACCACTAAGCCATCTTTCCAGCCCTCAATATTATCTTAAGTAGTTAATTAATTTATTGCTCACCTATGAAAACCCTAGTGGATACAATGTTAGATATTAGAATTGCAACCTTTTAAAGAAACTCTTTAGAGAAAATTGGGTCAGAATCCCTCACTGGTAGCATCAGATCCAAAGAGCCAAATACGTCGCTTTACACTACTTATAAATAGTGGTGACAGAGCTAGGACGAAGACCTGATGTGTGTGCTGTGCTTTCCGTGGAAAATTGCATCACACTTGCTCTGTACATGGCAAGAGGGCAGAGCCACATCTGTCTCAGTTCTTCATTCAACAGCCATTCACTGAGCATCTGCCAAGTGCCAGGCCCTGCTCCAGCTCCAGAAGACACACGAAGGGCTGCTCACTGGGTACTCATCTCCCAGGGTGTTCCCGTGCGTTCTGTCTCGTTGACCACTTGCCCGCACTTCTCCAGCCTGGGACCTAGTGTATGCTTCATGAAGTTTAACTGCTAAGTGATCCCCTGTATTTGTAGGGTTGCCAGTGAATAAATTTCGCAGTTTGTGAAGTTTATAATTTGTCACTTGAAGGCTATTGTAACGGGTGATGCTCCCTGTGTTCTGCTTGTGCTGTGCAGTTGCAGCTCCTTCCCAGTTGATGCCCCAGAGACCTCACTCTTAGGTTTGCCATGATCTGCAGCCCTAAATCCCCCTGTAGTCGTCAGCTTGTGACTCCAGTGCCCACTGTCTCTTTCGTCAGAGGCAAGGTCTTTCAGGGTCTAAGCAGTTGTTCCAGGGATGGAGATGGCCATGATCCCTGCAGCCACCTTACCCGCCCTGCTCAGAGCCTTAGGGAGGGGCCCTGCCCAGAGGACAGTGTGAGGCCCAGGTGAGCAGTCGTTGCTGGGGCTTGAGGAATGTGCAGGCCGCGTGATGCTGCTCACATCCAAGTGCCCCTCAGAGCCTCCTTCCAGACTGCCTTGACCTCCTGATTTTATAAGCTGCCACTCTAAGAACAGGTATACATAGTGTATGCCTTGCTAGTTCTACAGCGAAACCTTTCAGCCAATTGTTTTATGACTCTGAGATAGAAGAGTTGATGAGTCCTATTAGAAGCTGAGGGGAGAGGTGGCCACTTTCATTTCATTCTTTTCATCAGGTTGCAGAGATGGGGTGACATCACTCTGAGAACTAGCCTAGCTCTTGCTTACATCAGTGAGATGGGGGTTTGCTTCAGTCCTGAGATGTCTGTTCGGCTTTTGAAATGCATATTGAGCTTGCTTTTCATAGTCCAGGCTGTGTGACTAAAACAAGAAAGAAAATGAAAAGAAAAGAAATGATAGGAAGAGGCCTGGAGCCTAATTCCTGTATGCTTAAATCTTCAAATTTGGCAAAGGGTCTTACAAGTAATTACTTAGAAAGGTCTATGGAAAAATCATTTCGATAAAAATATCTATGAAACTTCAAGAGAAGTTTTCTTTTCTTTTTCTCTTTGTATTTCCCCTCCACTGAAGGAAAAAGAAATCAATAAACCAGATTCACTTGTGTGCTTTAAAAACCTTCCCTCTTCTTTTCCGGATACTCAGGTAAACTTCCATAAGCAGGGAGGCTCCATCTCCCTGCATTATTCTGGTTACATCCTGCCTTCTTTCCTGCTTTCTTTCTGACTTGTGTTTAGATCCCTGATTGTGAAACTCATATGTTCATCCTTTGAAAGGACCTAAGGTATATGGTTTGAGGGTATTTGCTGCAACTAAATGTACTTTGATTACAGTGTACATCTGAATTTGAGTCCCTGCTTATACCCTTGTTGCCAACAGAAAACTATTCCGTATCATTCTGTAGTCCAGCTGCCTCCTTGTGAGCTGTTTTCCTGGCCGGCAGCGTAATGATGCTGCCATTTTTTCCGTCATTACCTGGTCTTGTGTGCCAGCGGCCGGGTGGGTGGGAGGGAGGGCGGGAGGGAGGCACAGACACTAGTTGGAGGAAGTCGCCCTTTAATGAGCTGCACAAAGGAGGCTGGGTAATTAGAGCAGTTCAGAACCTTGGAGCAGGCCTTTGTGGGTGATTTGCACATTAGTGAGGCATTGCTATGGGAGGTTTGCTGCAAGACTGTTGTTCCTCTGAGGACACAAAGGGCAGAAGTCACGAAAGAGCACCCCTATTAAGATAATTAGCTCATTGAGGATGTTTCACTGGACAGTCATTTCTTAGGTGAAGCCACAGCCTCCTCTTGCTGCTTTGTCCTAGAAATCAGGTTATTGTATGTTCTTGGGGTCAAGTGTCTACCTTTGCAAATTGTGGTGTGCAAGCTAAAGTAATTCACATAATTTACAGAAGCATATATGCATACATATATGTCACACTGGGACATTTAAATGATCAAGTGTGTAATGACAGAGGGTTAACAGGTGTCCAGATTATATGTCAGCACATGTGGGATTTAAGCTTAGATAGGAAAATCAGCAAGAATTCTCAATTTAGTCCATTACTTAAATTTAACTAAAGCAGAGTATGAGTGTGAGTCCTGGATGCATTAGATTCCCCTAGGCACATTAGAACCACAACTTGGAACTCTAATACACTAAAGACATTTTAGATGATATTTTTATGTGTGTGTGCATGTTCATATGTGTGTGGGCATGTGTGGGCACATTCACATGGAGGCAGAGGTGGACATCAGGTGTCTTAGTCACTCTCTGCCTGCAGAGTCTAACCACCCAGGTCCAGTTCCCCAGTGTCCACATAAAGCCAGATGTACAAAGTGGTGCATGTTGTCTAGAGTTCGTTTGCAGTGGCTGGAGGTTCTGGCATGCTCATTCATCTCTCTTTCTCTCTCTGTCTCTCTCTCATGTGTGTGATATATAAAATCTCAAATAAATAAAATAGTTTTAAAAAACAAATGTAGGGTCTGCCTGTATTTCAGCATTCAGGAGGCAGAGGCAGAGGCAGGAGGAGTGCTGCAATTTCAAGGCTAGCTGGACTGACATAGCAAATTCCAGGCCAGCCAGGGCTATATTGTGAGCCTTTGTCTCAAAAACAAAACATAGCATAACAAAACCAAAAGTTGTATTTTATGGCCATAGAAATGGTCCTTGGCATTGTAAAACATCGGAAGTTATAAAGAACTATTTCTTTTGTTTTGGTCTGGTTTTTTGAGGTAGGGTCTCACTCTAGGCCAGGTTGATCTAGAATTCACCATGGACGCTTCCCATTTCGGGGCATATGTGTCTGCACTGCCATGTTGAACGGCCGCATGACATTCTTCAGTATACACATCCCTGGAATCGGAGCCCACTGCCTAGAGGACACTGAAGGAGCATCCTGCTTTGTGGTCTATAGTGTGGCTGTGGACATTCTTCCTGTGGTGTGAACCCTGGAAGTGGAATTCACTTTCTACCGAGGAAGCTGTCTTTACGTGTCCTGATCCCTTCCAAAGGAAGGGAGAAGAGAGTCTGATGTGGACTAGCTAGCACATTGGTTTGGGACACGGGCTGTAGGAGGAGTTAAATGTGTGTACACTCATTTCTCAGCTTTTCACAGGGGACAGCTTACTGTCATATCATAGCTTTCATAACTAACAGAAAACAGCCAGGCCTGGTGAGCACTGGAGAGGTAGCATTGTATGGGCTACTGCTGTCCTGCTCAGAAGGCTTGTCTTAGCCGACTGCAGATACCTCAGTGGCAGAAACCAGCTTAGCATCATTGACCTTCTTGCTCCGATTGTCATAGTGGGGTAGATGCTTATCAAATAATGGGGACTGCTTAGGTCAGTTGGAGGCATTCAACAATGAGAAATCTAAGACTGGCTGAAAATGGCCAGTGGTTCAGATTTCTGGGATTCTTTTAAGACAGTATATAGGCAGATGTTTTCCATTTTAAAGAGAAAGGTCTAGAAATGTGTTCGTAACTGGTTCAAGCTGCATATTTTTAAAACTGGAGCAAGTGGTTTGTTCTGTTTCTCTATTTTGCTTCCTTAGATGGTCCCTTTACTTTTCTGGGCCTGTTTGATAATGCAATTGAAAATAAGTGATGGTAGAATTTCTTATAGCACATTCTCCCTTCCTGTGTGCGGGCCTTTGTTTCTGTCCCTCTGACACAAGCTGCTTGGGTTTCAGGTGCCACTACTGCAAGTCATCGTGCCACGTGTCTTCCCTCCGCATCCCCTACGCCTGCAAGCTGCTCTTCCAGGAGCTGCAGTCCATGAACATCATCCCCAGGTTGAAGCTCGCCAAGTACAACGAGTAAGGACAGAAGGGCAGCGTGACGCTGTGCTCCCGAGATTCACGCCTGCAGCTCTGTTGCCTCAAACATGACACTGACGAGAGAAGCTTTATGTTCTGAAGACTGACTAGACAACCTTGACCCCTGAGCCTCGAGCCCCGAAGTGCCGACGGCAGGGACTGCGGTGCAGTGTGATTCACAAGTGGACATGAGCTGAAGAGTAAATAAACTAATTTATTTGTGTTGAATTGTTTTGTTTTGAGTCATGGTCTCACTTTAGCCCAGGCCTAATGTGGCCTTAAACTCGTAGTAATCCTCCTACCTTAGCCTCCCAGGTGCAGGAATAACAGCGTGAACTACCATAAACAAGGCTGGCTTATTTATGCTCTTTATCTTGCGTTGTACCCATCAGGAAGCCCTTTCTCGTTGAAAGAAATGTCTGGGCTTAGGTTCCCTGTGATGTCTTCTGATTGACAGGACTGCAGGTTCTCAGAGACTTGCCTTGGTTGAGGTGGCTGCACTGTGGAGGAGCGAGACCGAGGAGGGGGGAAGGCAGACGGTGCGTTCTGGCTGCCTCTCTCTGCTGTGTCGAGGGACGTCTTTCCCTAGCAGTTAGATCCTGTCTTTGTACACCCAAATTTGTGATTTTAAACTCAGTGAGCTGTGATAAATATAGTCCTACCTTGTTAAGCAAGTGTTATGAACTAAACTGAACTATTTTGAACCTCCAAAATCATATCATAAATGGAAAAGCCATTAAATATCTGACTAGAACTCCAAGGATACTTGGTCATTTTCCGTCCCTCCTGTTCCTACTAGTGTGCTAGTTGTCTGTTCTCTCCTTTTTAATCGGACAGCTTTCCTTGCCCATTTTGAATATGTTCTTAATTGCTGTGCCCTGAAGCTGGACAGACGTTGTGCTAAGGATTGTTCATAAAAAGAAAAGAAGAAGAACAAAAAGCGTTGAGTGGGTTTGGAGAGAAGAGTTAACAGCTAACGTGTTTGCCTGCAAAGTCTCAGGACCCAGTTTCTGTTCCCCAGGACCCACATAAGCCACATCCACAAGGTGGCACATGTGTCTGGAGTTTGTTTCCAGTGGCTGGTATGCCCGTTCTCTATCTGCCTCTTTCTCTCAAACAAATAAAATTTTTAAAGAAATAAATAAATGAAAGCATTGAATAATGGTCTGGTGCTGCCTTCCTAGCATGTCCTATTGGAAATGTTCACAGAACAGTCATAGGTATTACATGCCAACAGCAATCAAGCGCTGATGTCAAAGCGAGGCTGGGGAGCTGGGCATCATGGAGTTAAACATGCTCCAGGGCTTTGCAGATCTGTGGTCTCCTCAAGCTAGTACGGATGCTCCAGGGAGCCACACCGGTCATGGGCTTGAGGACTCAGCCCTTCTTCATCATCTGTCTTCACAGTGAAGGCATACAAGTCAGAACAACTGCCCGGTGTGGAGAACGCAGAGTGCCCTGCGGGTGGACAGGCCTTTCCAGCCATGGCTTCAGGGCCTCCACTGACCCTGCGGGAGCAGAGAGTCTGAGCATCGCACCTTTCCTGTGCTGTTGTTTCTTCCTTCAGATACAGCTCTTACTGATGGCACCTCAAGATTACTGGACTAGGTCATACGTATGACTGCGCTGTATATTTTGTGAGCTATCAAAGGACTTTTACAGGGTCATCTTGACTACCTCATGCTGTATGACAACTGCATCTGTCAACTCCATTCAAGTTGCAATCACCCTGAAGTGTGTGGCCTGACGTGCCAGTGAGCACTCCGGTTGCAAAGAGTTAGGCAGTGTGCTGCTGAGTTCCGGCACCAGGGCACACATGCTCATCGTTCAGTCTGAGGCACTGTACTAAGGACAGAAAGTAGGACGTGACTTCTGCCTGAAAGGGCACAGGATCCAGTGGTCATGTCATGGTGCCCTGTAAGCAAGTTGCAGAACACGAGCCTGTGACCAGGGCTGGGATTACCCTCATGGGTACGGTAGGAGTGCCCTGACACACTAGGCATCTGGAAGCACTCCATGTGGGTGATTAGCCCCTCCATACAGCGAAAGAAGCCAAGGGACTCCCCAACAGCACACCACACAACGGGTGTGGCAAGAGCGCCAGGGTCTGCTTCCTCTCTTGGGGGACTCTGGTTTGATCCATGATTCTAACTTCCAGTCACCAAAAGAGATGTTTTTAGTATCTGTAAATTCAGGTGCCACTGAGTGGTTGTATTTTCTGTAGATACAATGTTTTATTTTTTTTCTGAAAACAATTCTCAGCCATTCTGATCATTTGGAAAGGAGTCATCTATTATTTAACAAAGGAAATTTTAAGTTCTCCCAAGTTTTCAAGAGTTAGAAGGTACTGGATGCAAACAGACATTTTTAGGAGGAAAACATCCGTGGGATTATTTTTACTGCTGAATAAATGCTGCTTTGAGTAGTTGCTTGTGTCTCTGTGAAGTACGTAGATTAAAAAGAAGTCTGGTGGCTAGGGGGATGGCTGTGTGGGGAAAGCGCTTACCACGCAAACGTGAGGACCTGGGTTTAGATCCCCAGTGCTGGGCCTAGTGATGCTCACCTGTATGCTCAGCTCTGGGAGGTAGAAACAGTCCCTGGGGCTGTCTGGCTAGCTAGTTTAGCCGGCTTGGTGAGTTCCAGGTTCAGTAGGGAACCCTATCAAAGAACAAGGGAGAGAGTGTCTGAGGAAGATACTTGACATCCACCTCTGGCCTCCACACACAAACATAAGAAAATGAAGCCTCAAGGGCTGAGATTGTAGCCTGAGTAGAGCACTTGCCTAGGATCCTAAGATCCCTAGTCCTATGCCGGGTGCTTCTCCACCCCACCCCCAGGACTTAAAACCACAGAGCCCTAGGAAGATGGCTCACTGGTTAAAAGCGCTCACTGCACAAGCCTGATGACCCGAGTTCAGATCCTCAGACCCCTACATAAAACGGAACAGAGGGGCTCACGCTTGTAATCCCAGTGCATCTGTGACAATGAACACTTGCAAAATGTTCTTCTCTGAAGGCTCTTGCCAGGCTGGAAGTGGCACCTTTGTGCAACTTAAGTCCCTCAAAGACACTGTGACTGTGACGGGAGCTTTGGCAGCATCAGAGAGCTGAAAAGGATACAAGCCGCACACTCGAGAGTCGCCGAGGTACCCAGCTGTAGAGCCGAGAACCCAAGCAGAAAGCAAATGCACTGAGGGGCCCCCGGTGAAGGCTCTCTGTCGCTGTCAGCACCTTACCGCCACTCTGGGGTTGTTCTGCGGTGCATACTCGGCACAGCAGGGTGCCTCATCTTACAAGGACACCTACTGGGTAGGGGGCTGCTTGTTGGCTTCGGTTCCTTAAAGGCCCTGTTCTCGAATATATCACGCTGCAGGTTAGGGCCTCAACACAGTCCCTGGTATCCCCGAGAACACTGGAGACCATTTTGTGACAGCACAAACGGAACTGTGAGCAGTAGCCGTTGAAGCTCTGTGTGACCTGGGGATTCCCTCCCTAGAGGTGCGTTCAGTCCATGTGGACAGAAGTGTTTATAGCAGCACTGGTATAGCCTGTAGCTGTGCAGAACCTCTGACCGTTAACAACAGAATAAGTCACAATAACAATGCACTGGAATGCTGGGTGGTGATGAAAACAAATTGCTACTGCATGTAATAACCTCACAAATGTAGCATTGAGAAAACCCAGAAGAATACATACTCTGTTGGTTCATGGTTTGTTGTTGTTGTTGTTGTTTGTTTGCTTGTCTGTTTTTGAGGTAGGGTCTCTAGTCCAGGCTGATCTGGAATTCATTCAGTAGTCTCAGGGTGGCCTTGAGCACTCGGCGATCCTCCTACCTCTGCTTCCCGAGTGCTGGGATGAAAGGCGTGCGCCACTGAGCCTGGCTTTAGTGGTTCTTTTTCAGTTCACAAATAGACAAAATTAATCTATAAAATTAGCCACAACAGCTCCATGGGTTCAGTAGGTAGTGGATGGATAGAAGAAGGGGTATTTGTAGGGTATTTTCTTTTAACCTGAGGATTGTTTACATGGTTTGTTTGCTTTATAAAAATTGATTATATACTCAGGATATTTTACATTTTGGGATATATATTAATTTAAAAAAACCAGCAGGTAACTAAGCAGTTAAGAATGCAGGCTCAACCTCTTCATACATACATTGCCTTGTGTATAATGCCTTGCTCCTTTAATTTTCCCATCTTCTGAATAGATGAATAGCTGTACCAAGCTTGAGGCTCTTCTTAAGATTACATGTAAAATTGTGCATGAAGACATGGTGGTTTGAATATAAAATACCCCCCGCCCCCCCGCATAGACTCAGGTGCTTGAATACTTAGTGCCCAGTTGGTGGCGCTGTTTGGAATCTAGGAGTGGAGCCTTGATGGAGGAAGTGTGTCACTGGGGGTGGGCCTTGAGGTTTTATACCCAGACTTGTTTGTTGTTGGTATTTCTCAATCTCTCTCTTTCTCTCTCTCCCCTTCCCTTCTCCTCCCTGCTGATGTGACGACACCAGCTGTCTGCTCCTGCCGTGCTTTCCCCACCATGAGAGACTTCCCCTGGAACTGTAAGCAAAACTTAAACCTTTTCCTTCCATAAGTTGCATCTGGTTGGGTATTTTGTCCCAGCAATGGAAAAGTAACTGATACAAAAAAAAAAATGTCTTAGCCCAGTGCTGGCACAAAACAGCATTGATAATTGTGTGTGATTCTTTTCACTGATAGCAGTAACAGCCCCTACCCCACCCCATTCGTACACTTTAGCTGTACTGTCAGGACCGGCCATCTCAAATAGCATATCAAGCCAGAATTAGAACAGGCAGCCCCACTTCCTTTGGATGGGGACCAAGCACAGCAACCACAGGGTTTCTGCCTCCAGTCTGGGAGAATGTGCTGTTTAACAGCCAGGGGAGGAAGGAGAGTGGTGGAGTTAGAGCATACACCTCCTGGGAACAACTGCTTACCACTGGCATCAAAGGGCAGTTGTCGGTACAGGAGTCCCAACACAGTTTCACACGGCCCACAGAACCAGCTCTCAAATGCTCCCATGTGGGGAGTCAAGCAAAAGGTGTTTTCAAACAGACTCTGATTGGGTGCTACAGAATGGGATAGCTTTCAGCTGCTTTGGAACACTGTTGGCTGATGCCTTTATTTGTCATAATGAGTCACACGAGCAAATGTGTTAGGGCGAGTGGCTGGGCCCAACCGTGCTCAGCCCCCTGAGAGAGAGAAGCCAGCGTCAGACCTATGAGTAATTCCGCTGTGAAACGGATGGTCAGAGAAGCGACTGTAAAAATAGCACCTCTTTACTGTCCATATTTACTCCATATGTGTCCTGCAAACACTGTATTTCATTTGATGATTGCAAGTTGGATTTTTACTACACCAGCTCCCAAGGCCAAGACTGATGAGAAATTCAAGTTGCACTTTAAAGAGGTTGTTTTAAGGGGAAAAAAAAGTGTGGGGGGAGTGCAATAACTGGCAGTCTAGAAGTGTATTCTGTTTGTCACCAAAACCAAGCCACCAATTTGATTTCAGACACAGGCTTCAATTAAGAGATTTGTTTCAGCAAATCAAGTTTGACTCAGGAGACCACAGCAGAAAATTTTAGAACGACCTGAAACTTAGACTTTCAACTGGAGTTTAAGAACTCATACCATGGCCAAAGGAGCAAAGCTTTTCAAGTCCACATGACAGCTGCAGCCAGTGTTAAGCATGGTTTACTCCTAGGCCTCCACGTCAGTGGAAGCAAGGCGGGTTGTGAATGAATTCAAGCAGACGGAGGTTCTCAAATCCTTTGCATTGGATGCTGGTATGGTGTTTGCTCTTGCACGCTTAGCAGAAGCTGAGGGGCAGTTCGGGGACGTCGCCATGTTTTGTAATGACTTTGGTGAACACTGTAGCTTAAGAAGCTAGAATAATACCCCTCATGGTTAAGTGATGAGCTTGGGAAAGGTGAGGCAGCTTGACCCATTGAAGATGAGACCAGTGTTTCCAGCTGCTTAAACCTAGAGACTGCAAAACTGTGACCCTCCGGGGCATTCCAAGGACACCCAAAATTCGAAATCCAGATGCAAGAAGAGCTGTGCATCCCATCTTCCCACCGAGTGAGCCTTTGGATCTTTAGGGGTGCCCAAGCACGCTCTCATCTTGGGAACCAGCTCCCCATACCTCCTGTTTGCTGGGCAGGATGACTTCCCCTTAAGCCTCACGTTCTCTTGGCCCACATTTCCTCAGGGCTCTCTGGACCTCACATGACACTCTCCCAGCTGCCCGAGCCCTGGAAGGTAGTATGCAGTGAATGCCGGCGTGGGAGCCAGATTTACAAGGACGCAACTGACTGCTCAGAAGGCCATAGCTCCTGTCCCCATCTTAGCTAATCCTCTCAGTCCCCTGCCAAAGTCCTCACGGGCTATGACATTGCCACGCCTCCTCAAGCAATGCACTGGGTCAGCACAGGTGGGGCTTCTCCTGGGCCACAGGGAGAATCTGATGCCAGAGTTTCTCAACTCTTCTCCTGTGAGCCTGCAAGAGCCTGGGAGCCCCCAGTACCTGGCTGACCCAGGTGTGATCCTGAAGGGCTTGGGGAAAGCATGCGGAGCGGACAGAAAGGACCTTGTTTCTCCACCGATGAGCCGAACCTCCTTGTTTTCCTCAACTGTTCAAGAGAGTAAACCCTCCCTACCTGCTTCATCCATCCCAGGTTTATAAAGGGGTAAAATACCGTCCATTGGCTTGCTGGGTCACAGCAGCTCCTGCCCTGTGCTAAACAATCAAGATTAGCTTTTCTCTCTCCCTTTTAAAAGTGTTTATTTATTTGGGTGTGGGTGATCGCGCAATGTCGCTTGTGTGGAGGACAACTTTGAGGTATCTGTGTTCCGCCTTCTTCACAACAGTGCTTCCGGCTCCTGCTAACCAACTGTCAGATGGCAAAGGAAAGTCAGACTAGCTGGCCTGCAAACTTGAGATTCTCCTGGCTCCACCTCGGTAGGCACCCTGGGATCCCAAATGCAGGCACTGCTTTGCAATCGGCTTTACTTGGGTGCTGGGGAATTTAACCAAGCTCACAGACTTTGTAAGCAAGTGCCTTTACGTGTTGAGCCATCTCCACAGCCCCAAGCTTTCCTCTCTTTATATATAGTCAACATTCCAGCTAAACCAGAGTTTATCCACACAGGAACCACTGACATTTGGGGTTGGGTAATGCTTTGTTGGGGGACCCAAGATCCTCCGCCACTGTAGGATGGGTAGCAGCATAGCTCACCTGTATCCACTAGATGCCAGAAGCAACTTCCTTTATCAATCAGAAATGGCCCCAGGCATTGCCAAATAAACCCTGAGACAAAATCATCCCCAGATAGCCGGGTTTTGGAAAACAAAACAGTGTTCAGAACAGAATCAAGTTGATGACAAATGTGAATAAAAGTGGGAATGAGCCGGGCGTGGTGGCGCACGCCTTTAGTCCCAGTACTTGGGAGGCAGAGGTAGGAGGATCACTGTGAGTTCGAGGCCACCCTGAGAATTCCAGGCCAGCCTGGGCTAGAGTGAGACCCTACCTCGAAAACAACAACAACAAAATCATCCTCAGATTAATCCTCTGATCTAGACAATGTTATGAAAATGGTTTAGATTGAACAGCAATTAAGAACAATGTCCAAATTGCAGTTATGCACGTTTGTCATCAAGAAACTGACAGCTGATCTGCTCCTGGAAATTGACTGCTAGGAAATGTTAACTGAACTCAGACCTTTGACTTCAGTGGGCCGTGGGTGATAGCATCCGATAGAGCATGCCCATCATAAGCTGGCTATTCTATAATTTTCATTCCTATTGTCCTTTTGTACAGCTGCTCAAGGTACAGACATAAAAAGAGCATTAGCTATTATTTTCATTTTTTTTTTAATTTTTGAGGTAGGGTCTCGCTGAAGCCCAGGCTGGCCTGGAATTCACTATTAGTCTCAGACTAGCCTAGAACTCACGGCGATCCTCCTACCTCTGCCTCCCGAGTACTGGGATTAAAGGCGTGCACCACCACACCCGGCTCATTTCCACTTTTATTTTTTATTATTATTATTATTTTTTGGTTTTCCAAGGTAGGGTTTCACTGTAGCCCAGGCTTTCCTGGAATTCACTCTGTAGTCTCAGGGTGGCCTTGAACTCACGGCAATCCTCCTACCTCTGCCTCCCGAGTACTGGGATTAAAGGCGTGCGCCACCACGCCCGGCTCATTTCCACTTTTATTCACATTTGTCATCAACTTGATTTTGTTCTGAACACTTTGTTTTGTTTTCCAAAGACACAGAGGTGATCTTCTTTTACCCAATCAGCCCTTGGCCTCGCATCTGCCTGCCTGCCATGTAGCAGGGATTGCTCAGCCCCTGGCCTGCCCTAAAGCTAGAAACTTTGTCTTCCCCTTGAATGGCCCCATGGGAGTAAGCAGGGGCACAGTCAGCATGTCATCACTGCTACAAAAAATACGTATGCAACCTAAGAGGAAGAAGACTTTAGTTTGGCTCACAGTTTCTGAGCTTTCTTGTCCATCACAGGGGGCGGGCACAGCGACGTCCAGGCCAGGTCTTCCGCCTTGGTTTAATCACTTCTGGTGTGTTCTTGATTAATGATCCTTGGTACTTCTCAATCCAACCAAGTTGACAATCAAGATTAACCATCACAGTCTCCCAAGCAAACTGAAGGACAACTTGCCCTTTAAGATGACAACAGGGGGGCTGGGTCCCCGAAGCAGAAATCGCGAGTTTCTGGAAATTTTCCCTCCAGTTGTTCAGAGTTTTGCATGTCCCATTTAGGTCTACAGTCTGCCAGTACTTGAAGTACAGAAATGTGTGTCCAGCAAATGAAGCAGGAGGCTGTGTATGATTAGTACCAGGTCTGTCTGAAGGGAGGGTTATTCTAATTGCCTTAGGCTCTGTCAGATAGTACAAAAACCTAGGGGCAAAGTATCCGTAGGTGTTATGAGACAAGCTTAGTTCTCACAGTAAAGATCTTACAGGACCTTTTAAATAAGGAATGCTGAATACACACGTGTGTGCTTCCACTCCCTATCTGGGTTTCCCTGATAGCTCCCTGATCACTCAAGGCTGTCTTCCTTGATAAACATGAACTTGCCTTCATCTTGAGATGGCCAGACCCTACCTGCTGCGAGAGAGGAACATGCCAGAGTCAGGAGCAGGGTGTCAGCCAGCAGAGTACTCACCTAATCCTGGCTCCATAACCCCCTCATTAGCTTACGTTATAATCTTGGGCAAATTCTTTTGCCTCAGTTTTCTTGTCTACAGAAATGAAGTAATAATAGTAGTTATTCAGGGCTAATTGAATTAATTCTTATAATCCACCTAATAAGTGCTCAATCATTATCAGTTATTTTTATAACTCAATGGAAGCGACTTCCTTAAGAAACCTATTTGCCAGTCCTAAAATTAAGTTGAGCTCAGCTTACGTTCTCCTCAATGGAACAGCCAGAATTTCCATCCGTGGAGTGAATAGTTTCAATTTTTGTTCAAAAGCTCTCAAATGTGAGCCTTTAAGTTATAATGAAGACTGGATCAAAACTGACTGAAAGGAAAGCCATTTCCACTGTCAGAAACAAAACAGCTCGGAGTAGTTTCCTCATAGTGGGGTAGGAGTACTGTCTTCACAAGAGCAAGAAGTTTAAGGTGTGCCAGGCGTTTTAATCTCAGCACTTGGGAGGCAGAAGTAGGAGGATCTCTGTGAGTTCAAGACCACCCTGAGACTGCATAGTGAATTCTAGGTCAGCCTGGGCTACAGTAAGACCCTGCCTCGGGAAAAAAAAAAAAAAAAAAAAAAAAGACGTACACATGGCCTTACAAGTGCTCGCCTCCCCACCACTACATGGTCCCAGATTGCATAAATATATGTATGTGTGTATATTCAGCATGAACGTCCCCCCACACAAGAATCTGATGACCTGCATAAGAAAGAATTTGTGTGTGAAGGAATCTTTGGCTTTTGTGCAAAGGAAACAGTCTCCCCTAGAAAAATGCAGGCCTTACACATTTAGCAGATCCTCGTGTCCATGAAAACAGTCACTGGCAATTAGGCAACTGCCCGAAGATCAGAAGCTAGAGCTCACACATGAAACACGGGGTGCAGAGAGATCACCGCCTTCTATCTCTGAGTTATGGGCGGCCGGGCTCGCCTCCCCCTGTGCCCAATCTGCTCTGAGCTTTTCCTGCTGCAGATGGAGGCCCCAGGGACTTTTACACACCCCAGTTTTCGTGCAGCTTACTGATCCCTTTTTCACATGAATGAAAAACGCCTTTGATTTAGAAGACTCCCGTCTGTTTTGTGTAACACTTAATGATATGCCAGAGTCGTTCTGTACCTTAAAGGAGGTCTTGCACTGGGTTATTAAAATCAGCCCTTCTGTGAAGAGTCACTTTGCTCACTTACAGGATAACCGTCCTGCCTCTCTTAATGGTGCTCATCTCGTTAAACCTGGATTAGGGAGCAAAGCAGGGAGCAGACCAGCAGCTGGAGTCCTGCCAGAGCTTATGGATGACTTGGGTCCAGTTTCTTCAAAGAAACTATCTAGCCATCTTATCTTATATAGCGATCAGCTGGTCTGGAGCCACCGAAGCCTTCCAGCCTTCTCTTGTTTGGAAGCTTGCTTCCTATCATTCATTCCATTTTGAACCATGCCAAGACCTTGCTCCAGCCCTTGTACCACTGGTTCCATTTCATTTGTTCAGTGGATTCAACAGGTTGCCTCAATGTCCATGAAGTTTCCCATCTCTGGAGGCATGTAAGGAAAAGTGAGGGCTGGAGAGATGGCTTAGTGGTCAAGGTGCTTGCCTGCGAAGCCTAAGGACCCACGTTGGACTCTCCAGATCCCACGTAAGCCAGACGCACAAAAGTGAGGCAAGCGCAAGGTCACACATGCCCACTAGGTGGCGCAAGCATCTGGAGTTTGATTTCAGTGGCTGAGGCCCTGGCTCACCAATTCTCTCACCCCTCACTCATGTAAAGAAATGAAAAAGTGAAATTTATAGCTGCTCAACTAGCCAGCATCCTACTTCTTGTAGATAGGGGGCGCTGTACCAGGCCCTGGGGCTGCGTAATGAATCACGGGATGTGCTTAGTTGGGCCCAGCTGCCTCAGCACTGGGAAAGAAGATGGAACCGCTGCAGGGGAAAGGAGGCTTTGGTTCACGTGTGTAACCACGGTACGTTCAAGTCCACACTCAGCGTTAGAAAATAAAAAGGGTGCGGGAGCTTGTGGCGAGGAAGCAGAGAGTGATGAAGGGCTGCTTTCGGCCAGCTCTCTCCTGTTTACACTGTCCAGGACCCCAGCCTGTGGAATAGTGTCACCCACAGTTAAGGTGGGTCTTCCCACCTCAATTAGCCTCATCTAGATAATTCCCCGCCCGCCTGCCCAGAGGGTCATTTCCTAGGCGCTTTCCAGCCGACAGTCAGCATAAAACAAGCTTCACTCTCAGCAGCGTCCCATGGCCGTGAGTCTTCCCGTGCTTATCTCAGTACCAGCATCCCTGCTGTTGAGTGAATCACTAAAATAAAGAGTCTGCATGGGTTTTAAATTACGTGTGGTGTGTGTGCGCATGCACACACTCACGCCTCCTTATAAACCCAGACCTGAAGGGATTATCCCATTGAATATTCACCCAAAGAAAGAGTCAACCATTCCCATGTTCAGTGGTACAATGTCGTCAAGGTTGACTTTTTTTTTTTTTTTTTTTTTTTTTTTTTTTGAGTCTCACTCTAGCCTAGGCTGACCTGGAATTAACTATGTATTCTCAGGGTGGCCTTGAACTCACGGCGATCCTCCTACCTCTGCCTCCCGAGTACTGGGATTAAAGGTGTGCCCCACCACACCAGGCTTAAGGATGACTTTTAAAAAATATATTTATTTATTTGCAAGGGGGGAGAGATAGAGAGAATTGGCACGCCAAGGCCTCTAGCCACTGCAAACCTAACTCCAGATGCATGTGCCACTTTGTACATCCAGCTTTACGTGGGTACTGGGGAATTGAACTCACATCATTAGACTTTGCAGGCAAGCACTTTAACCACTCAGCAACCTCTTTTGTAAATTTAATTTTTATACATACATACATATATATATGTATATATGTATATGTATCTGTATCTGTGTGTGTATATATATATATATTTCATTTGGATCACATGTATTCCACATTACCCTCCCTTACCCCCCTCAGTCCCCCCACAGCACTCCTTCCCTGTCATTAGCACACCAGGAAGGTGAGTGACCTCCCAAGCCCTTCCCCTATCCATAACAGAATGCTGACTGGCCCCATCATGCATAGGTCTTATGAGGACACTCACAGCTCCTATGAGTTCATGAGTGTGCAATGGCCTTGTCATATCTAGGTGACAGAGCTCTGCAGTGCTTCCCCCCGTCCTCCAGCTCTTAAATTCTTTCTCTTTTATCTTCTGTGCCATTCCCTGAACCTTGGAGCGGCGGGGTAGCTGTCCCGTATCGGGCTGAGCACTCATCGGTCACTTATTTGTAGCACAGTGACCAGTTGTGTGTCAGCTTCCTCTCATGTCTGAGCAATGTCTGGCTGGAGATAAGATCAGAGCTGCTCTGTGAGAATAAAGAAATATTTAGGGGGCAGTTTAACGATACAGTAACAGTAGATTCTTTTATAGGCCTAAAGTCTTCCCAGCTATGAGTCCCTGCCTATGGAGTGGTCCTCTAATAACAGCCACACCTATGTTGCCTGATGGCTCACTATTGCATAATACAAGATTCGCTGCTGGGTGATATTATTGGTGACTTTTTCCTACTAGTAATCTACATAGCACTGTCCAGAACTGTGAAAATAGCCATCAGGAAGGAAGCTTCCACGTCAGCTCCCACTTGATTTCTCTATGGCCTACAACCGATGGGTGCTGAACCTTCAGCAATAGGGTCTTATCTTTCAGTTCTGGTGAGCAGCCAAGAACCATTAACAACAGCCTGTATTATTGGTGGTGGGGGGCTCAGAGGCTTCCCAACCAACAGCTCACAGGAGGTATGCCATGTTTGGCACTGGTATTCTGTTTGATAAACCATGGCAAGGATTACTTGGACTCTATGGGATTTTCACTGTAAATGCTGACCTCGTAGAAACGGGCAGTGAGATTCTTCTCTATGGAGAAGGTGCCTGTGGCATCAGAGAACGTTCTCAAGCAGCCAGGCATTTCTCAGTGGAGGTGATCTCCAAAGCTGACTCTGAAGGATGGGTGGACATTAATCTCTAGTGGGATTGGCGGCGAGGAGGACTGGTAGAGAGAGTAAAGAAATAGAGGTCATTGGACTTTGTGGGAGGTGAAGGATGAGACTCGAGCTTGAAGTTACAGGTTGGATAGCCAAGAGGACGGTGAACCTCAGTGGCAACAAGCGACGGCCACAGAGCCAGTACTGGGCTGGGGTCCTTGGAGACACCTGAGTCAGGAGCCCATCTGAGGAGGTGAAAGGCAGAACTGCAGGCAGATCTGGAAGTCACTGGTGATGACGGGAATAAGTCTGCCCTCACTCTCTCTTTCCCTCTCTGTCTCTCTGTCTCTCTCTCACAGAGATGGCTGAATAATATTCTACTGTGTATGTACACATGTAAGCTGCGTTGAGTCTCTATCTTGTCGACTGCAAATAGCATTGCAGTAAACGTGTGAGTGCAGACATCTCTCCTGTGTACTAATTTCATTTCCCTTGAATATATATGCTCAGTAGTGGGATCCCTGGATCCTGTGAAGTACTAGTCCTATCTTTTTGAGGAAACTTTATTCTGTTTTCTATAATGGCTACACTAATCTATAGTTCCAGAGTCTATCAGAATTGCCCTTTCTCAAACATCCTTACCAATATTTAGTTTTTGTCTTTTGGGTAATAGCTATTCTGACTGTGGCATGACGATGTAGCACTGTGGTTCTGATGAATTTTCCCTGATAATCAGTGATGTTGAACATATTTACTATGTATTGGCTGTTGGTAGATCCTCTTTTAAAAATGCTTATTCATGTCACTGACCCATTTTTCAATCAGATTGTTTTGGGTTTTGTTTTGTTTTTTATTTATTGGTCTGAGTTCCTTATTGTTTTTTCAAATTAAATGCTCTTGGAATTAATGGTTTGCAAACATTTTTTTCCTATCTGTAGGTTGTATCTTCATTCTGCACACACATCTGGAGTTCAAGTGCAGTGGCTGGAGGCCCTGGTGCACCAATATTTTTTTCCTCTCTCTCTCTTTCTGTCATAAAAAAGGCCAGTCTGGTGGGCTTGCCTCAAAAAGGGAGGATTTAAAAATAAAAACAAGAACCTATTCAATAAAAAAGGGTTGGAGAGATGGCTTAGCAGTTAAGCGCTTACCTGTGAAGGACCCTGGATCAAGGATCGATTCCCAGGACCCACGTTAGCCAGGTACACAATGGGGTGCACGCATCTGGAGTTCATTTGCAGAATGATGTAAAAGAAAAGTGAAAATAACCTCAGGAAATGAAAAAAAATGAGTCCTCATTACTCAGTTTTAAAATGAAATAAGATGATTTTCCAAGAAAATGGGGATGCTTAATATTCATCTTAGAAAAGGGAGAGGGGCATGGGAAAGATGGCTCAGTGGCTAAGGCACTTGCATCCAAAGCCTAACTTACTATCCAAGTTCAATTCCTCGATACCCATGTAAAGCCAGATGCGCAGTGGCACATGCACGTGCAGTTTGTTTACAGCTGCTGGAGGCCCTGGTGTGCCCATTCTCTCTAACCCTCTGCCTCTCCTCTCTTCTCTCTCTCTCCTTACAAATAAATAAAACCAAAAAAGTGTTGTTGTTTTTTTTTCAAGAAAAGGGGGAGAAATCTGAGTAGACCAATTTATGGAAGAAATCATTTTAAAGAGTTAGTGAGGTATTTTCCACAAAAAGTCCAACAGTCTCCCTGTAATAGTTTAACATGTTTTTATGGAATATTAAAAAATAGCTGTGGGGGCT
Source organism: Dipus sagitta (assembly GCA_036346955.1). Classification (NCBI taxonomy): domain Eukaryota; kingdom Metazoa; phylum Chordata; class Mammalia; order Rodentia; family Dipodidae; genus Dipus; species Dipus sagitta. Next base: position 18,259,243 of record CM070777.1, on the reverse strand, counting down.
GCAAAGATGGCTCAGCAGTTAAGTAGCCTGCCTGCAATGTCTAACAATCCCATGGAAAGCCAGAAGTACAAAGTGGCACATGCATCTGGAGTTCATTTGCAGTGGCTAGAGGCCCTGGCACACCCATATTCATTGCCTTTCTCTCTTTCTGTGTTTCTGTCTCCCTGTTTCTCCCCCCTTGCAAATACTAAAATAGTTAAAAAAAAAAAAAAAAAAAGCTGTGGAAGGCTAGACGTGGTTGTGCATGCCTTTAAGCCCAGAACTCATGAGGCAGGGGTAGGAGGATCAATGTGAGTTCAAGAGTTCCAGGCTAGTCTGGGACCTCAGAGTAACCTAGGTCAACCTGGTCTCCCTCCACCCCCCCGCAAAAAAAATAGCTATGGAAGTTAATACATTGAGGTCTCCCTTTTCTCAAACTGATGGCAGTAATGAACTGAGCACACAAACACAAAATTAAACATAGCAAGGCTCAAAAACAAATGGAACATCTCAGTGAATGGGGGAACAGGAGAGAAACATGCAGTGGAAGTCTCAGCTGAAGAGACAAGCAAGCTAAGGGCTGAGCATTATTATCAGTTGGTAGGTATTTACCTAGCTTGCAAGAAAGCCCTGGGTTCAATCCTCAGTACCTCAGCAAACTTGGCATGATGACTCATGCCACCACTGAGGAGGTAAAGACAGGAGGGTCAGAAGCTTTTGCTAAGATAGCATGCTCAAAGCTCATCTCAAAACAAAGCAAAACACAGGAGGGAAAAAGAGAGGGGGAAGGGGAGGGAGGAAGGTTGAGATTGAAACTAGGGGACTCAGAGGTGGGCCTATAACTGGCAGCCTGTCTTCTCCTGGGTGACAGAGTCTAAATGATCCTGTGATGCAGGATTTGGGGATTCAGGAGGGGGTCTCCCAAACTTGTGAACCTCAACCTTGGGTCTTTATCCTGTTTTCACAAAGAACTGATAAAACAGACCCGAGAAGGATATATTATGAGTTATTCATTTTATTTAGGGAGAAATCATAATTCCTGAGGTTTATTTAGGGGAAATTGACATCTAAGAAAAGCCTGGGGCACCTATACACCACACACACACACACACACACACACACACACACACACACACACACGCATAGAATCTCTTCAAATAATAGATCAGAGAAGATTCCAGCGTGGTGGTGCACGCCTTTAATCCCACCACTTGGGAGGCAGAGATAAGAGGATCGCCATGAGTTCAAGGCCACCCTGAGACTACACAGTGAATTCCAGGTCATCCTGAGCTAGAGTGAGACCTACCTGGAAAAAAAAATAATAATATTAATAATAATGAAGGACTCAGAGATCAAAGATAAATCTTACATATCATCAAAGTGCGAGGGTACCCCCCAAAGCATGCATGACACAGAAGGCAAGAAGAAAAATATCCCAGCCAGGCTGGTCCTAGACAGGCTGGGAAGGTGGACAGACTGGCTGGACACTCAGGCCAGGTCACAAGACAAAAGGAAGAAAAGAGCCGAGCGAGCCAGGGCAAAGGAGTGGGACATGTGAGTAACCTCCTTTATATAGATCAAACATCCAATCAGAATGAGCCTTGTCATCGGGCTCAGGTGTGGAAGCAGAGACCTGATTGGTTCAGACTCAGGGGCTGACCCAGGCAGATCTGATTGGTTCGTGCACTCAGGGGCTGATCCAGAGACTGAGGAAACAGGAAGTTCTGTCACTGGCAGCCATCTTGGAGAGACAGGATCAGAGCGAGTATTAGTTTTGCCAACATAGGCAGAGAGACATTTCCTTGTTCCCTCTTTGGGCTTCTGTCCCTTAACTAACCGCCTGAAAGAAGCTAGCGTTTTTTCTACTTCTCCTTCACTGTGAAGCCAGGGTAGTCACTGAAAACCAAAGGCCACTCCCAGCTCCTGCGGGGGTAAAAGAGACTGAACGGTTATTGCCAACCACTGCCTGGAGCCAGGCTTGTTTGAAGCTCTGGTCCCGGGAAGGAGAGAAAGCTGCAGGGTTTGTGACCAGGAACTGAACTGAACTGAGCTCCACACTGACAGCCTGGCAATGTATTTGCCACGTCATTCTTCTCACCATGGGGCAGGAGCCCCGCATCCCCAAAGTAGACTGGGTGTAGGCCATGGGTCCCACTGTCCTTGGCTGGCTGGGAAGAGAATAAACAAAGAGAGGGGAAGAGAGGGAGAGGGAAGATGAAGAAGAGAGGGAGGGAGGAAAGGAGAGAGATTAGTAGATAGATAGGGGGGGGGGGAGGAGAAAAATTAGTAGGTAGGTAGGTAGATAGACAGACAGACATGCACACAATTTCTCTCAAATGGAGCTCGAAGGAAAAATTTCAAGGCACAATATGCAGTTGGGTGGGGTGGGAGTGACTCAGTGGCAGAGCACTTACTGAGCATGTGCCAGACCCTGAATTCCTTCCCCAGCACCACAGAAAGAAAAAGTTTTGTAGTTAAGAAAGGTGTATGATTTTAACTGGAATGCAGATTCAAATGAAAAACAAAACCTATAGTTTGTTTAGTATTAGATATGTAAATGAAAAATACCATCTGTAGAGAACTAGCAACATAGAATAGAAATAGAAATTGAAAAGGAAGTTAGGCATTAATATTCGTATGAAAATTTCCCTTTGAAAATGAAAAAAAATGATCGTATGGGCTGGAAAGATAGCTCAGTGGTTAAAGGTGCTTGCTTGCCTGCTGGCCACCCTTGTAAGCCACACAAAAAAAGCACAAGCACCTGGAGTAGTGAACAAATTGGCACACACACACGCGTGCGTGTGCACGCACGCATGTGCAAATAAATAAAATTTAAAGTGATCATTGAAATACACCCAATAAGTGAGAGAAGTTTGATAGAAATAAGAGATTAAGAATACAGACCTTCCGGCTGTGGTGGCACATGCCTTTAATCCCAGCACTTGAGAGGTAGAGGTAGGATGATTACTATGAGTTCGGGCCCACCCCAAGACTACATAGTGAATTCCAGGACAACCTGGACCAGAGCGAGACCCTACCTTAAAAAAAAAAAAAAGAATACAGAACAGGGGCTGCAGAGATGGCTTAGTGGTTAAGACTCTTGCCTGCGAAGCCTAAGGACTCAGGTTCAATTCCCCAGAACCCATGTAAGCCAGATACACAGGGTGGCACATGGGTCTGGAGTTCATTTGCAATGGCTAGAGGCCCTGATGTGGCCATTCTCCCCCACCCTTTCTAATACACACACACACACACACACACACACACACACACACACACACACATATATATACATATATATTGATTTTTTTGAGGTAGGGTTCACTCTAGCTCAGGTTGACCTGGAATTTACTATGTAGTCTCCAATCCACCTACCTCTGCCTCCCAAGTGATGGGATTAAAGTCACACCCCGCCACGCACAGCTCCAGAGTTAACAACAACAACAACAAAAATACAGACCAGGGCTGGAGAGATGGCTTAGTGGTTAAGGTGCTTGCCTGCAAAGCTTACAGACCCTGGTTCAATTCCCAGAACCCACGTAAGCCAGATGCATATGATGGTGCATGCATCCGGAGTTCATTTGCAGTGGCTAGAGGCCCTGGCACACCAATTCTTTTTCTGTGTCTTTCATAAATAAAGTGAAATAAATATTTAGAAAAGAATCTAGAACAACTGTTGAGAGATACTTGGGACAGATTGGAGGCCCATTTGCATATCTAGTTAGGGTCACAAGAAGGAACAAAGAGAATGTTGAGTAAGCAACATCCAAAGGTATAAGGGTGAGGTAAGTTTAAAGACCAAGAGTGCTATTCAAGAATGAAACAGATCACAGTGTCTCTACCAGTGCACACTACAGTAAAAGAACAGAACAACAGAGAACAAGAAAACCTATGAACAACCAATGTTAAAATAAATACATAAGTAAGACAAAAAGAAAGAGCATCATCTACAAAAGCACAATAATGGGTTAGGGAATGGCTCGGCTGATAAAGGCACCTACATTCAAAGCCTCTTTGCCTGGGTTCAATTCCCCAGCACTCATGTAAAGCCACCCACACAAAGTTGCGCATGCATCTGGAGTTCCTTTGCAGCAGCAAGAGGCCCTAGTGTGCCCATATTCATCCCTTCCCTCTCTCTCATCAATAAAAAAATATTTTTTTGAGGTAGGGTCTCATTCTAGCCTAGGCTAACCCAGAACTTACTCTGTAGCTCTAGGCTGGCCTTGAACTCATGGTGATATCCCCTACCTCAACCTCCTGAGTGCTGGGATTAAAGGCATGCACCACCATGTCCAGCCGTAATAAAAATATTTTTTAAGCTAGACATGGTGGTGCACGCCTTTAATCCCAGAACTCGGGAGGCCGAGGTAGGAGGATCACCGTGAGTTCAAGGCCACCCTGAGAATACAGAGTGAATTCCAGGTCAGCCTGGAGTAGAGTGAAACCCTATCTTGAAAAACCAAAAAAATTTTTAATATAATTTATTATTTTTTTTGAAAGGTACATAATGAGACTGACACCAGACTGCTCACTCACAAGACAGCCAGAAGATAATGAGGTAAATTCTTCAATATCTTATGCAGAAATAACTGTTAATCTAGACTTTTGTGCCCAACTAAATTTCAAGTTAATGACTACTTTAGACAAAAAAAAAAAAGTCATTATTACTTTAGACATTTAAAAATATACGAAGACTGAAAAAGTGAATTCCCAGTTCAATGTGTTCTTCAGGAAGAAGGGGGAAAGTGTGGCATTCAAGGCAGTGGTGGGCAGAAATTAATACTTGTGAGAATGTTTAATTTATTTAAGAGTTGTGTTCAAGTAGTTAAATCATGTTGTGGTTCTTGTTTCATTTGTGATTTATCTTTTTGTAAGACAATTCATGAGTGTATAGCTAAAACTTCAAGGACAATAAGCACAGGAAATGGGCAAATGCAGAAAACTTTGCCCCAACAGAATCTAGAAAGAAAAGAGTAGCAGATGAAAAAGATGGCAAAGAAAACACAGACTTAAAGGTAGAAAACAAGCGCAAATATCTTCTTCAGACTACGCGACTAGATCGTGGCACTCTCCGAGAGCTGCTATAACAAATCACCACAAACTTGGTAGCTTCAAACAATTCCAGTCTATTGGGTCACAGCTAGGGAATTCAAAAGTCCAAAGTCAAGGTGCCAAAAGGTGTACAGCCTCCTGGTACAAGCCTGTCATCTCGTCTCCTCAGGAGGCTGAAGCAGAGGGATGGCAAGTTCAAGGCCTGCGTGGGTTACAAAAGGAGGCTTAAGGCCAAGCTATGCGGAGAGTTTAAGGTCCGCCCAGGCAACTCAGTAAGACTCTGGGGAGATGGCTCACTGGTTTAGTGCTGGCTGTGCAAACATGAGGACATGAGTTGTAACCCCCCTGCACCCACATTAAAAGCCTGGGGCTCCCTGGCTACTTAAATCTAGCAGAAATCATAAGCTCCAGCCAGGTTCAGTGAGAGATCCTGCCTCAAAAAGTAAGGTGAAGTCAGGTGTGGTGGCGCACACCTTTAATCCCGTCAATCGTGAGGCAGAGGTAGAAGGATTGTCATGAGTTCGAGGCCACCCTAAGACTACATAGTAAATTCCAGGTCAGCCTAGGCTAGAGTGAGAGCCTACCTCTAATAACAAAAAATGATAAATAAGGCGAAAGGGTTGGGGAAATGGCTCAGTGTGTAAGAGCACTTGCCATGCAAGCATGGAGGTTTGAGAAGGTCTGATTCACCCTGAGTTTGATTCCCTGGTACCCACCTAAGCAGCTGGGCATGGCCATGCACACCTATAACCTCGGTCCTATGGGGAGTGGAAATCAGAGAACCACTGGGACTCACTGGTCAGTCAGTCTGACCAAAACTGGTAGCTCTGGGTTCAGCAAGAGACTGTGTTTCAGAGACAACGTGGATGACAGCAGAGGAACATACCCGACGTTCCCCACACGCGCATGCACAGAGTACACTTATCTGCACACACATATTCACACCACACACACAGCACACCACATGTACTAAACATACATACACACATGTACACAAATATATCAAAAAATAAGATGGAAAGTGAGGAAAATACCTAACTTGGATCCCTGGCCTCCACATGCATATGTACACACATGAACGCACATACATATGAATGTGCATGCAGAGTGTGGACACCATACACAGGCAAATAAATACATAGATTTTAAAATAAAATAAATGGAAAAGTCAAAAGAGGGCTAGAGATTTACGTCAGTGGTAGAAGTCTTGTTGAGCATGAGTGAGGCCCATGATTTGATCTGCAGCACAGAGGAAAAGAGTGTGACCAGGGAGCCTCATATACCCATGTCATGAGCTCCAGAATAGACTTAAGTAGAGAAGAAAGAGAAAGGAACTAGGATGAAGGTCAGTGGTAGAGCACTTGCCTAGTATGTGCAAGGTCCTGGATTTGATCCTTAGCACTACAGAGGGGGTGGGTAGGAATAATTTATACTCATAGCACTGATTTCAATTGTAAGCAATGTGATGAATATTTATTAGATTTTTAAGTAAAATTTAAAATTTATAAATATTTATTAATATTTATTCAGGCACTCATGTGAATGGTAGAGCATAACTGAGATGGCTTTCGAGTGATGGAGGGAAGAGAAGCACCCCTGGGCATCCCCTACGGTCACAGAGCAGAACAGTGCACGGTGGGGGGGCAGCGTGTGCGTGCAAGCACACACACACACACTGACCTAGGGCAGTCAGCCCTGTGTGAAGGAAGTGCAATGCCAACTGGGAGGTACTACGTAAATAGTGGGCCACTCCTTTCACCATTCTACTCATTGAACAGCTGGGCAGAGGAGAGGGAGCCACGAGGGAACTTAGCAACAAAACAGTAATTATTAGCATTGACTGAATGTCTCCAAGGAGAATAGAGAATATTGAAAGCCTATGATGTTAGAAAGAATTTGCAAATGACAGAAACCAAACTCAAAAGTGCCTCAAGAAATGCCTCAAAATAAATAGATGATAGATAGAGAAAGAGACAAAGAGATGGATAGATGATCAATAGATAGATGATAGATAGATACATGATAGATAAATAGACAGATGATAGAGAAAGAGATGGATAGATGATCAATAGATAGATGATAGATAGATAGATAGATAGATAGATAGATAGATAGATAGATAGATAGATAGATAGATAGAGACACATACACTGGTATCCCAATAGAGATCAAGCAAGTATCAGGCAGGTTTGAATGAGGTCACTCAAAAATGACATTGGGAGTGCTGGAGAGTGGCTTGGTGGTTAAACACTTGCCTGTGAAGGCTAAGGACCCCAGTTTGAGGCTCTATTCCCCAGGACCCACATTGGCCAGATGCACAAGGGGCCGCACGCGTCTGGAGTTCATTTGCAGTGGCTGGAGGCCCTGGCGCGCCCATTCTCTCTCTGTCTCTCTGCTTCTTTCTCTCAGTCTGTCACTCTCAAATAAATAAATTTAAAAAAAAATGACATTGGGAGCTGGAGAGATGACTAAATGGTTAAAGGCACTTGACTGCAAAGCCTGATGGTCTGGGTTCAGTTCTCCAGTGCCCATGTAGAGCCAGGTGCACAAAGTGGTGCATGTGTCTGGAGTTTGTTTGCAGTGGCAGGAGGCCCTGGTGCACCCATACTCATTTTCTCTCTTATATAAATAAATAAATAATAAATAAATAAATAAATAAATAAATATGTCATTGGGATTATCAATCGCCCCATTTTCTTTTCAGAGCCTTTTTTTCTTTTCTTTCCTCTTTTTTTTTTTTTTTTTTTTTTTTTTCATTTTCGAGGTGGGGTCTCCATCTAGCCCAGGCTGAGCTGGAATTCACTATGTAGTCTCAGGGTGGCATCGAACTCACAGTGATTCGTGATCCACCTACCTCTGCCGGGATTAAAGGCATGCGCTACCACACCCGGCTCACAGCCTTATTTTCATCAATGCAGAATTCAGTCTCAGGCAGGCTCCGCCTAGGTGGTTTCCCATTGGTTCAGCATTTCATCTTCTGCTTTCAACTGTCCTTTGAAAAAATGTTTAGATACTGCTAACAAATATTTGTTTTCATAGTTTTAGCTCAAAGTAAAAGAAAAACGTTTGAGTGTAGGGATCAAACTATAAGGATAAAGTCATTTCAATAAGGTTACTATGTTATGCATATGCAAACATTTTAGTAATTTAAAATTTTGAAAGTTGTGATTATCAAAGAATTTTGATTCATGTGTTCAAATGTATAATTATGCATGCTTCTTATTAACCAAAAATAATATATAATCTTATGTTAATAATGGAGAGAGATCCAATAATTAATACTATGTTGCTTTTGTATATTTTTTCTAGTTGGTGTGCCTGCCCAAGAATATATAAATATATATAATTGATATTAATTTATATTTTTATATAATAAAGTGGCCACAATAATGGGTAACTTCTAGACCAATGGTAGTTTGTGAGAATGTCAATTCATTTTTTAAAATAATATCCATGATTAAAGTACCACTTCAACAAAGGATTTGTTGAAAGAACTTGAAATAGTGAAATACTAGCTTTTAATTTTTGATTCTCATGTCTATATATGTTATAAATTTACTCTTTTAACTATGGTTATTTAGTTCATAAATAGTATAGTAACAACCATTTAAAACAGGACCTATACCACTTTTCTTGCAAATTATTCATGCAACTGTTATTGGTATTGAGTAATTTGTCTTTTGCTCAGTAAACTTTCCTATATGTATTTTAAAAGCATGAATATATTCATAATTTGAACATTGTTTCAGTAAGTTTTCAGAGGAAATAAAGATGGTTCAATGCCTATCAAAAAAAAAAAAAAAAAAGAAAAAATGTTTAGAAAGTCCCATACTAGCTTTGGACTATGCCCTACTTCCTAGAGCTGCAGACGAGTTTAATTCCATAGAGGTACTCCCCATGCAACCACCCAATAGACTGATATAGATGCTAAGGAAAAACAGCTTTGAACAGGACAGGTGTGAACAGATAGATACTAAAGCAAGCGGCTCACAGATGCCCACAACAGGGGCCTTACTGAGTTCAGAAATGCAGGAGCAGCTACTACAGGAATGTGGGATTTACTAGGAAGAATTTAAAAATATATATTTAAAAATTATTTTGGTGTGTGTGGTACGTGCATGTGTATATGCAGAGGTATGCCCCCCATCAGTTGTCCTCTTCTATTGCTCTTTTGCCTTATTGAGACAGATCAAACCTGGAGTTTGCACAGGTTTGTTTTTTTGTTTGTTTGAAGACAGGGTCTCACTCTAGCCCAGGCTGACCTGGAATTCGCTATTTATTCTCAGGCTGGTCTCACACTCCCAGCGATCCTCCTACCTCTGCCTCTTGAGTGCTAAGATTAAAGGCATGTGCCACCACACCCAGCTTGCACTGCTGGTTTTTTTTTTAATTTTATGCACACACACACACACACACACACACAGAGAGAGAGAGAGACAGAGACAGAGACAGAGACAGAGATAGAGACAGAGAGAAAGAATTGGCATACTAGGACCTCAGCCACTGCAATTGAACTCCAGATGATTGCGCCACCTAGTGGGCATGTGCAACCCTGCACTTGCCTCACCTTCTGTGCATCTGGCTTACCTGGGATCTGGAGAGTTGAACATGGATCCTTAGGCTTCACAGGCAAGCGCCTTAACCGCTAAGCCATCTCTCCATCCCTTGCATTGCTTTTTGGTTAGACTGGCTGACTAGTGATCACCTCTGACCTTCCCTCAGGGCTAGTGTCACAGGTATGCCAGCTATGTCCAGCTTTTTACATGGGTTCTGAGAAACAAGTTCAGGTCCTCATGCATGCACAGCAAGCTCCCTTACTGACTGAGCCGTCTCCCCAGCCTCAGCTGGGGTCTAGAATAAAGGCTCCTGGAGGAGCTGAGTTGCATGTTATTTCTTCTCCCCTGTGTGACAGTAGCAAAGGGTCACCTACACTGCGGGTGTAACAGGAAGCGGTACGACAGCCTTGTCATTTATTGTTGCCTTTTCTTGCACATGTCACCTAGTGCAAGAACAGTGCTGTATGTTCCTACTTTACATATAACCTGGGACCTAGTCTGTAGGAAAATCAGTAAATATTTGATCATCAGTGGATAAGCTGATGAATAAATCATATTTTTAAATGAATTTTTAAAATTTATTATTTATTTGAGAGAGAGAGAGAGGTGGGGGGGCAGATAGAGAAAGAGAGAATGAGCATGTCAGGGCCTTCAGCCATTGCCAACAAAGTCCAGATGCACGCACCACCTTGTGCATCTGGCTTACATGGGTCCTGGTGAATTGAACCCGGATCCTTTGGCTTTTCAGGCAAGCGCCCATCCCTCCAGCCCAGTGAATCATAATTTTAGGAACAGTTTTAGTCATTAGATCTGTGGAACTATAGCCTTTGTGTGCACATGTGTGCATGCATGTTCATGTGTGTGGGAGTGCATGTAGATGCAGGTGTGCTTGTGGAGAGCAGACGTCGACACCGGGCTCTTTCTCCATTGCTCTCCACTTTGGGCACTTTTTGGAGATAGCATCTCCCCCTGAACCTAGAGCTCACTGATTTGGCTAGAACTAGGTATGCAGCACATCCTGGCATCCTCCCGTCTCCGCCTCCCCAGCACTGGGGTTACAGACAGCTAGCACCACACCTGTCTTTATGTAGGTGCCAGGGACCCAAACTCAGGTTTTCAGTGCACAGAAAACACTACCGACGGCAGCATCTCCTTGGCCCTTGCTAAACCATATCCTTGCAATGAGCTGTTCGGTCTGCCCCTGAACTGGCCATGCTTGTCCCATCTTCCTGGCTATGCCACCCTCGGTTCTGCATCCTGAGAACCACTTCTGTCACCCATGTTTTAACCCTGTGTCTGAGACCCCTTATTCTTCTATACATGCTGAACCTTCCACATGTACTTGCACATGGGTGCTTGGCTTAAGAACCGTATGTGTATATGACAAGAAACTGCAACTGAAACTGGCTAGGGGAGCCAAGGGGACTGACTAAGGCGAGGGGCAGGAAAAGGGAAGGAAGTGAGTATGCTCAGTGTACAATATGTACTTGTATGAAAAGTTGAAAATAGGGCTGGAGGGGTGGTTTAGCAGTTAAGGTGCTTGCCTATGAAGCCTAAGGACCCAGGTTCTATTCCCCAAGATCCACGTTAGGCAGATGCACAAGGTGGCGCATGCGTCTGGTGTTCATTTGCAGTGGCTAGAGGCCGTGGCATGCCCATCCTCTCTCTCTCTTTCTCTCTGCCAAATAAATAAATAATACAATTTTTTTAAAAGTGAAAAATAAAATTTTAAATTTAAACAACGGTATTTTCCACTCTCTCATAGGTAAGTGGGGTCATGTGGCTTAATTCTAGCTCTGTGTGACAATTTCTAGGACACTTCTATGGTTACTAATCTCTGAAGGTGGCTGAGAGCAACTTCTCTCTTACTGTATGCTCATGTCACTCTTTACGTCAAGGGACACAGAACATGTCCAGTATTCCCTGGGCTGTCCCTGTGACTACTTATGTCAAGAAAATGCAGTAGAATTTTGGGGGGATGTCCAAGTTCAAGGCCTTAAGAGGCTTGACAGTTTCCATTTACTTCCCCACCATTAGGTGGGGGCAGTTTTAGACATTGCTTAGCAGGTGATTCACAAAGAACAAAATGGAAAATTCAAACACAAGCAACCATTTTAAACTTCATTTCTACTGAAGAAAGCAAACCAAGACAGGAATTATTCATATATTTACTCCACCTTTGGCTGAACAAGATTTTATGTAACAACTTAAGTATCTGGAAGGGCGTATGCACACAAACCCTTCAAAAGATTGGTGGTAGAAGCGTGAACTGCTAAACTTCTAGCAAAATCTCTGCATCAGGGTCATGAAAATACTTGATGGCTTGACAGTCCTCCTCACAGCAATCTATTTCATAGAAATAATAGTTGTAGTACTGGCCAAGTGTGGCAGCTCATGCCTGTCATCCCAGAACTCAGGAAGCTGATGCAGGAGAATTGCTGTGAGTTTAAGGCTAGCCTGGGCTACAGAGTAAGACTATCTCAAAACAAACTAACGAAAAGTTCTAGTACCTGGGGATAAGTACCTAGCACAAGAGTCGTCTGCTGAGACATTACCTCTGAAGGCAAAAACAAAACCAAACCTGAACGTAGCTGGAATGGCCTTCAACAGGAGGAAGATGGAGACAGTCAGTGGGTGGACAGCTTTGTGGAAGGGGGTCTTCCTTCCAAGGCCATGGCATGCACTCACTGCTTCCTGCCCCCTCCCCTTCTTACGTGGTAACTGGGCAGATTTGGTTCATGTTCCTGGGATCTGTGAGTTTCACAGGATGTTAGACCCCGTCCCAGCTCTAGAGGAGATTTTGGTTCATTTTAACTAGCATTAATTTGCTCTTTGCTTGTTATTGGCTGAGGAACATATGAGTAAAAAGTCAGTTCTTGCATGAATGTGAGGAATGAAAAATCTTCCAAAAAGCATTTGAGAAAGTTTTCCTACTCTTCAGAAAGTACAAATATATATATATATATATATATATATATATATATATATATATATATATATACATATATATATATATATATATATATATATATATATATTTCTTTTTTTTTACAAAGGGCTGAAGAGATGGCTTAGTGGTTAAGGCACCCTCCTGTGACAGCTAAGAACCCAGGTTAAATTCCCCAGAACCCATGTAAGCCAGATGCACATGGTGGCACATGCATCTGGAGTTTGTTTACAGTGGCTAGAGGCCCTGGAATGCCCATTCTCTCTCTCTCTTTCTCTCTCTCTCTGTGATGAATAAATAAAAATAAAATTAAAAAAAGAAGGGATGGGGTGGGAGGGTTGGGGAGATGGCTCAGCCTTAAGGGTGCTCGCTATGCAAGCACAAAGTCCCGAGAAAGCTTAGGACTTCCCAGTTCTGTTCCTCTGCGCCCAGGTAAACAGCTGGCTGTGGCCACACCAACATAGTTCGTGGACAGTAACCGTGGATTACAGCCAAGACAGCTGCAGGACTCAGGCTGTAGAGGAGGAAGAGGAGGAATATTTCAGGGAAGTCCAAATTTAAGAAGGAAGGTGAGAGGAAGAACTTTATATGAATCTGAAGCTTCTGGCATCATAGCTTCAGCAAGTAGAATGTAAAACGTGGCAATAGATTTTGTTCCTACAACCCCAATACAACATTCCCAGTGTGTGTGTGTGTGTGCATGCATGTGAGGTACGCATGTATATATGCAGACATGTTCATGCCTACAGAAGCCAAAGGAGGATGTGGGTGTCCTCCTTATCATTTTCGCTCCTTGTTTCCGTGAGACAAGATCTCTCACTGAATGTACAGCCCACCTCTAGTCCTTTTAAGGCTAGACCAGCAAGCCCCAGTGATCCTCCTGTCTCTGACCCCTCAGTGCCGGGGTTACGGGTGTGTGCAGGCATGCACACTTTGTTCGTGGGTGCTGGGGATCAAACTCAGGTCCCTTCTACTTGCACAGCCAGCACTCTTGCCCACTGGACCATCTCCCTACCCCCTATGCCCAGCTTTCCACACACACACAAATTACATCTCTGGCTGGAGGGATGGCTTAGTGGTTAAGGCATTTGCCTGCAAAGCCGAAGGACCCAGGTTTGATTCCCCAGGACCCACATTAGCCAGATGCACGAGGGGGCGCACGTGTTTGGAGTTCATTTGCAGTGGCTGGAAGCCCTAGCGCGCCCATTCTCCCTCTCTCTCTCTCTCTCTGCCTCTTTCTCTGTCAAATAAATAAATAAATAAATATTAAATATACATATATAAGTCATGCCAAAAGACAAGAAAACAGTCTGAAGAGAAGGGTGAAGCATCAGAACCAGACTCAGGGATGAAACTGATGTTGAAACGAGCAGGTAGGGAATTGAAAATACATGTGATTACTGAGTTAGGCTGTGGTGAAGCCAAAAATGACAGGCAGACAGACAGGTGGTTAACCTAAGCAGAGAGCAGGAAGTGCTAAGAGGACCAAAAGGAGATGGCTGAGCATTCGGTGTTTAATACCAACACTTGGGAAGCTGAAGCAGGAAGATTGCCATGAGTTTAAGGCCAGCCTGAGACTATAGAGTGAGTTCTTCGGGGGGGGGGGGGCGGGGAGGAAATATTCACAATCACAAGCACAGGTAACAGAAATGAAGACTGCCTGGACCCATACACACACATGCATCCACACACATGTGAACATGTGTACACACAAGTATGCGTACCACACACATACACCTGCCAAGGTAAATAAGTAAATAAATACATTAATAATCTGATAGGTTAAAAGTAAAGTGACAGAAAGAGATAAACCATGACAACACTAATCAGAAGAAATCTGGAATAACTCAATTTCAGACAGAGCACACTTCAAAACAAAGGAATTTAGGAACGACAAGGAACGTAACATAATAAAATGATAAATTCTCCAATTTGTTAATCACTGAGCATTTTTCCCAAGAGATTTTGAAGCAATTATTTGATTGTATGGTTCAAAACATACCCAAATGACAAAATGTGAAGCCTAAGGACCCTGGTTCGAGGCTCAATTCCCCAGGACCCACGTTAGCCAGATGCACAAGGGGGCACACATGTCTGGAATTCATTTGCAGTGGCTGGAGGCCCTGGCGCACCCATTCTCCCTCTCTATCTGCCTCTTTCTCTCTCTGTCACTTTCAAATAAATAAATGAAACTAAACAAAAGTGAAGGGTCATTGCAATGTGATAAATAAGACGAAGACAGCAGAGACATGAACAAGATGTTGGGGTAATAACTAGAAGAAAATATTTAACTTTTTTTGTGATAAGGCCAGGAAAAACATCCAAGAAATAACAATTGAGTCACATGAGCCTCCTGTCCGAGGTGGAAGTGGCATTCCAGGCCAAGATAAGTACAACGTGCAAGGCTTGGTTGGAAAGCTGTGAAAAGGTTTCAACAGGGCTGAGCGTGGTTCACAGCAAAGGAGGCGTGATTGGCAGATTTTAAAAGTGAGCCACAAAGGTGGCAAAAGGCCTTGAGTGCCAAGCTAAGGAGCTTCAGTGTGAACCTGTGGTGGGTGCACCATGGACATGGGCCGAGGGACGTGATCAGACCTGCAGAGATCATGGAGATGGAGCAGGACTGGAGACAGGGAGGCAAGAGTTAGCAAGGTCCCCTTAAAAGCCTTACTAACTGCTCCAAATGTAATTTCCAACTGAATGGAACCAGGACTTCTTGGAGAAACATCTGATCCCAGGTCAAGGACAAGAAACATGGAAGATGAGCCCGGATTAGCTTGTAAGGCTTGGGGGACAACTCAATTTCAGCATCAATGTATAACTCTTGGATTGAAGCCCATAAAATTTATTAATCCCATGAAATCATAGCAACACAGTAATAAAATTCTTAATGGAGTGTCGCTTTTGAAAAAAATGTAGCATGCAAAATTATTATTTTAGCCAAGTATGGTGGTGCACACCTTTGATCCCAGCATTTCGGAGGCAGAGGTAGGAGGATCACTGTGAGTTCAAGGCCATTCTGAGGCTACATAGTGAATTCCAGATCAGCCTGGACTACAGCAAGACCCTACCTCGAAAAACAAAACAAAACAACCCAAAAATTATTATTTTAAAGACTAGTAAGTAAAGCAGAAAATATCAAATATTTATTTCTACCTTTCCTACATGAATTTTATTTCAAGGCAACAAAATAGTAGATGGAAAAAGTATTCCTGGCACACTCCAGCTGACAAATGCAAAATGGGTGATAGAATTACAGAATCCCATTTTGCAACCCAAAAACAAAATATTGGGTCTAGGCAATGACCACCCACCAATGGATACTGAATCCACTAAGAAAGCGCTGATGGGAGCTGCTGATCTGCTGGAAATGCCTATACCCAGTGAGCTTCTTCACAAGAGACCTTCTTCTTCTTCTTCTTCTTCTTCTTCTTCTTCTTCTTCTTCTTCTTATTCTTATTATTATTATTATTATTTTGGGTTTTCAAGGTAGGGTCTCACTCTAGCCCAGGCTGACCTGGAATTCACTACAGAGTCTCAGGGTGGCCTCGAACTCATGGCAATCCTCCTACCTCTGCCTCCTGAGTGCTTGTGTCCACCTTGTATTTGGCTCACATAGGACCTGGAAAGTTGAACATGGGTCCTTAGGCTTCGCAGGTAAGTGCCTTAACTGTTAAGCCATCTCTCTAGCCTGATCATCCCTTTGTGTAATGAGAGATGGGGGTGGGAGGAATTTACCCTTGCTTTTCTGTAGCCCAGGCTGGCCTGGAAACCATATGTAGCTCAGGATGACTTTGAACTCTTGATCTTTCTCCATCACCTTCCAAGTGCTGAGCTTACAGGTGTGCACTACGGAGTCTAACTACTGTGACGCTATTTTAAAGGCCGTGGAGCTTTCAGGAGGTGGGGCTTGACCAGGAGCAGGATTTTAAAGGTTAGATTCTCCCCTGGCTTTGGCCCGTCTCTGTTTCTTGGTCAGCCACCAACTGTACAAGCTGTTCCTCATCTTACTGTCACCGCACCTTCCCTTCCTGACAGACCCAAACCCCCTGAACCTGTGATCCAACATAAACCCCTTTCCTAAGTTGTCTGTCGAGTATTTGGCCACAGCTGTGACAAAAGTAGCTAATACAATGGCTGTGGAATTATTGTTGATGTCTTTGATGTGAAAATGAAATTATGGTTGTGTTTTTTTTTTAAACCTTGTATTTTAGGGATATATACTGAGAATATTTAGGAGTGAAAATGTACAATGTGTGGAATTTGTTTCAAAATCAACTGGTTAGGAGGAAGATGTTGGGTGGATTTTTAGATGACAGGATATTGACTATATATTGACAGTAATTACTTTGGCTACCTTGGGAGATTTGTTGCATAATTTCATTCTATTTTATATTTATTTGAAAATTTTTATAGCTTTTTATTTATTTTTTAACTTTTTATATTTATTTATTTTAACAGATTATACTCTTGTCTTTCCTCTCTCCTGTTCCCATTTCCCTCCTTTTATACACACAATGTACCCTGATCATGACCCCCTCATACCACCCTTTCTCCCTCCACTGAACCCCTTCTTCTTTCCTAAGTAGTCCCTCTTCTGTTTTGATGTTATATTTTTGTCCTCATATTATTCAGGCCCTGTGTAGATAGTGTTAGATCTGGGAGCCTGCGGTGGTTTGAATGGATGTCCTCCAATAGATTTACGTGTAGTAAAGCTTTAGATCTCCAGTCACCTGGCTGGAGGAGGTGTCCCTGTGGGCGGATCCTAAGGTGAGTGGGGTGGATCTGGAATTTTCCGCCAAAGACATGCAGAGTGCTGCAGTTCTGCCAAGATCTGTGTCCCTGGAGCGCACTTGCTTGTGCCGCTGGGGGTGGCTTTTGCTTGTCTCTCTGTGTGGACCTGTGGAAGGGGGCCAGCCTCTTCTGCCATTGTGGAGCTCCCCCTCTGTCTGTAAGCTTCAAGAAATCCCTTCCTCCATTACTTGTGCCTGGTTTGAAAGTGCTTCCCAGAAATGCGAGGCTGACTGCGACAGCGCCATTCCAAAGCACTCCTTCCCTTCCTTTGGCCCTTACATTCTTTCTGACGCCATTTCCACAATGGTCCCTGAGCCTAGGAGGATGTGACAGATATGTCTCTCTTAGTGCTGAACATTCCACTGTCACGTCTTCTCAGCCCTTTGATGACTTTTGTGTCTCTCCAGTAGTCACCAGCAAACCTGTTTTTTTGTTTTTAATATTAATTTTATTTATTTATTATTAGAGACAGAGAAAGGGGAGAGAGAGAGAGAGAGAGTATGGGCATACCAGGACCTCTAGCCACTGCAAATGAACTCCACATGCATGCACCACCATGTGCTCTGGCTTACATGGGATCTGAAGAATCGAACCTGGGTCCTTTTGCTTTGCAGGCAAGTGTCTTACCTGCTAAGCCATCTCTCCAGCCCCAGCAAACCTATTTAGAATATTACTTTTTTATTTATCTGCATGTGTTTATGGAGGAGGCTTTATGTGGATACTGGGAAGTTGACCCCAGTTTATTAGGCTTTCCAAGCAAGCACCTTTAACCACTGAGTCTTTGTCCCAGCCTCATCAAGCTCTCTTATATGTACATATGCTGTAGTCAGATTCACACTGCTGGGATGAACTTCCAAACCAGTCACAGTTTATGGTACAGAGAGGTTTGTTTTGAGCTTACAGATCCAGGGGGAGTTCCATTAATGGTGGAAGAAGCTGTTTCATCCATTCAAGAAGAGAGAAACAACCAAACAATCCACAAAAAGCAACAAGCACAAACAGGCAACAAACAGCAGGGATCCCACCAGAGCTCAGGCTGCTCTACATACCTTTGGGCTGGAGTTCAGATCTGCCCCCAGTGACACCTCCTCCATCCAGGCAACTAGAGACCCAAGTTACAGGTTTTATTTTATTTTAAAAAAATATTTCATTTATTTATTAGAGTTGGAAGAGAGAGAGAGAGACAGAGACACAGAGAGAGAGACAGAGAGAGAGAGAGAGACAGACAGACAGAGAATGGGCATGCCAGGGCCTTCAGCCACTGCAAACGAACTCCACATGTGGGTACTGCTATGTGCATCTGACTTACATAGGACCTGGAGAATTGAACCTGGGTCCTTAGGCTTCACAGGTAAGTGTCATAACCATTAAGCCCCAGCCCCCAAGTTACAAGTTTTAATAAAGCACCTGAGTCTATGGGGGACATACATCCAAACTACCACCACGTATACTAGGCCTGCTGTGGAATTTCTGAAATCTCTAAGTGCAGGATCTGCTATTACATTTCTTTTAGCAAGCTCCCCTGCTGATTCAGTAGTCCAAATCCGAGCAGTGTTCTATGGACCCCAGCCCTTGCACTGATATCACCAGTCCTAACCTTTCCACACACTGCAGACTTGGATATCAAAATACCACCTTGACCTCTGTTCCTGGATGCCCAACTGGCACCACAAACTCTACATAACCAAGAAAGAAAGAGTGACTTTTCCCAAAATACATTTGCTCCCAGATTCTCTCATCTCATTAAATGGGATCACAATTTATTCTGTCTGTTAAAGCTAAAAACACAGGGTGTCTTTGTTCTTCTCTTGTTCTCATTCCCTCCCCACAGTTCATGTGAAGGTTTCCTGTAGCCCCAACACACCTCCTGAATCTGTCCCTTCCACACCATCTCCACGGTCTCTACCATCTTTCAAGTCGCCAAATGACTGACCTAGACCCTAACGGCAGGGCTCTATGCCTACCATACCCATAAGCCTATTTATTTATTTATTAGAGACAGAGAAAGGGAGAGAGAGAAAGAGAGAATGGGTGCACCAGGACCTCTAGCCACTGCAAATGAACTCCACATGCATGTACCACCATGTGCTCTGGCTTACATGGGATCTGAAGAATCGAACCTAGGATGCTACAGGCATGCTGCACAAACCACCTACAGCCTCAGCGGTTGACCAAGGATGAGCAGTATCCCCTTCCTAGCCATCAGCCTAGCATGGCTGGGGAAGCGGCTGAGACAGCTCAGCTTCAGCCCACTTAAACTCGAGCTTTGACTGTGTGCTACCTTCCAGTCCGCTCTACCGATCTCTTAATCACCTCAGACCAGCAGCCATCGGGACATATTGTCCTCCTGGGGTTGGCAGAAGTGCAGGAACAAGAAACTCAGGCAGAGACATGTTTTTAAGGCTCTGTTTGCATCACATCATCTTATAGGGGCAAAGCAAATCACAAGGCCAAGGTCGAGGAATAAGGACATGTGCTCTGGCTGGATGAGGAGTGGACAGAGAATAGTGACTAGAAAAGGACACAGTCTAGCCCAGGGCTATGCAGAGGGTCAGCGGTAGCACCAAGATAGTGCAGAGAGGGAGGGTAGCCGGGATGGAGAAGGGACCAGGGTCAGGCTCCACAACAGCCAGAGGTCTGTGGGTCAGGAAGGAGATGGGAAGCTGGTAGTGCTGAGGAAAGCTGAGAAAGTCAGTGTCTCATGTGGGAATAGTCAACTGGGTTCAACAAGAGAGAAGAAGACAAGGAGGAGGAGAAAAACAATGGCTAGATCTGACAATGTGGCCACAATTGAGAATTTCTTTTTTTTTAATATTACTTATGGGGCTGGAGAGATGGCTTAGCAGTGAAGGTGCCTGCCTGTAAAGCCTAAGGATCCAGGTTCAATTCCCCAGTACACACATAAACCAGATGCACAAGGTTGGCACATGCATCTAGGGTTCGTTTGCAGTGGCTGGAGGCCCTGGTGCGCCCATTCTCTCTCTCTATCTGCCTCTTTCTCTCTCTCCCTCTCCAATAAATGCATAACTTAAACATTCCACTGTCAAGATAGTAAAAGAGGATCTGGTCCTGCTAGAAGGAGGCACAAGTCAATGTAAGAGCTTAGTGTTATGATCCTTTAGCCTGTGACCAAGAGAGGTGGGTACTTATCTTTAGCATCAGACGGGGAAGCCTGTTAGCTTGAATCTTCGTGAACATTGCAGTACTTTTGGATACACTCTCTTGCTCAGCTCTCATTTAACTTATTTTGAGACAGAAACTCAGTAAGTTATCTGGGCCAGCCTTAAAGCTGCGATCCTCTTGCTTCAGTCTCCCTAGTTGCCTGGATTACAGAGCTGTGCAACCAGGTCCTGCTTCAGAGATGTTGTCAAACACGAGGAAGGAGGATGGTTCCACGTTCCTCAGAACCCCGAAGGCTGTGCAAAGGCCTCTTCCTGGGGGGGGGGGGGTGTGGGGGAGGCGGTGTTCTGAGGGAGCCGCTGGGTTTCAGGTGAAGAAGGTGAGAGAGGTTTAAAGAGAAGATGTTGTGGGTGGCCAGAAGCCTGGTGCTTTCCACAGACCCATGGGAGGATTTAGGAAGATGTTGTCTTTACAGTTCAGTGTGAAAAAGTGAAGCCCATGTGGGTGAGCTAAGCTGAAAGGCCTGACTTCTGGTGGTTTAGGGGACGGGTTCAGATAGGAGACACCTGCCATCGTCTCAATGGTCTCTGAATGAAAGGCTGGTTCTAGCTGGAATGCATGTACAATGGCCAGTTCTTCCCTGGACTCACTGTCTTGGGCAAGAGTCACCAGGGCATCTGTGGGCCTCTTTCGTGTTGCTTGATTCTTTCTAGATGTCACATGCGTGGGTTCGAATGATCACTGTTGTTACTTGCTGTGTGACCTTAAGCAAGTAATATCCCTTAAGCCAGGGATAAAAATAGTGCTTGTCTCCCAGGATTGTTGCAATAGCTAAGCGCCAGTCACACTTACAACTGTGACTAGTTCATAGTAATGCTCAGTATAGCTTAGCCATTATTAGTAATGATCTCATCCTCTTAAAAGAGAAGACAATATAGATCAAACCCCACCAGATACATTCATCTTCACTTTTAACATGGTGCAACTATTATTTCAATAACTTATAATGACGTTTATGTCTGGATACTGGAAATAGAGATTCCCAGGGGTTCAGGGAGCTCTTCAGGCTGCCCAGGAGATGATAGTCAGCTCCATGTGTCTCTCATTTGGGGACTAGTGACCAACCTGGGCCAGACACAAGGCAAGACAGGAGTTCAAAAACCCAAGAGTAGCCAGAGCAAAGAGCAAGAAGGCTTTGGGCTGGATGGGACCTGTGTAGTCCACTCTATTCCACTGGCCAAGGCAAGCCAGTGGCCGCTCTCGGAACCAGTCGGGAGGGAAGCAGGAGGAGAGGGAGGGAAGAACTATGCAGAGATGGGCAGTCCCTTCTGTAACATCAGACACACAAGTGAGGGGGAAGAAGTGTTGGAGTTAGGAAATGCAGGGGCTGTGGGGAATGGCAACATAGGAGCAGAGCCTGCTCAAGGGTCCCTCTGCCACCTTTCTTTTCCATGCTACTCACTCACCCTTTCCAGAGGCTGCAGCCACACGCAAGTCCATAAGAGTCCTGCCAACTCCACACCTTCGGGGTTCTGCCTGCCTGCCAGGCTGCACGGCTGGGAAGTTTTATTAGCACTTCGAGCCACCCCTCCCTGCTACCATCTTTTTCTTCCTCTGCCATCATCCCCCACCCCACAGTTGGCCCATCTCAGGAGCCTGGACAGTGCGAATGCTTCCCTCCTTCCCTGAGCACAATCGAGCACCACTAAGACTGGAGAGATGCTTCTTCAGAGTCCCCTGAGGCCCGCCCCCATTTACCATGCACCTCCATCAACCACCATAGTTTCTTTTCAGCCAGAGACACCCCCCCTGTCAGCCCCCCCGACAGCAGTGAGCTCCCCACCTGCCACCAAAATGTAGCCACAGCAATGCTCCAAAATGCAATTTTAGATCTGGGTCTTCAAATCAATTGCCGGATAAATTTCTTAGAATAGCCTCAAAATAACATCACCTCCTGTTACTCCTTCCTCAGTTTCCCTTGAGCCAAGCTGGGCTCCAGTTCCCAAGTACACCAAGTATGGGATCCTGTTTGCCCCAGTCTGGTTAATTCAGCTCCTGGCTTGGTCCTCACTTTGGGGTGCTTTAACAGGAGCCTCCTCCGTTCATCACCACCTCCCCCATTCTCTCAGCACCCACACCTTTGCTAAGTTAGACTGCGACCTTCTACAGGTCAGCCACTGGATCACTATCATGGCCACAGTACCTATCCAGGGGAGATCCCACTGAGCCCCAGTGGTCCCCCTTTCTACAAGTTGGACAATAATCAGTGCTGATTCTATGTTGAGAATTAAATAACATGTAGGGACCAGACCCTAGATAGCATTATTTTGAAAACTATGTCCTGCAGTGAAAGTACAAACTACTTTATTATTATTTTTTTTCTGGTTGTTCCCCTCACTTTTCTTTTTGGTAAGAATTTTCATACATGAACATACTGTAATTTGATTATAATCCCTCCCCATTACCTTTGTATCTTATCTCCCACTCCACTGAACCTCTTCTTTCCAATGAGTCCCTCTTGTATTTTGATGTCTCCCCCGCTCCTTCATCTATGTTGAAGTGTTGATGGAGTCGATATTGCGCAGGTCTTGTGACAGCAGCTATGAGATCAATGATATTTGGAGGATGGCAACACAGAGTACTCCTTCCCACCCTCTGGCTTTTACATCCTTTCTGCCCCGACTTCCACAATGTTCTCAGAGCCTGAGTGTGTGTCTGTGTGTGTGGGTGCAGATAGCATCATGTTTAAGCTCAAATGACACTTTTTTGGAGAGATCCACTCCCCCTAGTACTTAGCAGGCATACTATGTAGCCTAGTTATCTGTCTTATGTTACCTATCATCTCCCTTTACTCCAAGGTGAAGTCAGAGAACCTCTGGCCCCTCAGCACTGGACAGGGATCAGGCCCCGCCCTGCTGGCAGCCGGAGCCCCTGGGTGAACTAACAGCCCAGGGCAGCAGCTCAGGGCTCACTCCTCCACCTTTGGGTTCCTTTGATCGCCCCTGCCTGACAGGTCGACCCACCTCAGCTCACCTCAATCTACTTGGGGTGCAATAATTAAAATAATAACAACAACAACGTACTTGTGGTGGTTTCATCTGCCCTCTGAAGGACACCCTTACCCCACAGCATTGGCCAAGGACCCACCAGTGGACCTCAAGCACTTGGGGAGATGTCGGTTCTCCTCCCTGGGGACCTGAGCCTTGCTGTCACCAGAACGCACCTGGTCAAGCTCTGCTCCACCTTAGGAAGCTTTTTTACTGCTCACTCTTCCGTTGCACCTACAGGGTAGGTGAGGATACCCAGTCACTGGCTGTCTTGACTCTGAGAACCATATCCATGGCCTTGGGCTGCCAAAGGTTTTCTTCCGTCAAGGGCCTGGCTGGGGCCTTGCGGGGTGCTACTGAGTGTGAGGTTGCGGCCGAGCTCCTTCAGACACAAGCATGGCTAGAGACCAAGTGGCCAGAGCAAGAAGGATCCTTCACAGAGAAGGGGGTCCCTCCTACAGGGTCCGGGGAGGCGACACCACAGGACCTCAGGGCAGCGCGAATGAGCCCATCACGCGGGGTGGGGGGTAAGTTGAGATGGGTACCGCAGGGAAAGAGCTACCAGCTGTGGAAACTGCAAACACCTCTTTCCTTTCACACCCACGACCAATCGTTCAGTCTGCCATCCTTAAGAGAGGCGGGGTGTGTGTGTAGGTTGTGGCATTTCACACACGACGCAGCCGAGAACCCCCCCCCCCATTCAAGAGATCAAGGAACTTTCCGAGCCGAGATTCGAACCCAGTGCAGCCATCAGCCCGCACTTCGCGCCTCCCTCTCTTAAGCTGTGGGGGGGGGGGAATTGAACTCGGCACGTGCTGTTCCGTCCCCATCCCCCATTGTCCCCCCCCCTCGTCCCCGTGCGGGGTGGGGGTAGGGAGGCTCCCCGAAGGCCGGGGGTCGGCGATGCCGGGCCGGGTCGGGGGGTGTCGGGCCGGGGTGGGGTGGGGGGCGAGGCGCGCACCCCGGCGGCCGGAGGGACCGCCCGGCCGCCCCGCCCCCTGCGCGCCCGGCCCGCGGCGCTGCCTCTGTCCATGGTCAGCGCACCGGGGTAACCCGCCTTTCTCTTCCGCCCGCCGAGCCCATTCATATTCTAATCACAGCGCGGCCGGCCCGCGAGCGGCCACTTGCTCCTCGGGGGCCCGCGGGAGACGCCGCCCGCCCCCCCCCCACTTCCACTTCCAGCCCCTCGGCCCCTCCCCGAGCACTTTTGCAACTGCGCCGAGGAGGGGGGTCCCTGGGAAAAGTGCGGCCCCACCCGGGCGTCCCGGGCTTCCTCGCTGAACTCCGCGGCTGACTGCGGGGATGGATGCATGGAGGGGGTGGCCGAGGGGGGCACCGGGTGACAGGGGAGGAGGGAGGGATGCAGACAGACAGACTGACCGACGGAGCAGTTAAGGGAAGAGGCACGGGGGGGGGGGGGTCGGAGTGAGGGTCGCAGCGACTGGGGAGGCGATAGACTAAGAGGGGCAGAGACAAAGAGACGTGGGGGGCTGCGCCAAAGGGGAAATGGAGACAGAGAACCCCGAGAGACAGAGACACTCAGGGAGACCAAGAGGCCTAGAGACAGGAAGGACAAAAGTTCTGGAGGGAGGCGGCTCAGACCCTCACCCCCTTCGTGCCAAGCGTTCTTCTCCTCACCCCTCAGGCTGGGGGTAGGGTCTTGAGGATCCAGGCCTCACCCCACGCGTGTCCGCGGATTCGCGTGGAAGGAACTCAAACTATATTCCCCAGCTCTTCTCCCCCACCATCCAACATCTACCCCAGAACGAAAGCGGAGAAATGTCTCAAGAAAGGAGTGGGGGGCTCACTCGAGGCGATGAAGGAGCCTCTCCAAGCTCGGGGTGTCCCCTGACACCCCCCCGCCCCCCCCCCCACCAAAGCCTGCGCGGCGCGGGCCCGATGGGGGAGGGGTGCGGGTGGGGGAGGGAGCCAGATCTAAGCCAATTTTGATTTCGCCTATAATGAGTGCCGGGCGAAGGCTGGAGAAGGCCTCTGGAACTTTAAATAAGAAAAACGTTGCTAATGCTATAATAGAAGGGGGAAGTCGGAGGGCTGGGATTGCGTCGCTCCGAGCCCCCCTTTTCGGAGGCGGCTTTTCTTATTCAAAACAGGCCCACAATGGGCTTCACAGTGCGCCTCGCCACGGCCCCATCTGACGAGCGGCCATTCATCAGGCCGGCTGGCCTATCAATGACATTGCTCCCATCGGGGCTCCTATAAAATGATGCTTTTTCCCATGAAACATCCGCAAACATTTTGACGGGTTTGGCTTGGCCCGACTGGATTACTGAGTGTCCCCTCGCTCGCTCTCTCTCTCCTCTCCCCCTGCTCCCAGCTCCTCTTTCTTGCTTCCTCTTTCTCTTTTCCTTCCTCTTGCTCTCTCTCTCTCATTCCCCATCCTCCTTTATCCTTTTGCCCTCTCTCACTCAGAGTCTCTCTCCCTCTCCTTCTTCCTTTCTTCCCTCTCTTCTTCCCTCCCTGGGCAACTCTAGCACAGGGGATCCCCAAATATCAGGACTTTTGGGGGGCGCCTGTGCTGTCCATGGGAAGAGCATGCATTGTGGGTTACTGGAGGAACCCGACATGGATTCCACAGGTCAGTCCTCTTGGTGATGCGTGGGGGGCTGGAGGGGGGAGACTTTGGGAGGGAGGGAGAAAGAAGAAGGGAACTTTAGAAAAGAGTTGCTAGAAGTTCAGGAGGGTCAACTTGACAGTGGAACCCCTGGGGATGACTGGAGAGGCTGCAAAAGTTTGCAGGCCCGCGCCAAGTGTGTAAGCGGAGGCCTGGAAGACAGAGAGAGAGAGAGAGAGAGAGAGAGACAGAGACAGAGAGAACGTGTGTGCGCGCGCGCACCGAGGAGCGCGCTTTCACTTGCCCTGGACACAAAGTTACGTAAAAAGATGCTCTGGCTCGCGGCGAGCTCGAGATGCTCCGGCAGAAACTCTGCGAACCAATCGCCCCCTCCCGCGCCTCCCTTCCCGCCTTTAGTTTTGGGAACCCCCAAATAGCGGTTCTCTCTCTCTCTGTCTCTCGGGGTCTGGGGGTGAGGGCCGGGAGGTCAGGCGGAATGCTCCAAAGGCGGGGGGGGGGCGGGGGATGGAGGGCGATGGCTTCTCACAGTGCTTGGGAGGTGGGGACCCGGTGCTCCCCCGCGGCAGGAGACGCGCTGCTGGAGGGAGTGGCGGCGGCGAGCCCGGTGGTCCGGGGGGAATCCGCTAGGTCGTGACACGGGAGCTCGGGGCTAGCCGAGAAGGGGGTATATCTTTCTAGCCCGAAGGGGCATCAAACAAGACTCCCCACTTGGAGGCTGGTTAACCTTGCTGGAGGGGAAGGCTGGACGCAGAGCCCAGGAGGCCTGGCATTGAGGTCCGCGAACTGCCCTGCTCTTTGGGGGTTCTGGAGTGGACATCTCTTAGCACGAACATACCCAGCGAGCGGTCCTTTCTGCCGTGGACAGTCCCACCAAAGTTACAGCGCGCACTGCTAGATCCGAGTTCCTCTCCCGAAGTCCCTTCCATGTGGAACTTCTCAAAAAGTTTGGTCCCTCCTATAGCCCCCGTTTCCCCAATCAGACCTCTCCCGTCCCGGCTGGGCCGCAGCCTTGGCGTTTCTCTGGGGTTGGCAGAGGGGCAGAAATGGGGCGAGGAGGGAGCGCAGTGTGGGCCGAGGCGCTGCCCGAGGGTGCTTGGGGGGACGCCGCCGCTGAGCCGTGGCGGAGCAACAAGTGCCTTCCAGCCTCAGTCCCCTAACACGGAGAGACCCTAAGCGGGCAAAACACACACGGCGGGACGCTCTGCCCGTGCCCAACCTTAGGCAGGTTAGAAGAGGATGTCTGGTGGGGGCTGAGGTGATCTCGGTGTGCCCCCAGACTGCCTAATTCCTGCAGAAAGGTTTCAGGCCTTTCCCGGCATCTGTCGCGGCGCTGGTAGCCCGGTCAGCGGAGGTCATCTTCTGTATTCCAGGGTAGTTGTCTGCTCTTTGACATAGCGTTCCTCCACGTCTAACTAACTCCCCAAGGTTGATACGAGCCTCTGGAGAGTGGGGCAAGGCTGAGCCGCTGGTATCCTGCCTGTGTGAGCCACAGACCCATGCAAGAAGAGGTGTTGTCTTCCCAGGGCACCGGGCTGTGCAGACCCGCAGGCCCTGCTGGGGTCTTTTCCACCCTCAGTAAAGCTAGCAGCCCTGAAAAGAACCTTTCCATCCCTCTCTCCAATTTTTTTTTTAAACTCAAAATCTTGCAAAACGAACCTCTTGTCGTCCCCCCTCCAAACATTAAAAGTAAATATATTTAATATATTTAATAAATCAAATCAAACCCACTTCCTCAGAACTTGTAGCTAAGTATTTGCCAGGGGCCAATCAGAATCCCAGGGTCTGCCCTGACCCCAAATCTACCATGTCCCAGCTGGGGATCTTAAACTGATGAATCTACGGGACTGGAGCCCCCTTGGGTGCTAAGGAGATACTGTTTTCCGTCCGGGATGAGTCTGGTCCTGGGTGCTCTGTTCATCCCAACTGCAAATACCCCAAATGGGATCTGAGACCCCAATCTTTCCCCCACCCTCCCCTTTCATAGCTGTGAGATATTATTCCAGGGTCGCTGTCCTAATACTCATCATCAAAAGTTTGTGGAAATGGCAACATTGAGAAATTATTCGAGGCGCACCAGGCGACGTTTCACTTGCAAAATTCAGAACAAGCAAAGTTAGGACTTGGCCAGGTCCGGTCCAGGACCCTTCTCTTGCCTCCCTTGTAGGGAATTTAATCCAATTAGCTTTTCTTCTGGGGTTCCCTTGTTATGTAAAGGTCCTTTCAACTGGGCTTGTGGAGACCAGCGGTCCCTGGTGCAGTTCATTGCTGCACCTCGCCTAGAAGTTTGCGCACTACCAGAGGCACGAATATTGCTGTTATTATTTCATTCCGAAAGGGCTCGAACAACCGACTCAGAGCAATTACTGGAGCGAAGTCGGGAGTAACTAGGATCAGAGGGGCTGGCGAGCCGAGAGTCACGGTCCTTTTCTCTTAAAAGGAAAATCCCCGCGAAGTGCCTCGGGCCGGGAGAACGGTTTTGCAGGGACCGGTGCTCTAGTGGCCTGCTTTGGGGCCACTTCAGCGTGACCTGCGGAAATTCGTCCCTTTGTTCCGTGCATCGAGCCGGTAATATATTCCTTGAGTTTTTTTTTTTTTTTTCCCCAAAATACTCAACAAGTGTGGGACTAAGACAATGGCCCCGTCGGGGAAGGCCGACGAGCCGGCGCGCGCGCCTCCAGCATCCCGCCGCCCAGCCCGGCCAAGCAAAGTCCCTCTACGAAGCCACTCCGGTCGCCACTCGGAGGTCCCCCGAAGCCAGCGATCGGGTGTGCCCAGGGACGACCTTCGCACGGGGAGGCCCGGGCACAGCGTTTGCAGAGGACTCGGGCGCGCGAGGGTCCCGCGCCACAGAGGAGGCTGAGCCGTGTGGCCTGCTCCCCTCCACGCGGGCCGCCGTTCGGATCTCATCCAGGCAGTCCTGCCCAGACGAGTGTTGCTCGGAAATTCGAGAACAGACAGTGGAAAGTGGGTAGAATTTTCGGCTTGCGAGAACTTGGGCCAAGTGGGTCCGGGACAGCTTGGTCATCTACGCAACAGAGGGGGTCATTTCTTGCTAAACGGGATGATGGCACATGAGAGGGGTGCGCTGGTAACTCCCCTGGGACGTTTCCTCCCCGTGGCCTCTCAGACCCACTTTCCTTGCCCGTCCCCTGGCCCCAGCGCTGGGAGCTGAAGCACTTCTGGAGACGCATCTGCACGCTGGCCCCCGTGGGTGGCAGGGCACCGGCCTCAGCACCAGGCCAGGACTGGTTCCCTGAGTCCCAACCAAGGACACTCTGGGACGCGCTTTGCCCTCTGGGCAGAGAGCACACGGGACGGAACCGGGGCTTCCTGTCCGGGTCCCTCGGGGGCAGAGTCCTGGGCAAGCAGCTTTCTCTCGCCCAGGGAACCTGTCTGGCTCGTGGGGGCAAGCAGCTAGGATGTGGTCCTCGAGTCAAACCAGACAGCCTCGCCTTCTCCGGCGTGCATCGTGTGTGTGTGTGTGTGTGCGCGCGCGCGTGCGTGTGCGTGCGCGCGCGCGTGCGTGTGCGTGCGCGCGCGCTGAGAGAGGGACATGCGTGCCCCCACCCCTGCCACCTGCTATGCGTCGGCGTCTGAGTTTTGGCCGCAAGGTCAAGTGAGTGTCGCGTCGTCCCCAGGTTCCCGAGACCCTGAGATTGCAGCCCTCGGGCTGTCCACGACCCCAGCACACAGACCCGGCCTGGGGACCGCGCACACCGCACGGATTCCCGCAAGGTGGCCCGGGGATCGTCCACTTTTCCTCCCGGGCCTGAGGTGCCCAGAGATCCAGAAAAGTTAGTCCTGGGCCCTCGGCTGCTGCTCGGGGCCCGGGATTTCCATAGCTGCGCCCGTCCCCCCCCCCCCCAGCGCGTCGCCATGGAGACTGCTGGAAGTTGGTGGTGGAAAACAGACCGGGCGCAAAGCAAAATATTATGAGTGCAGTTGGGGTGACTTCAGGGGGGGCGGGGGACCCGAGGGCATGAGCGGGAGCCAGAGGGAGAGGCGGACAACAAAAGGCCGGGTGCGAGGAGGGGAGTGCGCACGGGGGCCCCTGGGGCGCTGTGTGAGTGGTGGATGGTCCAGCTTCCCAGAGGCGCCCTGGTCTCCAATTTCTCCCCAGCAGCTACACCTTTCTCAGCCCGCTGGCGCACCCCGGCTCCCACGCCGTCTCTCCGGGTTCGCTTCCAGCCTCCCCGCCTGGCCCGAGTGAGGCGTCAGCTGGGCCGTACGCCGGCCTCCCCCAAGAGCCAGGGGCTCGCCAGCGTGAAAGGTTCTGGCTTTTCTTCCCCACGACCCGGGGGGTCGCCGTAGAGGAATTTTCTCACCCCCCATCCCCCACACTCCTCAAAAGCGATCTGAAAAGGTGATGGGGTTGGGTTAAGGCGGGAGAGACAAGAGGAAGTGCCTAGCCAGACATTTTCTGGGGTGGGGTTGGAGATGGAAAAAAGACCCTATCTAAGCCCCTCCACGCTACATCTTTGTATAGAGAGAAGGGCACTTAGTGCACTGTGTCTCACTGCTTGCAAGACTGTGGTCAGAGAGCTCTCGGGGTTCTCCAGCCACTAGACAGAGCCCTCTTCCTGGTTTGGGTTTACTCTAGAATCCACGAAGGGGAGCAGTATGCCAGGGGGTTCGCTCTGTCTGAGTTATGACCCACTGCCCAGTTAGCGACTTTCTACCCAAATCAGTAACATTCTAAAATATTTAGGGGGAGTCATTTGGGATTTTAACAGTCAAGAACCTTGAATGACTGGATTTAAAAGTTTCTAATTTCCTGTTTCAATGACAGATGACATGCATTCCTTAACTCTCCAACACCCACCATGTCTCCCCAAAGGATTTACCAAAAAGGCACTAGGCTTTATGGGACTGTGTTCAATATCACATGGGGATACTTCTAGATGTTGAAGCCAGCATCAGAGACCCTCATATATGTTGGAGAGGAGTACACACCATAGCCAATGTGCCAAAATGCACCATCAAAGGCAACCAGAACCTACCCTCCATGGTTTAAGCTTTTAGAGAGAGATGAGTCCCTTCCTACATCTTGACACCTTTTCTGATGACACTTCTAGGAAAGGATCTCTTTCCCTTTGCCAAGACTCGATTACCTCATGAAAATGTCTGATCAAGCCTGGCACAAGGCTGGAATCTCAGCAATCAGGAGGCTGAAGCTGAGGGATGGCCATGAGTTCAAGGTTATCCTGGACTAAATAACAAGTATCAAGCCAGCCAAGGCTACATAGCAAGATGCGATCTTAAAAAAAAAAAAAAAAAAGGTTATATTCTAACTAAAATCCTAGTGCTCAATGACAGACCTGTGGCCGTATGTGTCTACTGATATACACAATATGTGACATCTTCCAGGTACTTTTCTAGAGACAGTGATCACAGGTACTACATGAGGAAGTTAGTATTATGAAGCAGAGTCCCTTCTCTTCCATTTCCAATATTTTAAGGCTGTGATTCTCAGCTGAGTGGCTGTGCAGCTTTCCATGCTGTCTTTGCCAGAGGGACTGAGAAGGGACAATGAGATGACATCACAAACCGGAATGCGGAATGCGGGCCAGTCAGAGCTCCACTTCCTGGGATCCCTGGGCACTTCCCCCACATGCTCTGCAGGTCACCTGGGACTCTCTTCGGCTGCCCCTCCAGGGGCCCGGAAGTGCTTCAGGATGAAAAAGGTGGGAGAAAATCCTGGTGTTTTTTTTTTCTTTTTTCTGCCCTTGCTCTCATCACAAACGCTCGCAGTGTGACTGAGGTTTGTGGAAGAGGGGGTGGACTCAAAGATGGATTATTGGGACTTTGGTCAAAGTGAAGGAATACTCTGGGCTTTATTCAATCTCATTCACTTGAGCAATAGACTGGACATGAGCAAGGCCACAGTCCACTTTTCCGGATTGTATTTGACAGGAGAAAGAGTAGACACACTGAGAATGGTGAGCAAGGGGCCCAGAGGCAACATGCTCGGGTGCACACGCCATGTGACAGCCCGATCCAGGCATACTTTCACACGTTAAACCATTTTAGCCTTACCATGATCCTACATAGACCCTCTCTGGGGTCAAAAAGGCTCTGGAACGTGCCTGAGGTCACAATTGTTGACCTAGTTATACTCGGCCATAGTAGAATGGCTCCAGGTTAGGATATGATAGGGAAAGAAGTGGGTAGATGAGATGAGATGAGATGAGAGTGGAGAATCATGTACCATTTTCTTTGGGCACCAGAGGAACTCCCCCTTCCCACCCCCACCCCAGGAGTTATGCAATGGACCTGCATTGAAGAGGCTTTTGCATGATGGCAGTGAGGGCATGCAGTGTGTCATGGTGACTGAGCACAGACGTCAACGTGGGAAAACCTTGACTTGCTTCATTTGTTTGTTCATATGTTCATTTATTTATTCAAAAAAACCTACATATCTCCTGTGGGTCTGGCATGGCACTAGATGTTGGGCTTAACATAAATGCTACCTCTGCTCCTCTAGAGCCGAACTTTGAGACAAGTAAATATAAAACTAGCAAATTTTAGGGATGAAGAGATGACTTTAGTGGTTAAAGTACTTGCCTGGGAAGCCTAAGGACTCAGGTTCAATTCCCCAGGACCCATGTAAGCCAGATGCACAAGGTGGCGCATGAATCTGGAGTTTGTGTGCCTTGGTTAGAGGTCCTGGCACATCCATTCTCTATCTGCCCCTCTCTAAAAAGTAAATAAATAAAATATTTAACAACACAACAAAAACAGGAATTTCAGCAAATGACAAGCACTGTTGAGGAAAACTTCTGTCTGGACTGGTGAAGAGAAAGGGCTGATGGGAATGTGGCTGGTGAAGAGAAAGGGCTGATGGGAATGTGGCTGGTGAAGAGAAAGGGCTGATGGGAATGTGGCTACCTCTCATAGGGCGGCTCTGCCACATAAGCAGTGTGCCTGAGTGCCTGGCTGCCAAGGCTTGGCTTTTTGTTTTCTTTCTTTCTCTTTGCATGTAGTGTGGTGTGTGTATATATGTGTGTGGGTGCGTGTGTGTGGAGGGTGCGTGTATGTGCACAAGCAGGTAGGTGTCTTCTTCTAACCACCGTCACCTACTTTTTTGAGTTACACTAAATCTAAAACTCACCAATTAGGCTTACTCTGTCTCTGTCTGCCCAGAATTAGGACTATAAGTGTGCACTGTGACTCCTGCATTTAAGTAGGTTCTAGGGATCTGAACTTGCGTGGCCCACTGAGGCATCTCCCAAGCCATGACTTCTGATTTTTTAGACTGACACAACTATGTACCGCAGTTGCAGAATATGAGATGTGAATGTGGTAACAGAGCTTACACACACACACACACACACACACACACACGCGCACACACTGTTCCTACCATATGTCTTCACTCTGCTAAGCATCTCAGTTCAAATGCACATCCTATGCAATGCTCACAGGAATTCTGTAAAAGAGCTGTTGTTCACAGGTTAAATGTAGACAGCAACAGGCTAAAGGCACAACCAGCGATGAACAACTGACACATTCAGTGAGTTTCTGAGCCCCAGAAGCTGGGTTGACAAGACATATATTAGCTCCTTTTAGCCACGGTTTTGCTATCCAGTTGGTTACCCATGGTGAATCACAGTCAAAATACTAAGTGGAAAATTTCAGAAACAACTTTTATCACAGTACAGTTAGATTATTCTGTTTCATTGTTCTGTTAATCTCTTACTGTAATTTAAAACTTAAACTGTATCATAGGTAGGTATATATGGGAAAAAAAACCCCACAGAGTTTGGTGCTATCCATGGTTTCAGGCATTCACTGGGATGACCAGTGGGTAAGTGGGGTCAACCATACTTGATTGCATGGTACACAGAGTGCCCTTAGAGGATGCCTTATGCCTCCGAGGCAAGAAAGAAATCTACATTTTCATTTTAAAATCTAATACTTTTCACATGCTAGGTGCTTAAAATAAGTTGTATTTTTATTTTTTTTTAAATATTTTCATTTATTTATTTGCAAGCAGAGAGAAAGAGAGACAGAGACACAAAGAAACAGCGAGCAAATGGGCATGTAGCTGCAAATGAGCTACAGATGCATGTGCCACTTTGGGCACCTTGCTTTATGTGGTACTGGGGAATCAAACCCAGGTTATTGGGCTTTTCAAGCAAGTGCCTTTAACTGCAGAGCCATCTCTTCAGCCCTTATTGCATTTAAAAAAATATCTTATGTGTGCATTGCTGTCCATCCCATTTTATGCAATGGCAGTCTGTCCAAGGAAGAAGGATGTGTATGTGGGGGGAGGGAGGGAGTTATTGGAAGAACCCAGACTTGAGCAGACAATTTTCAACCCATTATCTACAACTCTGAGAACTACAGCCTCAGTCACATCCTTTCTCATTTATGAGGGAAAAGGTGGCCTTGGAAAGGATGTTCAGCAAAACATATTTATCATTTTAGCAAAAATAAAGAAAATCATTATTTTCTCTCTATTCGAAAGTATTAAAATAATCTTTTAAACCATTGACAAAAACAGGGATATAAACAAAGCATTCCTCTCTTAATCATGGATGAGACATATACATACATTTTTTATTGACTACTTCCATGATTGTAAACAATATCCCATGGTAATTCCCCTCCTCCTCCCACTTTTCCCTTTGAAACTCCACTATCCATCATATCCCCTCCCAATCAGTCTCTCTTTTATTTTGATGTCATCATTTTTTCCTCCTATTATGAGAGTCTTGTGTAGGTAGTGTCAGGCACTGTGAGGTCATGGATATCCAGGTCATTTTGTGTCTGGAGGAGCACATTGTAAGGAGTCCCACTCTTCCTTTGGCTCTTACATTCTTTCCATCACCTCTTCCGCAATGGACCCCGAGCCATGGAAGGTGTGTTAGAGATGTTTCAGTGCTGAGCACTCCTCTGTCACTTCTTCTCAGCACTATGATGCCTTCTGAGTCATCCCAAAGTCACTGTCATCTGAAAAGAGAAGTTTCTCTAACCAAAAGTGAGATGTGCATTAATATATGGGTGTGAACATTAAGAGAAGTGCTTACTGGGCAGTTTGATGAGCATAGTATATACATTTAGCCAGATAGTAGCAGACGTTACACCCCTAGGGCTCATGACTACCCCTGTTGTAGGTTTTCAGCATCAGGGATGTATTTCCTCTGGGATTCACTGAAAGTTTAGTTCATACTGCTTCATCTATGAGAATGTCATGCATCACTCTGTTCACATACAGACACAGACTTTAAGAAAGATAGAGTTAATCCAGTGAGATAAGGCCATTAAGCAATATGATGAGACATGTAGCCTATAGGGTAATTTAACAATCAATATATGAGAGATACAGTGTCACCTTGAGATATATGTTAAAATGTGACTTAATGTAAAGAACAGGAGTTTGGGGGTCTTTGGATGGATCAAAGTTCAAATCCTGGCTTAGTCAATTTCTAGCTGTATGACTCATAGAAAATTCCACAATGTCTCTAAGCCTTAGTCTCCTTCCTCATGAAGCTATCCCATATCTTCTCCTAGGGTTATTATGAAAACCCAGTGAGATTATGCATATTAATTCTTTAGAATTTAAAATTGCTCAATAAATGCCATATCTTGTTATTGTTAAAAATACTTATCTGGCTCACCTACTTCCGATTGTCAGTATCTAGTTAGGGGATAAGAATAAGAATTCTAAAGCCGGGTGTGGTGGTGCATGCCTTTAATCCCAGCACTGGGGAGGCAGAGGTAGGAGGGTTGCCATGAGTTCGAGGCCACCCTGAGACTCCATAGTGAATTCCAGGTCAGCCTGGGCTAGAGTGAGACCCTACCTTGAAAAAAAAAAAAAAAGAATAAGAATTCTGACAATGGTGTAGACTGTCTCAACACATGCAGATCTGTGCTGTATAGGCACAGCCTCTGTTTGATTTTTTGTTTCCCTTTTGTTTTTGCATTGCTGAGGATGGAACCCAGGACCCTGAGCACCCTATGCAAGCACTCTACCACTAAATTCTATCCCTGGCTGCAGACCCTGTTTAAATGTCGGGAGAAATCTTTGATTGTAAAGGGTTTAGATTGAAGAGTAAATTTCATTTTTCTTTTCTCCACCTTTCCCATGAGAAAGGCGTCATATGTGGTTTTATCTGCCATGATTTCATCCTTGTCTTCTCCAGACTGCTTAAAGGGGGCAGAAAATGTCACTGTAGAGGTGACACTTTCCAATTTGAATTTAGGTCCCCAAGAGATACATCCAGGGGTGCTGAGAGAAGACATATGTTGCATGTCCTTGCAGGAAGATTCTGGACAACCCCTGATACCCTCTTACAGTTCTAGAATGTGAGAGCCCACATTCTCTGTTCCCTCTACCTCTGCCACCTCTTCCCCACTTGCAAGCCACACTGTGTTAAAGATAGAATCATCGTACACTTGGTCTCCAGGAAGTGAAACTGAAAATGAGTCATTCTCTGAAAGTCATTTTAGCAAGATGCAAGAAAGAAGTTAGTTCTTTTGCTCTTCTTGTGTATGTATCTATTAGGTAAGAATGAAATGTCCATTTGTTCTGTTCTGTCTGTATCTCTATTTTCACTTATGTTGTGGTCTTTGAGTTACCAAAATGTTAGAGTAAGCATGAAAAGTAGAAAAGAAATGTCCTTGAGAGTTGAGCATGAGTCCACAGTGATTACAGATACCCCCACTGAGAAGGGCCCTCGGGGGAATGGGTGCAGGGCAGAAGGGACAAAAAGAGGACAGCCTAAACCAGGAGTGGTGGTGCACGCCTTTAATCCCAGCACTCGGGAAGCAGGAGTAGGTGGATTGCCGTGAGTTCGAGGCCACCCTGAGACTACATAGTGAATTCCAGGTCACCCTGGGCTAGAGTGAGATCCTACCTCGAAAAACAAAAACAACAACAACAACAAAAGAAAACCAAATCAAACCAAAACAAAACAAAAAGGTAGCATAGTGGAAATATGACCAACTTACAGTAGGTATTAAAATTCCTAGTAATCTTTTTTTTTAAGCTGAAAAGAATGAATTACAGCCCTTATACTTTCATCTGAAATTGGCCCAGACTTGGACAGCTAGGGCTGGACTGAGGTGGACTAGTCCATTTGGTAACTTCTGCTACGTTGTACCTGCTCCTCAAGAGCAGGAGTTCTTTGACCTGTGTTTAGTTTTCACTTTTGTGGTTGGTTAATTCTCCAAATCCCCAGAATCATAACCTGCTCTGAGCAATCACAATGATCAGATCGGAGGATCTGGACCCACTGGACATATACTGGTTTTGCTTTCATTTAATTTAATAAAGAAGCTTTGCAGAAAGCTATAAGCTAGCAAAGGTTAGTTAGCCCTTGATGTCCTGTCTGCTTCCTAATTATCCAATTTGGTCAGGTCAGCATTGTTTAGATGCCGCCTAAGTGATATGCTGAATAGAGCAGATTTCTACTTAATAGGAGCAGAGACTGATCACCACATAAGTATTGATCTCTTGAGTCCATCACGGTGGAGAAAATGCATCATCCATGAACAAGAGTGGCTCCATCTTTGAACAGAGCCATTCGAGTAGAGTGATTAGCGGCAGCTCATCACCCCGCCCAACTGGCGTCTGACTTTTGAGGCACAAGCTGTGGAGAACACTATACACTTGTTTTGAATCTTAACTCTGCACTGATGTCTCTGTGGATTATATTAGACTTTGGGAGAAGGAAATGTTCCTTTGAATGCTACAACTACAGCATTTATCGTTTTAAAAATGAACACAGTGACTTTTTTGAGTTCTATACTATCTTTTTCAGGCAGAATGGTTAGAACAAATCTGTAATCTTCATACACTCAACCTATTTAGAACATATGTACTGAAGCTAAGCATTTACCAGTAAACCAAATTCCTCCTGAAAGAATTTGGATTTCGTGTCTCCAGACCTGGCTTCATGATATAAAAATCCAAACTTATTTAGGATGGACTTGATTGATTAAATATACAGCTAAGTTTCCTTTGTGATGTCCAGTCCTACCAGTAATCATAAATTTTGGGTGAGGGAAGAATTGTGTCTATATAGAGTTCACTGCTTCTCCCCAGACAAAAGTCAATTCATTTAATAGTTGGAGTAAACTTTCAGTTTCTAGGAGGTTTGTTTCTTTTCCTTGATGACACCTTGGTCAAACACAAAATAGTTCCTCCATAACTCGTGACTAGACATCCTAGAACACACACCAGGCTGGCTGGGCAAACTCTAAAAGGAAGGAAAACGGCAGAGTGCTTGGAGCCTGTAGTTGAAACATGGGAACTCTGCAGCGGGGAGCTTTCTGAAGTGCCGAGCAGTTGTTGTGAGGGGCCTTTGGTCTCCGTGAACTTTTCTTTTTAATTCAGTGGGCGTAATCTTTGAGGTTACTGTGGTTTGGGTAGGGGACCTTTTCAGAAATGCCAAGCTTTTAAGGAAAACAAAAACAACAAACAACAAACAAAACACCAGCCTTTCTTCTAATCAAGGCTGTTTTAAAAGTTTGAAAACTTTGCTGTGATCAGAACGGTGATTTCTCTGCTTCACTGGGGCTCCTCAGGGTTCCCAGGCTGCACAACAACCAGTGCCTTGGCCACCTCACAAGCAGAGTTGAAGGGCGCAGGGTACAGGGAGAACCCCCTGGCACAGACCTCCCCCTGTGTGCACCCAGAGAGACTGGGGCAGAGGGCGGCTCAGTCCCAGGCATCACCCGCAGCACCTGCAGGACAGGGCAGAGCAGAGGAGGGGCTGTCTAAGATATGAAAGCCTGAAAGAAGGCCCCACGAGTTCTGTGCTCCGTTGTTGGCACTGACATGGATTTCTAAAGCTGAACGACTGTATACACTCTGCGTGTTTGTTTATAATACCTGGAGATACAGAGACCGTTTCTTTTTTAAAATATTTTATTTACTTGAGAGAGAGAGAGAGAGAGAGAGAGAGAAAAGAGAGACAGAGACAGAGAGAGAACAGAGACCATTTCTGAGAGGGCATGAATGGAAGGAAGGAGGGAGGAAAGAAGGAAGGGGGTAAAGAGGAAGAAAGGGGGAAGGAGTGAGGGAAGATGAGAAGCAAGAAGGCAACTGAACAAACCATTTTGGTAACTGGTTACAAGGTGATGAGTTATTTTCAGAATTGTTTACTTCTATAAAAGTGAATCCTGGGCTGAAGAGATGGCTTAGTGGTTAAGGTGCTTTCCTGTGAAGCCTAAGGACCCAGGTACAAGCCACGGGACCCACGTAAGCCAAGATGCACAGGGTGGCGCATACATCTGAAGTTTGCAGTGGCTGGAGGCCCCGGCGCACCCATTCTCTCTCTCTTTCTCTTTCTATCTCTCTCTCTCTCTGTGTGTGTAATAAATTAAGTAAGTAAAATGAAAGTCCAAAAATTGACTATACCCTTGAATTATTGGAAATTTAATTTTTTTTTTAAAAAAGTGAATCCCCTCTTTAATTGATAGTGGATTAATTTTTTCCATACACTATACTAAAGACCAAATTGAAACTATACTATTATTTATCTCCATCTTACAAATGAGGAAACTGAGGTTCAGACAACCTAGTTAAACCTATCCACTACTATCCAACTAGGATTTGAACACTGATCACTCTGATTCCAAAGCAAGACTGCCTCTTCACCTACTAACATACAGGACTAGAAGGAAGACCAATAAACCCTTTCTAGCTCTTATCCTCCACTAGAGAATCCTGGGGAGGTCAAGTCTTCCACAATCCTGGTGGAAGATACTGTCCTTCTTTGGTGTATGCTGTCATGGGTGCCTGGCTACCATGGGCACCATGATGTGGTTTTGGCAGTGGGCAGCTGACTGAGGATGCTCATGGGCACTCCTTCCTTTGTGCCTGTCATTTCTAATCATTCTGTGAGTTTCTGAGTTCATCCTGGCACTACTTCTGGGTTAGTATCTCCCTGCATGCCAGTTGCTTGGGCAAATTTAGCATCATACCATTGGAGGGTGCAGATGAGATTTCACTTAGAAAAGGTTAAACAGGGGCTGGAGAGATGGCTTAACAGTTAAGGCACTTGCCTGCAAAGCCAAAGGATCCTGGTTCAATTCTCCAGGACCCATGTAAACCAGATGCACAAGGAAGCACATGTGTCTGAAATTTGTTTGCAGTGGCTGGAAGCCCTGGTGTGCCCATTCTCTCTCTCTCTCTCCCTTTCTCTCAAATAAAAAAATAGATTAAATTAAAAGGCTAAACATCAAATCATCATTAGAATAAACTGTGTCCTAGTGTGTAATGGCAGAACCAGCTGTGCTGGGTCTGCAGTCAAGGTGTGGGGAGATGTGAACATTGGCTTCGTCATGGGCCAGATGTCTGAACATGAGTACCTGCATAAGTTCTCTGGGCCTCAGCTCCCTGGCCAGAAAAGTGGGGTGATACAGGTGCCTATTACAAAGAGGATTGTGGAATTAAATGGAGGAATTATGTAAAAGGACAGCACACGAGCATTGTAAATGGGCAATAACGGGTGCTTTTGAGTGCCACTTGCCTTTCCTTGTGATCCTGTAGTGACTTCCAAGATCCACCCCCAGGACCACACGAGGGAAGAAAACAAGATGGTTCAGTCCTCTAAGATGCGACTGCATGAGCCTGTGAATTGGCATAAGCTGTCATTCCCAGTTGTTGTTTGGTGACACTGAGGCTAAAGAGGGGCTCAGTCATATGTGTTGATTCATACGGCAAGCGAGTGTCTCAATGGGGGCTTGCCATGGCCCCAAAGCTGAGGCTGCTTTGTTTATACCAGGCCTCCTGCACACAGCTAAGAGCACCTGGTCAGAAGGGAGGATCTGCCGTGTGCTCACTGTGCCCGTAGAACATGCAGCTACATGAGTCCAAACAGCAGGCACTTTCCTTGAGCATTTCATGTGTTTACTTGAAACTTCTTTCCCTGTTTTTCAAGTGCTCCCCCTTGGTTGGTCTTCCTTTTCTTCCTTCTTCCATCCCCTTCCTTCCTTCCTCCCCTCCTTCCCTCCCTGCCTCCTTCCTTCCTCCCTTTCTTCCTTCCTTCCTCCCTCCCTCCCTCCCTTCCTTCCTTCCTTCCTTCCTTCCTTCCTTCCTTCCTTCCTTCCTATATGTATGGTACATGTTCATGTGTGTTTCTATGGAAGCCACACAACAATATCAGGTGTCTTCTGCATTTGCCCTCCACTTAATTTTTTTTTTTTAAATATTTATTTATTTTTAAAGACTTTTATTCTATTTTATTCTACAGCAGACATTTTCTTATTTTTATTTTTATTTATTTATTTCAGAGCGACAGGCATAGAGAGAGAGAGAGAGGCAGATAGAGAGAGAGAATGGGCGCACCAGGGCCTCCAGCCACTGCAAACGAACTCCAGATGCATGCGCCCCCTTGTGCATCTGGCTAACGTGGGTCCTGGGGAATCGAGCCTCGAACCAGGGTCCTTAGGCTTCACAGGCAAGCGCTTAACTGCTAAGCCATCTCTTCAGACCCTACTTATTTATTTTTAGTATTTTTATTTTTATTTATTTATTTGAAAGAGAAAAAAGGCAGATAGAGGGGGGAGAGAGAGAGAGAATATGGGCTCACCAGGCCTCTAGATGCTGCAAACAAACTCCAGACTCATGGGCTACCTTGTGCAGCTGGCTTACATGGGTCCTGGGGAAGCGAACCTGAGTCCTTTGGCTTTGCAGTCAAATGCCTTAACCACTAAGCCATCTTTCCAACCCTACTTAATTTTTCGAGACAAACTAAACCCAAAGCCCACCGGCAAGACTAGCTAGTCAACAAGCCCCAGGGACCTTCCTGCCTCCCCCTCTCCAGCACTGAGATTACAGGCATGGGCTTCCACACCCAGCTTTCATGCGGGTGCGGGAATCCACACTGGGGTCTCATGCTTGCTCAGCTCGTCCCTTACTCACTGAGCCATCTCCCTGGCTCTTCTCCTGGTTCCTTATCGGCTGTGCTTAGCACAAGGCGTGGCATCGGTGAGAGTGCCGGATACATTGTCAGCACTAGTAAATATCTGCTTAATATCGAAACCAACTCATCCGTAATGTCACAAGCATCGCGCCTCTGTTTGTTTGCATTCCAGGAGGCTTGACGCAAGGCCCCAGGCAGAGGAGCACTGGCTGCGTTAGTGACAGATAAGCTCGCACTCCTTTGAACACCTACTGTGTGCAGGGCATGTGTTCATGCTCATAAACTCTTTCCCTCCCTCCCTCCCTCCCTCCCTGTGCTTTCCTGCATTTCTCACCTGTCTGCTTCTCTGGGAAGTACTAGCAGGAGAGTAAGGTAAATCAGGTCTTAAGGAGCTTAGATTATTTCTCCTAATCCTCATAATAACCTCGGTGGTAGGTTGTTTTTTTATAGGAAGGAAATTGAGGCCTGTGAGGTTAAGTAATTTCCTAGGGCCGCAGAGCTGACTTAGTCAATTGGAAGAGAAAGATCAGGCTGAGCGTCTTTGTGGTTTCCAAGACTGTTTGGTTCCCCCCCCCCCCGCCCCACACCTTGGCACCAAGAAATGCAAGAACCAAATAGGAAAAATAAGCAAAGGACTAAAGGGAGTTGCCTTTGGGAGAGCCTAGCATATAGATCATGATAGTGATGCACTTTCTATGCCTTGTTCAACTTAATTCTCCTACCAGTTCCAGGAGGTGCTATTGTTACGATGTCCTGAAGGTGGGAAATTTCCCCAAGGACACAGAGAAAGAAATGAAGGAAGAAAATGAAAGGAAGGAGAAAAGAAAGGAGGGAGGGAGGGAGGAAGGAAGGAAGGGCCTCTGTCATCAACAAGTACCTAGAATTGTTTTAATAGTTCCATGGTTCTAGAACTTACTTGGTGCTGGTGCTGTGCAAGGTGCCTGCTATGCACTCGTTCACTTAAATCTCACATGACACAGACTGCTGTTTGCAAGGTTTCTCCGTAGCTCCCGAGGCTTCGGAAAATCAAGTTGCCTCTAAGCCTGGAATTCCCGGGCAGTCGCTGTGCTCACTCTGCCCCTTCTCCTGGTGGCTCTCCAGAAACAACACAAAGGAAGAAAAATACCAGACTCCCAGTTGTTCATTAAAACCACTGAAATAGACATTAAATGGACATTGGGTGCCTATCGCTCAGTGAAGGACATGAAGGCTGTAGCAACAGGAGAAATCTGCATGATGGAATGGAAAGAGGAAAGGAGTAGAAATTGTAGGTTCCTTGGGGTCACAGTGACCATCTGTGTACATGGGAGATAGGAGCTTGAAGAGCAACAGAGTGGTCCCCAGGTCAGAGGGGTGGCACTGTGGGCCAATATGGTTCTCTTGCTAACATTTTAAAAATGTGATTTCCGGGCTGGAGGGATGGCTTAGTGGTTAAGGTGTTTGTCTGCAAAGCCAAAGGATCCTGGTTCAATTCTCCAGGACCCACATAGGCCAGATGCACAAGGGGGCACATGCGTCTGGAGTTCGTTTGCAGTGGCTGGAGGCCCTGGCACACCCATTTTCTCCCTC
Organism: Dipus sagitta; assembly: GCA_036346955.1. Taxonomy (NCBI): domain Eukaryota; kingdom Metazoa; phylum Chordata; class Mammalia; order Rodentia; family Dipodidae; genus Dipus; species Dipus sagitta. Next base: position 18,215,711 of record CM070777.1, on the reverse strand, counting down.
TCTCCTTTTCTCTCTCAAATAAACAAACAAACAAACAAACAAACAAACAAACAAACAAACAAATAAAAATATTTTTAAAAATAAAATAAAATGTGACTTCCATGATGAGCACAGGAAAGAAAAGCATTTTGCCCAGGTTAAGAATGAGTTGGTGATTTAGCTCAGAATTTCAGACTAGGTTGAAATCTGCTTGGCTCTTGTGGCCAGAAGTGCCTGAGGTTTTAGAGAAATGAACACCCGCTAACACAGGAGGTGTGTGCTTGGGGGGGGGGCTAGAAATGTTAAGAAGTAAGTAAAATCAAAAGTAAGATGAATAAGAAAATGAAAGCCAAGAACTTACAGGTGTGATGCAGAGCAAGTAGTCTTGGCTCCGATAATTCTGATTTTTATGTGTTTTAACAATCTCGTCATGAAGGAAATTGAAACAAAACTCTGCTGGTACTGGGCAGCAGTAGGTGCTGTCCCCCAGAAAAGCAAAGGGGACATGGAATTCAGAACTTGGATCTGTACTAACATCTCTTCCTTCTGGCTGGTGTTCTCAGCTTGTATTTCTCAGAGCAGGGATCGGCCTTGACCTTGAATGTGTCCTTCATAGGAGATGGCCCTAGGCACCTTCCTCTTCTCCAGTATCTACACATGGCTTATGACTTGTGAACATTCATCACTGGCATCTTGGGGGAGGTTCTTTATGCATTCTTGGCCATGTACTTATAAAGTTTTATTGACAACCTGGATTCACATACACAATAGACCTTGATCATAGTAACCTCCTATCATCCTTCTTTGTTATTCCTCTATCTCCCTTCCACTGAAGCCCTTCTTATTCCCAATTAGCTCCTGTTATATTTTGATGTCATCATTTTTTTTGCACTCATATTATGCAGGTCTTGTGTAAGTAGTGTCAGCCACTGTGAGGTCATGAATATCAAAGCTACCTTGTGTCTGGAAGACAGTATTGTAATCACTCCTCCCCTTCCTTTGGCTCTTACATTCTTTTTGCCACCTCTTCCACAATGGACCCTGGGCTTTGGAGGGTGTGATAGATTAACCCTTCTCCCCCTCTCTTCTCTCGTCATCCCTATTTATCTATTTTGCATAAGAGTCTTATGTAACCCAGGCTGGTCTTGAACTTGCTATGTAGCTGAGGCTAGCCCTGAGCTCCTGATCCTCCTCCTCCATCTCTCTAGGGCTGGGATTACAGGTGTGCACCACCATGCCTGGTCTTTGTCCACTGAGGGTTTTGTATCTTGAGATTCCCAGAAGTGGCAACAGGCACATGATTGAATCACCATGTGTTTTGTATTAGGATACATGCAGCTTATCATTTCCAATGATACTTTCCTTTCTGAAAAATATTTTTAGTTATGTATTTATTTGCAAGCAGAGAAAGAGAGAGAGAGAGAGAGAGAGAGAGAGAGAGAGAGAGAGAGAGAATGGGTGTGCCAGGGCCTCCAGTTGCTGCAAACAAACTCCAGATGCATGTGCCACTTTGTGCATCTGGCTGTACATTGGTACTGGGGAACTGAACCCGGGTTGCTAGGCTTTGTGGGCAATTGCCTTAACTGCTGAGCCACCTCTCTAGCCCATCTGGTGATACTTTAAGGCTTATATAAATTATGATGGGCATTGCAGCATAGTTGATGTTTTGTTTGAGTCAGATTCAAATCCTGGCCCAGTGGCTTACTGGCTGTGTGATCTTGGGCAGGTCAATACTATGTTGGCAATGGGGACTGCACTGGGTGGCCACATCCCAGGAGATAGCTCTTATTGTCACTTGAAAGTCCTTGTATTAGGCTGCAATCAAGACTCTGATTGGTGGGCTGGAGAGATGGCTTAGATGTTAAGGTGCTTGCCTGTGAAGTCTAAGGACCCACAGTAAACTCTTCAGATCCCACATAAGCCAGACATACAGGGAGACACAAGTGCACAAGGTCGCACATGCATCTGGAGTTTGATTACAGTGGCTGGAAGCCCTGGCAAACCAATTCTCTCTCTCTTATGCTCTGTTCTCACACTTTCTCTCTCACATAAAAAAGGCCAGCCTATTGGGCTTGCCCCCCCCCCCCACAAAAAGACTACATCTGGTGAGGAAGAGATGTGGACCCTGGACCCATGGATTGGTGAGAGTGTGAGCATAGGTCGCAGAACAGGGGCACTGTTCTCACCCTTTCTCATCCAGCCCTTCCTTCCTCTCTCTCTGCATCTGTCCTAGTTCAGAACTCTCAGAACTATCACAATGTCCTCCTGCCATGGGCACTGCCAAGTCCATTTGTCTGGGGCAGTCCTGGTTGATATACGTGGTCCTGACAAAATTACTAATAATAGTATTTTCCAGTAGTAAAAGTGTTTGGTTTGGATGGTAAGAAATAGTCATCCTACTCTATGACTCTTGTTCCTCCAAGTCTCCCTCCACCACACGGAGCGGCTCACAGGTACTTTGCTTATCCCACATCCTGCTACAACCAGCCACTGATAACAGTCAGACTCCTCAGCCCCGCAGAATGCAGGAGCCAGGCTTGGATGTGTACATTCTCCACAGGCTCTGAGAATGTCCCTCAGAACAGGATCAGTGCAGGTGCAGGAGTGTGTACAGTCCCTATCCAGGTGCCCATCAATTTCTTTTCCAAAAAATATTTTTATTGATTTATTTGAGAGATAGAGCGGGAGGGAAGGACAAGGAAAGTACGGGTATACCAGGGCCTGTTGCCACTGCAAATAAAGTCCAGGCACATGTGCCACTTTGTGCGTTTCGCTTTATGTGGGTACTGGAGAATTGCACCCAGATCAGCAGGCTTTGTAAACAAGCATCTCTAACCTCTGAGCCATATCTTTAGCCCTCTATCAATTTCTTTTTTAAATATTTTATTTATTTGTTTGAGAGAGAGAAAGAGAATATGTGCACGCCAGGGCCTCTAGCCACTGCAAACGAACTCCAGATGCACATGCCACCTTGTGCATCTGGCTTACGTGGGTACTAGGGAATCAAACCTGTATCCTTAGGCTTCACAGGCAAGTGCCTTAACTGCTAAGCCATCTCTCCAGCCCTCTATCAATGTCTTGAATGCATTTTTTTCCCTGCCTGCTTCAGAGGCTTTTCAATGCTATTTCTGCTACAAGGAACTCCCTTCCTCTCTCATATCTCTTCTTCCTCTGTATTTATTTATTATTTGTTTTTTCAATGTAGGATTTCGCTCTAGCCTAGGTTGACCTGGAATTCACTATGTAGTCTCAGGGTGGCCTTGAACTCAAAGCAATCCTCCTACCTCTGCCTCCTGAGTGCTGGGATTAAAGGCATGTGCCACCATGCCTGGCTTTTTTCTTATTCTTTTTTTTTTTTCCTGGTACCTAAAACAGGACCCTATGGTGGTTTGTATGAAATGTTTCCCATAGGCTCATATGTTTGAATACTTGGTCACTAACTGGTAGCAACTTGGGAAAGTGTGGGGCCTTTGGGAGGCGGAGCCTTGCTGGAGGAGGCGTGTCACTGGGGGTGGGCTTCGCGGTAATCTAGTCCAGTTCCAAGCCCAGTTCTCAGACTACTTCCTTCCTGCTGCTGTGGAGACGTGATGCCTCCCTGGCTGTCTGCCCCTGCCATGATTCCCCCCCCCCCCACAGTGGAACTTCCTCTCTAAACTGTGAGCTTTCCTTCCATAAGCTGCTCTGGTCATGTGTTGTTTTAATGTTTTATTTTTATTTATTTATTTGAGAGAGAAAGGGAGAGATATACAGAAATAGGCAGGTAGAGAGAGAGAAAGAGAGAATGGGCACACCAGAGCCTCCAGCCACTGCAAAAAAACTCCAGATGCATGTGCCCCCTTGTGCATCTGGCTTATGTGGGTCCTGGGGAGTTGAACCTGGGTCCTTTGGCTTTGCAGGCAAGTGCCTTAACCACTAAGGAATTTCTCCATCCCTGGTCATGTGTTTTGTCCCAGCAAGGAGACGGCAACTGTTACGTCATCCCTCTTTATCCTATTCCATGGCTGTATCTTACTCACCAAAATCACTGTGTTCTGACATTTTTTGTTTTGATCTGTCTCTACCACATGACATAAGAGGCTTGTGAACAGGTCCCTTATTGTTCAAGTTCATCACTAAATCCTGAGCATGGCTAACCCTAGGTGCTATATTAATGTCTGGTGGGTCTGGGAAGGAATAAAGGCAAGGACAGGATGGAGTTTCCCCTTCCTGGAACCCAGGGACCCCTGGGACAGGGCCCATGGTGTTGCCGTGGCAACCAGTGGACCTGACCTGAAGGGCTCTCTGGAGAGACCATAGCTGCTTCCTCTTGGGATCCAGGCTGTCCCGTGTCCTCACCAATGCAGAACCAAGGAAGACAAAAAAGGGGCTGGGGGAGAATGATCAAGAAGAAAGCACAGCCTAGTACTGGAGGTGACAGGCACTGGCCCAGGTGGTGTGGTTTCACTGGTAATGACTGGGCCCTGGAGAAGGGACTTGGGGCAGGCCTTCCCTGGTAGAGAGCTGCCGGGGAGTGGCATATCGACTGTCTCATGTAGTATTTCTACAGCTGCAAGTTCCCAAAATAGGCCCCTAGCGCAAGAGCCTTGAAACACGGTTGATACAGAGAATATGAATATCGCCTACTATTAAAAACCTGTGACACCTTATGTCAGGCAGCTTTTCCTCGGCTATTGCACAAGGCGTCCCTGTTCCCACCAGTTCCTCAGAAACAAAGGCCGATGCTTCACATATCTGAAAACCTTGTTGCTTCCCAGCTGCCTGAAGGCTTCGTGGGCTTTGAAAGCTGTTTCTAAGATGCTCTCACATCCATGTCCTACCACTCCTTGAGTCATGAGTGGGTGAGCGCCTCACCTTTCCCAGAATCCACCAGGCCTTTCACTACTCTGTGACCTTGTCTCTGACAGCAACCCTCTTGCCTGAAATACCTTGCTTTCCACTTTGGTCTGACAGGTGATGAGCTCTTTAAGGATCAGCCAAAAGGCCTCCTTGTCTTGCGAAGCAGCCAGGCCGAGCTGGAAGCTACCCTGTCCAGGCCTCCAGACTTTAGTACAGTGCCCTCATCCTTCTCCAGGAAAATCAATTAACAGAGTCTTTATTTTTTAAAACTTATAAAAATTTTGTTTATTTGAGAAAGAGAAAGACTTGGGGGGGTGGGAGAGAAAGAGAGAGAGAGAGAGAGAGAGAATGGACGCACCAGAGCCTCCAGCCACTGCAAATGAACTTCAGAGGCATGCAATCCCTTGTGCATCTGGCTTAGATGGGTCCTGGGGAATCGAACCTGGGTCCTTAGGCTTTGCAGGCAAATACCTTAAGTGCTAAACCACCTCTCCAGCCCCAGAGTTTCTTTTGATTGCTCTGAGGAGTAGACAAGGCATGTGAGGCAGAGTAACTGGCATGTGTTAGACAGTAACTGTTAGATACCATGTCACCATTGCTCATCTGTCCCTCTCCCTCAGCAATGAGTAATTGGTAGGTGGAGATGATATGTGCATTTGTGTGTGCATGTTTGTATGTATGTGGATGCACATGTGTATGGGAGAGGGAGTGGAAAATCACCTTTTTCGGTATGTGTGCAGTATGTGTGGTGTGTGTGATGTATGCATACGTGCATGTTCAGGTGTACACACCCTCTGTGCACACATTAGGAGGCCAGAGGGAGATATTAGGCCTCCTATGAGCTCTCCATCTTTTTCCAGCAAGACACTGGCTGACCAGTGATGACCTGTTTCCACCCCACTCAGAGCTGGGGTTGCAGGCACATGTAACCATGCTTCAGCCTTTTACATGGGCGCTGGGTATCGAACTCAGGTCCTCAGTCTTGGGCAGCAAGTGCTCTTACCCCCTGAGCCATCTCTGCAGCCCTCGTGGAAGATGGAACCCAGACGTGTTCCACTTTGTACCTCGTGTGTTCAGATGAAGATGAGTAAGGAGCAGGTCACTTTCATGCTGTGCATTCTTTGGCACCATGTGGCACTGATGTCACCCTTCCTGAGGCCAGGCTGGGAACTTGGATACCACATCTAGTGGAGAATCCAAAGAAAGAATTGAACATGTAATTCTAAACCAAAGAGCCTGCCATGTATGACAAAGACTGACGAAGAAATATGTGTTTGGGCTGGAGAGATGGCTTAGTGGTTAAGCACTTGCCTGTGAAGCCTAAGGACCCCAGTTTGAGGCTCGATTCCCCAGGACCCGTGTTAGCCAGATGCACAAGGGGGCGCACGTGTCTTGAGTTCGTTTGCAGTGGCTGGAAGCCCTGGTGTGCCCATTTTTTTTCTCTCTCTCTCTCTCTCTCTCCCTCTTTCTCCCTCTTTCTCTCTCTGTCTGTCGCTCTCAAATAAATAAATAAGAATAAACAAAAAAAATTAAAAAAAGAAATACATGTTTGAATTTAGCAGAAGTTTTTAAAAATATTATGTATTTATTTTTATTTATTTGACAGAGAAAGAGGGAGGAAGGTGGGGAGAGGGAGAGAGAGAGAGGGAGAGAGAGAGAGAGAGAGAGAGAGAATGGGTGTGCCAGGGCCTCCAGCCACAGCAAATGAATTCCAGATGCATGCACTCCCTTGTGCATCTGGCTTACATGGGTCCTGGAAAATTGAACCAAGATCCTTGGGCTTTGCAGGCAAACACTTTAACCACTAATCCATCTCTCCAGCACCCACGTCAGTGCCAGGTGAGCCCAGCACTGGGGAGGGAGAGGCGGGGCATCTCCAGGACTTGCTGCCTCTCTAGACTGGCTGGACCACTGAGCCCTGGGTTCTATGAGAGACCCGGCCTCTGTAAAACAGGGTGGGGAGTGGTTGAGGAAGAATCTATGTCGACCTCTGGCCTCCACGAGCATGTGCACATATGCACCCACCCACAGTTGAACACGCACGCACACATGCACACACACACACTATACACAAATATAAAAATAAAGAACATCAAGCTAACCTCAGTTGATCTAAATACAGATTTTTTGGTCATATGGAACAACCTGACCTGACATCGGGACACAACTTGTCCCCTAGGGAAGAAGACAAATGTTTTAGTGTAGCTGCGCATCCAAGGTCCGCGGCCTCTTTGGATGCTTCAGACCGTCACCTCTACCCAGTCGTGAACGTGAGACCCACAGAAGCGGGAGAGCTCCAAGTCTCCAGGTTTGACCATAGTTGGCTCTGCTCAGATCACTGTCTGGATCCTCAGGGTCTACTCTGGGTGTGGGGTGTTCACACAGACATTGATTAACTAAGAATATGTTCAGAAATAGGTGAGCCAGACGGCAATGAGGCGAGCACAATTTCTTCCAAGAAACAGCTGAAATGAGTGGGGGGCATGGAGACATGATGGCCTGTGCCCGTCTCTGCTATGTGCCAGTGTCTCTTAGAGCAGAGTGCTTGGGGAGGGTAAGGAGGGAGCGCCGCAGGCGCAGTGGGAGGCAGATATCACCTCTCTTTTTCTCACGACCCCTCCCACTGTCTCCCACCCGCAGGCTCGGCTTTTATCTGTCTCCAGGGCTGGGACTGGGCAGCAGGGGGAGCGGAGGGGAATGTTCTCATTTGACTGACACATTGGTGGACAGGGGGCTAGGCTGGGCTGGCCCACCTGTCACTGAGAACCAGCTCCTCTCTCCTAATGTTGCCATGAGTTCTTTAGAGCACCCCACCCATGGCTGGGGAGGGGGGGTTCTCGCTGCCAGAACAGCACTCTGTGAACAGGCTGGTGGGTGCAGACTGAGAGGTGAGAGGGGCAGTTCCCTTGCTTCCTGGTCTCATGACAGGGGTAGGTGTGGGTGTGTCCCCACATGAGCATGAGTAGCCAGGTGTGTGCCTCTGTCTAGGAGGACCAGGGACTGAGTCAGAACAAAGGAACACCACGTTTGACGGTGCGGTTTGGTGGCGGCGGATGCTACCCATGGTCAGCTATGGCTGCTGCCAGGGAACTAGGCCCCGGCTAGAAGGTGGAAGAATGTCTCACGTGGAGACGTTCTGGAGAGCATCGGGAGGGCCGTGGAGATTTGCAATCAGATGTGATTTTGGCCATGGCGCAACAGCAGTCACCACCGTGCACACCCGGGCTTCCAGACACGACCGGCTGCTCGCTCGCTCGCCCTCACAAGGCGCACCCAGTCTGAAAGGGGGGCTCGGCGATGTCTCCAGCTTCTGGGAATCCTCCGGATTTCCCCGGAAGTCTCCAGATTTCCATCATCCTCTCAACAAGCTGGCCCTTGTTCCTCTCTTTGGATATCTTCCCCCTAGTTATTTAAAATTTTGAAAGCAGCTTTTTAAAAGAACAGTCTGTTGGGACATAAATTATAAAACAGAACAAAAATCCGACACTTTTCCCTGCTGTTGGCGCTTGCTTTGCCTGTCTCTGCGTGGCACACTCATCAGCTGGCTTCTTTTTACAGTTTGAAATCTATTAGCTGACAGCCTTTTTCTCGACTTTCTGAACTATAAGGAGTCACTTTACTTAACCTCTCTGAGCCCCAGGTGCTTTCTAAGGTGGAGGAGATTGCTTGGTCCATTCAAGGCACTTACTTGCAAAGCCCTCTTTCCTGGGTTCAATTCCCCAGCACTCAGTTAAGGCCAGACACAAAAGGTAGCACAAGCATCTGGCATTCATTTGCAGTAGCAAGGGACCTTGGCATGTGTGCACATACATAAACAAATAATAAAATAAAAATAATCCTTGCATCCAAGATTGTTGTGAAGACTGAATGATAACATATGGAAAAGGCTTGGCATGTTTAGATACTGGTTCCCTTAGTATAAGAATCCTGGGTGTGCAAATGCACACTTGTAATTCCAGCACTTGGAAGGCTGAGGCAGGATGATTGCCAGCCTGGGCTATACAGTGAGTTCAAGGCCAGCCTGAGCTACACAGTGAGCGACCCCCCCCCCACTCAAAAAAGAAGGGAACAAGAGACTTATTTGTTCAAAACCACAAGTATAACCAGTGCTACCATAGGGCCATATGCATTCCCAAGAAGCAGCACATCATGCAAGACTGCAGAATTAAAAAACAAACAATTGGGCTGGAGAGATGGCTTAGTGGTTAAGCCCTTGCCTGTGAAGCCTAAGGACCCTGGTTCGAAGCTTGATTCCCCAGGACCCACATTAGCCAGATGCACAAGGTTGTGCACGCATCTGGAGTTCGTTTGAATTGTCTGGAGGCTCTGGTGCGCCCATTCTCTCTCTCTCTATCTGCCTCTTTCTCTCTGTGTCTGTTGCTCTCAAATACATAAATAAAAATAAACAAAAAATTAAAAAAAAACAATTTATTGGAAATAGTTGTTTAAGACACAACGCTCACAAACGTGTTGCTCACACACAGTAGGAGTGTAATAAAAAGGACAGCGCAGTGTTGCACGCGTTCCGTCATGAAGAGACATGCAAACACAGCTCCGGATCTCCACTTTGGCAGAGACCTGAAAGCTACTTCTTTTTTTCTTTTTAGTTTTTTCTAGGTAGGGGTCTCACTCTAGCCCAGGCTGCCCTGGATCTCACACTATAGTCTGGCCTTGAACTCATAGCGAACCTCCTACCTCTGCATCCTAAGTGCTGGGATTAAAGGCGTGTGCCACAACGCCCGGCTTGAAGGCTACTTTTGAAGTGGATGTCTTCAGAAGGGTGTCCTCTGTGAGTGACTATGAAGTGGAAAGAGGCGCATTATCTGAGCAGGCGTGACGTGCTGCAGACTCTGAGGCGGCTGGTGGATGTGTGAGGCGGGAGCTGCATGCATGCTCCCCTGGGCTCGGTCCAGCTGCATGCAGGATTCTGCCTTCACTCACGTACGTTATGGAGGAAACCTAGCGTAAGGGAACACACAGCTTGCCCTGTGTTCAGATGCGCTGGTGCTCCAAGCCTGCACCTGATTGTATGCAGCTGGTGGTGTTGAACGAATGACTGACTGAAGAGTGGCTGCTCTAGTAAGCATTATCCCATGTTGCAAAAAAAAAAAAAAAAATCCTTACCCTCTGAAATGGGATAGAAAACCATAGTTTTGGATTTTAAAACAGCTTTTCTGCCTCTGATGTCTCCTCCCGCTGTGGTCCCTGGTCTGTGCTTGGAGAAATCCCTTTGCAGGTGGCTTGACAAAGGGAGGATACTGTCTGCCTGTTTCTCTGACTTTCTTCTTCACTTCAACAAGAGTCCCCAAGGTCTTGTTTGGCTTTCTCTCTCTCTCTGTGTAGTATGTGGTGGTGGTGGTGGTACATGTATGGTGTATGCACACATGTGTGCAGATGTGTCTGCCCTGGGCATGCATCTGTGAAGGCCAGAAGAGAACATTGGGTGTCTTCCTCTTTTTGCTTAGCCTCGTGGGTCCTTAAGACAGAGTATCCCAGGGAACGTCCTTTTTGTTTTCTGTCAGACTGGACCAGTAAGCCCCAATGAATCTACTGTCTCCACTCCCCACGGGACAGGAGCTTCAAGCATGGCCATGTCACTATTTACAGGGGTGCTGGGACTGAACTCAGAGTGAATCAGGCCCTCTTAGGCTTCATGCTTGTGTGGCAAGGGCTGTCACTCACTGCGCCATCTCCCCAGCCTCTTTCATTTTCAATTGAAAAAAAAAAAAAAAAAAGAAAAGAGAAGAAAAAGAAACCCACAAGACTCTGCTGCTGACACACAAATTTGCAAATCAGCAATTCAGTTTTGATCGGTTGATTTGTTTTTTTTTTTTTTTTTTTTATAAATTACTTCTGGAATTGTATTTTGTGAAGAGAGATGATTCTCAGTGGTTAAATACTGGGCTGTGAGTGGTCCAGAATTAATAGAATTTGACCAAGAGACAAGTAGTACCTAAGCCCACCTTTCACTATCAACTGTGCATGTTTTCTCAAAAAAAAAAAAAAAGAATTTGACTAAGAAATATTCACGTGGGGTTTCCAGTGGCCCTGTGGCCTCCCAGTGGGATCTTGGTGTACAGTCCACTTCTGGTCCAGGCTGCCCTGTAGGCGTATTGATGAGCATTTGTGATGTTCTTGTCTCCTGACAAACATAGCAACCCTGTGATTTCTATGTCTTGTTTGTTTTCATTGTAGAGAGCTGGATTGAAAGATGTCTCAGTGAAAGTGAAAACAAACGTTACTCCAGCCACACATCTCTGGGGAATGTTTCTAATGACGAAAGTAAGTGCTTGAAACTCAATCCTCTATGACATGCCTGACGTGACCAGTGTCCCACTGGGGTGGGGTGAGGTAGTGCCTCTAGATTGCTAGATTTGGGTGGGTCACCTGAAACAAGACACTCTCTATCCATGAATGAAACACTCCAGACCCTCCCTGTAGCCTTCTGCAGAAGGAGTAGAGTTCAGTCACGTGGGCATGGAAATCAGGACCTTGCAAACCCTTGCTGAGACAAAACACCCGGCCAGATGCAGTTCATGGGCTTACAGTTTCAAGAGGAAGCTGCATCACGGAAGGGGAAAGCATGTCAGGGTAGAGACTGGGCATCACGTCTTGCCACAGCAGCTGGGAGGCAGCGGCAAGAGTGAGCTGGCTTTGGCAAGGGATGGTTGGGCTATAACACCCCCACACCTGCCCCAAGTTACACGCCTCCTCCAGCAAGGCTCCCCCACCCAAAGGCTCCACCAGCTGGGGACTGAGCGTGAGGCTTAATCACAAACACGAGGCTATGGGGGACATTCCACATTCAAACCACCAAACAGAATCATCTCACACAGTGGACCTGCTAGCCTGTGACCCCCAGATTCTATTATGGAGGAGTTCCTGTTGGAAAAATGCAGACCCTAAAGGGAAAAGCCATTTTCTGCCTCCACCATGGGTGTAGATTTAAAGTAGCCATGTCAGGGGGTTGTTGTTTTAAAGCTACAAATGTCCTTGTTACTGGGAAGTAAAAAAAAAAAAAAAAAAAATCTTCTGGAACTAGACTAGGAGCTAACTGCAAGGGGGTAACTGCAAGATGTAAATTTCCATGTTGACATTATTCCCTGTGCTATGATAGATGGGCCCTTCTGGGTGTCATGTGTTTAAGGAAAGAAGAAAACTTGGGTCTTGTATTTGTACCTTAAGCACTAAAAAGAGGGCACAGCTTGTAATTGCCATTTCTAATAGGATAAGGGTTATTTTTCTCTTGATGGGGACATAGTCTTGGTCTGCCCAGCCACTACCCCCCCACCACCACCTCCCAGGAAGTTTAGAAACCTGTGAAACAGCTTTCTCTGGCAATGTTATTTGGTCATCTACATTTTGCTTCATTTTATAAAATTGAGATCAATTGAACATGAAATATACAAATCGTACCAATAGTCGAATGATTTTTTTTACATATGTTATCCACCTGTGCAGTCATCATCTAGAAAATGCTAAAGAACATTTCCAGCACCCAATTCATTTCAAAAACAAGTTTTGCCTGTTTTTGAAACTTCATGCCAAAGGAATAATAACTCTATTTACAAAATTATTTACTTATTAAGGCAGACTATATGGGCATGCCAGGGCCTCTTGCCACTGTAGATGAACTCCAGATGCATACTCTACTTTGTGCATTTGGCTTTGCATGGGAACTAGGTATTGAACCTTGCACAGCAGGTTTTGCAAGTGAAGATCTTTAACTGCTAAGGCATCTCCCCACCCTCTATTCTTTTCCTATATGGCTTTTTTTTTTTTTAACTAACATCATCCATATCATTATATGTAAGCATTGTTTTTCCTTTTGTTGCAGTTTAATAGTCCATTGCGTAAGTACCTGGATATTTCTGTTGTTTTCTCTGAGTGCTAAGAAGAAAGCACCTTGCAGTGAGGACATGGCTCAGTTGGTAAAGTGCTTGCTGTGCAAGCATGAGGGTCTGAGTTTGGAGCCCCAGAACCCATATATAGGTATAGAGGTGCATGCCTGTATACCTAGTGATGGGAAGGTGGAGACCTGGATTCCCAGGACATGTTGCTAACTTATCTAGACAAATTGGTGAGCTCCGGGCTCAGTGGGAAACCCTGTCTCAATAAAATAGAATAGAATAGAATAAAATAAAATAGGCCAGGCATGGTGGCGCATGCCTTCATTCCCAGCACTAGGGAGGCAGAGGTAGGAGGATTGCTGAGAGTCCAGGGCCACCATGAGACTACATAGTGAATTCCAGGTCAGCCTGAGCCAAAGTGAAACCCTACCTTGAAAAACCAAAATAAATAAATAAATAAATAAATAAATAAAATAAAATAAAATAAAATAAATAAGGAGGAGAGTGTTTGAGGAAGACATCCAATGTCAATTGGCTTCTGGCCTCCATGTGCACATGTACACACTGCACACACCACACACACACGTAATAAAAAGAAAATAAAACATCTCCCTTTTAAATTTATTTTTAAAATATTTTATTTGTTTATTTATTTATGAAAGACTGGGAGAGAGACACACAGATAGCTGCATGCACCACCTTGCGTATCTGGCTTACGTGGGTATTGGGGAATCAAAACTGGGTCCTTAGGCTTTGCCGGTAAGTGCCTTAACTGCTAAGCCATCTCTCCAGCCCTTAAATTTACTTTTTATTAGCATCCAAATAATTGGGTTTCATTATGATGTTTCTGAGCAGTGTTTTTTTCTTCCCTCCTCTTTTCCCAAAGCGTCTCTAATATTCTGATTATTAGGTGTATTTTATTGTGGTAAAACACATATTGTAAAATGTACCATTTTAACCATCGCATGTGCACACTCAATGGTGTTAAGTATGTTCACCTTGCTATACCAACATTGCTACAATCCATCTCCAGAACCTTTTCCATCTGTGCCCAAACAGCAACTCTGAGCTGATTAAGCAACTCCCCATTCTCTCTTCCTCCTGTCTCTGGCAGCTACTAGCTGATGTTCTGTCTGTATGAATTTGCTAAGTAGCTCATGTGAGTGAGAATCAGACAGTACTTGTCTGTTTGTGACTAACTGATTTTGCTCACTGTCGTGCCTTCAAGAGCGATTCTTGCTATAGCCCGGGTCAAGATCTCTTTCCTTTCTATGGTTGAGTAATATTAAATTCTACAGATTTACAGCCTTTTCCTTATCCATTTGTTTGCTGATGGACATTGGGTTGTTTACATCTTTTGGTCACTGTGAATAATTCTGCTACAAGTATGACTGTACAGATAGCTATTAAAATCCCTGCTGTCAGTACTTTATGTATATATACACCCAGAATTTGAATTCTTAGAACATATGGCAATTTTGTGTTTAATTTTTTTGAGAAACCACAAACCTATTTTCTGTAGTGTCTGCATTCCTAATTTCTCTCTAGCGATGCATAGAAGTTCTGATTTCGCTGTTTCTCAGCTATTACTTGTTTCCTGTTTTTTGTTTTGTTTTGTTTGTTCCTCTTTTTTTTTCAATATTTTATTTATTTATTCGAGAGAGCTAGAAGAGAGACAGAATGGGTGAGCCAGGACCCACAGTAAATTCTAGGTCAGCCTGGGATAGAGCGAGATCCTACCTTGAAACAAACAGTCAGACAAACAGACGGAAACAAACCATGAGAAGGTTGGGAGTGTAGCTTAGTGGTACAGCACTTGACTGCTAAGCATACGGCCCTGGGTTTTATCACCAGTCCAATACATGTAAAAAGAAAAAAATTGACCACGTGAGGGTTTATTTCTGGAGTTTCTCTTCTATTCCATCAGTCAGGATATGCATCTGTATGCCGGAACGACCTTGTAGTTTTATAAATAAGTTTTGGAATGAGAAAATATGAACGCTCTAAAATTCTTTTCTCAAGATTGCTTTGTCTTTTTATTTAGTTACTTAGTTAGTTTGGTCCCTTGAGATTTCATATGGATTTAAAAATGGGGTTTTCAGGCTGGGAAGATGGCTCAGTGGAGAAGGCAGGCACTTGACATGCAAATGTGAGTGCCTGAACCCACGTAAAAGCGGGGTGCTGTGGTGGGCATCTGCCGTCTTTGTGCACTGTGGTGAGAAGGGAGGTAGAAACCGGACAATTGCCTGGAAGCTCCTGGCCAGCTAGCCCGGTGAGTAATGAAAGACCATCCTGCCTCAGAACGGGGTGGAAGGAGGACTGACGCCCAGTGTCGTCCTCTGACCTCCACAGGTGTGCCATGGCATACACGTGTCCGTATTCACACACGTGAATGCACACACATCCGCTTTTCTATTTCTAAAACAATACTGTAGAGCCGGGCGTGGTGCCGCACACCTTTAATCTCAGCACTCAGGAGGCAGGGGTAGGTGGATCGCCATGAGTTCGAGGCCAGCCTGAAACTACATAGTGAATTCCAGGTCAGCCTGGGCTAGAGTGAGACCCTACCTCAAGAAACCAAAAAAAATAAAAATAAAAAATGCTGTTGACTTTTTGGATTGATTCTGTAGATAGTTTTGGGAGACATTGTGTTTTCCAACCTATAAACTTAAGATTTATTTTCATTTATTGGTTTTTAAAATTTATTTAAGTAATATTTTATAGTTTTTAATGTAAAGATCTTGCTTAAGCCTATTCCTATCTTATCCTTTTTTTTTTTTTTTTTTTTTTTTTTTTTTTTTTTTTGAGCTAGGGTCTTGCTCTATCCCAGGCTGACCTGAAATTCACTGTGTAGTCTCAGGGTGGCCTTGAACTCATGGTGATC